>OY288291.1:39084021-39684021 GCA_958450335.1 Hibiscus tridactylites | reverse complement strand
AAATGAAGGAAAAATAAACAACATACTGCAAAAGAAATGCTTACAACGAACCTATCACCGAACAAACAAGAAGAAGTTGTTTTGGGTGATTTGAGCTCAAAGAAAGTATTTGAGCTGAAATGGAGCTGGCCACTAGTCCCTTGAGCTGTGTTTATCATGTCTGACAAAGAAAACACATAAAAATATAAGTGAATATGATTAAATATATATAGCTGGCTACCTATGATAGAATTGAGCTGGAAATGAGCTGAAATACTAAGTAAAGATGTGGTTTATGTAATGCATGAATATCATATGATATACAAATGAATGATAACATATGATAATCCAAGCATATTATATAATGCATAAATAAGTAAATAGATAATGAAGTAAGGAAGAACTCCCTCTTCTTTGATGCTTGATAAACAAGATGAAAGCACAGTGAATGTGAGTAGAAACGTGCATACAACATCCACTCCTTCTTTTTAGCTGATAAGGGCATTGTTTGTCGAAACAACGTTCCTTGTCTGTAACAGATCTAGAATAGTAGCAAGCATATCTCAAAAATAAAAACAAATATGTACATTGTTTTAGAATCAAAATAACAAGAAAAATAAAAAGAAAATAAAAAGAAACGTAGAAAAAGGGTGTAGGAATTTCTGGACAGATTTGGACGACGAAGAAGATGAATGCTTCAAAGGGCGTTCATGGTTGTTTTGGTGTCCGAAATATGACAGAAATGTTGCTGGATATTCAGCTGAAATTTGGTGACGAAAAGCTCGAAAGAACCTACATAATCTACTATGCAAACCCGAATCGAATCTGCTCCGCGTCAATAGGACTTGGACCCACTAGATAGCGATCTAGGAACACGAAGTATCAAGTAAAATTTTGACACAACAAACAACGTCTGAAATGCCAAAGAGAGTTTGGTGAAAAACCGAAATTGAGAGAATAATCTCACAAAAATTTTATTCATAAAATGATCCAACATTTTACAAATATGTTCGGCTACAATATATAATACAAGGGAGGGGGTTGCCCAATTCAATTTGTGGCTGTCTTTCGGCCATTTTAAAATTAAATTCAAAGTGGAAAACTAACTAAGGGCGGCATGTGCTTTTCAGAAGTGAATTCAATTTGGTGCGCCAAATATTTTAAGCACATGTAAAATGTGCATGGTTTGAATTTCAAACCCACAAAGCCGTATATGCTTATCCATTTCTGGCCGTGTATGGCATGTGGGCGGCAATGTGAATTAAATCACATGCAATCATGCGTCATCTTTGAATTTCAAAGAATTCTGCATTTGTTCTCATACAGAATGCTGCACATGTAATTATGTGCTGAAGCAATTTTCAAACCCCACTTGCAAGACGTGTGAGAGTGAAAACAAAGGCCATTCTGCATGTGCTTCCATCAAAGGTAATAAACCCATGTGCTCTTTAAATGGAATTCCACACTGGAAATGAAAAAAAATGACGTGCATGGTCAAATGTTGAAGTCAAATGTCACACATATGAAATTCCATTTGCCCGCACATGTGATGAATGAACAAGGAAGCCTCTTGGCTGCACCTAGCTGCACCAAGCAATTGATGTGGGATATGCACGGTACATGCTCACACGAACATATGGTACTGTCAATTCGGCTCACATTTGTTGTACTGGTTGCCACACTCTTGTAGGACACTTGTTCAGCTGCTACGGGACTTGTCAGCTGTAGTTGAGCTAGTGGAGCTGAAGTTGAGCTGACAGAAATCGAGCTGAGCTGAAACGAACTAGCTGAAAGTGACCTGGTTACACTCTTCTGAGCTGGGACTGAGCTGCATATACTCTGGTGAGCTGGAGATGAGCTGCACACATTCACTTGAGTTGGAGTTGAGCTGCATATGCTCCCTTGAGCTGGAGATTAGCTGCATATGCTCACTTGAGTGAGTGTCCTCCTACGTACCTACGTCAAAAGGCAACAAACTTCCATCAAAGCAATATAAACATAATGGAAACAATAATACAAGTCGTAAACACACTATAAGTAATATCAAACTAAGTTAAAACACACCAAACATACTATATGCATAGTAAACACACTAATATAAATAATATAGCATAAAAAATGTTACACATCAGTATGTAACAAGTGAAAAAGTAAACTCCCTGAAAGTTTGAAGCTGCATCGTTGGGTGGCATAAATGTGCTCACATCATAATCTTTTTGCCTTGAAAAGAAAAGGAATATCGGTTGGCGAATCCATCATGAATTGATCGTCTATCGTATTGCCACGGTCGTCCAAGAAGTAGATGGCTGGTATGCATGGGTGTCACATCACAAATTGCTTCATACTTGTATCTTCCAGTGGAAATGGAATGATAACTTGCTCGGTGATTTCGATCTCATCATCATCATTAAACCACTTAATCTTTTATGGACATGGATGCTTCGTTGTTGTCAAACCAAGTTTCTTGACCATCAAAGTGTTGGCAATATTTGTACAACTTCCACCATCTATGACAATGGAGCACACTTTTCCTTGAACATGGCAATGTGTCTGAAAGATGTTTGAACATTGTAGATCATCCGGCACGTCTTGGGTTGATGGATTGTTGAAGGAATCCTGTGACATGGTTAGTAAAAGAAAGATGAAAGAAATGTATAAAAGGACCTCACCAATCACACATACACAAAAACCTCACGGTCACTCCAAAGAAAAGAGAAGATGTCACTCAATTTCACTCGTGTTTACACTCTGTGTAACCCCCTTAACCCGGCCTAGACGGTTGACCCGAATTAAGAAAGTCACACGGGGAAAACCAAAGTCAACCCGAAAGTCAAACTTGATTAACGACCCTTTTTTTTCTTTTTAAACTTGTCTAGATGCACATTAGTCCTAATTGTGATCACACAAACATCATACTCAAAGATCACAAACATCAGAGATCAAACAGGGACCCAATTGAACAAATTACAACTTTAGGGACCAAATTGTAATTTCTGATAAATTAAAGGACTTAACCCAAATTAAAGTTACCATCTTGAAATTAATCAGGTTTCATGCTTCTCTGTGAAATTTCAGCTCAAAAGGACTTCCCAAACTCACACAATTGAACATACAAGATTCAGGACCAAAACGCAAACAAAACAAAATATATAAAGATACTTTTAACCGAATTAACGGTCACGTATCGATACGCCTGGAGTCGTATCGATACGCGGGGAAGACAGTAACCAAACTCCAGAGACGGTATCGATACGAGATCCCGCGTTTCGATACGGCATTCATACTTAGCCCAGACGAGTATCGATACCCACACAACCGTACCGATACGTCTGGGCAGAAATGTGCATATTTGGCTCATGCGTATCGATACGCAAGCCCGAGTACCGATACCCCTGCCAGAAATCGACTCAAAATCAACAACATACAAGCTTCAAACTTCAATTAAATAACACCAAATCATACCACATAATCTACCAACATGCAAGGACCATAAGAGCAGCACCAATTCAACATATAACCATCACATATGAAAAGCCCCAAATTCTAATCGCATGCTTCCTACACAAGCTAGCTATTCAACACCAAACTTCCAAAACAAGCATATATGGTTCCAATTCAAAAACCAGCAATCGCAACAACATTCAACATACTTAGGGAGTCTCATACACCTCCCAAAACATACACATTGGTCCCCCATTGCCAAAACACACAAAAGCTAAAATGTACTTATAAAACCTTCATACTTTGAGCTTCACTTGAACTTGATTGCTTGCCCTTTCTTGCTGCCCCTCAAGGTACTCTAATGCTCTGCATTATTGAATTAAGAAAATGTAGAGAGCGTAAGCAAAAGCTTAGTGAGGCATGCTCATTAAAAACAATTCAATAATGCAATTAAAACCATTTATAAACCATGCTTAAAATCAACCTTGCACATGCTCAAAAGCATACTTAAAACAAGCAATCCCATGCTTCAACATAAACATTAAAACAAGCATCTCATGCTTCATAATATACTTAACATGTCATATTGGCTCAAGTGATACAATTCATATCTTAAAACAAGTTCAACAACTTTCCCAAGGACTTTTAAACACCTTGGCCCCAAGGACTGTTAAACACCTTGGCCATGGACTTTTAAACACCATGAATAAGGACCACACAAGGACTTTTAACCACCTTTGTGTCCAATGCTTGAATCACCCCAAGGACTTTTAAACACCTTGGCCCCAAGGACTTTTAAACACCTTGGCCCCATGGACTTTTAAACACCATGGAAGGATCACCTAAGGACTTTTAACCACCTTAGTGTCCGCAACAAGACTCATCCAAGGACTTTTAACCACCTTGATGATCTTAAGTAACAAGGCTCACTCAAGGACTTTTAATCACCTTAGTGACCTTAATCTTTTCAAAACATCACTTGCCAATATACATCATAATCATCATTTAATCCACTGTTTTAAAGCATTAAACCAAGCCATTTTCATCATGCATTTCAAAGCATCAAACCACATCATTTCAATGTATAAAAGCAAGGTACTCCTACCTAGAGTTACCTTCAACATATGGCTTACATCATCAGCAAAATCCATGCTAAAACATGCTTTCAAAACAGTAATTAAAAACATGCAAATCATCATCTTGCATCACATCAACAACATGGCCACCACTAGAGAGAAAATCCGAAAACTTACACTTGAGCTTAGCAAAGTTGTTTAGACTTAAACTAAGCTCCCAAAACCTTCAAACCTTGGTTTTAAATCTGAAAATCCAATTTCCACAATTGCACTCACCGATTACCACTTTGCTTCAAGCCAAAGCACCAAATCAAGCTTCCGGATCAACCAAACTTGGATCCAAAGATGCCTCCCCTGTTTCAACACATCAAAGCAGAGGATTAATGCATCATCATGCATTAATTGCTTCAATGAAAGCACCTAAACTCGCTGCTCTCATCCAACCTCCATTTTCGGCCACCAAACACAACCGAAAATGCATCCAAACCACTTCTAAACAAAGCCCAGCCATAAACCAGCAAAACCTCACTTCTATTAACATCAAAACACATCTAAAAACATCCTAATAACAACCTTATACCTCCAGCAACATCAGATCACCAAGATCACCTCAAAAACTACCTTGAAACACAAGCTAAACTTAGGAAACTCAACCTATCCGGGATTGCATCAATCAAAACTCAATTCCACATCATTTTAGAGATCATTTAACATCAAAACCACCTCTTAAAACACAGATTACTCAGATCTAACGAAAATCATCAAAAATCATCAAAATCTTGCATAATAAGCCAAGATCCATAAATCAACTTGAAAGCCTTTAATTAAACATCAATTAAGGATTGAAAACTTAGGAATTTCAGTAAAGAACTGATAGTTTAGAGGAGAAGGACGTTCTTACCTCCAAACTTGTGTTTCTCCACTTTTTGGAATGAAAACCTTGATGAAACTTGTAGCAATTGAAGAGGTTTTGAAGATATGTTGATTTGGAATCAAATGAGAGTTGAAAGGAGGAAATTAGGTGAGAAAATCAGAAACAAATCTCTTGAAATGTAGTGTTTAGGTTGAGAGAAAATGAGAGAAAGAAAATGAGAAGTTAGTTGAGAAAATTGCCAAATGAGTTTTTCCCTCCTTTTTGTTATCCTTAAAATCTGGAGAAACCACTTTTGGATTAATAGCTCCTTAAAGATTCAAAGTTCCAACCCTTTATAAAACAGCCACCAAACTTGCGAAAATTACATTTTGGTCACTAGCCAAAATGTCACACTTCCAAAACTCATTTTCCAAAATTGATTTCACAGTTCACTTAGTTATATTAAAAGATGATTTTAGAATATTTTTCCATATTTTTAATGCAACCCGAACTAGGCTTTCCTAATTTAACCTCTTTAGATTCGAACAGCACTTTGACCAACCGGTCAACGCCCAAAACTCCTAAGCCCAAAACCGGGGCGTTACAACTCTCCCCCCCTTAAGAAATTTCGTCCTCGAAATTTACCTGAAGGAAAGAGATAAGGAAACTGCTTCAGCATGTCTTCCTTCCGCTCCCACGTGGCTTCCTCAACACCTCGATGCTTCCACAGCACCTTCACCAACTCAATGGTCTTGCCACGAAGAACCTTACAATCCGAATCCAGAACCTTCACCGGTTCCTCATCATAGGTCAAATCCGGATTCAAAACTACATCCTCCACAGGCATCACATGCGAAGGATCAGATCTATACTTCCGGAGCATAGAAACATGGAACACATCATGAATCTTCTCCAACTCCTGAGGCAACCTCAACCGATACGCAACAGGACCCACACGCTCAACCACCTCATACGGTCCAATGTACCGAGGGCTCAACTTACCCTTCCGGCCAAACCTCATCACCTTCTTCCAAGGCGAAACCTTCAAGAACACACGGTCACCCACCGCATACTCTATCTCCTTACGCTTCAAATCCGCGTAAGACTTTTGCCGATCAGAGGCAGCCTTCAACCTCTCACAAATGAGCTTCACCTTCTCGGTGGTTCCTTTCAACAAAGCAGGCATAGAAACCAACTTTTGACCAGTTTCAGCCCAACACAGAGGATTCCTACACTTCCTCCCATACAGAGCCTCATAAGGTCCCATCTGTATACTCGCCTGATAACTATTGTTATAAGCGAACTCAACCAAAGGCAGATGCTTCTCCCAAGAACCTTGGAACTCAATCACGCAGCATCTCAACATATCCTCCAAAATCTGAATAACCCGCTCAGACTGACCATCCGACTGAGGATGATAGGATGTACTGAAATGCAACGTTGTACCCAGAGCTTGATGCAAACACTGCCAGAAACGCGATGTGAAGCTCGGATCCCTATCCGACACAATCGACTTAGGCACACCATGCAACCTCACTATCTCAGCAATGTACAGCTCTGCCAGCTTATCCAAAGAAAACGTAGTATGCACAGGCAAGAAATGCGCACACTTCGTCAAGCGATCCACAATCACCCAAACAGAATTCTTCTTTGATGGAGACAAAGGCAACCCAGATACAAAATCCATGGTAACCCTCTCCCACTTCCATTCAGGGATTTTCAACGGTTGCAACAAACCAGAAGGAAACTGATGTTCAGCCTTAACTCGCTGACACACCAAACACTTGCTCACAAACTCTGCAACATCCTTCTTCAAACCCACCCAATAGTACTCATCACGCAGATCACGATACATCTTAGTACTACCAGGGTGCATAGCAAAAGGACTACTATGACCTTCAGTCAGAATAGCACGCCTCAACTCAACATCAGCAGGCACTACTATCCGACTACCAAAACACAACACACCATCCTCATTAAAGAAGAAATCCGAAGGTCTACCCTCCGCGATATCCTAAACATGAGACACCAAGGAATCATCCAACAACTGCTTTTCCTTGATCAACTGAACCAACGATGGTTTCACTTGCAACTCAGCAACAAGACCACCATCTCGCGATATGCTCAAGCTAGCAAACATAGCTCTCAGCTCAACAGCTACCTTCCTACTCAAGGCATCCGCCACAACATTAGCTTTACCAGGATGATACTCAATCGTCAGATCATAATCCTTGAGCAACTCCAACCAACGTCGCTGCCTAAGATTCAACTCCTTCTGAGACATCAGATACCTCAAACTCTTGTGATCCGTGTACACAGTACACTTCTCACCATACAGATAATGTCTCCAGATCTTCAGAGCAAACACCACCGCAGCCAGCTCAATGTCATGCGTAGGATAGTTGCGCTCATGCACCTTCAACTGCCGCGACGCATAAGCCACAACCTTACCCTCTTGCATCAGCACACACCCCAAACCAACATAGGATGCATCACTATAGACCACAAACTCTTTCCCTGATTCAGGCTGAATCAAGATAGGAGCTTGAGTCAAAGCCACCTTCAGCTTCTCAAAAGCCTGCTGTCTCGCTTCCGTCCACTCATACTTAACATCCTTCTGCAACAGCTTCGTCAAAGGAGCAGCTATCTTGGAAAAACCATCCACAAACCTTCGGTAGTATCCCGCCAAACCAAGGAAACTACGGACCTCATGAACAGACTTGGGAACTTTCTAGTTCATCACCGCTTCAATCTTCTGAGGATCAACACGAATCCCCTCAGTTGAGACCACATGCCCAAGAAACACCACCTCCTTAAGCCAGAACTCACACTTGCTCAGCTTAGCATAAAGCTGATTCTCCAACAAAGCTTGCAAAACAACCCTCAAATGCTCTTCGTGCTCCTCCTCAGTACGCGAGTACACGAGGATATCATCAATGAACACCACAACGAACTTGTCCAGGTATTCATGAAAAACACGATTCATCATGTCCATGAAAGCAGCAGGAGCATTTGTCAATCCAAACGGCATCACAAGGAACTCATAATGCCCATACCTTGTCCTGAAAGCTGTCTTAGGCACATCCACATCCTTCACCTTCAACTGATAGTACCCTGACCTCAAGTCAATCTTAGAGAACACTGCAGCTCCCCGAAATTGATCAAAGAGATCATCAATCCTCGGCAAAGGATACCGATTCTTGATAGTCAACTTGTTCAGCTGACGGTAATCAATGCACATCCTCATTGTGCCATCTTTCTTCTTCACAAACAAGACAGGAGCACCCCAAGGCGACACACTCGGCCGGATGAAACCACGATCTAGCAGCTCTTGCAACTGCGTCTTCAGCTCCTTCAGCTCCTTAGGTGCCATTCTATAGGGAGTAATGGACACAGGAGTTGTATTCTCATACAGCTCAATTCCAAACTCCACCTCGCAATTAGGAGGTAAACCAGGCAATTCCTCAGGAAAAACACCAGGAAACTCCTTCACAACCTTGATATCTTGCACCCTCAACTCCTTAGAGCTAGGATTCATCACAAAAGCTAGATAAGCTTCGCAACCCTGCCTTAGCATCCTACTCGCCTCCAAGGTAGACACAACATTAGCAAGAAACTTCACATTCTCGCCAACTACAACAACTTCATAGTCATCCGCAAGCTTAAGCGAAACCCGCTTATTCTCACAATCCACAACAGCACGATGCTCAGCAAGCCAATCCATACCAAGGATCACATCAAAACCATAAAAGGGCAACTCCATAAGATCAACATGAAAGACATGTTCTTGAACAACCAAGGGACACCTTCTATAAAGCTTACGAGTCACAACAGTTGCACCAAAGGAACTAGTGACACGTACACCAACATCCAAAGACTCAACAGGCAAACCAAGCAATTCAGCATGCTCACGCAAAATGTATGAATGCGTAGATCCAGAATCAATCAAAGAAAGCAATGACAAGGATTGCAAAGTAAAGGTACCTGCAATCACATCAGCATCATTCCTTCCCTCGCGCTGAGCATACACCCTCGCTTGGCCTCCACCCTCAGGCTGAATAGCCACAACATGAGCTACTCCGCGACCACCTTCCTCTCTCCTCTGGAAATTACCACGGCCGCGCCCACGACCTCTCTGATGTGCTGCAACAACAGGAGCACGCTCTTGGCCACCAGCCAACCTCGGACAATCTCGCCTTAGATGATCAACAGAACCACAGTTCCAACATCCATTACCAGCTGCCGCAATAGGAGCTTGCACTTCCCTCACAGCACGAGGATAGTCACGCTTCATGTGACCACGAGAACCACAGATCCAACAAGCACTTGGTTCAGCTCTAGCAAAACCACCCCTAGCAGGTGCACCGCCACCTCTCTTGACTGAGGACTGATACTTCTGATCACGTCCCCTCTTGTTCCGTCCACCTCCGGAACTATACTCAGCAGTTCTCTTGCCAGAACTAGCTCCAGCACCTTTCGCAGATAAACCCAAGTTCATCTCAATGTCCTTGGATCGACTAACCAACACATCAAAATCATTGTACTCAGCAGCCAACATATATGTATTTACTTCCGTCACCAAACCATAACGGAACCTCTCGCACCTTTCGCGCTCATCAGGTATCAGCTCTGGTGCATACTGACTGAGTCGCACAAACTGCACTTCATACTCAGCCACACTCATGCTCCCTTGGGTAAGAGACATGAATTCACGCTTCTTTTCATCCAGATATCTCACTCCCAGATATCTCCTCTTAAACACATTCAGAAAGAATGTCCAGGTAACATCAGCTTCAGCCATCCCAGCTATGGTGGTCGTCCACCACGTATAAGCATCGTCCTGCAGCAAGGACACAACACAGCCCAACTTTTGCACATCCGTGCAGCTCATTGGACCCAAGATACGCTTGGTACTCTCTAGCCAAGCTTCCGAATTCTCAGCCGACATACCTCTGAACTCAGTCCCTCCAAGACTGCGCAGACGCTCTAAAGGTAATCTGACTCCAGCATCTCCCTGATGCCCAGCTCCTTGAGCTCCAGCTACTGCTGCTCGAAAAGCACCCGCAATAGCTTGTACCAACATTGTCATATCAGGCATAGCTTGCCCCTGACCAACCTCTGGTCCAGCAGCTCCAGCACCAGCTGCAGCTTCATCTCGCTCACCTCCAGCACCACCACCAGGCGGAGGAGGGGGTAACACAGCACTACCCGTGTTCTCTTCATTCTCATTCTCGTTGGGAGCCGTAGCTCGCACACTACCTCTTAACTCTCTATGTGGTGCCATACTTTTATCATGCAACAACAATGCAAAATAAAACAAGTCAGGCCCAGCAAGGTAAGCAATCCAAGTATTCAAGCTCAATTTCATTCAAAAATCAACATCATTTCATTAGCTTTTGTTTGGCAATGGGTACCCTCAACATGCAACATCACAACATACATCTCAATTGCATCAACATCACAAGCCACTGAACATGCTTTCAAACAACAAGCATACAAGCCAAACATGCTTCAATCATGCATACATTCATTCCCAATTACTCGCAAACTCAGCTCTGATACCACCAAATGTAACCCCCTTAACCCGGCCTAGACGGTTGACCCGAATTAAGAAAGTCACACGGGGAAAACCAAAGTCAACCCGAAAGTCAACCTTGATTAACGACCCTTTTTTTTCTTTTTAAACTTGTCTAGATGCACATTAGTCCTAATTGTGATCACACAAACATCATACTCAAAGATCACAAACATCAGAGATCAAACAGGGACCCAATTGAACAAATTACAACTTTAGGGACCAAATTGTAATTTCTGATAAATTAAAGGACTTAACCCAAATTAAAGTTACCATCTTGAAATTAATCAGGTTTCATGCTTCTCTGTGAAATTTCAGCTCAAAAGGACTTCCCAAACTCACACAATTGAACATACAAGATTCAGGACCAAAACGCAAACAAAACAAAACATATAAAGATACTTTTAACCAAATTAACGGTCACGTATCGATACGCCTGGAGTCGTATCGATACGCAGGGAAGACAGTAACCAAACTCCAGAGACGGTATCGATACGAGATCCCGCGTTTCGATACGACATTCATACTTAGCCCAGACGAGTATCGATACCCACACAACCGTACCGATACGCCTGGGCAGAAATGTGCATATTTGGCTCATGCGTATCGATACGCAAGCCCGAGTACCGATACCCCTGCCAGAAATTGACTCAAAATCAACAACATACAAGCTTCAAACTTCAATTAAATAACACCAAATCATACCACATAATCTACCAACATGCAAGGACCATAAGAGCAACACCAATTCAACATATAACCATCACATATGAAAAGCCCCAAATTCTAATCGCATGCTTCCTACACAAGCTAGCTATTCAACACCAAACTTCCAAAACAAGCATATATGGTTCCAATTCAAAAACCAGCAATCGCAACAACATTCAACATACTTAGGGAGTCTCATACACCTCCCAAAACATACATATTGGTCCCCCATTGCCAAAACACACAAAAGCTAAAATGTACTTATAAAACCTTCATACTTTGAGCTTCACTTGAACTTGATTGCTTGCCCTTTCTTGCTGCCCCTCAAGGTACTCTAATGCTCTGCATTATTGAATTAAGAAAATGTAGAGAGCGTAAGCAAAAGCTTAGTGAGGCATGCTCATTAAAAACAATTCAATAATGCAATTAAAACCATTTATAAACCATGCTTAAAATCAACCTTGCACATGCTCAAAAGCATACTTAAAACAAGCAATCCCATGCTTCAACATAAACATTAAAACAAGCATCTCATGCTTCATAATATACTTAACATGTCATATTGGCTCAAGTGATACAATTCATATCTTAAAACAAGTTCAACAACTTTCCCAAGGACTTTTAAACACCTTGGCCCCAAGGACTTTTAAACACCTTGGCCATGGACTTTTAAACACCATGAATAAGGACCACACAAGGACTTTTAACCACCTTTGTGTCCAATGCTTGAATCACCCCAAGGACTTTTAAACACCTTGGCCCCAAGGACTTTTAAACACCTTGGCCCCATGGACTTTTAAACACCATGGAAGGATCACCTAAGGACTTTTAACCACCTTAGTGTCCGCAACAAGACTCATCCAAGGACTTTTAACCACCTTGATGATCTTAAGTAACAAGGCTCACTCAAGGACTTTTAATCACCTTAGTGACCTTAATCTTTTCAAAACATCACTTGCCAATATACATCATAATCATCATTTAATCCACTGTTTTAAAGCATTAAACCAAGCCATTTTCATCATGCATTTCAAAGCATCAAACCACATCATTTCAATGTATAAAAGCAAGGTACTCCTACCTAGAGTTACCTTCAACATATGGCTTACATCATCAGCAAAATCCATGCTAAAACATGCTTTCAAAACAGTAATTAAAAACATGCAAATCATCATCTTGCATCACATCAACAACATGGCCACCACTAGAGAGAAAATCCGAAAACTTACACTTGAGCTTAGCAAAGTTGTTTAGACTTAAACTAAGCTCCCAAAACCTTCAAACCTTGGTTTTAAAGCTGAAAATCCAATTTCCACAATTGCACTCACCGATTACCACTTTGCTTCAAGCCAAAGCACCAAATCAAGCTTCCGGATCAACCAAACTTGGATCCAAAGATGCCTCCCCTGTTTCAACACATCAAAGCAGAGGATTAATGCATCATCATGCATTAATTGCTTCAATGAAAGCACCTAAACTCGCTGCTCTCATCCAACCTCCATTTTCGGCCACCAAACACAACCGAAAATGCATCCAAACCACTTCTAAACAAAGCCCAGCCATAAACCAGCAAAACCTCACTTCTATTAACATCAAAACACATCTAAAAACATCCTAATAACAACATTATACCTCCAGCAACATCAGATCACCAAGATCACCTCAAAAACTACCTTGAAACACAAGCTAAACTTAGGAAACTCAACCTATCCGGGATTGCATCAATCAAAACTCAATTCCACATCATTTTAGAGATCATTTAACATCAAAACCACCTCTTAAAGCACAGATTACTCAGATCTAACGAAAATCATCAAAAATCATCAAAATCTTGCATAATAAGCCAAGATCCATAAATCAACTTGAAAGCCTTTAATTAAACATCAATTAAGGATTGAAAACTTAGGAATTTCAGTAAAGAACTGATAGTTTAGAGGAGAAGGACGTTCTTACCTCCAAACTTGTGTTTCTCCACTTTTTGGAATGAAAACCTTGATGAAACTTGTATCAATTGAAGAGGTTTTGAAGATATGTTGATTTGGAATCAAATGAGAGTTGAAAGGAGGAAATTAGGTGAGAAAATCAGAAACAAATCTCTGGAAATGTAGTGTTTGGGTTGAGAGAAAATGAGAGAAAGAAAATGAGAAGTTAGTTGAGAAAATTGCCAAATGAGTTTTTCCCTCCTTTTTGTTATCCTTAAAATCAGAATTATAACTCAAAATATCTTAGAAAAATCTGGAGAAACCACTTTTGGATTAATAGCTCCTTAAAGATTCAAAGTTCCAACCCTTTATAAAACAGCCACCAAACTTGCAAAAATTACATTTTGGTCACTAGCCAAAATGTCACACTTCCAAAACTCATTTTCCAAAATTGATTTCACAGTTCACTTAGTTATATTAAAAGATGATTTTAGAATATTTTTCCATATTTTTAATGCAACCCGAACTAGGCTTTCCTAATTTAACCTCTTTAGATTCGAACAACACTTTGACCAACCGGTCAACGCCCAAAACTCCTAAGCCCAAAACCGGGGCGTTACACTCTGGGAATTCTGGCTTTTACTTCCCCTTCTGTGCTCACCACTCTCTTGCCTTTTACCTCTCGAATCTCACAAATCAAGTTCTTGAAAGAACTAACTAAAACCTGTCAAATATTTTATGATATTATGACGTTTGGGCTGCAAAACAAGGGTTAAGTTTGGGAAATTGAAAGAACTAAGGAGTTTAAAAGAAGAAAAATTTAGGGATTAAAATGTAAGAAAAGATAAATTGAAAGAAAGAAATGAAGAAAACAGAATCGTTACCACAAAACTTGACTTACAAACTGGTCGCGAGCAATCAAACTTGAGGAACTTCTCCGAGTTGGTTGCTTGGATGTTTGTACTTCAATCTTCACCCTTTTGAAATTCTGATTTCTTTCCTCTTATTTTTTTATCTAATTCAGATTCCTTGTATTTGTAGTAAGGAACAATCTGAATTTCTTTTTGTTTGTTTTTTTGCTCTTTTTTTTAAATCATAAATAAGGAATGACAAAAATATAGGGCTTACTTGATTCTTCCTTTGCTCTGATTACCACATGATACGCTCCAACTCTCTAATTGACATTGTTGAGAGAAGCTTTGATTGCCCGGACCTTAGAATGCAAGTAAGCCTTGTTGCACGATCGTCTTCTTGTGGGAATATGTTGAAATGGATGAAAGAAGATAGGTGGCGGAAGGATGGTAGTGTTTGTAAGGTAAAATGGATGAAGGGAATGAAGATGGAAGGTGAAAGGTGATGGTTTCGGATAGTGAAACAAAAGAGGATTAAAGAAACAAGAAGGATAGTATTCAAAGTCTCAAAAAGATGAACTTATGCTAAGAAGCATAAACCTGAACTTGAATAAGGCTTTGAGGGTGGTAGGAAGGACTTAGATTGATGAATAATAAATATTCAACAACCTAAAGTATCAAAAGATGGATTAAGAGACGCCACAAATCAATAAAATGATTTGATAAGTCAAAGAAGTTCTTAAAAGAATAAGAATGAGAGATAAACTCACAAAATATAATTTGTATTGATCAAAGTGTGTGTCCAAATGCCAAAATGGCTTACATATTTATAGTAGGGGAAGGAGGTGGCCGAATAGCCATGTACAAAGGCAAGGAATGTTTCGGCTAGAGCTTGTACCCCTTCACAATGGTCGAAAAGGCTTGATAAGTGCATGAATAGGCCTTGATAAGTTATAAGAAATGATTCGGCCCCTTGGTGTCTCACCACGATGGCGCCAAGCATGGGAATGGCGCCAAGCTTTCCCTCCCTTGGTCGAATGGGTGCATGGAAGCTTCCATGGTGTTTCAGCTGGTAGGTGACCCTTGGGGTGTCCACACTCTCGAGCTGGTAGTTGTAGGGTAAGCTGAGATGAGCTGATTGTGCTGAGGTTGAGCTGGTTCGAGCTGAGCTAGCTAGCTAAAGTTGAGTGATGTTTTGAGCTAAACAGAGCTTCATCTAGCTAAGTGAGCTGGTTCTTTAGTGTCTTTGAGCTGCCCTTGAACCATATGAGTGTTTTGGAGCTGAAACATAGCTTGCACGGTCTTTAAAAAGAACCGAATTTGAGAGAAAACTCACAAATAAATTTTTCATTACTCACAAATAAATTTTTCATTCAAAAAAGTAACCCTTTTACATTGTTTGGAACATATATATATAGGAGAAGAGGGAGGGGTGGCCGGCCATAACATGCGGTTGAAATTAAATTACAACTTAAAATTCAACATTAAATTTGTAACTAATGAAAACCTCCTTTGGGCGGCTACAAAAATCAGCCACTCATTTGAACCTTTAGGCGCCACATGAATCACATTTAAAATGTGATAAATATTTGAAATTCAAACGTAAAACTTCTTGGTCTTATCCATTAAGTTTGCTGCACAATGAGAAGGTAGGGGCTGTTTGGTTCGGCCGCACATGCACACACACCATCCAAGCTGCCACGTGGATGCTTCACATGACTAGATGCCACCTAGGCTGCCACATGGGCACTGGTACACTCCCCGACATATAGGACACTTTTCAGCTACTTCTAGACTTGTCAGCTGAAGTTGAGCTAGTGGAGCTGAAGTTGAGCTGACTGGAACTGAGCTGAGCTAGAATGAGCTAGCTACAAGTGAAGTGAGATGAGGTGAGCTGGGATCAAAGGCTTCCAGCTATCTTGAGTTCAAGGTGACCTGGTTACACTCTCCTGAGCTGGAGCTGAGCTGAATATAACTCTCCTGAGCTGATGTCCTTTCATGTACATGTTACAAAACAATAGAACACTTATCAAAGCTTTGTAATCTTATTCAACAACACACAAACAAATACAAAAACGTTATAAGTCATGTCAAATACATTATAAAACACACCAAACATAATAGATACATAGTAAACACACTTAGATACATAGTATAAGCATAGATATGTCACATATCAGCTTGAAACACATTATAAAGCCTATTTTCTAAGGCACAATCACTATCAAAAGATTCAGAAACTTTAGCACAAGTGAGGGAAAGAACTTCCCTGAATTTCTTTGCCTTAGAATGAGTGATAGGTCCTATTGGCAAGACCTCCGGATCAGCCTCCTTTGCATGCATGGATGTGCTCACATCAACATCTTTCATACAAGATGCCTTGATGTGTGCACGTTCACCAGCAAGTTTTGCACACTTTGATGTTGTGTTTTAAACATGAAAGACACAGGAGTTTTCTTTACTTCTCTCATATTACTTACTTTTTCTACACTCATTTCTGGTTATTTAGATTCATGTTATCACATCATACTATGCATATGTTTTGCGTACTTTATTTTCATGACCTTAGCATGTTATATGTGATGCCCATACTTAAGTTTAAAACCACATCTTTACTTAAGCAAATGTTTGTGATAGAGTAGCGCAAACTTGGATTCGGAAGCCTTCAATCAAGTTGTTGCAAGAACTAAGAGCTCTAGACTCAATCAAGAAAGATATGGGCAGATCTGATAATTCAATAGAAAAGAGAAGGGCTTTCTTGAAAATTTTAGATTCAAGGCTGGAAATTTAAAGAAAAAAATACAATAAGAAAGAGTAGAAGATAAATAATAAGAATATAACGAAAAAGATTAAAAAAGATGAAGAGAAGAACAGTAAAAACAAATCTGAAATTTCCAGCTTTGTTTATGGAATTATGGGAGATGGCATGAAGATTGAAGATGAAGATGACTTGCGATTTGTTGTTGTTGTTTTGTTCTCGGCACCCTCTTAGACACAATTATCTAAGCAAGCAACCTCAAGCAACTCTAACCCATCCTTCCATACGCAATTACATAAGCAAGCAAGAGTGTGAAGATGATCTCCCTCACAAGAACTCGTCGAACTTATGTTGAAGAAGACTTCTAAGGCACAAGTAATCAGCACTTGCAAAAACAAACTCACTAAATATTTCATTAATCAAAGAAAATATGAATAATCTCCATTACAATGGTGGAGGCTTCATCCTTTTATAGGTGAAGGATAGCCAAAGTAATCTAACTTCTACTAAAACTAGGAAACCGTAATTTAATTAAAAATAAAAGAAAAACAGCCTTTAAACTCCTTGTGCTTGGGCTGCAAGTGATAAGCTGATAAGTGCAGGTGATAAGTTGATAAGAGTTGCTTGGGAGAAGGGTGGATGGTTCCTAAAGTATATAAAACTCTAAAAACATAATTTAAATGTTAATAATTAAGTTGAGCTAAGTCTAATTCGTCCAAAAGCTTTATATAATAGCTTTTGGGCTGAATTTTACAAATTCCCGTAATAATCCCGTATCCAGTTTTCTGCATGCGCAATCTTTAGTAAAATGAACATATCTTGAGTTCTCGATGTCCGATTGATGCGTTTGAAGATGCGTTGGAAAGGTAACTGAATGCCGGTCAATTTGTTAGAAGACAACTCTGCCCAGAAATGGTAGGATCCCATTCGAAATGTCGTCTCAAGTTGGCTGACTTTCCAGACTTCACAAACAGATTCAACTTCTTATCCAATATGCATTGCTTTAGCCCTCCCATGCATGTATCATCCCCCTCTCCTCAAAAGGATTCGTCCTCGAATCAAAAACAGTAAAAGAAGGACGTTTAACAATGGCAATTGAAACGGAATCTGTCATAGGTGGAATGATCGAATTGAGCTCCTCTTAATGGTTCAACAAAATCCTGAAAAAAGAACTCAAAGCCACTCGAAACAATGATGTTATGGTTAGGTCGAAAAAATTCTCTCATTATCTTTTTCTCGCCTTTTCCTTTTGGACATTGTTCAACTTTTACCTCATGTTTCTTTTTACTCGCCAAAATTGGGCCATTAATTTGACTTTTATTGCTCTCGGCCTCTTGACTCTTGGACTTTTTCAAATAAGATAACTCACATACCCAATTCCTCTCACAAAAATATCATCGAAATACAATTTATGTAGAGGATGAAGTGTTTCTAACAGAATGATAGGACGATAATTAAATAAAGGGTTAGAATCACGCTTACTTTCTTGGGAGGTTGTTGATGAATCAAGAGAACTCATTACTAAGCATGAAAGATTGTCTTGATTTATGGGTTCAAATCTTTCTTCTTCCGAAACGACATCTTCTGAAAGTATTTGCTCATTATTGGGTATGGTTAAACTCTCAGTAGTGACATCTTCCTCATGTTCTCGAGGATAACAAATTTCTTCGACATCTTGCTTTCCTTGGTCTTCTTCGACATGACTCACCGATGGTTGTTCATTATCCTGTTGGACTAGCGATGATTCTTCTTCCTTCGGCGCCGTACTACTAGGGTCGAATAGTGCATTAGTAGGGTTGTGAAAAGATGAAGGTTGAGATGTATCTTTATCAAAAGAGGAGTATTTCTTATGACAAGTCTTGGATTCTTGTTGTTGGTAATGTTTGGGAACGAATCACTCTCTCATGATCTTTTTTAAGTTCAGCCCATGTTCTTATTTTGGCTTCACCATTGAGACGCCTATCTCATTGTAATAAACGCCACCATAGTACTGCATATTCCTCGAACTTTAGGGCCACTAATGAAGCTTGATCTTCCTCGGGATATCCGTAACAACCAAATAGGAAATCAACCCTATTTTCCCAATCACAATAACCATCAGGATCATACCTTCCTTGAAAAGAAGGTATTCTGAATTTTGGGATGGCCAAAGTGTGTGCGGATCGCTTTGGTTCAGTTCACCTTTCTTCACAAAAATTGAACGAATGCCTCAGCTTGGTCAATGAAGGCTTTCTTCGATAAGTAGAACCCAAAGTATCATGTTGTTTTGCATGAGTCTTGTCTCTGTGAAACATCCTGGAACACTAAAATTTACAAAGGTGAAAAACAAAAGAAAGAAAACTAGAAATCTCAGTAAACACTCCAAGAAAGAAATACTTAGTGAGGCAAGTAAGTCGATCTTGTACTCTTTAAAGACCTTCCTGCCACAAGTCAACAAGTTATAATCGGAGTTTAATCCTAACAATGAGTCCTATTTGTACTAGGAGTCCAATAAAAGGTATGACACCAATTGAATTCTAGTTGCAAGGAGAAAGAAAGGTATGCAACTTTTAATTTCCTACTAACACAAGAAGAAAGAAAGTGTTAGATAATATATAGAAGACAATAAAAAAGGTAAAACAAATGAAAACAAGTAGTTAAGAATGAAAGAAGATCAGAAAACCCGAAAAAAAAAACCCCTAAAATATGCAGCAACTTGATCCACTTTGTTCGAGGTGTTCCCGAAGTCAAAAAATTCTGAAATTTTTTGTGGTGACTCCTACAATAGTGTAGATCTGATCTGAAAATTTTCAGCTCAAAATTCGTTCGTTTGATTTTTGCGATTTTCCCCCTTTTGTTCGAATTTTTCACCCAAAACGCTAAAATTCTTGCCAAGAATCGTCCCAAATCTTATACCAAATGATATAGTAGTGCAAACTTGGATTCGGAAGCCTTCAATCAAGTTGTTGCAAGAACTAAGAGCTCTAGACTCAATCAAGAAAGCTATGGGCAGATTTGAAAATTCAATAGAAAAGAGAAGGGCTTTTCTTGCAAATTTCTGATTCAAGGCTTGAAATTTAAAGAAAAGAATACAATAAGAAAGAGTAGAAGATAAATAATAAGAATATAATGAAAATGATTAAAAAAGATGAAGAGAAGAATAGTAAAAACAATCTAAAATTTCCAGCTTTGTTTATGGAATTATGGGAGATGGCATGAAGATTGAAGATGAAGATGGCTTGGGATTTGTTGTTGTTGTTTTGTCCTCGGCACCCTCTTACACGCAATTATCTAAGCAAGCAACCTCAAGCAGCTCTAACCCACCCTCGGAGACGCAATTACCTAGGCAAGCAAGAGTGTGAAGATGATCTCCCTCACAAGAACTCGTTGAACTTATGTTGAAGAAGACTTCTAAGGCACAAGTAATCAGCACTTGCAAAAACAAACTCACTAAATATTTCATTAATCAAAGAAAATCTTATTAATCTCCATTACAATGGTGGAGGCTTCATCCTTTTATAGGTGAAGGATAGCCAAAGTAATCTAACTTCTACTAAAACTAGGAAACCCTAATTTAATTAAAAAATAAAAGAAAATAGCCTTTAAACTCTTTGTGCTTGGGCTGCAAGTGATAAGCTGATAAGTGCAGGTGATAAGTTGATAAGAGTTGCTTGGGTGAATGGTGGGTGGTTCCTAAAGTATATAAAACCCTAAAAACATAATTTAAATGTTAATAATTAAGTTGGGCTAAGTCTAATTCGTCCAAAAGCCTTTTATAATAGCTTTTGGGCTGAATTTTACAAATTCCCGTAATAATCCCGTATCCAGTTTTCTGCATGCGCAGTCTTTAGTAAAATGGACGTATCTTGAGTTCCCGATGTCTGATTGATGCGTTCATAGATTCGTTAGAAAGCTAACTGAATGCCGATCAATTTGTTAGAAGACAACTTTGCCCAGAAATTCCAGGATCCATCCGAAATGTCGTCTCAAGTTGGCTGACTTTCTAGACTTCACAAACAGATTCAACTTCTTGTCCAATATGCATTGCTTTAGCCCTCTCATGCATGTATTAGTTTGCATCTTTAGATTATAGTTTGCATCATTTAAAACTTTACTTTATACTTATGCATTATAATCCCTATACTATTTAAAGGAGACATTACTTATATAATTCATTGTTTTCTTCATAGATTATATTAACACAGCTCAAGGGAGTGTGCTACAGCTCGGTTCCAACTCAAAATGTCAAAATCAGCTCAAAACGTTGTTTGGCCGTTTCAACTCCACAAGCTGCCGAATGGTTCGAGGACACTTATGAAGTCTTAAAAGAGCTCAAGAATACTAAAGGACCAGCTCACTCATGAAGGAGGGAGACACCAAGGCTGTCGAATCATTCCCTCTCCCCTACACACCATTTCGGCCAACCCCTTTCATTTACTATAAATATGTAATACATTTTCATTTGTAAACACACAATTCAGATTATAAAAATTACTTTGTGAGATTTCCTCTCATCGTTGTTCTTTTTAGAACTTCTTGACTTATCAAATCTTTATTGATTTGTGGCGTCTCCCTTTACTTTCCATCTTGATACTTTAGATTGTTAAACATCCATTGTTTCTCACTCTAAGTCCTTTTACCACTCTCAAGGCCTCATCCAAGTTAGGGTATATGCTCCTTAGCATATGTTCATCTTTTTGAGCCTTTGAATACTACCAACATCCTTTCTCTTCACCATCTTCCATACACCATCCGAAACCATCTTCCTACTTATATATCTTCCTTTCCTTACACCCTTTTGACATACAAACACTACCATCCTTTCGCAACCTATCTCCTTTTATCCATTTCAACATATTTTCACAAGAAAACATTCATGATACAAGGCTTGCTTGCATTCAAAGGTCTGGGCAATCAAAGCTTCTCTCTACAACATCAATTGGAGAGTTGGAGCGTATCATGTGGTATCAGAGCAAAAAGGAAGAATCAAGTAAGCCTTATATCTTCTTATTTCAATTTTGATAATAAAAAAACAAAAAAGAGAGAAAATTCAAATTGTTCCAAACACTAGGAATCTGAAGTAGATAAAAAAGAAAGAAAAGAAAATCAGAATTTCAAAAGGGTGAAGATTGAAGTACAAACGTCCAAGCAACCAACTCCGAGAAGTTCCTCAAGTTTGATTGCTCATGACCAGTTTGTAAGTCAAGTTTTGTGGTAACGTTCTGTTTTCTTCATTTCTTTCATTTGAATCCTTATTTTTACCTTTTTCTTACATTTCAGTCCCTAAACTTTTTCCTTTTCATTTTAAACTCTTTCTTTCTTTCTATTTCCAACCCTAACCATTGTTTTGCAGCCCAAACGCCATATTATCAATAAAAGTTTTGACAAGTTCGAGTTAGTTCTCTTAAGAACTCGTTTTGAGAGAATGTGTGTGGAAAAAGGCACAGAGAGTTTGTGAGAGCAGAAGAGGACAAGTAAAAGCCAAATAAGTCCTGGAGTGCAAACACGAGTGAATTGAGCGACATCTTACTTTCCTTGGAGTGAACGTGAGGATTTTGTGTGTATAAACTGGTGAGGTCCTAAATTCCTATCATATTTTCAATTTAAAATGTCTCGGCATGCAGGTGACAATGAAGAAGAACACCCTACTCAAAACCTCCAGACTCAAGAACTAATTCAGGAGATGAGAAGGCTTCTACGTGTAGAATTAGAGCCTATTCATGAGAGGATGGATCGACTTGAAGGTTCCCAAGGAGATAATCGAAGAAATAGGGGACATGAGAGGTAAAACCGGCCTAGAAATATCTTTAAGCATGAGATTGTTGAAGAAAGTGATGCAGAGGATGTCGTATACATCAAAAGTCATGCAAGAGACCGAGGCCAGGTTGATGGCAATTTGGGAAGCATTCGGGTTAACATACCTCCTTTTCAAGGCAAAACAGATCCAAAAGCTTATTTATAATGGGAAAGCAAGGTCGAACACATTTTCGAATGTCACAACTATTCTGAACAGAAAAAGGCTCGATTGGCAGCCATGGAATTCATTGATTATGCTTTGATATGGTGGGATCAGTTGAAGAGTTCTAGGAGAAGAAACGGTGAAAGACCAATCAGCACTTGGACACAAATGAAAGGTATAATGTGAAAAATATTTGTACCTAACCATTATCACCGTGATCTCTATTATAAGTTGCAGAACCTCAAACAAGGCAACATAAGCGTGAGGATTATTATAAAGAAATGGAAGTTGCCATGATCCGTACAAGTGTGGAGGAAGATCAAGAGGCTACCATGGCTAGGTTTCTAGCAGGGCTTAATCCAGACATTGCTAATGTGGTGGAATTACAGTACTACATTGAAATTGAAGAAATGGTGCACATGGCCATTAAAATTGAAAGGCAGCAACGTAGGAGGACTTCCTCTAGGAGCGTCATCACCTTTGCACCAAAATGGACTCCTAATGCACCAAAGAAGGCCACTCCTTTTCAGGCCAAGGAACCAGCTGAATCTTCCAAGAGTAAGGCTGTTGTAGAGAATGCTCGAGGGAAGCAATCAGAACACATGGCAGCACCTTATTAACCTGCAAGTTAGAAGAAGAAATAGAAGAAAATGTCGAATCAGATAATACTTGTGGATTTGCTTTCTTCTTTTCACATTCATTCCTCTCTTTGTTGGCCTTCCAAGTTGCAGTACTCGCTTTCAAACGAACTTCGTCTTCATATACTTCACTTGGAGTCATGGGTGCCAAAGTTACCTTTTTGCCCTCATGAGTAAAAGGGTATCGATTGGTGTAACAATCGTGCAAAACTCTCTTATCATACTGTCACGGTCTTCCTAACAACAAATGACAAGTATCCATAGAACAAACATCACAAGTTACCTCATCCTTGTATTTTCCAATGAAAAATGGTATAACAACTTGTTCGGTAACTTTGATTTCAACACCATCATTCAACCATTGTAACTTGTACGGATTGGGATGCGCTGTCGTCTTCAGTCCTACTTTGTCGACCATGAGAGTACTAGCAACGTTAGCACAACTACCACTATCAATAATCACAATACATACCTTGTCGTTCACGTTGCATCTCGTATGGAAGAGATTGTTCCGTTGCGATTCATCTTGTGCTGGCTAATCATTCAGACTTCTCTTGTCAACAAGTGCTTCACCAGTAGCCAATGTCTGCACATTGTCATCATTTATCTCTTTATGGACAGAATGGAAACCACCCCCCATCTAATCTATCCAATTGAGAATGTATAGGTTGCAATGCATTAGCAATCATTCGTTGTATCATGCGCTCCAAGGCTTGCATCTGGAGATTCGGTGGTTGTTGTTCACCCGAATTATCATCAGAACCTGCCATGTTGAACAAACAAAAAAACACAATATATATATATATATATATTAGTGATAAAAATAAAAAAAAAATAGACCTCAATGCACACTCAACAAAATCTCACAGATCACTCCAAGGAAAGATCGCTCAACAATTGCACTCAAACGCTTGTGTTTCACTCGGGAGAATACTTGAATGGCTCTTTTTGTCCCCCCTTCTGTTCTCACACGCTCAATTGCCTTTTCCACTCGATCTCTTGCAATTAGTTCTTTGAGGAACTAACTCGATCTTTCAGACTTGTTAACTGTGTCAAACTTACAAGATAATATAATAGGTAAACAAACAAATGGTTAGATGACAAAATAGGGGCTGTTAGGTGAAATAAAAAAAAGGCTGAAAAAGAAAAAAAATAAGAAGACTGAAAATTGGTGATGAAACAAAATAAATGAAGGCTGATAAAATGAAGGAAAGGAAACAACTTACTACAAAAGAAATGCTTACAACGATCCTATCACCGAACAAACAAGAACACATCATTTTGGGTGATTTTGAAGCATTCCATGGAAAATTTGAGCATCCTTCATCATTTTCACAAACAAATAGCACATATGTATGAAAAGAAACACAATTTTTGAATTTAAATTTTTTTAATTTTTTTATTTCGAGTTTACTTTGAATTTTTTTGTCAACGTTCACTATTTTTCTATAAATTTTTTTCTTCGAATTTTCCTCTTTTTTGTTTTTGACTTTTGTATTTTTTTATGTCTGGTAGTGCAGAAAGTGCTAAAATATGACTAAGCTCTGGTACCATATGATAAAATGGGTACGTTGCTTGAGAAACAATGTTTCTTGTCTGTAACGGATCTAGGATAGTAGCAAGCATATCTCTGCAATAAAAACATAATTGGACATTGTTTTAGGATCAAAATAACAAGAAAATATAAAAAGAAAATAAAAAGAAACAAAGAAAAAGGGTGTAGGAATTTCTGGCATATTTGGACGATTCAAAAGACGAATGCTTCAAGATGCGTTCACGGCTGTTTCGGTGTCCAAAAAATGACGGAAACGTTGCTGGAAATTCAACGGAAATTTGGTAACGTTAAACTCGAAAGAACCTGCACAATCTACTGAGCAAACCCAAATCGAATCTATCTAACGTCAAAGACGGAAAGCTCGAAAGAACCTGCACAATATACTATGCAAACCCGAATCGAATATGCTTCACGTCGGAGGACTTGGACCCACTAGATAGTGATCTAGGAACCCGTAGTATCAAGTAAATTTGACACAACAAAAAACGTCTAAAATGCCAAAGAAAGTTCGGTGAAAAACCGAAATTGAGAGAATAATCTCACAAAATTTTCTTCATAAACTGTCTAACCTTTTACATGGTGAAGTTCGGTTTACATATATAGGGACAAGAGGGAAACTACCGAATGAAATTTCTGGCTGTTAATTAAGCCTTTAAAAAAAACTAAAATTACAAATATAAACCTCCAATGGGCGGCTGCACCTTTCCGGACATGTATTTGAAATTTTGTGGTTGTAATGTGGATAAGGCCACGTGATAAATGTGCATGCATGGCTTTTGAATTTCAAAGCCACAAAAAAACATTCGAAGTGGAGCGGCAATGTGATAATGGCACATGCAAAATGTGCATGTTTGTTTGAAATTCAAAGAAAACGACCATATATAAAAAATATATCGTGTTTGAAAATCAAATGGCCATTGACGCACATGTGTAAATGTGGAAACAATGGTTCGGCTTGCTGTTCCATGATGAAAACAAGGGCTCGCACAATCACACACATACTCGAGACAACGACTATTCTGTTCACACCTGTTGCACTGGCTGCCACACCCATGATGTACACTTGTTCAGCTGCTACTAGACGTGTCAGTTGTAGTTGAGCTACTGAATCTAAGTTCGGCTGACAGAAAATGAGCTGAGCTGAAACGAACTAGCTGAAAGTGTAATGAGCTGAAAGTGAGCTGGTTACACTCTCTTGAGTTGGGTCCAAGCTGCATACACTCTGGTGAGCTGGAGATGAGCTGCACACACTCACTTGAGCTGGAGTTGACGAATTTCTGGACAGATTTGGACGATGAAGAAGACGAATGCTTCAAGATGTGTTCACGGTTGTTTCGGTGTCTGGAAAATGATAGAAACATTGCTGGAAATTCAGTGGAAATTCGGTAACGGTAAACTCGAAAGAACCTGCACAATCTACTGAGCAAACCCGAATCGAATCTGTCTAACGTCAAAGACGGACAGCTCGAAAGAACCTGCACAATATACAATGCAAACTCGAATCGAATATGCTTCACGTTGGAGGACTTGGACCCACTAGATAGCGATCTAGGAACCTGAAGTATCAAGTAAATTTGACACAACAAACGTCTGAAATGCCAAAGAAAGCTCGTTGAAAAACCGAAATTGAGAGAATAATCTCACAAAATTTTATTCATAAACTGTCTAACCTTTTACATGGTGAACTTCGGTGTACATATATAGGGACAAGAGGGAAACTACCGAATGAAATTTCTGGCTGTTAATTAAGCCTTTAAAAAAACTAAAATTACAAATATAAACCTCCAATGGGCGGCTGCACCTTTCTGGCCATTTATTTGAAATTTGGTGGTTGTAATGTGGATAAGGCCACATGATAAATGTGCATGCATGGCTTTTGAATTTCAAAGCCACAAACAAAAACTTTCAAAGTGGAGCGGCAATGCGATAATGGCACATGCAAAATGTGCATGTTTGTTTGAAATTTGAAATTCAAAGCAAACAGCCATATATATAAAATATGTCGTGTTTGAAAATCAAATGGCCATTGACGCACATGTGTAAATGTGGAAACAATGGTTCAGCTTGATGTTCCATGATGAAAACAAGGGCTCGCACAATCACACACATACTTGAGACAACGACAATTTGGTTCACACATGTTGCATTGGCTGCCACACCCTTGTTGGACACTTGTTCAGCTGCTACTGGACGTGTCAACTGTAGTTGAGCTACTGAATCTAAGTTGGGCTGACAGAAAATGAGCTTTGCTTAAACGAACTAGCTGAAACTGTAATGAGCTGAAAGTGAGCTGGTTACACTCTCTTAAGCTGGGTCCGAGCTGCATACACTCTGGTGAGCTGCACACACTCACTTGAGCTGGAGTTGAGCTGCATATGCTCACTTGAGATAGTGTCCTCCTACGTACCTGTCACAAAACAATAAAACTTCTATCAAAGTTTTGTAAACTTATTCAATATCACTTAAACAAGTATAAAAACATTATAAGTCATATCAAACTTATTCAAAACACACCAAACATACTATATTCATAGTAAACACACTAATAAAAATAATATAGCATAGAAAATATTACACATCAGTATGTAACAAGAGAAAAAAATAAACTTCCCTGAAAGTTTGAAGCTTCATCGTTGGGTGGCATAAACGTGCGGGTCTAAATGGGCCTTTCAATGGAGCCGTTGAAATTTTAACTGAGTAAAAAGTACATAAATTGAGGTTTCGCAATATAATTGTGTTGAAAAGCTCCTAATATTTATTTGAACTCCAAATATTAGAATAAAACTTTTTTGCGGTCCTTTTTGTATCGATTTCGGACGAGCAGGTCTAAATGGGCATTACAATGGACCCGTTGGAATTTTATCTGAGTAAAAAGTACAGAAATTGAGGTTTTGCATTATAATTGTGTTGAAAAGCTCTTAATAAATTATTTGAACTTCTAAAATTTGATCAAAACTATTTTTGTGGTCCATTTTGTCAATGTTTCGGACGAGCAGGTCTAAGTGGACCTTTTAATGGACCCGTTGGAATTTTAACTGAGTAAAAAGTACAGAAATTGAGGTTTTGCAATATAATTGTGTTGAAAAGCTCCTAATCAATTACATGAACTCCTAAATTTTTATTAAAACTTGTTTTGAAGTCCTTTTTGAGGAGGTTTCGGACGAGCAGGTCGAAATGAGCCTTTCAATGGACCCGTTGGAATATTAACTAAGTAAAAAGTATAAAAATTGAGGGTTTTGCAATATAATTGTGTTAAAAATTTCCTAATCAATTACATGAACTCCTAAAATTTGATTAAAACTTGTTTTGTAGTCCTTTTTGTAGAGGTTTAGGACGAGCGGGTCGAAATGTGCCTTTCAATGGACCCGTTGGAATTTTATCTGAGTAAAAAGTATAGAAATTGAGGTTTTGCAATATAATTGCGTTGAAAAGATCCTAATAAATTATTTGAACTCCTAATATTTGAATAAAACATTTTTGTGGTCCTTTTTGTAGAGGTTTCAGACGCGCAGGTCTAAATGGGCCTATCAATGGACCCGATGGAATTTTAACTGAGTAAAAAGTACATAAATTGAGGTTTTGCAATATAATTGTGTTGAAAAGCTCCTAATCAATTATTTGAACTCCTAAAATTTGATTAAAACTTGTTTTGTGGTCCTTTTTGCAGAGGTTTCGGACGAGCAGGTCTAAGTGGGCCTTTCAATGGACTCGTTGGAATTTTAACTCAGTAAAAAGTATAGAAATTGAGGTTTTGGAATATAATTGTGTTGAAAATCTCCTAATCAATTACACGATCTCCTAAAATTTGATTAAAACTTTTTTTGCGGCCCTTTTTGTAGAGGTTTCGGACGAGCATGTCTAAATGGGCCTTTCAATGGACCTGTTGGAATTTTAACTGAGTAAAAAGTATAATAATTGAGGTTTTGCAATATAATTGTGTTGAAAAGCTCATAATCAATTATTTGTACTCCTAAAATATGATCAAAACATGTTTTGCGGTCCTATATGTAGAGGTTTCGGACGTGTGGGTCAAAATGGGCCTTTCAACGGACCCGTTGGAATTTTAACTGAATAAAATGTATAAAAATTGAAGTTTTGCAATATAATTGTGTTGAAAAGCTCCTAATCATTTATTTGAACTCCTACAATTTGATTAAAACTTTTTTGCGGTCCTTTTTGTATCGGTTTCCAACGCGCAGGTCTAAATGGACCTATCAATGGGCCCGTTGGAATTTTAACTGAGTAAAAAGTATAAAATTGAGGTTTTTCAATATAATTGTGTTGAAAAGCTCCTAATCAATTATTTGAAATCCTAAATTTTGATTAAAACTATTTTTGCGGTCCTTTATTGTCGAGGTTTCGGACAAGTAGGTCTAAATGGGCCTTTCAATGGACCCTTTAGAATTTTAACTGAGTAAAAAGTACAGAAATTGAGGTTTTGAAATATAATTGTGTTAAAAAGCTCCTAATCAATTACATGAACTACCTAAAATTTGATTAAAACATTTTTTGTGGTCTTTGTTGTAGAGGTTTCGGACTAAATGGCCCTTTCAATGGACCCGTTGGAATTTTAACTGAGTAAAAAGTACAGAAATTGTGGTTTTGTAATATAATTGTGTTGAAAAGCTCCTAATCAATTATTTGAACTCCTAATATTTGAATAAGATATTTTTGCCGTCCTTTTTGTAGAGGTTTCGGACGAGCAGGTCTAAATGGGCATTTCAATGGGCCCGTTGGAATTTTAACTGAGTAAAAAGTATAAAAATTGAGGTTTTGCAATATAATTCTGTTGAAAAGCTCCTAATCAATTATTTGAACTCCTAAAATCTGATTAAAACTTGTTTTGCGGTCCTTTTTGTCGAGGTTTTGGACGAGCAGGTCTAGATGGGCCTTTCAATGGACTCGTTGGAATTTTAACTGAGTATAAAGTACAGAAATTGAGGTTTTGCATTATAATTGTGTTGAACAGCTCCTAATCAACTATTTGAACTCCTAAAATTTGATCAAAACTATTTTTGTGGTCCTTTTTGTCAATGTTTCGGACGAGCAGGTCTAAGTGGACCTTTTAATGGACCCGTTGGAACTTTAACTGAGTAAAAAGTACAGAAATTGAGGTTTTGCAATATAATTGTGTTGAAAAGCTCCTAATCAATTACATGAACTCCTAAATTTTTATTAAAACTTGTTTTGAAGTCCTTTTTGAGGAGGTTTCGGACGAGCAGGTCGAAATGAGCCTTTCAATGGACCCGTTGGAATATTAACTAAGTAAAAAGTATAAAAATTGAGGGTTTTGCAATATAATTGTGTTAAAAATTTCCTAATCAATTACATGAACTCCTAAAATTTGATTAAAACTTGTTTTGTAGTCCTTTTTGTAGAGGTTTAGGACGAGCGGGTCGAAATGGGCCTTTGAATGGACCCGTTGGAATTTTATCTGAGTAAAAAGTACAGAAATTGAGGTTTTGCAATATAATTGCGTTGAAAAGATCCTAATCAATTATTTGAACTCCTAATATTTGAATAAAACATTTTTGTGGTCCTTTTTGTAGAGGTTTCAAACGCGCAGGTCTAAATGGGCCTATCAATGGACCCGATGGAATTTTAACTGAGTAAAAAGTACATAAATTGAGGTTTTGCAATATAATTGTGTTGAAAAGCTCCTAATCAATTATTTGAACTCCTAAAATTTGATTAAAACTTGTTTTGTGGTCCTTTTTGCAGAGGTTTCGGACGAGCAGGTCTAAGTGGGCCTTTCAATGGACTCGTTGGAATTTTAACTGAGTAAAAAGTATAGAAATTGAGGTTTTGGAATATAATTGTGTTGAAAATCTCCTAATCAATTACACGATCTCCTAATATTTGATTAAAACTTTTTTTGCGGCCCTTTTTGTAGAGGTTTCGGACGAGCATGTCTAAATGGGCCTTTCAATAGACCTGTTGGAATTTTAATTGAGTAAAAAGTATAATAATTGAGGTTTTGCAATATAATTGTGTTGAAAAGCTCATAATCAAAAATTTGTACTCCTAAAATATGATCAAAACATGTTTTGCGGTCCTATATGTAGATGGTTTCGGACGTGCGGGTCTAAATGGGCCTTTCAACGGACCCGTTGGAATTTTAACTGAATAAAATGTATAAAAATTGAAGTTTTGCAATATAATTGTGTTGAAAAGCTCCTAATCATTTATTTGAACTCCTACAATTTGATTAAAACTTTTTTGCGGTCCTTTTTGTATCGGTTTCCAACGCGCAGGTCTAAATGGACCTATCAATGGGCCCGTTGGAATTTTAACTGAGTAAAAAGTATAAAATTGAGGTTTTTCAATATAATAGTGTTGAAAAGCTCCTAATCAATTATTTGAACTCCTAAAATTTGAATAAAACTATTTTTGCGGTCCTTTTTTGTCGAGGTTTCGGACAAGTAGGTCTAAATGGGCCTTTCAATGGACCCTTTAGAATTTTAACTGAGTAAAAAGTACAGAAATTGAGGTTTTGAAATATAATTGTGTTGAAAAGCTCCTAATCAATTACATGAACTACCTAAAATTTGATTAAAACTTTTTTTGTGGTCTTTGTTGTAGAGGTTTCGGACTAAATGGCCCTTTCAATGGACCCGTTGGAATTTTAACTAAGTAAAAAGTACAGAAATTGTGGTTTTGTAATATAATTGTGTTGAAAAGCTCCTAATCAATTATTTGAACTCCTAATATTTGAATAAGATATTTTTGCCGTCCTTTTTGTAGAGGTTTCGGACGAGCAGGTCTAAATGGGCCTTTCAATGGGCCCGTTGGAATTTTAACTGAGTCAAAAGTATAAAAATTGAGGTTTTGCAATATAATTCTGTTGAAAAGCTCCTAATCAATTATTTGAACTCCTAAAATCTGATTAAAACTTGTTTTGCGGTCCTTTTTGTCGAGGTTTCAGACGAGCAGGTCTAAATGGGCCTTTCAATGGACCCGTTGGAATTTTAACTGAGTAAAAAGTATAGAAATTAAGGTTTTGAAATATAATTGTGTTGAAAAGCTCCTAATCAATTACATGAACTCCTAAAATTTGATTAAACGTGTTTTGCAGTCCTTTTTGTAGAGGTTTCGGACGAGCGAGTCGAAATGGGCCTTTCAATGGACCTGGTTGAATTTTAAATGAGTAAAATGTACAGAAATTGAGGTCTTGCAATAGAATTGTGTTGAAAAGCTCCTGATCAATTACATGAACTCCTAAAATTTGATTAAAACTTGTTTTGCAATCCTTTTTGTAGAGTTTTCGGACGAGCGAGTCGAAATGGGCCTTTCAATGGACCCGTTGAAATTTTAACTGAGTAAAAAGTACAGAAATTGAGGTTTTGCAATATAATTGTGTTGAAAAGCTCCTAATCAATTATTTTAACTCCTAATATTTGAATAAAACATTTTGTGGTCCTTTTTGTAGAGGTTTCGGACAAGCAGGTCTAAATGGGCCTTTTAACGGACCCATTGGAATTTTAACTGAGTAAAAAGTATAAAAATTGAGGTTTTGCAATATAATTGTGTTGAAAAGCTCCTAATCAATTACATGAACTCCTAAAATTTTATTAAACGTGTTTTGCAATCCTTTTTGTAGAGGTTTCGGACGAGCGGGTCGAAATGGGCCTTTCAATGGACTCGTTGGAATATTAACTGAGTAAAAAGTAAAGAAATTGTGGTTTTGCAATATAATTGTGTTGAAAATCTCCTAATCAATTACATGAACTCCTAAAATTTGATTAAAACTTGTTTTGCAGTCCTTTTTGTAGAGGTTTCAGACTATCGGGTCGAAATGGGCCTTTCAATGGACCCGTTGGTACTTTAACTAAGTAAGAATTACAGAAATTGAGGTTTTCCAATATAATTGTGTTGAAAAGCTCCTAATCAATTATTTGTACTCTAAAAATTTGATTAAAACTATTTTTGCGGTCCTTTTTGTCGAGGTTTCGGACTAGCAGGTCTAAATGTGCCTTTCAATGGACCCGTTAGAATTTTAACTAAGTAAAAAGTACATAAATTTGAGGTTTTGCAATATAATAGTGTTTAAAAGCTCCTAATCAATTACATGAACTCCTAAAATTTGATTAAAACTTTTTTCGTGGTCCTTTTTGTAAAGGTTTCGGACGAGCGGTCTAAATGGGCCTTTCAATGGACCCGTTGAAATTTTAACTGAGTAAAAAGTACAGAAATTGAAGTTTTTCAATATAATTGTGTTGAATAGCTCCTAATCAATTATTTGAACTCCTAAAATTTGATTAAAACTTGTTTTGCGGCCCTTTTTGTAGAGGTTTCGGACGAGAATGTCTAAATGGGCCTTTCAATGGACCCGTTGGAATTTTAACTAAGTAAAAAGTATAAAAAATGAGGTTTTGAAATATAATCTTGTTGAATATATCATAATCAATTATTTTTACTCTTAAAATATGATCAAAACTTGTTTTGCGGTCTTTTATGTAGAGGTTTCAAACGCGCGTGTCTAAATGGGCCTTTTAATGGACCCGTTGAAATTTTAACTGAGTAAAATGTATAAAAATTGAAGTTTTGCAATATAATTGTGTTGAAAAGATCCTAATCATTTATTTGAACTCCTAAAATTTGATTAAAACTTTTTTGTGGTCCTTTTTGTTTCGGTTTCGGACGAGCAGGTCTAAATGGGCCTAACAATGGGCCCGTTGGAATTTTAACTGAGTAAAAAGTACAGAAATTGAGGTTTTGCAATATAATTGTGTTGAAAATCTCCTAATCATTTATTTGAACTCCTAAAATTTTATTAAAACTTGTTTGCGGTCTTTTTTGTCGAGGTTTCGGACGAGCAACTCTAAATGGGCCTTTCAATGGATCTATTGGAATTTTAACTGAGTAAAAAGTACAGAAATTTAGGTTTTGCAATATAATTGTGTTGAAAAGCTCCTAATCAATTACATGAACTCCTAAAATTTGATTAAAACTTGTTTTGCAGTCCTTTTTGTAGAGGTTTTGGACGAGCTGGTCGAAATGGGCCTTTAAATGGACTCGTTGAAATTTAAACTAAGTAAAAAGTACAGAAATTGAGGTTTTGCAATATAATTGTGTTGAAAAGCTCCTAATCAATTATTTGTACTCCTAAAATATGATCAACACTTGTTTTCCGGTCCTTTATGTAGAGGTTTCGGACGAGAAGGTCTAAATAGGCCTTTTAGTGGACCCGTTGGATTTTTAATCGAGTAAAATGTATGAAAATTGAAGATTTGCAATATAATTGTATTGAAAAGCTCCTCATCAATTATTTGAACTCCTACAATTTGATTAAAACGTTTTTGCGGTCCTTTTTGAATCGGTTTTGGACGAGCATGTCTAAATGGGCCTTACAATGGACCCGTTGGAATTTTAACTGAGTAAAAAGTACAGAAATTGAGGTTTTGGAATATAATTGTGTTGAAAATCTCTTAATCAATTACAAGATCTCCTATAATTTAATTAAAACTTATTTTGCGACCCTTTTTGTAGAGGTTTCGGACGAGCATGTCTAAATGGGCCTTTCAATGGACTCGTTGGAATTTTAACTGAGTAAAAAGTCTAAAGATTGAGGTTTTGCAATATAATTGTGTTGAGAAGCTCATAATCAATTATTTGTACTCCTAAAATATGATCAAAACTTGTTTTGCGGTCCTTTATGTAGAGGTTTCTGACGTGCGGGTCTAAATGGGCCTTTTAACGGACCCGTTGGAATTTTAACTGAATAAAAAGTACAGAAATTGAGGTTTTGCAATATAATTGTGTTGAAAAGCTCCTAATCAATTATTTGAACTCCTAAAATTTGATTAAAACTTGTTTTGCGGTCCTTTTTTGTAGAGGTTTCGGACGAGCGAGTCTAAATGGGACTTTCAATGGAGCCGTTGAAATTTTAACTGAGTAAAAAGTACAGAAATTGAGATTTTGGAATATAATTGTGTTGAAAATCTCTTAATCAATTACATGATCTCCTAAAATTTGATTAATACTTGTTTTGCGCCCCTTTTTGTAGAGGTTTCGGACGAGCATGTCTAAATGGGCCTTTCAATGGACCCGTTGGAATTTTAACTGAGTAAAAAGTATAAAAATTGAGGTTTTGCAATATAATTGTTTTGAAAAGCTCATAATCAATTTTTTGTACTGCTAAAATATGATCAAAACTTGTTTTGCGGTCCTTTATGTAGAGGTTTCGGACGTGCGGGTCTAAATGGGCCATTTAACGGACCCGTTGGAATTTTAACTGAGTAAAAAGTACATAAATTGAGATTTTGCAATATAATTGTGTTGAAAAGCTCCTAATCAATTATTTGAACTCCTAAAATTTGATTAAAACTTGTTTTGCGGTCCTTTTTGTAGAGGTTTCGGACGAGCAGGTCTAAGTGGGCCTTTTAATGGACTCGTTGGAATTTTAGTTGAGTAAAAAGTATAGAAATTGAGGTTTTGGAATATAATTGTGTTAAAAATCTCCTAATCAATTACACGATCTCCTAAAATTTGATTAAAACTTGTTTTACAGCCCTTTTTGTAGAGGTTTCGGACGAGCATGTCTAAATGGGCCTTTCAATGGACCCGTTGGAATTTTAACTGAGTAAAAAGTATAAAAATTGAGGTTTTGCAATATAATTGTGTTGAAAAGCTCATAATCAATTATATGTACTCCTAAAATTTAATCAAAACTTGTTTTGCGGTCCTTTATGTAGAGGTTTCGGACGTGCGGGTCTAAATGGCCCTTTTAGTGGACCCGTTGAAAAAAAAATTTGAAGTTAAAAGGGCGGCCCTCTTTAAAAACCCCTCTAACCACCCTGAACCGAAGTAAAGGGTGAACCTAAGGGGAAAATAGTGCCCTGATGTATATTATTTTAATAATAAAAATGTTGGGAATCAACCAACACAGTGTTCTGATTACATGTAGGAATAATTGAATCAAAGTAAACTGAAGAAGCAGAATGCAAAGCCCAAGTAGCTAAAGTATGGGCTACAGAGTTAGCAGATCGAGGTACAAGTTGCAATCGAAGTCGCGGAATAGTATCAAGAAGGGCCTTGGCCATCGCAATCTGGGGGCCCAACAAGGAAGCATCATTCGTGGTACGAGTGAGCTTGTTGATGATGACAGCAGAGTCGGATTCGAGGAGCACATCACGCCAACCTATATCCGCAGACAACGTGATACCGGCAACAACAACATGAAGCTCCCCCACAGTTGCATTAGCACAACCGGCCTCATGGACAGCACAACCACCAAGGATGGTTCTATAGATATCTCGGGCAACGACTCCAAAAGCAGCGGAGCCAGACTCTGGGTGGAACGCGCCATCAACATTGATCTTCACTGTTGCGGGTGGTGGCGGCCTCCATCGTGGCGGTGCAGCGGCGGGTTCGGCAAGAGGCGGCTGCATGGTTGGGAGGGAGTTGGCACTGGCGTAATCCTGCAGAAGTCCTTGTGCATTCATGGCGGTTAACCATGGTGGCTGCAATCGTGCAGAGCGGACCCAATCATTTCGACGGTTCCAAATGTTCCAAAGCACGGTTAGGAAAAGAGCAAATCACGTACTAGTCAGACCCTTAGTGCCTTCGGTTAACCAGGAGGCCATGGTGGAGGCGCGACTAGAATAGAGAACGGGCGGTAATCCTGCCAGCTGTAGGACCTCCAGTGCCCCTGGACAGTACCGGAACGCATGCAAGGTCGTTTCCTGAATATTGGGACAAAATGGGCAGTGGCCAGGGGATAAATTGGCCGCAAGTAGTCGATCTCCTGTGGGGAGTGCATCACGGCCCGCTCTCCAACCAAAAGATCGGACCTTAGGTAGTGTTGGTGCCTTAGATATGGTTCTCCAAAGGGGGGTCGGTCGTGGAAGGGGTCGACAAGGTTGCTGTAAAAAGAAATACCCAAATCAGACTGAATAGATCCCGGAGTAATGGTGACCCCATATTAGGGAGTCTCTTCCATCACCGGTAATTGGGATGCAAAGGATACGGTCGGCATCATCCCCATCAAAATAGGTGTGGATCTTATTCTCATCCCAACTTAACATGCCACGTGCCATAAAGTCACGACAATGGCTTAGGATCTCTTCGTTATCCATATACTCACCAAAAAGTGTAATCGGGGAAGAACCACCCCAATTATCTTGATGAATGCGTATGTTACTGTTGTAACCCAGTCTCCAAAAGAAGCCTAGTCCCAGCAATTCAATAGCACGACATATGCCACGCCAAGCAAAAGATGCACGCTTATCGGCCGTGGCATGCAGAAGGTCACCTGATGGAAAGTACTTGGATCGAAGCACACGGGCCAGTAGGGACTCTGGGTCAGAAATCAAGCGCCAAATTTGCATACCCAGAAGAGCGATATTAAAATCATGAAGATCACGAAAGCCGAGTCCCCCTACAGATTTTGGGGCACAGAGGGTGTCCCAAGTTAGCAGTGGCCATCCTCGGCGATTACTACAGCCTGACCACCAAAAACGGCGGATAGAGACCGTCATATCGTCTATGATATTTTGTGGCAGCAAGTAGCATGACATGATATACTGTGGCATTGCCTGTGCCACTAATTTGATAAGAGTTTCCCGACCACTAAACGATAGGAAATTTTTGTCCCATTTTCTCATGCGAGAGTTCACCTTATCGCGAACATATCCAAGCGTCGCAGTCCGGTTCCTTTTGATCAACAGTGGAACCCCAAGGTAGGTCCCTGGGTCATCCACGATACACACACCAAGAACCGAATGGATAGCGTGCAAAAATTCTGGCGCACATTTAGTGCTACAAAAAGCTATCGACTTCTCGAAATTTGACTATCTGTCCAGAGGAGGATGCATAGAGAAGAAGAATATCTCGCAATTTGGCCACTTCCTCTAGGCAATTCCGCAGGAATACCATGCTATCATCAGCGAAGAGAAGGTGAGTGACTCGAGGCCCTCTATGACTAGCGTTGAGACCCAAGAGACTTCCCTCCTGATGTTCCCTTTCCAGGGCTGCAGAAAGACCCTGGGAGCAGATGACGAAGAGGAAGGGGGAGAGAGGGTCACCTTGTCTGATGCCACGCGAGGGGTAAAACTCTTAGGAGAGGGAGCCATTAATCCTCACGGAAAAAGATACAGATGATACGCAACGGAGAATCAGGCTCACCCAGTCATTGGCAAACCCCATTCGTAACACGACGTCATGAAGGAAGAACCACTCTACACGGTCGAATGCCTTTTCCATATCAAGCTTAATTGCTGCCCCTTGCGAGGCGGCCGAGCCGTTTGATTGGAGAGTGTGAACCAACTCATGTGCAATGAGGATATTATCAGTGATGTTCCGTCCTTTGACGAAAGCCGCTTGAGAGTCACTGATGCAGTATGGTAGGACGTGCTTAAGTCGATTGACAAGGACCTTAGCCACTGTCTTATATATTACCCTGCACAAGCTGATGGGTCGAAACTGGTGCATAGTAGTAGGATCCGTTACCTTTGGGATAAGAACAATAACAGTACGATTAATGGAAGCCATATCAGCAGTTCTGTTTAGAAGATCCAGGCATAGTTGAAGAAATTCCAGGCCTATCAGGTCCCAATGCTGCTTATAGAAGCTACTCGGGAAACCGTCAATACCGGGTGCTTTCCTCGAAATGATATCGTTAAATGCCGCAATGATTTCTGATTCAGTGAAGGCCTGAAGGAGAGAGAGGTTCGTAGAATCAGTGACGGTTGGCCTTATATTCCCTAATAAGACAAGAGACGAGGTAAAGTTGGATGAAGCAAAAAGATTCTGAAAGTAGGCTGAGGCCACTTGCATTATCTCTGGCTTAGATGAGTGCCATTCGTTTGCTTCATCAAACAATCCACGGATAGCGTTTTTGGTCCTGTGTCGGGTAGCCCGAGCATGGAAGTATGTCGTGTTCTTATCTCCCTAAGCTAACCAGAATACTCACGAGCGTTGAGCCCAATAAGCCTCTCTGGCATCAAGGAGCCGTCTAAGCTCGGCTTTGGCATTATGAAGAGATGTAAGGGTAGCATTCGATAAGCGTTTACGACGGAGATAGGAATTAATCTTTCGTTGTAGTTATGAGATTCTATCCGTCGAGTGGCGCCGTCGAGCATCTTGCCATTTATGTAGGCGGCCCCCAAGAGTAGGGAGTTTGTCAACCAAGGTGCCAGTAGCTGACGCCCATGCTTGTTGACAAATGGAGATGCACAATGCATCAGATGCCCAACATGATTCGAATTGAAAATGATCCTGAATGTCTCGATGCGGAGTGGGGCGTTGGTCACTAGGCATAGTATCCAAGAGAATAATGGAATGGTCGGATTTCGAGGAAAAGGAATGCATGTGAGAGTAGTGCGGATGACCATGTAGCCAGTTAGAGCATGCTACAAAGCGGTCTAAGCGTTCACAAATAGGAGTGACATTTGGTCCTGTTCGCGACCATGTAAACCAACCATTGGTTGGCTTACAATCGTAGAGATCGTTACGAGTTAGGCAATCTCAGAACTTGATGATTTGTGAACGAGGTCGGCAACCACCCCCTTGTTTTTTGTTATCGTTAAGGATTTCATTAAGGTCGCCTCCGATGAGCCATGGTAATGGCGAAACTGTGCGCAAAGAGTCGATAAGATCCCAAGATTTAGATTTTAGATTCGTATCGGCAAACCCATATATACCCGAAAAACGGAAGCATTCATCATTAAAACGTAACACAACATCAATGTACCTCTCAGAGGACGAGAGTAAATCTAGATGAGTTTTATTATTCCACAAAAGTGCTAAACCAAAACAAGAGTGGTTGTTATCAACAGCAAAACAACCATGCATATTTAAAAGAGTTTTCAAGCTATCAATCCTAGAAACTTTGGAGCGAGTCTCTGATAGAAAAATAACGTCTGGACATAATTTAAAAACTGAATAACGTAAATCATGAACTGCCGAGGGCATACCAAGGCCTCGACAGTTCCAACATAAGATCCTCATTTTTCTCGGCGGGGTTGAGTGTCAACCACCGCCGAAGAGTTTTTGCTGCTCATCCCAGCTTTCACGTTTTTAGGGTTTTTTCAGCTTGTTTCCCAGCTTTGCCTACAATCAGAGGAGACATTCGGAGTCTTTTAGCGATGCCTCCTGTAATGATGGGAGGGCTGCGTTTTTCTTTCTGAGGGCCAGCAATTCCTTTCCCTTTATCAGTTGTTGCAGCCAACCAAACCTCAAAATCCGGGTTGACAGGGATCCCATTTTTATTGCCACTTTCCATTGTTGTCGTATCATCAACAGTTGGCAAGGGTATCTCATCCTCGTCAATAAGGATGAAACGCTTTTCCGGAGGTGTGACCGATTAAGTAGGTTGCACGGCTGCACCCTCATCTTCCTCAGCCTCATTTGAGCCGTTAATAACTGATTCCTCATCAGCAGGGATCATGTCAAGAGGGGCAATGTCCAGTGGTTCCAAGTGGCCATCAGCAGCACCCTCAGGGACAGCAAGCTGCTCGTTTGCTGCAGCCATTGGGACAGTGGCCTCAGCAGCTGGATCAACGGTGGCCATTCCCTCGTCTACCTCCAATGCCTCATCAACCGGGCTTTGGTCAATCCCAATCGGATTTAACTTTGGGTCTACCACTGGAGTAGTAGTGGTGGGGGCTGTGTCTGCAGCGACGATGGGTTCCTTAGCAGCTCCCACTTTACAAAGATCAACGTAACATAGGTTATATGGTAGTGACAGCGGTAAAAATATTCGTACAAAAACTATACATAAACTAGCAAAGTCAAAGGTCAAAGAAAATATTCGTTTAAGGGGCAAGTGGAAATAAAAATGATGGTAATGAAAACTACCTGGGTTAGCCTCATGGCCTTTCGATGAGGAACCCGGTTCGAAGTAGCAAACTCTACCCCTCGTTATTGTTTTGAGTGAAGGCTTAGGGGATGGTGCACGGAGCCAATCACCATAAGGTAAGCCTGCACTAGGCTTGTCTTTGAAATCAGCGCAAGTAGCCCGGAGATGAGATAGCATCCCACATCCATGACAAAATGTTGGGAGCTTCTCATATTGGATTGGCGGCATCTTGGATTTAGAGTCACCGTCGGCCAGCGCCACTCCACGTCGAAGTGTTTGTGAGATATCAACCAAAACACCTACTCGTAAGAATTTCACCATATTTCCTTCTTCATCCTTACGTGTGTCAGTGCTTATAACAGCTCCTAAACCACTGCCCAGGGCACGTCAGGCTGCATGAGCCACCGTATCTCCCATCATCATTGCCAAATGGACCCTGAGTATGCGAACCCAAATTCTCATATGAGTGAACTGATACTCATCGATTGTCAATTGAGGTTGGATAGGGACAAGGGCTAACCAATCCCGCTTGAAGGTCCAAGGACCCCTTTTTAGGATGTCTCTCACTCTAGCTGCAGATTCGAACTTGAATAAGAAGTAACTGGATCCAAGGGGAGTGATAGAGGATACCCTATCGTTCTTCCACACTGTCGTAAAGACTCTTACAAGGGAAGACTCATCAACCTTAACCGTGGGAAATAGTTTCCCTAGTAAGGAGAATTTGTGATCGTCAAGAGGTGCAGATTTGGTAGCTGTAGGAGCAAAGACCACACTTTGTTCTTCTGTAGTAAACTGCAGGTTGTCAAAATGGTCAAGGAATGAGTCGGAGGAAGCCATGGCAAGGAAGTTTATAGACACATGAAGATATAAAAGAAAATGGTTAATGTAAGACCAAGGTGGGGAATGGCTGCTGTTATACTCAGTGAAGTAGAGATAGGTGATAGGCCTAGGGTAAAGCTTATCAAGATGATTTAAAAAAAGAATAAAGAATCCTGATATCTCGAAAGATATTGTAGGATTTTTATTTTTGAAACTCAAAAGTCGGATATTTTTATCAAGATAAATCCAGAAAATAAAATTAAAAAAGAACCATATCATCTCAAGATATAATTTAGATTCTTTAAAATTTAAATTCAAAAGTGGAGGAAAAATAGAGAGTGATATTAATTTGAAAATAGAAGAGCTAATAGCTTCCTTCCACAAAAAGGGGATGGAATCTGGCGAGATAATGATTAACAGATTCCTCGATGCTAGGAACTGAGGAAAGATTATGGTGGGAGAGTCCCTGTGATGCAGGGAACTCTAACAACTGGCTGCAACGGTGCCGGCCAGGCAGGTCCGATCTGCACCACCAACGTTATGGTGGTTAAACATGGTGTTATCTGCACTGAACCATGCTTCAGATTTGCCATCCTCGAAGTTGAGACTATCGAGGAATGGAAAAGAGGACCCCTCGATCCCAGGAAAACGTTGGGTAGGTGGACCTTGGCTAATGAGAAAACCAAATCTGTGGGCAAACTTAGATTGGCTTATCGTAAAAATAACCAAAAGAATTACGGCCAGCTTAACTGCTATGGCCATTGAATCCATGCAAATAACAGAAATATTACTTGTTATGCATGGGGTTTTACGTGTAGCAAGCAGACATGCATGAAAAGTCACAGTGTTATTACTTTCGATTGGCCTGGAAATACAATGCTTTGAAAGCCAGGAAAAGCCATAAACCCTAGACGGGGAGGCTGAACAATGATAGGCTTCCCATTGGGATAGCCCGTCGTAAAATCAACTGACGTTGGAGTAAAATATCAGTGATTGGGAAGCCCTAGGCTTAGCACCACCGTTGTCGTGTAATCTTGTGCTCGAAATAAAAACCTCTTAGGAGATGGCACCCATAAAACAATACATGAGATTTGAATAACGAGCCAAAGAAAATTAAATATAAATTCCCTTCGGGTGTTGGAATGAAAGAGAGAAGCTAACGTTGTTAAGGATTTAGATAAGACCCATGGTGGCTGTGGTGGTGTTGGCGGCGGCGTGAGTAGGATCTGGGGCAGAGGAGACGGTGTGGGGCGGTGGTTGGGAGGTGGCAGGGGAAGAAGTGAGGAGAGAGGATGTGAATGAGGATAGAGAGAGTTAAGAGAATTTTCATTCCAAAAGACATGTACCCGTTGAAATTTTAACTACGTAAAAATTACAGAAATTGAGGTTTTGCAATATAATTGTGTTGAAAAGCTCATAATCAATTATTTGAACTCCTAAAATTTGAATAAAACTTTTTTGCAGTCCTTTTTGTAGAGGTTTCGGACAAGCAAGTCTAAATGGGCCTTTCAATGGGCCCGTTGGAATTTTAACTGAGTAAAAAGTATAAAAATTGAGGTTTTTCAATATAATTGTGTTGAAAAGCTCCTAATAAATTATTTGAACTCCTAAAATTTGATTAAAACTTGTTTTACGGTCCTTTTTGTCGAGGTTTCGAACGAGCAGGTCTAAATGGGCCTTTCAATGGACCCGTTGGAAGTTTAACTGAGTAAAAAGTATAGAAATTCAGGTTTTGCAATATAATTGTGTTGATGATTAAAACTTGTTTTGCGACCCTTTTTGTAGAGGTTTCGGACGAGAATGTCTAAATGGGCCTTACAATGGACCCGTTGGAATTTTAATTGAGTAAAAAGTACAGAAATTGAGGTTTTTCAATATAATTGTGTTGAAAAGCTCCTAATCAATTATTTGAACTCCTAAAATTTGATTAAAACTTGTTTTGCGGTCCTTTTTATCGAGGTTTCGGACGAGCACGTCTAAATGGGCCTCTCAATGGACCCGTTGGAATTTTAACTGAGTAAAAAGTACAGAAATTAAGGTTTTGCAATATAAGTGTGTTGAAAATCACCTAATCAATTACATGATCTCCTAAAATTTGATTAAAACTTGTTTTGTGGCCCTTTTTGTAGAGGTTTCGGACGAGCAGGTCTAAATGAGCCTTACAATGGACCCGTTGGAATTTTAACTGAGTAAAAAGTACAGAAATTGAGGTTTTGCAATATAATTGTGTTGAAAAGCTCCTAATCAATTATTTGAACTCCTAAAATTTGATTAAAACTTGTTTTACGATCCTTTTTATCGAGGTTTCGGAGGAGCAGGTCTAAATGTGCCTTTCAATGGACCCGTTGGAATTTTAACTAAGTAAAAAGTACAGAAATTAAGGTTTTGCAATATAAGTGTGTTGAAAATCTCCTAATCAATTACGTGATCTCCTAAAGTTTGATTAAAACTTGTTTTGTGGCCCTTTTTGTAGAGGTTCCGGACGAGCAGGTCTAAATGGACCTTACAATGGACCCGTTGGAATTTTAACTGAGTAAAAAGTACAGAAATTGAGGTTTTGCAATATAATTGTGTTGAACAGCTCCTAATATTTGAACTCCTAAAATTTGATTAAAAGTTGTTTTGCGGTCCTTTTTGTCGAGGTTTCGGACGAGCAGGTCTAAATTGGCCTTTCAATGGACCCGTTGAAATTTTAACTGAGTAAAAAGTACAAAAATAGAGGTTTTGCAATATAATTGTGTTGAAAATCTCCTAATCAATTACATGATCTCCTAAAATTTGATTAAAACTTGTTTTGCGTCCCTTTCTGTAAAGGTTTCGGACGAGGAGGTCTAAATGGGCCTTTCAATGGACCCGTTGGAATTTTAACTGAGTAAAAAGTACGGAAATTGAGATTTTGCAATATAAGTGTGTTGAAAATCTCCTAATCAATTACATGATCTCCTAAATTTTGATTAAAACTTGTTTTGTGGCCCTATTTTAGAGGTTTCAGACGAAAAGCTCTAAATGGGCCTTACATTGGACCCGTTGTAATTTTAACTAAGTAAAAAGTACAGAAATTGAGGTTTTGCAATATAATTGTGTTTGAAAGCTGCTAATCAATTATTTGAACTCCTAAAGTTTGATTAAAACTTGTTTTGCGGTCCTTTTTCTCGAGGTTTCGGACGAGGAGGTCTAAATTGGGCCTTTCAATAGACCCGTTGGAATTTTAACTAGGTAAAAAGTACAGAAATTGAGGTTTTGCAATATAATTGTGTTGAAAAGCTCCAAATCAATTATTTGAACTCCTAAAATTTGATTGAAACTTGTTTTGCGGTCCTTTTTGTCGTGGTTTCGGACGAGCAGGTCTAAATGGGCCTTTCAATGGACCCGTTGGATTTTTAACTGAGTAAAAAGTATAGAAATTGAGGTTTTGCAATATAAGTGTGTTGAAAATCTCCTAATAAATTACATGATCTCCTAAATTTTGATTAAAACTTGTTTTGTGGCCCTATTTGTAGAGGTTTCGGACGAAAAGTTCTAAATGGGCCTTACATTGGACCCGTTGGAATTTTAACTGAGTAAAAAGTACAGAAATTGAGGTTTTGCAATATAATAGTGTTGAAAAGCTACTAATCAATTATTTGAACTCCTAAAATTTGATTAAAACATGTTTTGCGGTCCTTTTTGTCGAGGTTTCGGACGAGCTAGTCTAAATAGGCCTTTCAACGGACCCGTTGGAATTTTAACTGTGTAAAAAGTACAAAAATTGAGGTTTTGCAATATAAGTGTGTTCAGAATCTCCTAATCAATTACATGATCTCCTAATATTTAATTATAACTTGTTTCGCGGCCCTTTTGTAGAGGTTTCGGACGAGCAGGTCTAAATGGGCCTTACAATTGACCCGTTGGAATTTTAACTGAGTAAAAAGTACATAAATTGAGGTTTTGCAATTTAATTGTGATTAAAAGCTCCTAATCAATTATTTGAACTCCTAAAATTTGAATAAAACTTGTTTTGTGGTCCTTTTTGTCGAGGTTTCGGACCAGTAGGTCTAAATGGGCCTTTCAACGGACCCGTTGGAATTTTAAGTGTGTAAAAAGTACAGAAATTGAGGTTTTGCAATATAAGTGTGTTTAGAATCTCCTACTCAATTACATGATCTCCTAATATTTAATTATAACTTGTTTCGCGGCCCTTTTGTAGAGGTTTCGGACGAGCAGGTCTAAATGGGCCTTACAATTGACCCGTTGGAATTTTAACTGAGTAAAAAGTACATAAATTGAGGTTTTGCAATATAATTGTGATTAAAAGCTCCTAATCAATTATTTGAACTACTAAAATTTGAATAAAACTTGTTTTGTGGTCCTTTTTGTCGAGGTTTCGGACCAGTAGGTCTAAATGGGCCTTTCAATGGGCCCGTTGGAATTTTAACTGAGTATAAAGTATAAAAATTGAGGTTTTTGAATATAATTGTGTTGAAAAGATCCTAATCAATTATTTGAACTCCTAAAATTTGATTCAAACTTGTTTTGCGGTCCTTTTTGTCTATGTTTCGGACGAGCAGGTCTGAATGGGCCTTACAAAGGACCCGTTAGAATTTTAACTGAGTAAAAAGTAGAGAAATTGAGGTTTTGCAATATAATTATGTTGAAAATCTCCTAATCAATTACATGATCTCCTAAAATTTGATTAAAACTTGTTTTGCGGTCCTTTTTGTAAAGGTTTCGGACGAGCAGGTCTAAATGGGCATTACAATGGGCCCGTTGGAATTTTAACTGAGTAAAAAGTACAGAAATTGAGGTTTTGCAATATAATTGTGTTGAAAATCTCCTAATCAATTATTTGAACTCCTAAAATTTGAATAAAACTTGTTTTGTGGTCCTTTTTGTAAAGGTTTCGGACGTGCAGGTCTAAGTAGGCATTTCAATGGACCTGTTGGAATTTTATCTGAGTAAGAAGTACAGAAATTGAGGTTTTGCAATATAATTGTGTTGAAAATCTCCTAATCAAATACATTATCTCCTAAAATTTGATTAAAACTTGTTTTGCGGTCCTTTTTGTAGAGGTTTCGGACGAGCACGTCTAAATGGGCCTTTCAATGGACCTGTTGGAATTTTAATTGAGTAAAAAGTACAGAAATTGAGGTTTTGCAATATAGTTGTGTTGAAAATCTACTAATCAATTATTTGAACTCCTAAAATTTGAATAAAACTTTTTTGCGGCCTTTTTTGTAGAGGTTTCGGACGAGCAGGTCTAAATGGGCCTTTCAATGGACCCGTTGGAATTTTAACTAAGTAAAAAGTACAGAAATTGAGGTCTTGAAATATAATTGTGTTGAAAAGCTACTAATCAATTACATGATCTCCTAAAATTTTATTAAAACTTTTTTTGCGGCCCTTTTTGTAGAGGTTTCGGACGAGCAGGTCTAAATGGGCCTTACTTTGGACCAGTTGGAATTTTAACTGCATAAAAAGTATAAAAATTGAGGTTGTTCAATATAACTGTGTTGAAAAGCTCCTAATCAATTACAAGAGCTCCTAAAATTTGATTAAAACTTATTTCGCGGCCCTTTTTCTAGAGGTTTCGGACGAGCAGGTCTAAATGGGCCTTACAAAGGACCCCGTTGGAATTTTAACTGAGTAAAAACTACAAAAATTTAGGTTTTGCAATATAATTGTGTTGAAAATCTCCTAATCAATTATTTGAACTTCTAAAATTTGAATAAAACTTTTTTTGTGGTCCTTTTTGTAGAGGTTTCGGACGAGCAGGTCTAAATGGGCCTTTCAATGGACCCGTTGGAATTTTAACTGAGTAAAAAGTAAAAAAATTTGGGTTTTGCAATATAATTGTGTTGAAAAGCTCCTAATCAATTATTTGAACTCCTAAAATTTGATAAAAACTTGTTTTGTAGTCCTTTTTGTAGAGGTTTCGTACGAGCTGGTCTAAATGGGCCTTTCAATGGACCCGTTGAAATTTTAACTGAGTAAAAAGTACATAAATTGAGGTTTTGCAATATAATTGTGTTGAAAAGCTCCTAATCAATTATTTGAACTCCTAAAATTTGAATAAAACATTTTTGTCGTCTTTTTTGTCGAGGTTTCGGATGAGCAGGTCTAAATGGGCCTTACAATGGGCCTTTTGAAATTTTAACTAAGTAAAAAGTATAAAAATTGAGGTTTTTCAATATAATTGTGTTGAAAAGCTCATAATCAATTATTTGAACTCCTAAAATTTGATTAAAACTTGTTTTGCAGTCCTTTTTTTCGAGGTTTCGGACGAGCTTGTCTAAATGGTCCTGTCAATGGACCCGTTGGAATTTTAACTGAGTAAAAAGTACAGAAATTGAGGTTTTGTAATATAATTGTGATGAAAAGCTCCTAATCAATTACATGAACTCCTTAAATTTGATTAAAACATGTTTCATGGCCCTTTTTTAGAGGTTTCGGACGAGCATGTCTAAATGGGCCATACAATGGACCCGTTGGAATTTTAACTGGGTAAAAAGTACAGAAATTAGGGTTTTGCAAGATAAGTGTGTTGAAAATATCCTAATCAATTACATGATCTCCTAAAATTTGATTAAAACTTGTTTCGGCGGGCCTTTTGTAGAGGTTTCGGACGAGCAGGTCTAAATGCGCCTTTTGTAGAGGTTTTGGAATTTTAGACCTACTCGTCCGAAACCTCGACAAAAAGGACCGCAAAACAAGTTTTATTCAAATTTTAGGAGTTCAATTAATTGATTAGGACCTTTAACCACAATTATATTGCAAAACCTCAATTTCTGTACTTTTTACTCAGTTAAAATTCCAACGGGTCCGTTAAAAGGCCCATTTAGACCCGCTCGTCCGAAACCTCTACAAAAAGGACCGCAAAAATGTTTTATTCAAATATTAGGAGTTCATGTAATTGATTAGGAGCTTTTCAACACAATTATTTTGCAAAACCTCAATTTCTGTACTTTTTACTCAGTTAAAATTCCAACGGGTCCATTGAAAGGCCCATTTAGACCTGCTCGTCCGAAACCTCTACAAAAAGGACCGCAAAACAAGTTTTAATACAATTTCAGGAGTTCAAATAATTGATTAGAAGCTTATCAACACAATTATATTGCAAAACCTCATTTTCTGTACTTTTTACTCAGTTAAAATTCCAACCAGTCCATTGAAAGGCCCATTTCGACCTGCTCGTCCGAAACCTCTACAAAAAGGACTGCAAAAAAAGTTTTAATCAAATTTTTGGAGTTTATGTAATTGATTAGTAGCTTTTCAACACAATTATATTGCAAAACCTCAATTTCTGTACTTTTTACTCAGTTAAAATTCCAACCAGTCCATTGTAAGGTGCATTTAGACCTGCTCGTCCGAAACCTCTACAAAAGGCCCGGGAAACAAGTTTTAATCAAATTTTAGGAGATCATGTAATTGATTATGAGATTTTCAACACACTTATATTGCAAAACCCTAATTTCTGTACTTTTTACTCAGTTAAAATTCCAACGGGCCCATTGTAAGGCCCATTTAGACCTGCTCGTCCGAAACCTCTACAAAAAGGACCGCAAAACAAGTTTTAATCAAATTTTAGGAGATCATATAATTGATTAGGAGATTTTCAACATAATTATATTGCAAAACCTCAATTTCTGTACTTTTTACTCAATTAAAATTTCAACGGTCCATTGAAAGGCCCATTTCGACCCGCTCGTCCGAAACCTCTACAAAAAGGACTGTGAAAAACGTTTTAATCAAATTTTAGGAGTTTATGAAATTGATTAGTAGCTTTTCAACGCAATTATATTGCAAAACCTCAATTTCTATACTTTTTACTCTATTAAAATTTCAACGGGTCCATTGAAAGGCCCATTTCGACCCGCTCGTCCGAAACCTCTACAAAAGGACTGCAAAACAAGTTTTAATCAAAATTTAGGACTTCAAATAATTGATTAGGAGCTTTTCAACACAATTATATTGAAAAACCTCAATTTTTATACTTTTTACTCGGGTTAAAATTCCAACGGGCCCATTGAAAGGCCCATTTAGACCTGCTCGTCTGAAACCTCTACAAAAAGGACCGCAAAAATGTTTTATTCAAATATTAGGAGTTCAAATAATTGATTAAGAGCTTTTCAACATAATTATATTGCAAAATCTCAATTTCTGTACTTTTTACTCTGTTAAAATTCCAACGGGTCCATTGAAAGGCCCATTTAGACCTGCTCGTCCGAAACCTCTACAAAAAGGACCGCAAAACAAGTTTTAATACAATTTTAGGAGTTCAAATAATTGATTAGAAGCTTATCAACACAATTATATTGCAAAGCCTCATTTTCTGTACTTTTTACTCAGTTAAAATTCCAACGGGTCCATTGAAAGGCCCATTTCGACCCGCTCGTCCGAAACCTCTACAAAAAGGACTGTGAAAAACGTTTTAATCAAATTTTAGGTGTTTATGAAATTGATTAGTAGCTTTTCAACACAATTATATTGCAAAACCTCAATTTCTGTACTTTTTACTCAATTAAAATTTCAACGGGTCCATTGAAAGGCCCATTTCGACCCGCTCGTCCGAAACCTCTACAAAAGGACTGCAAAACAAGTTTTAATCATAATTTAGGACTTCAAATAATTGATTAGGAGCTTTTCAACACAATTATATTGAAAAACCTCAATTTTTATACTTTTTACTCGGGTTAAAATTCCAACGGGCCCATTGAAAGGTCCATTTAGACCTGCTCGTCTGAAACCTCTACAAAAAGGACCGTAAAAATGTTTTATTCAAATATTAGGAGTTCAAATAATTGATTAAGAGCTTTTCAACATAATTATATTGCAAAATCTCAATTTCTGTACTTTTTACTCTGTTAAAATTCCAACGGGTTCATTGAAAGGCCCATTTAGACCTGCTCGTCCGAAACCTCTACAAAAAGGACCGCAAAACAAGTTTTAATACAATTTTAGGAGTTCAAATAATTGATTAGAAGCTTATCAACACAATTATATTGTAAAACCTCATTTTCTGTACTTTTTACTCAGTTAAAATTCCAACGGGTCTGTTGCGTGTAAAATAGTCTATCGCAATGGTAGTGCAAGTGTACACGACGCAAGTAGTAAAGTGATACGAAGTATCGGATATCGTCTCCACAGGGACTGGGCTAACCCTTTCCTTCGCTATCTGCACAAGGGGAAAAGAATAGATTAAAATATTGTCACGAAAATAATAAAGAATACTGGAAAATAAAAGTAGAGAAATCAAGATAGAGAGAATGGGCTGGTATTGAATTGCTCAGTAGTGCAGGTATTGCAGAGTTTAGGAAATCCAGTTCTGTCACGCGCCCGTCGCGGACAGCACCTGTCGCGGCGGCTGTCCGTTGGCTGTCGCGGCAGCAAACACACCAACTCCGTACTTCAAGTTTGGCAAGAATCCCAGATCTGCCTTGGCCTATCCCTAGGTCCAAGTCTGTCGATGATCACGTCTTGATGATACCTCCCGGCGTGAATCGAAGGATGAACACCGATGTGTATGAATTATTCCTTAGCCACTTAACCTTGCCCTATCCCTAGGCACAAGATAGTTCAACTATAAACTAGAGAACTTGCTCTTACTTCTTTCGTATACTTAACTCTCCCGATGCTAAGTAAATGGATAACCTCACAATGCTCTCCCGATGCTCTTGCAAGATGTTAAAACCAAAATAAGAGAACTTGAAGTTTATTTTATTGAACTGAAAATTCCTAAAACAAAACAACCCTTGCAACTACTTTACAAATTAACCCGTGGCCCTAGGGGGTTTTAGAACATGTCGACGGCGGGTAGACGGCAGGTAGATGGCGGAGGGGTTTTAGATGTCGGTTATGGGGTATGATGTGTGTATTTTCTCCTAGGTTAAAATACATGCCCTTATATAAGCTTTGGGCTCAAGTTATCTAAGGTAACAAGGATTACAACTTTAATTAAAAGTATGATTCTAATAAAGACTTAATCTTCAAGGATCCTACTTTTCAGCCGTCCTCCTTGTTTCTTGGGATTTTCTCTCCTTGAACTTTGGCTTGACATATCTTTTGATCCGGGGCTTGGAAAAATATTTGGCTTTCACACGACAGACGAGCAGATTTTTCTCTATCTATCGAGGTCCACCTTACTTTTCCTCTTCATAAGGCTGCTGTCACCTTGCTGTCACGACAGGTCCATGGCAGCTTTGTCCTCGTCGTCTGCTTGTCCAGTTCAGCTCTTCTGCTTCTCTGCCCTGCGCCTGCCTTCTTCGTCAACTATGGCAGCTACTTGTTGTTGTCCTCTGCTATCACGGCAACTCCATGGCAGCATCGTCCTCTTCGTCTGCTTGTCCAGTTCAGCTCTTCTGCTTCTCTGCCCTGCGCCTGTCTTCTCCGTCTACGGCGGCGGCAACCTGCCAAAAACAGCCATTTTTAGTAGAATTTGTGCTTTTTATATATTTGTGATGTTTTGCTGTAAACTGACCTAAATACAATGAAATGGTGCTTGAATGCAGCAGAAATATGGGTAAAAAGGGTGTAAATAATAGAACTTTTACACACTCAACACACCCCCAAACTCAAGTTTTTGCTTGCCCTCAAGCAATTAAGACCTAAAAAAATTTAAATATTTTTGTTTCGGCTTTCAATCAGTGAACTGTCCCTGACCTGTCGCTCATTCTCTGTGGCGGTAGCAACCTGTCGCAAAGATTAGGATCTGTCCGGAATCTCACTATAGTCCTCGTGCAGTGTGTGCATTCTTGTGAACAGTTATATGCTAAGACTCTCTTAGTTTCACTAGAATATTCAACTTTTTAACTTGAATTTTTAAGCCAAAGCTTATTTTTTCGAAGACACATTTTCATGCTTCTTTTTCTATTTTCAAGCTAAATTTTTCTAGAGCCAGTTTTGGGCACCTCTAGTTAGCTTCCTAGAGCCGGTTTCGGGCACCTCTAGGTTTTTTTTTGAATTTCTTTTGCTAAACTTCTTTCCTAGAGCCAGTGTTAGGCACCTCTAGGGGCTTTTCAAGTACTAAGCATCCTATTCTAGTTTGGCTAAAAGAAATCTAAGCAATATAACAGTCACAAAGGTGTTTAAGTTTTTCAGAACTATAGAAAGGCTCTAAACTTCTCCTTAAACTGTCCTAAAGATGCTGCCACGACAGAGCTATCATGACAGGTAAGTTTACTTCACAGTTTTAAGCCAATAGTTTTTAGTTTTTTTTTAAGAGAACTTAATTAAATGAAAGACACAAAAATAATTTAAAGATGTACTACGACTCCATTAATGATGGAGGGTTGCCACCCCCAAACTCGAGGGTTGCATTGCCCTCAATGCAAAATGACAGATAAAATGAAGGCAGGTACATCACAAAATATATATAAGCAGGCAGCAAGAAGAAAATAAGAAACTTAAATTTTAATCATTGTCTTCACTGCTGCCGCTGAGGCGGATCTAGCGGCGGGTTCTGGTTCGCGGGGTGGGCTGGGGTGGTTGCTGTACAACCTGAATATCAGAGCTGCTGCCGCTGCTGTCACTACTGTTGGCCCTTGGCAGAGTTTTCTTATCTGCCTCTTTTACCGGTGTAAATTCCTTCGACAGGTTCCTCTGAATAGAGGGTTCAACGTCACTGTCTGCCCAGTCGGAGGAGGAAAAGAACCCAGCAGCAAAGGCAGCAAGGTCATCCGAGGGCACTGGTCGCTTTGTTCCTCGAGCAGATGTTTCGGCATGGGTGCTTTCGACTGCCGTCGGGGCAGGTGATGGTATGGAGGCGGCAGATGGTATGGAGGCGGCAGGTGATGAAAGGCTTGAGGCCCAGATTCTTTGACTTTGGAGTATAGATGATGCCTCGTTCTTCCCACAGATCTCTGGTTGCAAAGGACTGTGGGGGAGTTGCTGCCGACGAGGAAGTAGAGGCAGCATTGCGGCGGGTTTTTTCTAGAAGACATGTTAGTGCAAGGGTTGTGAAAAGTAATTGGAAGCAAATGAAAACTAAATATGGAGAGCAAGTAAGAAAAGCAGAAGTGAGTGAAAATGAAAATGAAACGAGGTTTTATAGAAAAGGAATTGCTGCCCGTTGAAGCTGTAACGACAGGCGCGAATAACGGGGCGGCTGTCGAGCTTTAGCGTGTCTGATGCGTCTGACAAACGTTTCCGCGTCTGTCACGCGTCTGTCACACGTTTCTGCGTCTGTCGTGACAGCATGGTGACAACCTGTCTTTTCCGCGTCTGTCATGGCAGCCGTAACAACAGGCTTCAATATTGGGCTTTGTTGGGCTGATGGATGGGTGTTGGGTTTAGTTCACTTCTCATGTTCTTCTTGGCTCCTTTATTTCCTAAAAGCATTATTCGAATAAAATAAACCTTATTTCCTAATAAATAATAAATGATAAAAATAAAAATAAAATTTAGGTTAAATTAGGGATGCCAGGTGGGGCATCTTCTAAGGTAACCACTTCCTGCATTCATGGGGCTTTAGTCCCCTGATAATGCTTGAGGCGTCGTTTCCGGTACTTCTTGAAGTCCATCCGTACCCTCCATCTGGTGATTATTCTCATGTTGGGGGCTCCTTTCTTTCTCTTCCCTTTATAGTCCATGAAGTCCTCCCTTCTTGGTAATGTTTCTGAGGGCATGAATATATGATTAGAAATAATCAAATTGACATTCGGCCACAAACTTACCTTGTTTTCGTTGAATGTTGTTGTGGTTGAATGTATCCCTTGCTGTCGTGTCTGCTGTTGCGACAGGCAGTTATTTTGACAGTTCTTTATCAGGTTACTTTGCAGGTCAATGGGACATTGGTAAGTGCCATCACTCTCTATATCAAATTCTGTTGACCACTCGTAGATCTCCATCAGTAGAGACTTTGATGATTCTGTGTCCACCGGCGTTGGTTCCTGCAATGGAATTGGTGAGTTTTCATATAATTCAAAAGGTTCGTTTATTACCTGCTCATATTCCATCGGTGAGGCATTGTCATTGGGTAGCTCTTCTAGGTGGTCGTGCGAGTGCCATGACAGGGATGGATGTGTGCAATCTTGTTCAGGCATAATCGAGGTGGTGGGTTTAGAATTTGCATCTGATTTGGTTACTGCTTCAGCATCAGTTGCTGCCGAGGCGGCAGTTGCTGTCGAGGCGGCAGTTGCTGTCGAGGCGGCAGTTGCTGTCGAGGTGGCAGTTGCTGTCGAGGTGGCAGTTTCTGCCGAGGCGGCAGTTTCCGCTTTGACTGGAGTTTCTGCCTCAAAAGTGGTTGCTGCCGTGACATTCTCTTGAATTTCATTCAGCGTTGTCGCGGTGTTGCTCCATTCCGGCTCCTCGATCATTGTCATGGCAAGTTGTTGCTCAGACTCATCATATGTTGGGTGTTGCTTCACATGGGCATCCTCGTCACATTGCCTCTTGATTTCAGGTTCATCTGTGGCATGAATGAGGGTTGGTCTGCTCAAGATTTCATCCATCTTGGTGATACTTGCGTCCATAGAAGTTGACAATTCTTGAGTGAGTGTCATGAAGGCTTGCAGTGTGTCTTCTAAGGATTTTGACTGCTCTTGAGGATGATGACATTGCCAGGGCAGGTCGGGTTCTGCAGCAAAACTGTTATGGTATAAAAAAGTTTGTGGGTTTTGATCGTACCATAAAAAATTTTGCTGCTGCGGCATCGGCATTTGCTGCCCCTGTTGCTGTCGTGGCAGCATGTCTTTACGGTAGTTGCAAGAACTTTCCCACATCAATTCTCGAATGGTTGTTCCTGTCATGTTGATGCCCTTGAACCTGTATTTTCACCTGAGTTTTTTTTGTAAAAAAAAATTAAAAAAAAATAAAAAAAATAAAAGAAAAGTGCAGAAGCTAGGGTAAGAGTGTGTTGCCAGTCCCCGGCAACGGCGCCAAAACCTTGTTGCGTGTAAAATAGTCTATCGTAATGGTAGTGCAAGTGTACACGACGCAAGTAGTAAAGTGATACGAAGTATCGGATATCGTCTCCACAGGGACTGGGCTAACCCTTTCCTTCGCTATCTGCACAAGGGGAAAAGAATAGATTAAAATATTGTCACGAAAATAATAAAGAATACTGGAAAATAAAAGTAGAGAAATCAAGATAGAGAGAATGGGCTGGTATTGAATTGCTCAGTAGTGCAGGTATTGCAGAGTTTAGGAAATCCAGTTCTGTCACGCGCCCGTCGCGGACAGCACCTGTCGCGGCGGCTGTCCGTTGGCTGTCGCGGCAGCAAACACACCAACTCCGTACTTCAAGTTTGGCAAGAATCCCAGATCTGCCTTGGCCTATCCCTAGGTCCAAGTCTGTCGATGATCACGTCTTGATGATACCTCCCGGCGTGAATCGAAGGATGAACACCGATGTGTATGAATTCTTCCTTAGCCACTTAACCTTGCCCTATCCCTAGGCACAAGATAGTTCAACTATAAACTAGAGAACTTGCTCTTACTTCTTTCGTATACTTAACTCTCCCGATGCTAAGTAAATGGATAACCTCACAATGCTCTCCCGATGCTCTTGCAAGATGTTAAAACCAAAATAAGAGAACTTGAAGTTTATTTTATTGAACTGAAAATTCCTAAAACAAAACAACCCTTGCAACTACTTTACAAATCAACCCGTGGCCCTAGGGGGGTTTTAGAACATGTCGACGGCGGGTAGACGGCAGGTAGATGGCGGAGGGGTTTTAGATGTCGGTTATGGGGTATGATGTGTGTATTTTCTCCTAGGTTAAAATACATGCCCTTATATAAGCTTTGGGCTCAAGTTATCTAAGGTAACAAGGATTACAACTTTAATTAAAAGTATGATTCTAATAAAGACTTAATCTTCAAGGATCCTACTTTTCAGCCGTCCTCCTTGTTTCTTGGGATTTTCTCTCCTTGAACTTTGGCTTGACATATCTTTTGATCCGGGGCTTGGAAAAATATTTGGCTTTCACACGACAGAGGAGCAGATTTTTCTCTATCTATCGAGGTCCACTTTACTTTTCCTCTTCATAAGGCTGCTGTCACCTTGCTGTCACGACAGGTCCATGGCATCTTTGTCCTCGTAGTCTGCTTGTCCAGTTCAGCTCTTCTGCTTCTCTGCCCTGCGCCTGCCTTCTTCGTCAACTATGGCAGCTACTTGTTGTTGTCCTCTGCTATCACGGCAACTCCATGGCAGCATCGTCCTCTTCGTCTGCTTGTCCAGTTCAGCTCTTCTGCTTCTCTGCCCTGCGCCTGTCTTCTCCGTTTACGGCGGCGGCAACCTGCCAAAAACAGCCATTTTTAGTAGAATCTGTGCTTTTTATAAATTTGTGATGTTTTTGCTGTAAACTGACCTAAATACAATGAAATGGTGCTTGAATGCAGCAGAAATATGGGTAAAAAGGGTGTAAATAATAGAACTTTTACACACTCAACAAAACCTCAATTTCTGTACTTTTTACTCAATTAAAATTTCAACGGGTCCATTGAAAGGCCCATTTCGACCCGCTCGTCCGAAACCTCTACAAAAGGACTGCAAAACAAGTTTTAATCAAAATTTAGGACTTCAAATAATTGATTAGGAGCTTTTCAACATAATTATATTGAAAAACATCAATTTTTATACTTTTTACTCGGGTTAAAATTCCAACGGGCCCATTGAAAGGTCCATTTAGACCTGCTCGTCTGAAACCTCTACAAAAAGGACCGCAAAAATGTTTTATTCAAATATTAGGAGTTCAAATAATTGATTAAGAGCTTTTCAACATAATTATATTGCAAAATCTCAATTTCTGTACTTTTTACTCTGTTAAAATTCCAACGGGTCCATTGAAAGGCCCATTTAGACCTGCTCGTCCGAAACCTCTACAAAAAGGACCGCAAAACAAGTTTTAATACAATTTTAGGAGTTCAAATAATTGATTAGAAGCTTATCAACATAATTATATTGTAAAACCTCATTTTCTATACTTTTTACTCAGTTAAAATTCCAACGGGTCCATTGAAAGGCCCATTTCGACCCGCTCGACCGAAACCTCTACAAAAAGGACTACAAAAAAAGTTTTAATCAAATTTTAGGAGTTTATGTAATTGATTAGTAGCTTTTCAACAAAATTATATTGCAAAACCTCAATTTCTGTACTTTTTACTCAGTTAAAATTCTAATGAGTCCATTGAAAGGCCAATCTAGACCTACTTGTCCAAAACCTCGAAAAAAGGACCGCAAAACAAGTTTTAATCCAATTCTAGGAGTTCAAATAATTGATTAGGAGCTTTTCAACACAATTATATTGAAAAACCTCAATTTTTATACTTTTTACTCACTTAAAATTCCAACGGGCCCATTGAAAGGCCCATTTAGACCTGCTCGTCTGAAACCTCTACAAAAAGGACCGCAAAAATGATTTATTCAAATATTAGGAGTTCAAATAATTGTTTAGGAGCTTTTCAACATAATTACATTGCAAAACCTCAATTTCTGTACTTTTTACTCAATTAAAATTCAGACGAGTACATTGAAAGGCCCATCTAGACCTACTCGTCCAAAACCTCGACAAAAAGGACTGTAAAACAAGTTTTAATAAATTTTAAGAGTTCAAATAATTTATTAGGAGCTTTTCAACACAATTATATTGCAAAACATCAATTTCTGTACTTTTTACTCAGTTAAAATTCTAACGAGTCCATTGAAAGGCCAATCTAGACCTACTCGTCCAAAACCTCGACAAAAAGGACCGCAAAACAAGTTTTAATCAAATCTTAGGAGTTCAAATAATTGATTATAAGCTTTTCAACACAATTATATTGCAAAACCTCAATTTCTGTACTTTTTACTCAGTTAAAATTTCAACGGGTCCATTGAAAGGCCCATTTCGACCCGCTCGTCCGAAACCTCTACAAAAAGGACTACAAAAAAAGTTTTAACCAAATTTTAGGAGTTTATGTAATTGATTAGTAGCTTTTCAACACAATTATATTGCAAAACCTCAATTTCTGTACTTTTTACTCAGTTAAAATTCCAACGGGTCCATTAAAAGGCCCATTTAGACCTGCTCGTCCGAAACCTCGACAAAAAGGGCCGCAAAACAAGTTTTAATCAAAATTTATGAGTTCAAATAAATGATTAGGGTCTTTTCAACACAATTATATTGAAAAACCTCAATTTTTATACTTTTTACTCAGTTAAAATTCCAACGGGCCCATTGAAAGGCCCATTTAGACCTGCTCGTCCGAAACCTCTACAAAAAGGACCGCAAAAATGTTTTTATTCAAATATTAGGAGTTCAAATAATTGATTAGGAGCTTTTCAACAAAATTACATTACAAAACCTCAATTTCTGTACTTTTTACACAGTTAAAATTCCAACGGGTCCATTGAAAGGCCCATTTAGACATGCTCGTTCGAAACCTCTACAAAAAGGACCGCAAAACAAGTTTTAATCAAATTTTAGGAGTTCAAATAATTGATTAGGAGCTTTTCAACACAATTATATTGAAAAACCTCAATTTTTATACTTTTTACTCAGTTAAAATTTTAACGGGTCTATAGAATAGCCATTCTCGACCCGCTCGTCCGAAACCTCTACAAAAAGGACTGCAAAAACGTTTTAATCAAATTTTAGGAGTTTATGTAATTGATTAGTAGCTTTTCAACAGAATTATATTGCAAAACTTCAATTTCTGTACTTTTTACTCAGTTAAAATTCTAACGAGTCCATTGAAAGGCCCATCTAGACCTACTCGTCCAAAACCTCGACAAAAAGGACTGCAAAACGAGTTTTAATCAAATTTTAGGAGTTCAAATAATTGATTAGGATTTTTCAACACAATTCTATTAAAAAACCTCAATTTTTATACTTTTTACTCAGTTAAAATTCCAACGGGCCCATTGAAACGCCCATTTAGACCTGCTCGTCTGAAACCTCTACAAAAAGGACCGCAAAAATTATTTATTCAAATATTAGGAGTTCAAATAATTGTTTAGGAGCTTTTCAACATAATTACATTGCAAAACCTCAATTTCTGTACTTTTTACTCAATTAAAATTCAGACGAGTACATTGAAAGGCCCATCTAGACCTACTCGTCCAAAACCTCGACAAAAAGGACTGTAAAACAAGTTTTAATAAATTTTAAGAGTTCAAATAATTTATTAGGAGCTTTTCAACACAATTATATTGCAAAACATCAATTTCTGTACTTTTTACTCAGTTAAAATTCTAACGAGTCCATTGAAAGGCCAATCTAGACCTACTCGTCCAAAACCTCGACAAAAAGGACCGCAAAACAAGTTTTAATCAAATCTTAGGAGTTCAAATAATTGATTATAAGCTTTTCAACACAATTATATTGCAAAACCTCAATTTCTGTACTTTTTACTCAGTTAAAATTTCAACGGGTCCATTGAAAGGCCCATTTCGACCCGCTCGTCCGAAACCTCTACAAAAAGGACTACAAAAAAAGTTTTAACCAAATTTTAGGAGTTTATGTAATTGATTAGTAGCTTTTCAACACAATTATATTGCAAAACCTCAATTTCTGTACTTTTTACTCAGTTAAAATTCCAACGGGTCCATTAAAAGGCCCATTTAGACCTGCTCGTCCGAAACCTCGACAAAAAGGGCCGCAAAACAAGTTTTAATCAAAATTTATGAGTTCAAATAAATGATTAGGGTCTTTTCAACACAATTATATTGAAAAACCTCAATTTTTATACTTTTTACTCAGTTAAAATTCCAACGGGCCCATTGAAAGGCCCATTTAGACCTGCTCGTCCGAAACCTCTACAAAAAGGACCGCAAAAATGTTTTATTCAAATATTAGGAGTTCAAATTATTGATTAGGGTCTTTTCAACACAATTATATTGAAAAACCTCAATTTTTATACTTTTTACTCAGTTAAAATTCCAACGGGCCCATTGAAAGGACCATTTCGACTTGCTCGTCTGAAACATTTACAAAAAAGGACCGCAAAAATGTTTTATTCAAATATTAGGAGTTCAAATAAATGATTAGGAGCTTTTCAACACAATTTTATTGCAAAACCGCAATTTATGTACTTTTTACTCAGTTAAAATTCCAACGGGTCCATTGAAATGCCCATTTCGACCCGCTCGTCCGAAACCTCTACGATAAGGACTGCAAAAAAAAAGTTTTAATCAAATTTTAGGAGTTTATGTAATTGATAAGTAGCTTTTCAACAAAATTATATTGCAAAACCTCAATTTCTGTACTTTTTACTCAGTTAAAATTCTGACGACTCCATTGAAAGGCCAATCTAGACCTACTCGTCCAAAACATCGACAAAAAGGACCGCAAAACAAGTTTTAATCAAATTTTAGGAGTTCAAATAATTGATTATGAGCTTTTCAACACAATTATATTGCAAAACCTCAATTTCTGTACTTTTTACTCAGTTAAAATTTCAACGGGTCCATTGAAAGGCCCATTTCGACCTGCTCTTCCGAAACCTCTACAAAAGGACTGCAAAACAAGTTTTAATCAAATTTTAGGAGTTCAAATAATTGATTAGGAGCTTTTCAACACAATTATATTGCAAAACCTCAATTTCTGTACTTTTTACTCAGTTAAAATTCTAACGAGTCCATTGAAAGGCCCATCTAGACCTACTCGTCCAAAACCTCGACAAAAAGGACCGCAAAACAAGTTTTAATCAAATTTTATGAGTTCAAATAATTGATTAGGTGCTTTTCAACACAATTATATTGCAAAACCTCAATTTCTGTACTTTTTACTCAGTTAAAATTCCAACGGGTCCATTAAAAGGCCCATCTAGACTAGCTCGTCCGAAACCTCGACAAAAAGGGCCGCAAAATAAGTTTTAATCAAATTTTATGAGTTCAAATAATTGATTAGGGTCTTTTCAACACAATTATATTGAAAAACCTCAATTTTTATACTTTTTACTCAGTTAAAATTCCAACGGGCCCATTGAAACGCCCATTTAGACCTGCTCGTCTGAAACCTCTACAAAAAGGACCGCAAAAATTATTTATTCAAATATTAGGAGTTCAAATAATTGTTTAGGAGCTTTTCAACATAATTACATTGCAAAACCTCAATTTCTGTACTTTTTACTCAATTAAAATTCCAACGAGTACATTTAAAGGCCCATCTAGACCTACTCGTCCAAAACCTCGACAAAAAGGACCGCAAAACAGGTTTTAATCAAATTTTAGGAGTTCAAATTATTGATTAGGGTCTTTTCAACACAATTATATTGAAAAACCTCAATTTTTATACTTTTTACTCAGTTAAAATTCCAACGGGCCCATTGAAAGGACCATTTAGACTTGCTCGTCCGAAACATCTACAAAAAAGGACCGCAAAAATGTTTTATTCAAATATTAGGAGTTCAAATAAATGATTAGGAGCTTTTCAACACAATTTTATTGCAAAACCGCAATTTATGTACTTTTTACTCAGTTAAAATTCCAACGGGTCCATTGAAATGCCCATTTCGACCCGCTCGTCCGAAACCTCTACTATAAGGACTGCAAAAAAAAGTTTTAATCAAATTTTAGGAGTTTATGTAATTGATAAGTAGCTTTTCAACAAAATTATATTGCAAAACCTCAATTTCTGTACTTTTTACTCAGTTAAAATTCTGACGACTCCATTGAAAGGCCAATCTAGACCTACTCGTCCAAAACATCGACAAAAAGGACCGCAAAACAAGTTTTAATCAAATTTTAGGAGTTCAAATAATTGATTATGAGCTTCTCAACACAATTATATTGCAAAACCTCAATTTCTGTACTTTTTACTCAGTTAAAATTTCAACGGGTCCATTGAAAGGCCCATTTAGACATGCTCGTTCGAAACCTCTACAAAAAGGACCGCAAAACAAGTTTTAATCAAATTTTAGGAGTTCAAATAATTGATTAGGAGCTTTTCAACACAATTATATTGCAAAACCTCAATTTATGTACTTTTTACTCAGTTAAAATTTTAACGGGTCTATAGAATAGCACATCTCGACCCGCTCGTCCGAAACCTCTACAAAAAGGACTGCAAAAACGTTTTAATCAAATTTTAGGAGTTTATGTAATTGATTAGTAGCTTTTCAACAGAATTATATTGCAAAACTTCAATTTCTGTACTTTTTACTCAGTTAAAATTCTAACGAGTCCATTGAAAGGCCCATCTAGACCTACTCGTCCAAAACCTCGACAAAAAGGACTGCAAAACGAGTTTTAGTCAAATTTTAGGAGTTCAAATAATTGATTAGGATTTTTCAACACAATTCTATTGAAAAACCTCAATTTTTATACTTTTTACTCAGTTAAAATTCCAACGGGCCCATTGAAACGCCCATTTAGACCTGCTCGTCTGAAACCTCTACAAAAAGGACCGCAAAAATTATTTATTCAAATATTAGGAGTTCAAATAATTGTTTAGGAGCTTTTCAACATAATTACATTGCAAAACCTCAATTTCTGTACTTTTTACTCAATTAAAATTCCAACGAGTACATTTAAAGGCCCATCTAGACCTACTCGTCCAAAACCTCGACAAAAAGGACCGCAAAACAGGTTTTAATCAAATTTTAGGAGTTCAAATTATTGATTAGGGTCTTTTCAACACAATTATATTGAAAAACCTCAATTTTTATACTTTTTACTCAGTTAAAATTCCAACGGGCCCATTGAAAGGACCATTTCGACTTGCTCGTCCGAAACATCTACAAAAAAGGACCGCAAAAATGTTTTATTCAAATATTAGGAGTTCAAATAAATGATTAGGAGCTTTTCAACACAATTTTATTGCAAAACCGCAATTTATGTACTTTTTACTCAGTTAAAATTCCAACGGGTCCATTGAAATGCCCATTTCGACCCGCTCGTCCGAAACCTCTACGATAAGGACTGCAAAAAAAAGTTTTAATCAAATTTTAGGAGTTTATGTAATTGATAAGTAGCTTTTCAACAAAATTATATTGCAAAACCTCAATTTCTGTACTTTTTACTCAGTTAAAATTCTGACGACTCCATTGAAAGGCCAATCTAGACCTACTCGTCCAAAACATCGACAAAAAGGACCGCAAAACAAGTTTTAATCAAATTTTAGGAGTTCAAATAATTGATTATGAGCTTCTCAACACAATTATATTGCAAAACCTCAATTTCTGTACTTTTTACTCAGTTAAAATTTCAACAGGTCCATTGAAAGGCCCATTTCGACCTGCTCTTCCGAAACCTCTACAAAAGGACTGCAAAACAAGTTTTAATCAAATTTTAGGAGTTCAAATAATTGATTAGGAGCTTTTCAACACAATTATATTGCAAAACCTCAATTTCTGTACTTTTTACTCAGTTAAAATTCTAACGAGTCCATTGAAAGGCCCATCTAGACCTACTCGTCCAAAACCTCGACAAAAAGGACCGCAAAACAAGTTTTAATCAAATTTTATGAGTTCAAATAATTGATTAGGTGCTTTTCAACACAATTATATTGCAAAACCTCAATTTCAGTACTTTTTACTCAGTTAAAATTCTAACGAGTCCATTGAAAGGCCCATCTAGACCTACTCGTCCAAAACCTCGACAAAAAGGACTGTAGAACAAGTTTTAATAAATTTTAAGAGTTCAAATAATTGATTAGGAGCTTTTCAACACAATTATATTGCAAAACCTCAATTTCTGTACTTTTTACTCAGTTAAAATTTCAACGGGTCCATTGAAAGGCCCATTTCGACCTGCTCTTCTGAAACCTCTACAAAAAGGACTGCAAAACAAGTTTTAATCAAATTTTAGGAGTTCAAATAATTGATTAGGAGCTTTTCAACACAATTATATTGCAAAACCTCAATTTCTGTACTTTTTACTCAGTTAAAATTCTAACGAGTCCATTGAAAGGCCAATCTAGACCTACTCGTCCAAAACCTCGACAAAAAGGACCACAAAACAAGTTTTAATCAAATTTTAGGAGTACAAATAATTGATTATGAGCTTTTCAACACAATTATATTGCAAAACCTCAATTTCTGTACTTTTTACTCAGTTAAAATTTCAACGGGTCCATTGAAAGGCCCATTTCGACCCGCTCGTCCGAAACCTCTACAAAAAGGACTACAAAAAAAGTTTTAACCAAATTTTAGGAGTTTATGTAATTGATTAGTAGCTTTTCAACAGAATTATATTGCAAAACCTCAATTTCTGTACTTTTTACTCAGTTAAAATTCCAACGGGTCCATTAAAAGGCCCATTTAGACCTGCTCGTCCGAAACCTCGACAAAAAGGGCCACAAAACAAGTTTTAATCAAATTTTATGAGTTCAAATAAATGATTAGGGTCTATTCAACACAATTATATTGAAAAACCTCAATTTTTATACTTTTTACTCAGTTAAAATTCCAACGGGCCCATTGAAAGGCCCATTTAGACTTGCTCGTCCGAAACATCTACAAAAAAGGACCGCAAAAATGTTTTATTCAAATATTAGGAGTTCAAATAAATGATTAGGAGCTTTTCAACACAATTTTATTGCAAAACCGCAATTTATGTACTTTTTACTCAGTTAAAATTCCAACGGGTCCATTGAAATGCCCATTTCGACCCGCTCGTCCGAAACCTCTACGATAAGGACTGCAAAAAAAAAGTTTTAATCAAAATTTAGGAGTTTATGTAATTGATAAGTAGCTTTTCAACACAATTATATTGCAAAACCTCAATTTCTGTACTTTTTACTCAATTAAAATTCCAACGGGTCCATTGAAAGGCCCATTTAGACCTGCTCGTCCGAAACCTCTACAAAAGGACCGCAAAACAAGTGTTAATCAAATTTTAGGAGTTCAAATAATTGATTAGGAGCTTTTCAACACAATTATATTGCAAAACCTCAATTTATGTACTTTTTACTCAGTTAAAATTTTAACGGGTCTATAGAATAGCCCATCTCGACCCGCTCGTCCGAAACCTCTATAAAAAGGACCGCAAAACAAGTTTTAATCCAATTCTAGGAGTTCAAATAATTGATTAGGAGCTTTTCAACACAATTATATTGAAAAACCTCAATTTTTATACTTTTTACTCACTTAAAATTCCAACGGGCCCATTGAAAGGCCCATTTAGACCTGCTCGTCTGAAACCTCTACAAAAAGGACCGCAAAAATGATTTATTCAAATATTAGGAGTTCAAATAATTGTTTAGGAGCTTTTCAACATAATTACATTGCAAAACCTCAATTTCTGTACTTTTTACTCAATTAAAATTCAGACGAGTACATTGAAAGGCCCATCTAGACCTACTCGTCCAAAACCTCGACAAAAAGGACTGTAAAACAAGTTTTAATAAATTTTAAGAGTTCAAATAATTTATTAGGAGCTTTTCAACACAATTATATTGCAAAACATCAATTTCTGTACTTTTTACTCAGTTAAAATTCTAACGAGTCCATTGAAAGGCCAATCTAGACCTACTCGTCCAAAACCTCGACAAAAAGGACCGCAAAACAAGTTTTAATCAAATCTTAGGAGTTCAAATAATTGATTATAAGCTTTTCAACACAATTATATTGCAAAACCTCAATTTCTGTACTTTTTACTCAGTTAAAATTTCAACGGGTCCATTGAAAGGCCCATTTCGACCCGCTCGTCCGAAACCTCTACAAAAAGGACTACAAAAAAAGTTTTAACCAAATTTTAGGAGTTTATGTAATTGATTAGTAGCTTTTCAACACAATTATATTGCAAAACCTCAATTTCTGTACTTTTTACTCAGTTAAAATTCCAACGGGTCCATTAAAAGGCCCATTTAGACCTGCTCGTCCGAAACCTCGACAAAAAGGGCCGCAAAACAAGTTTTAATCAAAATTTATGAGTTCAAATAAATGATTAGGGTCTTTTCAACACAATTATATTGAAAAACCTCAATTTTTATACTTTTTACTCAGTTAAAATTCCAACGGGCCCATTGAAAGGCCCATTTAGACCTGCTCGTCCGAAACCTCTACAAAAAGGACCGCAAAAATGTTTTATTCAAATATTAGGAGTTCAAATAATTGATTAGGAGCTTTTCAACATAATTACATTACAAAACCTCAATTTCTGTACTTTTTACTCAGTTAAAATTCCAACGGGTCCATTGAAAGGCCCATTTAGACATGCTCGTTCGAAACCTCTACAAAAAGGACCGCAAAACAAGTTTTAATCAAATTTTAGGAGTTCAAATAATTGATTAGGAGCTTTTCAACACAATTATATTGCAAAACCTCAATTTATGTACTTTTTACTCAGTTAAAATTTTAACGGGTCTATAGAATAGCCCATCTCGACCCGCTCGTCCGAAACCTCTATAAAAAGGACTGCAAAAACGTTTTAATCAAATTTTAGGAGTTTATGTAATTGATTAGTAGCTTTTAAACACAATTATATTGCAAAACTTCAATTTCTGTACTTTTTACTCAGTTAAAATTCTAACGAGTCCATTGAAAGGCCCATCTAGACCTACTCGTCCAAAACCTCGACAAAAAGGACCGCAAAACGAGTTTTAATCAAATTTTAGGAGTTCAAATAATTGATTAGGATTTTTCAACACAATTCTATTGAAAAACCTCAATTTTTATACTTTTTACTAAGTTAAAATTCCAACGGGCCCATTGAAAGGCCCATTTAGACCTGCTCGTCTGAAACCTCTACAAAAAGGACCGCAAAAATGTTTTATTCAAATATTAGTAGTTCAAATAATTGATTAGGATCTTTTCAACATAATTACATTTCAAAACCTCAATTTATGTACTTTTTACTCAGTTAAAATTCTAACGGGTCGATTGAAAGGCCCATTTAGACCTGCTCGTATGAAACTGATACAAAAGGACCGTAAAAAAAGTTTTAAACAAAATTTAGGAGTTCAAATAAATGATTAGGATCTTTTCAACAATTATATTACAAAACTTCAGTTTTTATACATTTTACTCAGTTAAAATTCCAACGGGTCCATTGAGAGGCCCATTTCGATCTGCTCGTCCGAAACCTCTACAAAAAGGACTGCAAAAAAGGACCCATTGAAAGGCCCATTTAGACTTGCTCGTCTGAAACCTCTACAAGTTTTAATCAAATTTTAGGAGTTCAAATAACTGATAAGGATTTTTCAACACAATTATATTGAAAAACCTCAATTTTTATACTTTTTACTCAGTTAAAATCCAACGGGCCCATTTAGACATGCTCGTCCGAAACCTCTACAAAAAGGACCGCAAAACAAGTTTTAATCAAATTCTAAGAGTTCAAATAATTGATTAGGAGCTTTTCAACACAATTATATTGCAAAACCTCAATTTTTGTACTTTTTGCTCAGTTAAAATTTCAACGGGTCCATTGAAAGGCCCATTTCGACCCGCTCGTCCGAAACCTCTACAAAAAGGATTGCAAAAAAAGTTTTAATCAAATATTAAGAGTTTATGTAATTGATTAGGAGCTTTTCAACACAATTATATTGCAAAACCTCAATTTATGTACTTTTTACTCAGTTAAAATTCTAACGGGTCATTTGAAAGGCCCATTTAGACCTTCTCGTCCGAAACCTCTACAAAAAGGACCGCAAAACAAGTTTTAATCAAATTTCAGGAGTTCAAATAATTGATTAGGATCTGTTCAACACAATTATATTGCAAAACCTCAATATATGTACTTTTTGCTCAGTTAAAATTTCAACGGGTCTATTGAAAGGCCTATTTCGACCCGCTCGTCCGAAACCTCTACAAAAAGACTGCAAAAAAAAAAGTTTTAATCAAATTTTAGGAGTTTATGTAATTGATTAGTAGCTTTTCAACAGAATTATATTGCAAAACCTCAATTTCTGTACTTTTTACTCAGTTAAAATTCTAACGAGTCCATTGAAAGGCCCCTCTAGACCTACTCGTCCAAAACCTCGACAAAAAGGACCGCAAAAAAAGTTTTAATCAAATTTTAGGAGTTCAAAAAATTGATTAGGATCTTTTCAACACAATTATATTGAAAAACTTCAATTTTTATACTTTTTTACTTAGTTAAAATATCAACGGGCCCATTGAAAGGCCCATTTAGACCCGCTCGTCCGAAACCTTTACAAAAAGGACTGGAAAAAGTTTTAATCAAATTTTAGGAGTTTATGTAATTGATTAGTAGCTTTTCAACACAATTATATTGCAAAACCTCAATTTCTGTACTTTTTACTTAGTTAAATTTCTAACAAGTCCATTGAAAGGCCCATCTAGACCTACTCGTCCAAAACCTCGACAAAAAGGACCAAAAAAAAGTTTTAATCAAATTTTAGGAGTTCAAATAATTGATTAGGATCTTTTCAACACAATTATATTGCAAAACCTCAATTTCTGTACTTTTTACTCAGTTAAAATTCTAACGAGTCCATTGAAAGGCCCATCTAATTAAATTATAGGTGTTCAAATAATTGATTAGGGTCTTTTCAACACAATTATATTGAAAAACCTCAATTTTTATACTTTTTACTCAGTTAAAATTCCAACGGGCCCATTGAAAGGCCCATTTAGACCTGCTCGACCGAAACCTCTACAAAAAGGACTGCAAAAATGTTTTATTCAAATATTAGGAGTTCAAATAATTGATTAGGAGCTTTTCAACATATTTACATTGCAAAACCTCAATTTCTGTACCGTTTACTCAGTTAAAATTCCAACGGGTCCATTGAAAGGCCCATTTAGACCTGCTCGTCCGAATCTAACACAAAAAGGACCGTAAAAAAAGTTTTAATCAAATTTTAGGAGTTCAAATAAATGATTAGGATATTTTCAACACAATTATATTGCAAAACTTCTATTTTTATATATTTTACTCAGTTAAAATTCCAACGGGTCCATTGAAAGGCCCATTTTGACCCGCTCGTCCGAAACCTCTACAAAAAGGACTGCAAAAAAGTTTTAAGCAAATTCTAGGAGTTTATGAAATTGATTAGGAGCTTTTGAACACAATTATATTGCAAAACCTCAATTTCTGTACTTTTTACTCATTTAAAATTCTAACGGGTCAATTGAAAGTCCCATTTAGACCTGCTCGTCCGAAACCTCTACAAAAGGGACCGTAAAACAAGTTTTAATCAAATTTTAGGATTTCAAATAATTGATTAGGAGCTTTTCAACGCAACTATATTGCAAAACCTCAATTTCTGTACTTTTTACTCAGTTAAAAATCCAACGGGCCGATTGAAAGGCCCATTTAGACTTGCTCGTCCGAAACCTCTACAAAAAGGACCGAAAAAATGTTTTATTCAAATATTATGAGTTCAAATAATTGATTAGGAGCTTTTAACCATAGTTACATTGCAAAACAAAAATTTTATACTTTTTACTTAGTTAAAATTCCAACGGGCAACGGGTAACGGGCAACGGGTAGGGTGGGATGGCTCTCAATTTTCTCTCAAAATTTTCAGGGGTTTTTTGGTTCTTGCTTGTTCCGGTTTTTCCGGTGGATTTTTTTCTTCCACCGATTCCCTTCCCCCTACAGCTCCTCAGCTTCAGCCGTTTACGCAAGCCAACCATTTTCCCTTGGAATTCGGGAAGAATCATCAGGGAGTCATCCCACGCCTAAACTCCATTTTCTATGATTTTATTGTTATAATATATTTTCTTTCACTTTTGCTAACTTCCTGTTTTTTTCATTTTTATGACTACTGGCTGTGCGTTGCATCTCCATTTTTTATCCCCATCTTCTTTGGTTTTGATGCGGGTTATTCTCACCGGAATTTTCCAGATCCGGACGGTAGGTTATATCATTTCTTTCGTGCTTTTCATTTTTTGTTTCTTTTCAGCGTTTTTCTAACCCTTATTTTCCTTTTGTACATGGGATTCCCTTTTCTGTTGCCTTTGATGGTTAAACTCCATCATCCCCGCGGCGACGGCAAAAAATGTTCCACGATCAGTTTTATTTTTCGGACGGTTTCCGGACCCTCCCCTTTCATTTCCGCCTAGTGTAGTGTAGAAGGGCTCTTCAGTTTCCCCCCAGACTTGGATATTTTTTTCCTCCCTTTCCTATCTCTCAGTTATCTAAATATTTTAACGATCTTGTTTTTCATATCCTTTTTCTTTTCGTTTTGCAGAATCCTCTTTCTACATGCAGCTAGATCGGAGTCCGTTATGCCTATCTTCTCCTCCGATGATGGGTCTAACCCTCTCTCATCTTCTCTGGATTTAGGGTTTAATACCGTTTGGGTTACCAAGGCGGCTGATCTTTACCGCTCCCATAAGGGCTTCCCTCGATGGCGCAACAATCTAGGGTTTATTTTGTTGTATCTCAATCTTTTATTCCATTTTCCTTTTCTTATTTTATCTTCTTCACCTTATAATCTTGCTTTGTTTTCCATATCTGAATCATTTCTATGTCCTTCCGTCACAAGCTTTGCACCCTGTGAGGCCTGGTGGCGGCTATCATCGATGTCCGTCTCTCAACGACGGCTAGGGTTTTCTTCCCATTTTAGTTTTATCTTATATTTATGGCTCTATTTTCTTTTAACTCTTCTTATGCTTTCTTTTTTACAAATAAATTTTAATCTACCTTACAGAAGTTCTAATTTTACTGCTACAAATGGATTGATTTTGCCGTATGTTTTCCTCCTGACACTTGTCGTATTATACTCCTTTTACTATTTTTTTATCATGCTTCCTTATTGTTCGTATATGTCTTTATATTTTTGCTATTCATATATATTAGGGTTCATTTCACCATCCTTAAACTGTTGGTCTTTGAACTATGCATTGCTATTGGGTTTCCTCTGTGTTTTTGATGCCTTGGATCCCAACACATTCATACCTGTTGATATGCCATACATTCTTATAAACGTATCAATAATTAAATTTTATCTTTTCCTAAATCGCTATCAAGCCCTGTCAGGGAATCATCTTCAAGCCCATTTTTTGGGATTATTCATTATATACTGCATTTGCTTTATACGGGTTTCCCTTTCCAATTCTCTTTACTCTAAATTACATGTCTATCAATGGTTGAATACGAATTTAACAGTCTATAATGATGTTATCTGCTCAACTACATATCATATTTTCTTCACCTTTAATAACTTTTGTTTTCTCAATACTCTGTATTTAGTCTTACTTTTCAAGTATGTACTGCATTATGGCCAAGGTAGTCTCACTATCAAAAACTTTCTAAATTCGGTTCCTCACACTTTGGCCAAGAACTATCTATCCCATTTTCATAATCAAATACTGAATTTACACTCTATTCTTATCATTTTTACTCTGTTCTTTATGTTATTATCTTTCTCATGTCATTGCCATCTTCACTATGGTAAAACCCTTTATAACTCTACTTTATATATCTATATTTTCATTATCCTTTATATACTTTCTTTATGTTTACTCTGCTCTCATTATGTACCAGCTATGGTTTCAAGGCTATTAGTTACTAAGCAGCTGCCTAAGGAACACTGGAAACTCAACTCTACTGGGTTAAGCTTCAAATTTAATTCATTTAATTTTATTAGTACCCCCCCTATATTTTTTTGCTCTTTTGGTCTGTATTTATCTTCTTATCCCCGCTTCTTTATCCCCCTAGGCCTGTAATTATTTTTTCTTGCTTTTTTTCTTTTCTGCTTTTCTTTTATTTTTATTTTTATGCTCTTTTCTGCTTTATAGATTATTCATATACTGCCATGAATGCCCTATATGTATGTGTTTCTAACTTTGAACGTTGCTTACTGACATTCTCGCTAGTTATCCCCCCCCACTACACCTTTTTAGGTGAATTATCACAAGCCCACTTCTGGGATTATGCTCAAACCCTATTTTATAGGTGCCTCTCTTTAATATATTTTATTTATTTCTTAAACCTTTTAATAATCTTTAATTATGGGTTTTCCAAAACAAATTCAAAATTCAGCTATTTTCTATTTTTTCAGCTTTTCTCAAAATTTATTATCAATATTTTAAGGTATTCTACTACCCAAAACTATCTAAATTATTATTTCAATTCTACTTTCCACTTAATTCGTAAGCATATAATCATTTCCAAAATTATATCCAAATTATTCTCCTTACGATTATATGCACACCTATTTTTCCACAAAAATCTCTGTAGTACAGCTTTAGATACAGTCAACGGTAAATTCACTCTTCCGTTTTTTCTCCATTTACTACATTCAACTTTATTACTAAAATTATCTTCATTAACTTATACCATTTATTCCGCAACATTATTTCCAATTACGAAAATAATTTATAGCAGTTACATAATTTATTCTCCTTTATTTGCGAATTTAAAGCTTATTTTCCGTTTTAATCACTTGATTTTTAGAAAATTCACTTATATTACCAAAACCACTATAATCTTTCTCCGTTTAACTCTCCTTTACAGACAATACTTCTATTACACCTTTTCACTATTTCCTATAAATATTAAACAAAACTATTATAGCTATTTAAATTACCTTCCTTTAATTACTCATGATGTTTTTTCCTTTTCTAAGTCCTTTACTTCAATTAAGGAAAATATCATAATTAATTCATCTTTTAATATGAGTAGATCCTACCTTTTACAATTGTCAATTACTCCTCTGAATCTTTTTCTCCCAACTTGCCATACCTCACTCCCCTTAGTTGTTCTTGTTTGCTATATAAACTTGCATTACAATCATATCAACCCACTACAACTCCTATCTTACTCGTATTCCCCATACTCTCGAAATCCCTCAATGGCTTCATCCTCTTCTATCCCCCAACTCAATTCGATCAATCTTACCAATGAAGAATCAAACCTGCTCTACACTCCTGACTTCGACTTCATCAAGGAAGATCCCAAACTCATTGTCATTGGTCGCTTCATATCGTCCAAGCCTCTAGATATTTATGCTGTTATCAATGCCTTCGAAGGAATCTGGAAACCCAATGAAGTTGTATCCATCTCAGTGATACCAGATAACTTCCTCAAGATCAAGTTTAAAGAAACCAAGAACTGCTATGAAATTATCAATCGCGGACCTTGGCTGTACAAGGATGAATGGCTTGCAGTCACCGAATATGATCCAGCCAAATCCTTAACCGACTACAACTTTAACACAATGAGAATCTGGATCAGAATCTTCTCCCTTCCTGATTCACTCTTTGCTGATGTAGAACGATCCTATCTGGTGGGACATGCTTTAGGATCGATGGTGGGCAATGTTCTCCGAATGGATACCCGCCAAGTTGATGGGAATATGGTGGAATTCCTTCGAGTTGAAATCTTTCTCAATATCAAAAGACCTGTTACTCGATTTGTGTTTATTGGTTCTGGTGAAAACAAAATTATGTGCCGTCTTCAGTATGAAAGACTTCCGATTCTCTGCCCTGGTTGTGGTATTATCAGTTATACCTTAGAGAACTGTCCTATCCGATCTTCACTCGATCCCAACAAATTGCAATATGGAGAATGGCTCCATTACCTTCCTCCTAGACGTCGCCCAGTTGGTATTCGTGGGCGTATCCGAAATGTAGAACCGAATCTGATTCCAAACATTCCTCCAGTGAATGGTAATTTTTTATCAACTATTATAATTACAACTGTTTTCATTTATTTTCCCTTCTCAAAATTTCTATCAAAATACTCACCCTCTAATTTTCTCGTAGTGGCCCCGGCGAATAACCCAGCAGTCCCGGCCAATCCTACAGCTCCTCCTAACGATCAGAACAATATGGGTAAATCTCTTTACTCATTCATCATCCTTTATACAAATAGTTATCAATTTCTAATAACATTCTTTTTTTAATATAAAGGCTCTCTAAATGAAGGCGACGCCGCCTCATTTACGGAACAAGTAACCGAAGAAGCCCAAAATGTCGACATTACTATGGATGATGGCCCCAATACTGTCAATGATCCCCCTGCTGCTGATCCGAAACAAAAAGCTCCTCTTGAGCCCCAACCCCTGAACACCATCTATCCCATTCCGGAAGATGGTTCTGATGATGATTGGGAAACCAATGATGATTATGGTGTCCCTAGCCCGACTGCCGAGCAGATCAAAAAGTTTGACTCTGAATCGAGTAAGCCTTCTAATCCCAATGATTCAAAATTCAATGACTTTAACCAGTGGTTACTTAAAAATTACCCGAATGATGCAGCCCCTGCATCAGTTCCGGTACCAGCACCCGCACCTACACCTGCTCCAACTCAAACAAACAGAGGCATGAAACGCCGCTCCCCTATACAAGTTTCGCTCCCGCCGAAAAAATCCAAACAGTCAGGATCTACTCCAAAAGCTGGGATGAGCAGCTCTAAAAACTCTCCGGCGGCGGCTGATTCCCAGCCCCGCCGAGCAAAATGAGGATCCTTTGCTGGAACTGTCAGGGTCTTGGACAAGCCCCGACGGTTCAACATCTCCGGTCATATGTCCAACGCACCAACCCCGATATCATTTTCTTATGTGAGACTAAACTAAATAATGCGGAATGTTACCGCTTATGTCTTTCATTAGGTATGTTAGACATTATTTCTATTCCCCCTTCGGAAGGGTGTTCCGGAATTTCTTTATTCGCCGCAAATGATATTAATATAAGCTTAATTTCCTATTCGTTGCGTTATATTCACATTTAAATTACAAAGAATAACTACACAACGTTTTTCACTGGAATGCATGGATTCTCGGAAACTAGCCAAAAATATAAAACTTGGGAGTTAATTGATTCTTTATACTCTTCTACTAAAGATAAACCTTGGCTTCTCGGTGGAGATTTCAATGAGATTTTAACAGATTCGGAAAAACAAGGGGGTCCCCGTAGAGCTAGATCCCAAATTAAAAATTTTCGAAATTGTTTAACTCGAAACAATCTCTTCGATTGTAAGCCAACCTCGGGTTAGTTTACATGGACAAAAGTAGGACCCTTAACCCCGGTAATTCATGAAAGACTAGATCGTTTTATCGCTAACTCCGCTTGGCAAGATCTCTACCCTTCTCATCGTATAACCACGGAATACGTCGCAAAGTCTGACCATTGTTTCCTTCTTATCGAATTTGATAATTCAACTTCTACACCCAAAACACAAACTCCAAAAAATTTCAGATTCGAAAGCTGTTGGGCCAATAATAAAGACAATATCCAAACAATCAAAAGGGCATGGGCCGATACCCCCGGAACAGCCATCAACAAAATTAAAGCGGTAGGAACATACCTAGAGGATTGGCAAAACCAACAATGCTTTAAAACAACTGGACGTATTAAATTCCTTACTAAAAAGATAAATACTCTACTCTACCGTCCCTTAACAGCCACAAATAAACAAATTTACTTAAACTATAGAACGGAATTAAATAAACTTTTAACAGAACAAGAAGTTTATTGGGCTCAAAGATCCCGAACTCTTTGGCTTTCCCAAGGAGACAAACACCAAATTCTTCCATGCCAGAGCTTCTAATCGGAATAAGAAAAACTCAATCATAGGCCTTTATGATGCCAATTCCAATTGGCGCACTTCTGAATCAGACATTATGAATATCGCTTCGAATTATTTCCAAAATTTGTTTACAACATCTAATCCCCAATTATCGAACACCATTCTTGACAAAATTCACCCTTCCATCAATTCTTCAATGAACGATAACCTACTCAAGCCGTTCACCAGAGAAGAAATTCTTCATGCCTTTAAAGATATTGACCCTAGGAAGGCACCTGGTTCCGACGGTCTACCAGTAGTTTCTTTAGACAACACTGGGATACAGTTGGAGAAGATGTTCTTAACCTTTGTATTGACCTATTAAACGACAACGCTGATATGGCCTCAGTTAACAAAACTATACTGGTGCTAATACCCAAAGTACAGGATCCAACATCCATGAAGCAACTCAGACCAATTAGCCTTTGCACTGTACTCTATAAAATAGTTGCCAAAACAATGGTAAACAGAATGAAACAGGCTATACCTCTATGTATTAGCCCCAATCAAGCAGCCTTTGTCCAGGGACGTAACATTTCTGATAACATCCTTGTTGCGCATGAAATTATTCACAACATTAACACCGGAGCTAATAAATCCTCTCAAGGAGCTGCTCTCAAGCTAGACATGGAAAAAGCTTTCGATAGAGTAGAATGGTCTTTCCTTGCAAATGTAATGGAACGTATGGGCTTTGCATCCGAATGGATTGAGCTTATAATGCGTTGTATAACTACAGTCTCTTTTTAAGTAAAAATTAATAACTCTTTTTCACCCACCTTTCAACCTCAACATGGTCTTCGCCAGGGGGATCCTCTATCCCCTTTCCTTTTTCTCTTCTGCACTCAAGGCCTCTCGGCTTACTTAGCTGCTGCTCAACAAACTAATATACTCCCAGGACTAGGCGCATGTAAACACGGGCCCAAAGTTAACCACCTTCTTTTTGCTGATGATTGTATGGTATTTATAAATACTAATCAAACTGAAGCATCCCTTCTGAAAAATGCTCTTCAAATGTATGCTAATGCATCAGGTCAAGCAGTCAATTTCGAGAAATCAACAATCTTCTATAACCCACGTACACCATCTGCAACAAGAAATGCAATTAATAACCTTTTACAAGTACGCGAGGTTTCTAACCCCGGAGTATACCTAGGCATCCCGCTCCTAATAGGGAAAAATAAAACTGAATCACTGGGATTTGTACGCGATAAAGTACATGATCGCCTCTCTAGCTGGGACAAACACCTACTCTCCTTTAGTGGTCGTGAGATTTTCATCAAAGCTGTCTTACAATCTCTCCCACAATATGTTATGTCTTGCTATCTTCTGCCACAAAATATCATCGATGACATGACTACATCAATCCGTCAATATTAGTGGACTGGTAAATCCAACAAAAAAGGTTGGCATATGTTACCTTGGAATCGTATATGTTTACCTAAAGCTGCTGGCGGCATGGGTTTTAAGGACTTACACGACTTTAACATTGCTCTCTTGGGCAAACAAATTTGGAAACTCATCTGTGAACCAGATTCATTATTAGGACAAATATATCGGTCCAAATACTTTCCTTCGGGTAACATTTTGGATGCACCAAAACCCAATAGGGGCTCCTTTGCTTGGCAAGGTATATATAACGCCCTTCAGCGTCTTTTCCCTGGCTTTCTTCACCGGCCTGGTATAAACAGTAATATTAGAATACATAGAGATATATGGGGTGGATCCTCCCCGGTTGTGCTTACTGGGGATTACGAAATCTCTGATGAATTTCACATTCGTTGTCGTGATTTTATGATACGTAACCAAACTGCCTGGGATACGGTCAAGATAAACAATTATTTCAGCCCATCTGATGCCGACACCATCCTTCGCATCCCCATCATAAATGATCAACGTGATACCATACTCTGGTCTCCCAACGATTCGGGTATTTATTGAGTCTGTTCTGGATATATTTTCTTACAACGTTCCATAACCCAACCTTCACCATCTACTCGCTTTTGGAAGTTTTTATCCAAAATAAAAGCTTTTCCCAAAGTCAAAACTTTTGGCTGGCGTATGGCTTCAGATGCTCTACCAGTTGGATCTAAAATGCAAGCTTTCTCCCCTAGCTCGGGGCCTTGCCCTATCTGTGGTAGCCATTCGGAATCGATCCTTCATGCGCTTCGTGATTGCCCTGGGGCATCTGAAGCTCTCCAACTTAGTGGTATTCCTATCTCTCTTTATAAGAGTTTAGCTACTACGCCTATGCAATGGTTAGAGGAAGCAGCCTCTACAATTTCCTCTGATAAATTTGGTCTCTTCCTTACTGTTTTATGGAATATTTGGAACAGACGTAATGACTGGGTTCATAACCACCATCTACAACCTTCATGGCTAATTGCTGTTAATTCAATTAGCTTACATGATGAATTTTGCAAATCTTTAATTTCGATTGACCCAGCTACTTCTACCTTTTCTAATCATTCCCGAACACTTCCTCCACATAACCATATCAAATTAAATGTGGACGGAGCCTTTAACCCATCAACTCGTGCTGCAGCCGTTGGCGTTGTTGCACGTGATTCTGCAGGGGCAGTCGTGGGTGGACTTGCTTTCCCTCTTGGTAGCTGTCAGGACGCCATCACCAGTGAAGGGGAAAGCATCCTAGCTGGTCTCACCTTTGCTCGCTCTCAAGGTTGGACTCATATCTTGATCGAAACCGACTGCGCTTCTCTCGCGAATAGGATCAACAATCCTGCTCAAGACCTCTCTACTATGGGACCTACTATTCTTCAGATACAAGCTGCTCTTCACGACTTCGACTTTTTTTCTATTTCTTTTGTACGCCGTGAGGCAAATATTATAGCCCATACTTTGGCTACCTTTTCGCTGAATTCTATGACATCTATGTCATTTAATTCGGAAATCCCACATTGTATACAACAATTTGTAACAAACCATTATTGATTAATAAAATTTGGGCACTCTTTTCCCCTTTTTAGGGTCCTCTAGCTCTGCTTGAAGGACAGTAGTAGGGGTTTTTAATGAGGCCTTTTCTTCAAAAAAAAAATTCCAACGGGCCCATTGAAAGGCCCATTTAGACTTGCTCGTCCGAAACATCTACAAAAAAGGACCGCAAAAATGTTTTATTCAAATATTAGAAGTTCAAATAATTGATTAGGAGCTTTTCAACACAATTTTATTGCAAAACCACAATTTATGTACTTTTTACTCAGTTAAAATTCCAACGGGTCCATTGAAATGCCCATTTCGACCCGCTCGTCCGAAACCTCTACGTTAAGGACTGCAAAAAAAAGTTTTAATCAAATTTTAGGAGTTTATGTAATTGATAAGTAGCTTTTCAACAAAATTATATTGCAAAACCTCAATTTCTGTACTTTTTACTCAGTTAAAATTCTAATTAGTCCATTGAAAGGCCCATCTAGACCTACTCGTCCAAAACCTCGACAAAAAGGACCATAAAGCAAGTTTTAATCAAATCTTAGGAGTTCAAATAATTGATTAGGGTCTTTTCAACACAATTATATTGAAAAGCCTCAATTTTAATACTTTTTACTCAATTAAAATTCCAACGGGCCCATTGAAAGGCCCATTTAGACATGCTCGTCCGAAACCTCTACAAAAAGGACCGCAAAAATGTTTTATTCAAATATTAGGAGTTCAAATAATTGATTAGGAGCTTTTAAACATAATTATATTGCAAAACCTCAATTTCTATACTTTTTACTCAGTAAAAATTCCAACGAGTCCAATGAAAGGCCCATCTAGACCTACTCGTCCAAAACCTCGACAAAAAGGACCGCAAAACAAATTTTAATCAAATTTTAGGAGTTCAAAAAATTGATTAGGAGCTTTTCAACACAATTACATTGCAAAACCTCAATTTCTGTACTTTTTACTCAGTTAAAATTCTAACGGGTCAATTGAAGGCCCATTTAGACCTGCTCGTCTTAAACCACTACAAAAAGGACCGCAAAACAAGTTTTAATCAAATTTTAGGAATTCAAATAATTGATTAGGAGCTTTTTAACACAACTATATTGCAAACCTCAATTTCTGTACTTTTCACTCAGTTAAAATTCCAACGGGCCCATTGAAAGGCCCATTTAGACCTGCTCGTCCGAAACTGATACAAAAAGGACCGTAAAAAAAGTTTTAATCAAATTCTAGGAGTTCAAATAAATGATTAGGATCTTTTTAACACAATTATGTTGCAAAACTTCAATTTTTATACATTTTACTCAGTTAAAATTCCAACGGGTCCATTGAAAGGCCCATTTCGACCCGCTCGTCCGAAACCTCAACAAAAAGGACTGCAAAAAAAGGTTTTAATCAAATTTTAGGTGTTTATGTAATTGATTAGGAGCTTTTCAAAACAATTATATTGCAAAACCTCAATTTCTATACTTTTTACTCAGTTAAAATTCCAACGGGCCCATTGAAAGGCCCATTTAGACCTGCTCGTCCGAAACCTCTACAAAAACGACCGCAAAAATGTTTTATTCAAATATTAGGAGTTCAAATAATTTATTAGGAGCTTTTAACCATAATTACATTGCAAAACCTCAATTTTATACTTTTTACTCAGTTAAAATTCCAACGGGCCCATTGAAAGGCCCATTTAGACTTGCTCGTCCGAAACATATACAAAAAAGGACCGCAAAAATGTTTTATTCAAATATTAGGAGTTCAAATAATTGATTAGGAGCTTTTCAACACAATTTTATTGCAAAACCGCAATTTCTGTACTTTTTACTCAGTTAAAATTCCAACGGGTCCATTGAAAGGCCCATTTCGACCCGCTCGTTCGAAACCTCTACGAAAAGGACTGCAAAAAAGGTTTTAATCAAATTTTAGGAGTTTATGTAATTGATTAGTAGCTTTTCAACAAAATTATATTGCAAAACCTCAATTTCTGTACTTTTTACTCAGTTAAAATTCTAATTAGTCCATTGAAAGGCCCATCTAGACCTACTCGTCCATAACCTCGACAAAAAGGACCGCAAAACAAGTTTTAATCAAATTTTAGGAGTTCAAATAATTGATTAGGGTCTTTCCAACACAATTATATTGAAAAACCTCAATTTTTATACTTTTTACTCAGTTAAAATTCCAACGGGCCCATTGAAAGGCCCATTTTGACTTGCTCGTCTGAAAGATCTACAAAAACGACCTCAAAAATGTTTTATTCAAATATTAGAAGTTCAAATAATTGATTAGGAGCTTTTCAACACAATTATATTGCAAAACCGCAATTTCTGTACTTTTTACTTAGTTAAAATTCCAACAGGTCCATTGAAATGCCCATTTCGACCCGCTCGTCCGAAACCTCTACAAAAAGGACTGCAAAACAAGTTTTAATCAAATTTTAGGAGTTCACGTAATTGATTAGAAGCGTTTCAACACAATTATATTGCAAAATCTCAATTTCTGTACTTTTTACTCAGTTAAAATTCCAACGGGTCCATTGAAAGGCCCATTTAGACCTGCTCGTCCGAAACCTCTACAAAAAGGACCGCAAAACAAGTTTTAATCAAATTTTAGGAGTTCACGTAATTGATTAGAAGCGTTTCAACACAATTATATTGCAAAACCTCAAATTTTTTACTTTTTACCTAGTTAAAATTTCAACGGGTCCATTGAAAGGCCCATTTAGACCTGCTCGACCGAAACCTCTACAAAAAGGACTGCAAAAATGTTTTATTCAAATATTAGGATTTCAAATAATTGATTAGGAGCTTTTCAACATATTTACATTGCAAAGCCTCAATTTCTGTACCTTTTACTCAGTTAAAATTCCAACGGGTCCATTGAAAGGCCCATTTAGACCTGCTCGTCCGAATCTAACACAAAAAGGACCGTAAAAAAAGTTTTAATCAAATTTTAGGAGTTCAAATAAATGATTAGGATATTTTCAACACAATTCTATTGCAAAACTTCTATTTTTATACATTTTACTCAGTTAAAATTCCAACGGGTCCCTTGAAAGGCCCATTTCGACCCGCTCGTCCGAAACCTCTACAAAAAGGACTCCAAAAAAAGTTTTAAGCCAATTCTAGGAGTTTATGAAATTGATTAGGAGCTTTTGAACACAATTATATTGCAAAACCTCAATTTCTGTACTTTTTACTCATTTAAAATTCTAACGGGTCAATTGAAAGGCCCATTTAGACCTGCTCGTCCGAAACCACTACAAAAAGGACCGTAAAACAAGTTTTAAACAAATTTAAGGATTTCAAATAATTAATTAGGAGCTTTTCAACACAAGTATATTGCAAAACCTCAATTTCTGTACTTTTTACTCAGTTAAAAATCCAACGGGCCGATTGAAAGGCCCATTTAGACTTGCTCGTCCGAAACATCAACAAAAAGGACCGAAAAAATGTTTTATTCAAATATTATGAGTTGAAATAATTGATTAGGAGCTTTTAACCATAATTACATTGCAAAACCAAAATTTTATACTTTTTACTTAGTTAAAATTCCAACGGGCCCATTGAAAGGCCCATTTAGACTTGCTCGTCCGAAACATCTACAAAAAAGGACAGCAAAAATGTTTTATTCAAATATTAGGAGTTCAAATAATTGATTAGGAGCTTTTCAACACAATTTTATTGCAAAACCGCAATTTATGTACTTTTTACTTAGTTAAAATTCCAACGGGTCCATTGAAATGCCCATTTCGACCCGCTCGTCCGAAACCTCTACGATAAGGACTGCAAAAAAAAGTTTTAATCAAATTTTAGGAGTTTATGTAATTGATAAGTAGCTTTTCAACAAAATTATATTGCAAAATCTCAATTTCTGTACTTTTTACTCAGTTAAAATTCTAATTAGTCCATTGAAAGGCCCATCTAGACCTACTCGTCCAAAACCTCGACAAAAAGGACCGTAAAACAAGTTTTAATCAAATTTTAGGATTTCAAATAATTAATTAGGAGCTTTTCAACACAACTATATTGCAAAACCTCAATTTCTGTACTTTTTACTCAGTTAAAAATCCAACGGGCCGATTGAAAGGCCCATTTAGACTTGCTCGTCCAAAACCTCTACAAAAAGGACCGAAAAAATGTTTTATTCAAATATTATGAGTTGAAATAATTGATTAGGAGCTTTTAACCATAATTACATTGCAAAACCAAAATTTTATACTTTTTACTTAGTTAAAATTCCAACGGGCCCATTGAAAGGCCCATTTAGACTTGCTCGTCCGAAGCATCTACAAAAAAGGACCGCAAAAATGTTTTATTCAAATATTAGGAGTTCAAATAATTGATTAGGAGCTTTTCAACACAATTTTATTGCAAAACCACAATTTATGTACTTTTTACTTAGTTAAAATTCCAACGGGTCCATTGAAATGCCCATTTCGACCCGCTCGTCCGAAACCTCTACGATAAGGACTGCAAAAAAAAAAGTTTTAATCAAATTTTAGGAGTTTATGTAATTGATAAGTAGCTTTTCAACAAAATTATATTGCAAAACCTCAATTTCTGTACTTTTTACTCAGTTAAAATTCTAATTAGTCCATTGAAAGGCCCATCTAGACCTACTCGTCCAAAACCTCGACAAAAAGGACCGTAAAGCAAGTTTTAATCAAATTTTAGGAGTTCAAATAATTGATTAGGGTCTTTTCAACACAATTATATTGAAAAGCCTCAATTTTTATACTTTTTACTCAGTTAAAATTCCAACGGGCCCATTGAAAGGCCCATTTAGACATGCTCGTCCGAAACCTCTACAAAAAGGACCGCAAAAATGTATTATTCAAATATTAGGAGTTCAAATAATTGATTAGGAGCTTTTAAACATAATTATATTGCAAAACCTCAATTTCTGTACTTTTTACTCAGTAAAAATTCCAACGAGTCCAATGAAAGGCCCATCTAGACCTACTCGTCCAAAACCTCGACAAAAAGGACCGCAAAACAAGTTTTAATCAAATTTTAGGAGTTCAAAAAATTGATTAGGAGCTTTTCAACACAATTACATTGCAAAACCTCAATTTCTGTACTTTTTACTCAGTTAAAATTCTAACGGGTCAATTGAAAGGCCCATTTAGACCTGCTCGTCCGAAACCTCTACAAAAAGGACCGCAAAACAAGTTTTAATCAAATTTTAGGAGTTCAAATAATTGATTAGGAGCTTTTTAACACAACTATATTGCAAACCTCAATTTCTGTACTTTTCACTCAGTTAAAATTCCAACGGGCCCATTGAAAGGCCCATTTAGACCTGCTCGTCCAAAACTAATACAAAAAGGACCGTAAAAAAGTTTTAATCAAATTTTAGGAGTTCAAATAAATGATTAGGATCTTTTTAACACAATTATGTTGCAAAACTTCAATTTTTATACATTTTACTCAGTAAAAATTCCAACGGGTCCATTGAAAGGCCCATTTCGACCCACTCGTCCGAAACCTCAACAAAAAGGACTGCAAAAAAAGTTTTAATCAAATTTTAGGAGTTTATGTAATTGATTAGGAGCTTTTCAAAACAATTATATTACAAAACCTCAATTTCTGTACTTTTTACTCAGTTAAAATTCCAACGGGCCCATTGAAAGGCCCATTTAGACCTGCTCGTCCGAAACCTATACAAAAAGGACCGCAAAAATGTTTTATTCAAATATTAGGAGTTCAAATAATTTATTAGGAGCTTTTAACCATAATTACATTGCAAAACCTCAATTTTTATACTTTTTACTCAGTTAAAATTCCAACGGGCCCATTGAAAGGCCCATTTAGACTTGCTCGTCCGAAAGATCTACAAAAAGGACCTCAAAAATGTTTTATTCAAATATTAGAAGTTCAAATAATTGATTAGGAGCATTTCAACACAATTATATTGCAAAACCGCAATTTCTGTACTTTTTACTTAGTTAAAATTCCAACGGGTCCATTGAAATGCCCATTTCGACCCGCTCGTCCGAAACCTCTACAAAAAGGACTGCAAAACAAGTTTTAATCAAATTTTAGGAGTTCACGTAATTGATTAGAAGCGTTTCAACACAATTATATTGCAAAATCTCAATTTCTGTACTTTTTACTCAGTTAAAATTCCAACGGGTCCATTGAAAGGCCCATTTAGACCTGCTCGTCCGAAACCTCTACAAAAAGGACCGCAAAACAAGATTTAATCAAATTTTAGGAGTTCAAATTATTGATTAGGAGCTTTTCAACACAATTATATTGCAAAACCTCAAATTTTTTAGTTTTTACCTAGTTAAAATTTCAACGGGTCCATTGAAAGGCCCATTTCGACCCGCTCGTCCGAAACCTCTACAAAAAGGACTGCAAAAAATGTTTTTATCAAATTTTAGGAGTTCAAATAAATGATTAGGATATTTTCAACACAATTATATTGCAAAACTTCAATTTTTATACATTTTACTCAGTTAAAATTCTAACGGGTCCATTGAAAGGCCCATTTCGACCCGCTCGTCCGAAACCTCTACAAAAAGGACTGCAAAAAAAGTTTTAATCAAATTCTAGGAGTTTATGTAATTTATTAGGAGCTTCTGAACACAATTATATTGCAAAACCTCAATTTCTGTACTTTTTACTCAGTTAAAATTCTAACGGTGAATTGAAAGGCCCATTTAGACCTGCTCGTCCGAAACCTCTACAAAAAGGACCGCAAAACAAGTTTTAATTAAATTTTAGGAGTTCAAATAATTGATTAGCAGCTTTTCAACACAACTATATTGCAAAACCTCAATTTCTGTACTTTTTACTTAGTTAAAATTCCAACGGGTCCATTGAAAGGCCGAATTAGACCTGCTCGTCCGAAACCTCTACAAAAGGACCGCAAAAATGTTTTATTCAAATATTAGGAGTTCAAATAATTGATTAGGAGCTTTTAAACACAATTTTATTGCAAAACCGCAATTTTTATACTTTTTACTCAGTTAAAATTCCAACGGGTCCATTGAAAGGCCCATTTCGACCGGCTCGTTCGAAACCTCTATGAAAAGGACTGCAAAAAAGGTTTTAATCAAATTTTAGGAGTTTATGTAATTGATTAGTAGCTTTTCAACAAAAATTATATTGCAAAACCTCAATTTCTGTACATTTTACTCAGTTAAAATTCTAATTAGTCCATTGAAAGGCCCATCTAGACCTACTCGTCCAAAACCTCGACAAAAAGGACCACAAAACAAGTTTAATCAAATTTTAGGAGTTCAAATAATTGATTAGGGTCTTTTCAACACAATTATATTGAAAAACCTCAATTTTTATACTTTTTACTCAGTTAAAATTCCAACGGGCCCATTTACAATTGCTCGTCCGAAAGATCTACAAAAAGGACCTCAAAAATGTTTTATTCAAATATTAGGATTTCAAATAATTGATTAGGAGCTTTTCAACACAATTATATTGAAAACCCGCAATTTCTGTACTTTTTACTCAGTTAAAATTCCAACGGGTCCATTGAAATGCCCATTTCGACCCGCTCGTCCGAAACCTCTACAGAAAGGACTACAAAACAAGTTTTAATCAAATTTTAGGAGTTCAAATAATTGATTAGGAGCTTTTCAACACAATTATATTGCAAAATCTCAATTTCTGTACTTTTTACTCAGTTAAAATTCCAACGGGTCCATTGAAAGGCCCATTTAGACCTGCTCGTCCGAAACCTCTACAAAAAGGACCGCAAAACAAGTTTTAATCAAATTTTAGGAGTTCAAATAAATGATTAGGAGCTTTTCAACACAATTATATTGCAAAAACTCAATTTTTTACTTTTTACCTAGTTAAAATTTCAACTGGTCCATTGAAAGGCCCATTTCGACCCGCTCGTGAGAAACCTCTACAAAAAGGACTGCAAAAAAAGTTTTAATCAAAATCTAGGAGTTTATGTAAGTGATTAGGAACTTTTCAACACTATTATATTGCAAAACCTCAATTTTTTTACTTTTTACTCAGTTAAAATTCTAACGGGTCCATTGAAAGGCCCATTTAGACCTGCTCGTCCGAAACCTCGACAAAAAGGACTGCAAAATAGTTTTAATCAAATTTTAGGATTTCGAATAATTGATTAGGAACTTTTCAAAACAATTATACTGAAAAACCTCAATTTTATACTTTTTACTCAGTTAAAATTCCACCGGGCCCATTGAAAGGCCCATTTAGACTTGCTCGTCCAAAACATCAACAAAAAGGACCGCAAAATTGTTTTATTCAAATATTAGGAGTTCAAATAATTGATTAGGAGCTTTTCAACACAATTTTATTGCAAAACCGAAATTTCTGTACTTTTTACTCAGTTAAAATTCCAATGGGTCCATTGAAAGGCCCATTTCGACCCGCTCGTCCGAAACCTCTACAAAAAGGATTGCAAAAAAAGTTTTAATCGAATTTTAGGAGTTTATGTAATTGACTAGTAGCTTTTCAACAAAATTATATTGTAAAACCTCAATTTCTGTACGTTTTACTCAGTTAAAATTCTAACGAGTCCATTGAAAGGCCCATCTAGACCTACTCGTCCAAAACCTCGACAAAAAGGACTGCAAAACAAGTTTTAATTAAATTTTAGGAGTTCAAATAATTGATTAGGATCTTTTCAACACAATTATATTGAAAAACCTCAATTTTTACACTTTTTACTCAGTTAAAATTCCAACGGGCCCATTGAAAGGCCCATTTAGAATTGCTCGTCCGAAAGATCTACAAAAAGGACCTCAAAAATGTTTTATTCAAATATTAGGATTTCAAATAATTGATTAGGAGCTTTTCAACACAATTATATTGCAAAACCGCAATATCTGTACTTTTTACTTAGTTAAAATTCCAACGGGTCCATTGAAATGCCCATTTCGACCCGCTCGTCCGAAACCTCTACAAAAAGGACTACAAAACAAGTTTTAATCAAATTTTAGGAGTTCATGTAATTGATTAGAAGCTTTTCAACACAATTATATTGCAAAACCTCAATTTCTGTACTTTTTACTCAGTTAAAATTCTAACGGGTGAATTGAAAGGCCCATTTAGACCTGTTTGTCCGAAACCTCTACAAAAAGGACCGCAAAACAAGTTTTAATCAAATTTTAGTAGTTCAAATAATTGATTAGGAGCTTTTCAACACAATTATATTTCAAAACCTCAATTTTTTTACTTTTTACCTAGTTAAAATTTCAACGGGTCCATTGAAAGGCCCATTTCGACCCGCTCGTCCGAAACCTCCACAAAAGGGACTGCAAAAAAAGTTTTAATCAAAATCTAGGAGTTTATGTAATTGCTTAGGAACTTTTCAACACTATTATATTGCAAAACCTCAATTTTTTTACTTTTTACTCAATTAAAATTCTAACGGGTCCATTGAAAGGCCCATTTAGACCTGCTCGTCCGAAACCTCGACAAAAAGGACTGCAAAATAGTTTTAATCAAATTTTAGGAGTTCGAATAATTGATTAGGAACTTTTCAAAACAATTATATTGAAAAACCTCAATTTTATACTTTTTACTCAGTTAAAATTCCAGCGGGCCCATTGAAAGGCCCATTTAGACTTGCTCGTCCGAAACATCAACAAAAAGGACCGCAAAATTGTTTTATTCAAATATTAGGAGTTCAAATAATTGATTAGGAGCTTTTCAACACAATTTTATTGCAAAACCGAAATTTCTGTACTTTTTACTCAGTTAAAATTCCAACGGGTCCATTGAAAGGCCCATTTCGACCCGCTGGTCCGAAACCTCTACAAAAAGGATTGCAAAAAAAGTTTTAATCAAATTTTAGGAGTTTATGTAATTGATTAGTAGCTTTTCAACAAAATTATATTGCAAAACCTCAATTTCTGTACGTTTTACTCAGTTAAAATTCTAACGAGTCCATTGAAAGGCCCATCTAGACCTACTCGTCCAAAACCTCGACAAAAAGGACTGCAAAACAAGTTTTAATTAAATTTTAGGAGTTTAAATAATTGATTAGGGTCTTTTCAACACAATTATATTGAAAAACCTCAATTTTTATACTTTTTACTCAGTTAAAATTCCAACGGGCCCATTGAAAGGCCCATTTAGACCTGTTCGTCCGAAACTTCTACAAAAAGGACCACAAAAATGTTTTATTCAAATATTAGGAGTTTAAATAATTGATTAGGAGCTTTTCAACATAATTACATTGCAAAACCTCAATTTATGTACTTTTTACTTAGTTAAAATTCCAACGGGCCCATTGAAAGGCCCATTTAGACCTGCTCGTCCGAAACCACTACAAAAAGGACGGCAAAAATGTTTTATTCAAATATTAGGAGTTCAAATAATTGATTAGGAGCTTTTCAACATAATTACATTGGAAAACCTCAATTTCTGTACTTTTTACTCAGTTAAAATTCCAACGGGCGGGTTGGTTCACTTGGACCCGCACGGGGCCTAATGTCAACCCAGTCTGCGAAAGACTTGATCGATTTGTTGCTTGTTCTCAATGGTTACATGAATTCCCCAATTTCACACATTTCCATTCATTTTCCCTTGAATCGGACCATAGTATAATTATAATGGACACGGACAGTATTAACACATCGCACCATCATTCTGCGCAGTCCATGGACCATTTCCGGTTTGAGGCTTGTTGGGCCCATGACCCATCGGGCATTCAAGTCTGTAAGCAAACTTGGGCCTCTACGTCTGGGTCCCTATTGGATAAGATATCCGCTTTGGGCCACAACCTTCAAGAGTGGCAATGTGCTCAACGTAAGCACTACATGCTTCGCATGCAAGCGCTGCAACGTACTATAAACGCTCTCCTACGTCGTCGTCATCTTTCCCGGAAAGCCCTTTCTACGCTTCACAGCGCAAAATCAAAACTCCAGAAGTTGGCAGCAGCTAGAGAGGCATATTGGGCTCAACGCTCTCGCATCTCTTGGTTAACCAATGGTGACAAGAACACCAACTATTTCCATGCGAGGGCCACAAAGAGATGTAGAAAAAACGCAATACGTCGGCTAATAGATGTGAACGGTGTCTGGCAGACTTCCACTGCTGACACGCTACGAATTGCGTCTTCCTACTTTCAAGATATTTTTTCTTCATCTTGTCCGGTGTCTTCACCAGAATTGATGAGCAATATTCGCCCCACTGTCACCTCAGATATGAATGACACTCTACTGCGGCCCTTCACTGTAGAGGAAATCTATGCCGCCTTTCTGGATATCAATCCTAAAAAGGCGCCAGGAATTGATGGCTTTCCTAGTAGCTTCTACCGTCAGCATTGGGATATGATTGGTCCGGAATTCTTATCCCTTTGCATGGACCTTCTACAGGGAAAGGTCGATATGGCATCAGTCAATCGGTTGGTCATTGTGCTTATTCCTAAGACTTCTGACCCTACTACCATTAAGCACTTTCGACCAATCAGCTTATGCACTGTCATCTACAAGACGGTTTCTAAGGTCCTCGTCAATCGCCTTAAATCTACTTTGTCCTCTTGTATCAGTGCTTCTCAGGCCGCGCTCATTAGCGGCCACAATATCACTGACAACATTCTCATTGCGCACGAATTGGTGCACACCCTTCACTCTAGTGGGACATTGTCTTCACAAGGGGCTGCTGTCAAGCTCGATATGGAGAAGGCCTTTGACAGGGTCGAATGGTCCTTCTTGAGGGATGTCATGCTACGTATGGGGTTTTCCCGGGAGTGGATAAACCTCATCCTATGGTGTGTCTCTTCGGTCTCCTTTTCGGTCTGAGTTAATGGTACCCTATCCGAGGAATTCTTTCCCACCAGGGGTATCCGTCAGGGTGACACTTTGTCCCCATTCCTTTTCCTCATTTGCTCCCAGGGTCTCTTTGCGGCTCTGGAAACGGAAAAAGGGAAGGACGATTATCGGGCCTAAGTGCCAGTCGCCATGGACCCCGTGTTACTCATCTACTCTTTGCGGATGACAGCATGGTGTTCATACGTAATGAGCTGGAGGAGGTGGCTCGACTATGATACGTCTTATCTCTTTACGCCTCTTCCTCAGGACAAACAGTCAACTTTGATAAGTCTACTGCCTTCTGCAGTCAAAAGTGTTCTACCGTCTTTCTCCATGCTATGCGTTCGACACTAGGTGTACGCTTAGTGGATGACCCGTGCATATATTTAGGGGTGCCACTTTTAATTAAAAGGAATTTGACTGCCTCATTAGGTTTCGTGCGGGATAAAGTCCAGTCTCGGATGAGTAAATTGGATAGCAGCTTCCTTTCCTATAGTGGGAGAGAGATTCTCATTAAGTCGGTAGCGCAAGCGATGCCACAATACGTAATGTCATGTTACCTATTACCACAAAACATCATTGATGACATTACTATGTCTATACGGCGCTATTGGTGGTCCGGGCGCAGTAATAAGCGAGGCTGGCCGCTTTTGTCGTGGGACTCTCTCTGCACACCTAAAGCTATGGGAGGTCTAGGTTTCCGCGATCTGCGCACCTTTAATATCGCTCTCTTGGGAAAGCAGATTTGGCATCTGATATCCCACCCGGATTCTCTCTTGGCGAGAGTCCTTCGCGCGAAATACTACCCTTCGGGAGACCTGCTGAATGCAACTGCGGATAAACGGGCATCTTTTGCATGGAAAGGGATAAACCAAGCGATTCAATCCCTTGGGCCCGGTTATTTTTGGCGGCCATGGCTTAAGAGTTCGATACACATTCTTAGCGACACCTGGGGCGGGGATAAACCGATTACACTATTTGGGGATTATATGGACAACGATGAGTTACCGATGTGATGTCGGGATTACATGACACACGACTCTGCATCCTAGGATGAAACCAAACTTCGCAGGGACATTGAAAAGGATGATGTCGAATGCATCCTTCGGGTTCCAATTCATCGCAATAAGCCGGACACTCTTGTATGGGGCCAGCATGATTCTGGCAGCTATATTGTTAGATCAGGTTACTTCTTTCTACATCAGCCCACGCGGCCAGTGGCACGACCTAATCGACTCTGGAAAATCATTTCCAAAGCTCCGACTCTACCTAAGATTCGTTCCTCTAGCTGGCGTGCAAGCCGAGATGCATTGCCCACTGGGGACAAGTTACGGGCCATACATCACACGGGTGGTCAATGCCCCTTTTGTCCAGCAGTGATGGAATCAGCCCTCCATGCTCTTCGTGATTGCCCAGGAGCAAAGGACGTCCTCCGCCTAGTTGGGCTTCCCTCGGGCATCTATGCTAGCACTTCCAATTCAGTGGCGGATTGGTTATCTGAGGGCACAAACTGCTTGGATAGTACAGGGTTTGCTATGCTCCTAACAGCGATTTGGAATGTATGGAACCGTCGGAATGACTGGGTCCATTCGCAGAGACTTCAGCCAACTTGGCTCACGGACATGAACACTACAGGTCTTCTACAGGAATATGTCGTCGCAAACGCTCTCCCCGCCGTGTCAGCAGCCGTACCAGCCGCCGCCCCACCGCGTTGGACGCCACCAAAACGGAGAGTATAAAGATAAATGTCGATGGAGCCTTCCACCCTGGGTCCGGTTCTGCAGCCATCAGGGTAATTGCTCGGGATGCTCACAGTTCGATTGTTGGAGGATGTGTCGTCCATGAAGCAGGTTGTCATGATGCCACCATGGTCGAGCTACATGCCATTGTTGCGGGTATTATGATGCTCCGAGATAGAGGATGGGGCGAGGTGCTCATTGAGTCCGATTCAGCTACGGTAGTCAATAAGCTATCTCGCACTATTGCTGATAACTCCCTGATGGGCCCGCAGATTGCTGATACAAAGGCTTTACTTAGGGCTTTTCCTTTGATCACGTTATCTTTTGTACCTAGATCAGCCAATTTTATGGCGCATAACTTAGCCATTTGGGCTTTACATTCTACTTCCTCTGTTTTTTTCGATTCAGTCATTCCTGATTGTATTAACACTGATGTACTGGCTGACTCTCAGCCTTTTTTCTATTATAATATATCTCAGGGCACTCTTTTCCCCTTAGGTTCACCTTGTGCCTCGGCGCAAGGTGGTTAGAGGGGTTTTTAATGAGGCCCGTTTTCTTCAAAAAAAATTCCAACGGGTCCATTGAAAGGCCCATTTAGACCTGCTCGTCCGAAACTGATACAAAAAGGACCGTAAAAAATGTTTTAATCAAATTTTAGGAGTTCAAATAAATGATTAGGATCTTTTTAACACAATTATATTGCAAAACTTCAATTTTTATACATTTTACTCAGTTAAAATTCCAACGGGTCCATTAAAAGGCCCATTTCGACCCGCACGTCCGAAACCTCTACAAAAAGGACTGCAAAAAAAGTTTTAATCAAATTTTAGGAGTTTATGTAATTGATTAGGAGCTTTTCAACACAATTATATTGCAAAACCTCAATTTCTGTACTTTTTACTCAGTTAAAATTCTAACGGGTCAATTGAAAGGCCCATTTAGACCTGCTCGTCCGAAACCTCTACAAAAAGGACCGCAAAACAAGTTTTAATCAAAGTTTAGGAGTTCAAATAATTGATTAAGAGCTTTTCAACACAACTATATTGCAAAACCTCAATTCATGTACTTTTTACTCAGTTAAAATTCCAACGGGCCCATTGAAAGGCCCATTTAGACCTGCTCGTCCGAAACCTTTACAAAAAGGACCGCAAAAATGTTTTATTCAAATATTAGGAGTTCAAATAATTGATTAGGAGCTTTTAACCATAATTACATTGCAAAACCTCAATTTTATACTTCTTACTCAGTTAAAATTCCAACGGGCCCATTGAAAGGCCCATTTAGACTTGCTCGTCCGAAACATATACAAAAAAGGACCGCAAAAATGTTTTATTCAAATATTAGGAGTTCAAATAATTGATTAGGAGCTTTTCAACACAATTTTATTGCAAAACCTCAATTTCTGTACTTTTTACTCAGTTAAAATTCCAACGGGTCCATTGAAAGGCCCATTTCGACCCGCTCGTCCGAAACCTCTACGAAAAGGACTGCAAAAAAAGTTTTAATCAAATATGAGGAGTTTATGTAATTGATTAGTAGCTTTTCAACAAAATTATATTGCAAAACCTCAATTTCTGTACTTTTTACTCAGTTAAAATTCTAATTAGTCCATTGAAAGGCCCATCTAGACCTACTTGTCCAAAACCTCGACAAAAAGGACCGCAAAACAAATTTTAATCACAATTTAGGAGCTCAAATAATTGATTAGGAGCTTCTCAACACAATTACATTGAAAAACCTCAATTTTTATACTTTTTACTCAGTTAAAATTCCAACGGGCCCTTTGAAAGGCCCATTTAGACCTGCTCGTCCGAAAGCTCTACAAAAAGGACCGCAAAAATGTTTTATTCAAATATTAGGAGTTCAAATAATTGATTAGGATCTTTTCAACATAATTACATTGCAAAACCACAATTTCTGTACTTTTTACTCAGTTAAAATTCCAACGGGTCCATTGAAAGGCCCATTTAGACCTGCTCGTCCAAAACTGATACAAAAAGGACCGTAAAAAAAGTTTTAATCAAATTTTAGGAGTTCAAATAAATGATTAGGATCTTTTTAACACAATTACATTGCAAAACTTCAATTTTTAAACATTTTACTCAGTTAAAATTCCAACGGGTCCATTGAAAGGCCCATTTCGACCCGCTCGTCCGAAACCTCTACAAAAAGGACTGCAAAAAAGTTTTAATCAAATTTTAGGCGTTTATGTAATTGATTAGGAGCTTTTAAACACAATTATATTGCAAAACCTCAATTTCTGTACTTTTTACTCAGTTAAAATTCTAACGGGTCAATTGAAAGGCCCATTTAGACCTGCTCGTTCGAAACCTCTACAAAAAGGACTGCAAAACAAGTTTTAAGCAAAGTTTAGGAGTTCAATTAATTGATTAGGAGCTTTTCAACACAATTATATTGCAAAACCTATATTTTTGTACTTTTTACTCAGTTAAAATTCCAACGGGCCCATTGAAAGGCCCATTTAGACTTGCTCGTCTGAAACATCTACAAAAAGGACCGCAAAATTGTTTTATTCAAATATTTGGAGTTCAAATAATTGATTAGAAGCTTTTCAACACAATTCTATTGCAAAACCGCAATTTCTGTACTTTTTACTCAGTTAAAATTCCAACGGGTCCATTGAAAGGCCTATTTCGACCCGCTCCTTCGAAACCTCTACGAAAAGGACTGCAAAAAAAAGTTTTAATCAAATTTTAGGAGTTTATGTAATTGATTAGTAGCTTTTCAACAAAATTATATTGCAAAACCTCAATTTGTGTACTTTTTACTCAGTTAAAATTCTAACGAATCCATTGAAAGGCCCATCTAGACCTGCTCGTCCGAAACCTTTACAAAAAGGACCACAAAAATGTTTTATTCAAATATTAGGAGTTCAAATAATTGATTAGGAGCTTTTCAACATAATTATATTGCAAAACCTCAATTTCTGTACTTTTTACTCAGTTAAAATTCCAACGAGTCCATTGAAAGGCCCATCTAGACCTACTCGTCCAAAACCTCGACAAAAAGGACCGCAAAACAAGTTTTAATCAAATTTTAGGAGTTCAAATAATTGATTAGGAGCTTTTCAACACAATTACATTGCAAAACCTCAATTTATATACTTTTTACTCAGTTAAATTTCCAACGGGCCCATTTATACCTACTCGTCCGAAACCTCTACAAAACGGACCGCAAAAATGTTTTATTCAAATATTAGGAGTTCAAATAATTGATTATGAGCTTTTCAACATAATTACATTGCAAAACCTCAATTTTTGTACTTTTTACTCAGTTAAAATTCCAACGGGTCCATTGAAAGGCCCATTTAGACCTGCTCGTCCAAAACTGATACAAAAATGACCGTAAAAAAGTTTTAATCAAATTTTCGGAGTTCAAATAAATGATTAGGATCTTTTTAACACAATTATATTTCAAAACTTCAATTTTTATATATTTTACTCAGTTAAAATTCCAATGGGTCCATTGAAAGGTCCATTTCGACCCGCTCGTCCGAAACCTCTACAAAAAGCACTGCAAAAAAAGATTTAATCAAATTTTAGGAGTTTATGCAATTGATTAGGAGCTTTTCAACACAATTATATTGCAAAACCTCAATTTCTATACTTTTTACTCAGTTATAATTCTAACGGGTCAATTGAAAGGCCCATTTAGACCTGCTCGTCCGAAACCTCTACAAAAAGGACCGTGAAAATGTTTTATTCAAATATTAGGAGTTCAAATAATTGATTAGGAGCTTTTAACCATAATTACATTGCAAAACCTCAATTTCTGTACTTTTTACTCAGTAAAAATTCCAACGGGTCCATTGAAAGGCCCATTTAGACCTGCTCGTCCGAAACCTCTACAAAAAGGACCGCAAAACAAGTTTTAATCAATATTTTGGAGTTCAAATAATTGACTAGGAGGTTTTCAACACAATTGTATTGTAAAACCTCAATTTCTGTACTTTTTACTCAGTTAAAATTCTAACGAGTCCATTGAAAGGCCCATCTAGACCTACTCGTCCAAAACCTCGACAAAAAGGACCGCAAAACAAGTTTTAATCAAATTTTAGGAGTTCAAATAATTGATTAGGATCTTTTCAACACAATTATATTGAAAAACCTCAATTTTTATACTTTTTACTCAGTTAAAATTCCAACGGGTCCATTGAAAGGCCCATTTAGACCTGCTCGTCCGAAACCTCGACAAAAAGGACCGCAAAATAGTTTTAATCAAATTTTAGGAGTTCAAATTGGAACTTTTCAAAAGAATTATATTGAAAAACCTCAATTTTATACTTTTTACTTAGTTAAAATTCTAACAGGCCCATTGAAAGGCCCATTTAGACTTGCTCGTCCGAAACATCTACAAAAAGGACCGCAAAAATGTTTTATTCAAATATTAGGAGTTCAAATAATTGATTAGGAGCTTTTCAACATAATTATATTGCAAAACCGCAATTTATGTACTTTTTACTCAGTTAAAATTCCAACGGGTCCATTGATAGGCCCATTTCGACCCGCTTGTCCGAAACCTCTACAAAAAGGACTGCAAAACAAGTTTTAATCAAATTTTAGGAGTTCATGTAATTGATTAGGAGCTTTTCAACATAATTATATTGCAAAGCCTCAATTTCTGTACTTTTTACATAGTTAAAATTCCAACGGGTCCATTGAAAGGCCTATTTAGACCTCCTCATCCGAAACTTCTACAAAAAGGACCGCAAAACAAGATTTAATCAAATTTTAGGAGTTCAAATAATTGATTAGGAGCTTTTCAACACAATTATATTGCAAAACCTCAATTTCTGTACTTTTTACTCAATTAAAATTTCAACGGGTCAATTGAAAGGCCCATTTCGACCCGCTCGTCCGAAACCTCTACAAAAAGAACTACAAAAAAAGTTTTAATCAAACTTCAGGAGTTCAAATAACTGATTAGGATTTTTCAACACAATTATATTGAAAAACCTCAATTTTTATACTATTTACTCAGTTAAAGTTCCAACGGGCCCATTGAAAGGCCCATTTAGACCTGCTCGTCCGAAACCTCGACAAAAGGACCGCAAAATAGTTTTAATCAAATTTTAGGAGTTCAAATAATTGATTAGGAACTTTTCAAAACAATTATATTAAAAAACCTCAATTTTATACTTTTTACTTAGTTAAAATTCCAACGGGCCCATTGAAAGGCCCATTTAGACTTGCTCGTCCGAAACATCTACAAAAAGGACCGCAAAAATGTTTTATTCAAATATTAGGAGTTCAAATAATTGATTAGGAGCTTTTCAACACAATTATATTGCAAAACCGCAATTTATGTACTTTTTACTTAGTTAAAATTCCAACGGGTCCATTGAAAGGCCCATTTCGACCCGCTTGTCCGAAACCTCTACAAAAAGGACTGCAAAACAAGTTTTAATCAAATTTTAGGAGTTCATGTAACTGATTAGGAGCTTTTCAACACAATTATATTGCAAAGCTGTAACACCCGGGTTTAGGGGTTAGGTGAAAATAATATTTTAATATTATTTTGGTGCTCGGTTTTATAATTAAAATGACTATAAAATAATTCCGGGTTTTCGTTCTCAAATTTACTAATTAGAGTTAACAATGTTTTGAAATTTAATCTCAAATAGCCATAGTTGGTGTGCCCTTGTGAATACCCCATTTCATTAAGGGCAAGGTAGTCTTTTGAGCCCTAAAATAAGTCACATGTGAAATAAAACACATATTCTCTACTATTCATCTCCTCCTTCAAAATACACCAACGGGAACAAGAGCTCTCCACCCAAATCTACTATTCCATCTTATTCCTCATCCATTTCAACTCCAAATCGAAAGGTAAGGACGTTTTTGACTTCCCCTCATCTTTCCCTTCATAAAAGTACCTTTCATTTTAGTTTCCATGGAAGTTTTAGAAAATGTCATTTTTGAATATTTTGATTAAAAATGAGATTTTTAAGTTGTTAAGTAAAGTATTTTGATTTAATATACTTAGTTATGGTATAAGGAAGTCAAATGGTATATCATATATGAATTTCAAGTGATTTCGGGAATTTTCGGAATTGGGCTTTGAGAGGGTTTTTGGAGGGTTTTAAAGTGGGATTTGGGGCTGTTTAATGTTGGATTTTGGGGGCTGTAGGTAGTATGATATATGAGGATCATTTTGGGTGTAATTGATGCTTGATTTGGTGTTGGAAATGAGAGAATTCAGTGGGTGTTAAGGGCTGCTCGAAAATTCTGTTTTGGGGTTGATTTTGAGTGTTGGATGCTTGGTAATGTTAATCCGGGTTAGTTTCGATGATAAAATATTGATTGTGGATGTTTTGTTTATGTTTGGGATTGGTTAGAATCAAGTTTGGGCATCGGTGAAGCATCAGAAGTGAATCCGGAAAGTTGAAGGTTGTTGCTTGCTTGGTCGTTGAGCTTGGGTGTTTAGGTGAGTGGTTAATTGCTTTAAATGATTTTAAAATAGTTGGTTCGAGTATATGGACTAGGTTGGGCTTGGTAGACCCACCTAGAGTTAGGATTAGGGTGGTAGCCTAATCCTAAGCTTGATCTAGAGCCCTTGGATGAACTCACTATATGTTGTGTATGTCTCGTATGAAATGTGGTATGAATGCTTGTGTATATTGTATTATACATGTGGGTTGAGATATGACTTGTGATGCTTGAGACATGCATGATGATGGTTGTTGGTGAGTACCTGCTAGGCACGAGATTGCTTGAAATGAGTAATGTGAAGTGAGTAAATATTGGCACTAGTTTACTTGAATACAAATGATCGATCATTAGGATGTTAGTGTGTACACATGAGTCTAAAGTCGCGCGTGGCCTTGGTGGCGTTGAGTCACCAAGGAGGAGTATGGGTTCGCCCGGAATTGTATTTAAATGTAGTCGGTGATGAGTGGAATCCCATCGACAGGGCGTGAGGATGAGTGGAATCCCCTCCGCGAGACCGGTGATGAGTGAAATCCCACCGTGAGGTAATGTGGTTGTTGGATGTGAGTTCCAACATGTCTATCCGCGTATTCGGGTCTTAGCTAGGTGCCAATGTTGTTTGATGTGTACATCAATATATTGAGGTTTATGATCATTGATAAGATGCTTGAATGTGATTATATGTAATGTGGAGTTAAGCTTATGATCATGACATTTATAATGTACGTTGCTCATGCATTTTATTCTCATGACTCTTGTGAATCCTTGGTATGTTGGTGAAATGCCTTGGCTAGATCGTGCTCGGACCCTGCAATGTTGAGGTTTGATTTTAGAGCTTACCCTCACTAAGCATCCTTGCTTACGCTCTCTTTGTTCAACATTGCAGATCCTTAGTTCGTGGGTTGCTCGGGCAAGTGGAGGGCCTCCAAGTGTGGTTTTTGGCTTGAGTTCATCAAGTATGGATTTTTAATGTTAGACATGTAATAGTTGAGCAATGGGACATGTATGGTTTTATTGGATAGTTGTTGGTTGCTAGGAGCATGTTTAGACTCCTTGATGCCTTGCTTGTGTATGGTTTGTGTTGCCATGATGAATGTTAACTCATGCCTAAATTGCTCTTTTGAATGTTAGTTAAATGCCTTAGTGGCTATCCTTATGTTTGAATGATGATTGAATGATTGCTTGTTTGTGGGGTATTGCCTTAGTGTTAGACTTGTCTAAATCTTGTTGAAGCATGCTAGTATTGTTGGTATGTCTTGAGTTTAATTTGTATGGTGTTGTGAGGTGTCTTGGAGGTGTTTTGGGGCACCCTTGTGCCTTATAACAGCCAAACGAGTCTGCAGACAGGGGGCGTTTCGGAACGGGTCCCCTTGTTCCGGAACGGTCCCTTTGCAAATGGCCTGCCGTTTCGAAACGGATGAGGGTCGTTTCGGAACATTTTTGCTACTGGAATTTTGAGAAATTGACGAGATGTAGGCATTCCGAAACGGGCCTTTGATGTTTCAAAACGGTCAAATCTCGTTGAACATGAGATATTGACCGTCAAGGTCGTTCCGATACGGGTCACCCCTGTTTCGGAACGGTCGCCTTATGGTTGACCCTGGCGCGTTGACTAAGTCAAGGCGTTTCGGAACACCCTAAGGGCGTTTCGAAACGGCCTGCTGTAAAAGACTAAAATGAGTTGTTTAATGTTTGGTTGGTCGATGTACGTTGCAAATGTTTGTATTCCCGCTGCTGTGCCTTATGTAGGATTAATTTACGCATATAGACAAGATAAAACAAAAAGAAAATTTTAGGGTCGTTAACCGAGGGGAAACCTTAACGGGTTTTGCTTCGGTTTTCCCCATGTGGCCCACTCGGACCGGTCATCCGACCAGACCGGGACGAGGGGGTTACACTTGTTGGTATCAGAGCCTAAGGTTACCGAGACCTTGGGCAGGTAAGCGAGGTAAGTTTAAGTTTTTAAATTGAATTGCACGGTGTTTGCTTGTTTTGCAAGAATGATTGCTTGTGTGACAAGTATGTTGATTGTTTTATTTTAAAGCATGTGTGTGTGGGTCCCATTGCTACTATTACATTGGAAAAACGATTTTTAAGTGAGGGAACATACTTGAACACTTGGAAGCCTTGCCTTGCTAACCCAACTTGTATGTTTTGTTGTTGTGGTTGTAGTTGATATCTGTGAGAGCGATGTCTAGACCGAGAGGTAGACCGAGGTTGGTTCGTCAGGAACCACGAGTTGCGGCTCCTGTTGAGCCGGCAGTTGGTGCGGAGGCTCACCTTGAAGGGCCGGTGGTCGCGGGAGTTGGCGCTCCTCCACCACCTCCACCACCACCACCTCCTCCACCTGGAGTTGAGGGCGAGGATGGAGCCGGAGGAAATGGACCACAAGGTGGCCAAGGTGGCCAAGGTCCAGCTGGAATTGACATGACTCCGCTAGTACAAGTGATAGCGGGAGCATTCCAGGCCGCAGTTGCGGGAGCTCAGGCTGCAGCTCAGCCTAGGTGTGATGATGCTAGTCTACCTTTGGAGAGGCTCCGTAGCTTAGGGGCCGAGGAGTTTAGAGGATCTACTCCGGAGAGGTCGGAGTTATGGTTGGAGAAGACAGTTCGTATCTTGGCTTAGATGGGTTGTGCGGGCGCACGTAGGTTGGGTTGTGTGATCTCATTGTTTCAGGGTGATGCCTACACCTGGTGGGTCACCATTACTACCGGGGTTCCAGAGACAGAGATTGATTGGGAGTTCTTTGAGTCCGCTTTCAGGAAGAGGTACTTGGGACCGAGGTACCTAGATGAGAAGAAGAGAGAGTTCATGGCTCTCACTCAGGGAGATGCTTCTGTGACTGATTATGAGATTCGTTTCGTTCGTCTGAGTCAGTATGCTCCGGAGTTAGTGCCTACTGAGAGGGCTCGATGTGATCGTTTCAGATACGGACTTCATGAGGAGGTTAAGAGGTATACCTTAGCTTCTAATTATTCTGACTATGATGTCTTGGTTGCTAGAGCCAAGGACATTGAGCACAGCTTGGGGCTGGCCAAGCGTTCTGGGGGATCTAGTTCTGGTAAGAGGCACAACAACTTTGATGGTAGAGATGCTAAGAGGCACAGAGGTGGCGGACATCAGTTTGACCATAGACGTGGCGGTGGCCACCATGGTAGGGGCCATCAGGGCCATAGAGGAGGAGGGCGTTTGCCCGAGTGTACCCGTTGTGGGAGACAGCATGCTGGTGAGTGTTGGGGTAATTTCCATGCTTGTTGGAACTGTGGTTCGAGGGACCACTTTAGGAGGGATTGTCCGCATCAGGCGGCTCAGGCACCGAACATTGCTCAGGCTCCTGCGAGAGCGAATGATTTTCAGAGAGGCCGTGGGCGCGGTCGTGGCTACTTCTAGCCTAGGGCTGATGCACCTAGAGTAGATGCTTAGAGGAACCTTGCTCATGTTGTGGCTGTGCAGCCAGAGGCGGGAGGACCAGCGAGAGTCTATGCTCAGAGAGAGGCCGGGAATGACACCGATGTGATAGCAGGTAATTTCGAGTTACAGTCTATGTCTTTGCTTTCTTTGGTTGATTTGGGTTCTACGCATTCCTACATTTTGAGTGAGCATGCACAGAAGTTAGATATCTCTGTTGAGATCTTAGATGTAGGTATGCATGTTACTAGTTCTTTTGGTGAGACAGTTGTGGTTAGACGTATGTATAGGAGGTGTCCACTGAAGATTCAGGGTCATGTGTTTTCAGTTGATATGATGGAACTTCCTTTCTACGGTTTTGATATTATATTGGGTATGGATTGGTTGGTTGAGCATCGGGCTAGTGTGCATTTTGAGACAAAGAGAATTTCTCTGAAGCTTTCTGATGACTACGAGGTAGTGGTAGTGGGCGAGAACATTAAGTTCTTGTCTAATGTGGTGTCAGCTTTAGAGGCTCATAGGTTGATGGACTCTGGATGTGGGGCCTATTTAGCTTATGTTATGAATCCGGACATGAGTGAAGCTAGACCGAAAGATATCAGAACAGTGTGTGACTTTCCAGATGTGTTTCCTGAAGAGTTGCCGGGTTTGCCTCCCGACAGAGATGTCGAGTTTGTGATTGAGACAGTTTCAGGGTCTAACCCAGTTTCGATAGCTCCGTATCGTATGGCTCCGAAAGAGTTGAAAGAATTGAAGAGTCAGTTGCAAGAATTATTAGACTGTGGTTTCATTAGGCCTAGTAGTTCTCCGTGGGGTGCTCCAGTGTTGTTTGTGAAAAAGAAAGATGGTAGCATGCGCATGTGTATCGACTATAGGCAGTTGAATCAGTTGACTGTGAAGAACAAGTATCCGTTGCCTCGTATAGATGATTTGTTTGATCAGTTGAGGGGTGCTTCAGTATTCTCGAAGATAGATTTGAGATCCGGGTACTATCATTTGAAAGTGAAAGAGTGTGATGTTCCAAAGACAGCTTTTAGGACTAGATATGGTCACTATGAGTTTCTTGTGATGCCATTTGGGCTCACGAATGCACCAGCAGTATTCATGGACATGATGAACAGAATTTTTAGAGACTATCTAGACCGTTTTGTAGTTGTCTTCATTGATGATATACTTGTGTACTCGAAGACAGAAGAAGAGCATGATGAGCACTTGAGATTTGTTTTACAGAGATTGTTGAGCAATCAATTGTATGCGAAGCTTAGTAAATGTGAGTTCTGGATTCGAGAGGTTGTATTTCTTGGCCATGTTGTTTCGGCAGAAGGTATCCGAGTTGATCCATCGAAGATTGAGGCTATTGTTGAGTGGAAACAACCTAAGTCCGTGACCGAGATTAGGAGTTTCCTAGGATTAGCCGGTTACTATAGGAGGTTTGTTGATGGTTTCTCTAGAGTAGCTGCTCCTTTGACTAAGTTGTTGCAAAAGGGAGTCAAGTTTGAATGGTCAGATGAAAGACAAAAGGCTTTTGAGAAATTGAAAGAAGCTTTGACGAATGCTCCGGTGTTAGTGCAACCTGTTTCAGGTAAGGAGTTTGTGATTTACAGTGATGCTTCCTACGTAAGCTTTGGATGTGTCTTGATGCAAGATAGAAGAGTTGTTGCTTATGCTTCTAGACAGTTGAAGGTTCATGAGAAGAACTATCCTACTCATGATATAGAGTCGGCCGCAGTTGTTTTTGCATTGAAGATTTGGCGTTATTACTTGTATGGTGAGAAGTGTATTGTCTACATCGATCACAAGAGCTTGAAGTCCTTGATGACACAGAAAGAGTTGAACTTGAGACAGAGGAGATGGCTAGAGTTGTTAAAAGATTATGATTTGACCATTGAGTACCATCCGGGTAAAGCAAACGTAGTAGCCGATGCTTTGAGTAGAAAAGTGGCCGTTGAGTTGAGAGCTATGTTTGCTAGATTGAGTGTGTCTGATGATGGTGGTTTGATCACCGAGTTGCAAGTGAAGCCTTCTTTGATTCAGTTGATTAGAGAGAAGCAGTTGCAAGATGCGAGCCTAGTTCCTCATGTTCAAGACATAGTCGAAGGAAGATCGAGTATAGTTTCAGTGGTGAGAGCTTGTTGTGCTTTAGAGATAGAATTGTTGTACCAGAAGATGTTGAGTTGAGACGTCAGATTTTGAGTGAAGCATATTCGAGTCCCTTTTCCATGCATCCGGGTAGTACCAAGATGTACCGAGATTTGAAGAATGATTACTACTGGGTTGGTTTGAAGAGAGATGTAGCCGAGTATGTGAGCCGTTGCATGGTTTGTCAGAGAGTGAAGGCAGAACATCAGGTTCCTTCAGGTTTGCTACAGCCTTTGAAGATTCCGGAATGGAAATGGGAGAGGATCACCATGGATTTTGTGTCGGGATTGCCTTTGTCTCCTTCGAAGAAGAATTCAGTTTGGGTGATTGTTGATAGGTTCACTAAGTGTGCTCACTTCTTAGCAGTGAACACTACGGATTCCTTAGACAAGTTGGCAAACTTGTACATTCGTGAGATTGTGAGACTTCATGGAGTTCCGAAGTCTATTGTTTCAGATAGGGATCCTAGATTTACTTCGAGGTTCTGGGGTTGCTTGCATAGTGCTTTGGGTAGCCGTTTGCATTTCAGCACATCTTATCATCCGCAGTCCGATGGGCAGTCAGAGGGAGTGATACAGATTCTAGAGGATATGCTTCGTTGCTGTGTGATTGATTTTCAGGGTTCTTGGGAGAAACACTTACCGTTGGTTGAGTTTGCCTACAACAACAGTTATCAGTCTAGCATTCAGATGGCACCCTATGAGGCTTTGTATGGTAGACGATGTAGGACACCGATTTGTTGGGCTGAGACAGGTCAGAGGTTGTTACCTATGCCAGACTTGCTTAAGGGAACCACAGAAAAGGTGAAGTTGATTTGTGACCGTTTGAAAGCTGCTTCCGATCGTCAGAAGTCTTATGCAGATTTGAAGAGGAAAGAGATTGAGTACTCATTGGGTGAGAAAGTGTTTCTGAAAGTATCTCCGTGGAAGAAGGTAATGAGATTTGGCCGAAAGGGCAAGTTGAGTCTGAGGTTCATTGGTCCGTATGAGATAGTTGAGCGGATTGGGCCTGTAGCTTATCGTTTGAGGTTACCTTTGGAGTTAGAGAAGATCCATGATGTCTTTCATGTGTCTATGCTTAGGAGATATAGATCGGATCCTTCGCATGTGATGCCCGTTGAGGAGATAGAGTTAAATCCGGATTTGTCCTATAATGAAGAACCCGTTGAGATACTTGCTTCTGATAGCAAGGTGTTGCGTGGCAAGACTATAGATTTGGTCAAGGTGTTGTGGAGACATAGAGGTGTGGAAGAGGCCACGTGGGAGAGGAAAGCGGATATGGTTGAGCAGTTTCCGTATCTGTTTCCACCAGGTAATTTCGGGGACGAAATTCCTTAAGTGGGGGAGAGTTGTAACACCCGGGTTTAGGGGTTAGGTTTAATATTATTTTGGGGCTCGGTTTTATAATTAAAATGACTATAAAATAATTCCGGGTTTACGTTCTCAAATTTACTAATTAGAGTTAACAATGTTTTGAAATTTAATCTCAAATAGCCATAGTTGGTGTGCCCTTGTGAATACCCCATTTCATTAAGGGCAAGGTAGTCTTTTGAGCCCTAAAATAAGTCACATGTGAAATAAAACACCTATTCTCTACTATTCATCTCCTCCTTCAAAATACACCAACGGGAACAAGAGCTCTCCACCCAAATCTACTATTCCATCTTATTCCTCATCCATTTCAACTCCAAATCGAAAGGTAAGGACGTTTTTGACTTCCCCTCATCTTTCCCTTCATAAAAGTACCTTTCATTTTAGTTTCCATGGAAGTTTTAGAAAATGTCATTTTTGAATATTTTGATTATAAATGAGATTTTTAAGTTGTTAAGTAAAGTATTTTGATTTAATATACTTAGTTATGGTATAAGGAAGTCAAATGGTATATCATATATGAATTTCAAGTGATTTTGGGAATTTTCGGAATTGGGATTTGAGAGGGTTTTTGGAGGGTTTTAAAGTGGGATTTGGGGCTGTTTAATGTTGGATTTTGGGGGCTGTAGGTAGTATGATATATGAGGATCATTTTGGGTGTAATTGATGCTTGATTGGGTGTTGGAAATGAGAGAATTCAGTGGGTGTTAAGGGCTGCTCGAAAATTCTGTTTTGGGGTTGATTTTGAGTGTTGGATGCTTGGTAATGTTAATCCGGGTTAGTTTCGATGATAAAATATTGATTTTGGATGTTTTGTTTGTGTTTGGGATTGGTTAGAATCAAGTTTGGGCATCGGTGAAGCATCAGAAGTGAATCCGGAAAGTTGAAGGTTGTTGCTTGCTTGGTCGTTGAGCTTGGGTGTTTAGGTGAGTGGTTAATTGCTTTAAATGATTTTAAAATAGTTGGTTCGAGTATATGGACTAGGTTGGGCTTGGTAGACCCACCTAGAGTTAGGATTAGGGTGGTAGCCTAATCCTAAGCTTGATCTAGAGCCCTTGGATGAACTCACTATATGTTGTGTATGTCTCGTATGAAATGTGGTATGAATGCTTGTGTATATTGTATTATACATGTGGGTTGAGATATGACTTGTGATGCTTGAGACATGCATGATGATGGTTGTTGGTGAGTACCTGCTAGGCACGAGATTGCTTGAAATGAGTAATGTGAAGTGAGTAAATATTGGCACTAGTTTACTTGAATACAAATGATCGATCATTAGGATGTTAGTGTGTACACATGAGTCTAAAGTCGCGCGTGGCCTTGGTGGCGTTGAGTCACCAAGGAGGAGTATGGGTTCGCCCGGAATTGTATTTAAATGTAGTCGGTGATGAGTGGAATCCCATCGACAGGGCGTGAGGATGAGTGGAATCCCCTCCGCGAGACCGGTGATGAGTGAAATCCCACCGTGAGGTAATGTGGTTGTTGGATGTGAGTTCCAACATGTCTATCCGCGTATTCGGGTCTTAGCTAGGTGCCAATGTTGTTTGATGTGTACATCAATATATTGAGGTTTATGATCATTGATAAGATGCTTGAATGTGATTATATGTAATGTGGAGTTAAGCTTATGATCATGACATTTATAATGTACGTTGCTCATGCATTTTATTCTCATGACTCTTGTGAATCCTTGGTATGTTGGTGAAATGCCTTGGCTAGATCGTGCTCGGACCCTGCAATGTTGAGGTTTGATTTTAGAGCTTACCCTCACTAAGCATCCTTGCTTACGCTCTCTTTGTTCAACATTGCAGATCCTTAGTTCGTGGGTTGCTCGGGCAAGTGGAGGGCCTCCAAGTGTGGTTTTTGGCTTGAGTTCATCAAGTATGGATTTTTAATGTTAGACATGTAATAGTTGAGCAATGGGACATGTATGGTTTTATTGGATAGTTGTTGGTTGCTAGGAGCATGTTTAGACTCCTTGATGCCTTGCTTGTGTATGGTTTGTGTTGCCATGATGAATGTTAACTCATGCCTAAATTGCTCTTTTGAATGTTAGTTAAATGCCTTAGTGGCTATCCTTATGTTTGAATGATGATTGAATGATTGCTTGTTTGTGGGGTATTGCCTTAGTGTTAGACTTGTCTAAATCTTGTTGAAGCATGCTAGTATTGTTGGTATGTCTTGAGTTTAATTTGTATGGTGTTGTGAGGTGTCTTGGAGGTATTTTGGGGCACCCTTGTGCCTTATAACAGCCAAACGAGTCTGCAGACAGGGGGCGTTTCGGAACGGGTCCCCCTGTTCCGGAACGGTCCCTTTGCAAATGGCCTGCCGTTTCGAAACGGATGAGGGTCGTTTCGGAACATTTTTGCTACTGGAATTTTGAGAAATTGACGAGATGTAGGCGTTCCGAAACGGGCCTTTGATGTTTCGAAACGGTCAAATCTCGTTGACCACGAGATATTGACCGTCAAGTTCGTTCCGATACGGGTCACCCCTGTTTCGGAACGGTCGCCTTATGGTTGACCCTGGCGCGTTGACTAAGTCAAGGCGTTTCGGAACACCCTAAGGGCGTTTCGAAACGGCCTGCTGTAAAAGACTAAAATGAGCTGTTTAATGTTTGGTTGGTCGATGTACGTTGCAAATGTTTGTATTCCCGCTGCTGTGCCTTATGTAGGATTAATTTACGCATATAGACAAGATAAAACAAAAAGAAAATTTTAGGGTCGTTAACCGAGGGGAAACCTTAACGGGTTTCGCTTCGGTTTTCCCCGTGTGGCCCACTCGGACTGGTCATCCGACCAGACCGGGACGAGGGGGTTACAAAAGCCTCAATTTCTATACTTTTTACTCAGTTAAAAATCCAACGGGTCCATTGAAAGGCCCATTTAGACCTGCTCGTGGAAACCTCTACAAAAGGGATCGCAAAACAAGTTTTAATCAAATTTTAGGAGTTCAAATAATTTATTAGGAGCTTTTCAACACAATTATATTGCAAAACTTCAATTTCTGTACTTTTTGCTCAATTAAAATTTCAACGGGTCAATTGAAAGGCCCATTTCGACCCGCTCGTCCGAAACCTCTACCAAAAGGACTGCAAAAAAGTTTTAATCAAATATTAGGAGTTTATGTAATTTATTAGGAGCTTTTCAACACAATTATATTGCATAACCTCAATTTCTGTACTTTTTACTGAGTTAAAATTCTAACGAGTCCACTGAAATGCCCATTTAGACTTGCTCGTCCGGAACCACGACAAAAATGACCGCAAAATAGTTTTAATCAAACTTTAGGAGTTCAAATAACTGATTAGGAACTTTTCAACACAATTTTATTGAAAAACCTCAATTTTATACTTTTTACTTAGTTAAAATTCCAACGGGCCCATTGAAAGGCCCATTTAGACTTGCTCGTCCGAAACATCTACAAAAAGGACCTTAAAATTGTTTTATTCAAATTATAGGAGTTCAAATAATTGATTAGGAGCTTTTCAACACAATTTTATTGTAAAATCTCAATTTCTGTTCTTTTTACTCAGTTAAAATTCCAACAGGTCCATTGAAAGGCCCATTTCGACCCGCTCGTTCGAAACCTCTACAAAAAGGACTGCAAAACAAGTTTTAATTAAATTTTAGGAGTTTATGTAATTGATTATGAGCTTTTCAACACAATTATATTGCAAAACCTCAATTTCTGTACTTTTTACTTAGTTAAAATTCTAACAGGTCCATTGAAAGGCCCATTTAGACCTGCTCGTCCGAAACCTCGACAAAAAGGACCGCAAAATAGTTTTAGTCAAATTTTAGGAGTTCAAATAATTGGTTAGGAACTTTTCAACACAATTATATTGAAAAACCTCAATTTTATACTTTTTACTCAGTTCAAATTCCAACGGGCCCATTGAAAGGCCCATTTAGCCCTGCTCATCTGAAACCTCTACAAAAAAGGACCGAAAAAATGTTTTATTCAAACATTAGGAGTTCAAATAATTTATTAGGAGCTTTTCAACACAATTATATTGCAAAACCTCAATTTCTGTACTTTTTACTCAGTTAAAATTCCAACGGGCCCATTGAAAGGCCCATTTAGAGCTGCTCGTCCGAAACCTCTACAAAAAGGACCGCAAGAAAGGTTTTAATCAAATTTTAGGAGTTCAAATAATTGATTAGGAGCTTTTCTACACAATTATATTGCAAAACCTCAATTTCTGTACTTTTTACTCAGTTAAAAGTTCAACGGGTCCATTGAAAGGCCCATTTCGACCCGCTTGTCCGAAACCTCTACAAAAAGGACTTCAAAACAGGTTTTAATCAAATTTTAGGAGTTAATGTAATTGATTAGGAGCTTTTCAACACAATTATATTGCAAAGCCTCAATTTTTGTACATTTTACTCAGTTAAAAGTCCAACGGGTCCATTGAAAGGCCCATTTCGACCCGCTCGTCCGAAACCTCTACAAAAAGGACTGGAAAACAAGTTCTAATCAAATTTTAGGAGTTCATGTTATTGATTAGGAGCTTTTCAACACAATTACATTGCAAAACCTCAATTTCTATACTTTTTACACAATTAAAATTCCAATGGGTCTATTGAAAGGCCCATTTAGACCTGCTCGTCCGAAACCTCTACAAAAAGGACCGCAAAACAAGTTTTAATCAAATTTTAGGAGTTCAAACAATTGATTAGGAGCTTTTCAACACAATTATATTGCAAAACCTCAATTTTTGTACTTTTTACTCAGTTAAAATTCCAACGGGTCCATTGAAAGGCCCATTTAGACCTGCTCGTCCGAAACCTATACAAAAAGGACCGCAAAACAAGTTTTAATCATATTTTAGGAGTTCAAATAATTGAAAGGCCCATTTAGACCTGCTCGTCTGAAACCTCTACAAAAAGGACCGCAAAAATGTTTTATTCAAATATTAGGAGTTCAAATAACTGATTAGGAGCTTTTCAACACAATTATATTGAAAAACCTCAATTTCTGTACTTTTTACTCAGTTAAAATTCCAACGAGTCCATTGATAGGCCCATTTCGACTCGCTTGTCCAAAACCTCTACAAAAAGGACTGCAAAACAAGTTTTTACCAAATTTTAGGAGTTCATGTAATTGATTAGGAGCTTTTCAACACAATTATATTGGAAAGCCTCAATTTCTGTACTTTTTACATAGTTAAAATTCCAACGGGTCCATTGAAAGGCCTATTTAGACCTGCTCGTCCGAAACCTCTAAAAAAAGGACCGCAAAACAAGTTTTAATCAAATTTTAGGAGTTCAAAGAATTGATTAGGAGCTTTTCAACACAATTATATTGCAAAACCTCAATTTCTGTACTTTTTACTCAATTAAAATTTCAACGGGTCAATTGAAAGGCCCATTTCGACCCGCTCGTCTGAAACCACTACAAAAAGGACTGCAAAAAAAGTTTTAATCAAATTATAGGAGTTCAAATAACTGATTAGGATTTTTCAACACAATTATATTGAAAACCTCAATTTTTATACTCTTTACTCAGTTAAAATTCAAACGGGCCCATTGAAAGGCCCATTTAGACCTGCTCGTCCGAAACCTCGACAAAAACGACCGCAAAATAGTTTTAATCAAATTTTAGGAGTTCAAATAATTGATTAGGAACTTTTCAAAACAATTATATTGAAAAACTTCAATTTTATACTTTTTACTCAGTTAAACTTCCAACGGGCCCATTGAAAGGCCCATTTAGACTTGCTCGTCCGAAACATCTACAAAAAGGACCGCAAAAATGTTTTATTCAAATATTAGGAGTTCAAATTATTGATTAGGAGCTATTCAACACAATTATATTTCAAAATCGCAATTTATGTACTTTTTACTTAGTTAAAATTCCAACGGGTCCATTGAAAGGCCCTTTCGACCCGCTTGTCCGAAACCTCTACAAAAAGGACTGCAAAACAAGTTTTAATCAAATTTAAGGAGTTCATGTAATTGATTAGGAGCTTTTCAACACAATTATATTGCAAATCCTCAATTTCTGTACTTTTTACTCAGTTAAAAATCCAACGGGTCCATTGAAAGGCCCACTTAGACCTGCTCGTGAAAACCTCTACAAAAAGGACCGCAAAACAAGTTTTAATCAAATTTTAGGAGTTCAAATAATTGATTAGGAGCTTTTCAACACAATTATATTGCAAAACCTCAATTTCTGTACTTTTTACTCAATTAAAATTTCAACGGGTCAATTGAAAGGCCCATTTCCACCCGCTCGTCCGAAACCTCTACGAAAAGGACTGCAAAAAAAGTTTTAATCAAATATTAGGAGTTTATGTAATTGATTAGGAGCTTTTCAACACAATTATATTGCAAAACCTCAATTTATGTACTTTTTACTGAGTTAAAATTCTAACGGGTCCATTGAAAGGCCCATTTAGACTTGCTCGTCCGGAACCACGACAAAAATGACCGCAAAATAGTTTTAATCAAATTTTAGGAGTTCAAATAATTGATTAGGAACTTTTCAACACAATTTTATTGAAAAACCTCAATTTTATACTTTTTACTCAGTTCAAATTCCAACGGGCCCATTGAAAGGCCCATTTAGACCTGCTCATCTGAAACCTCTACAAAAAGGACCGAAAAAATGTTTTATTCAAACATTAGGAGTTCAAATAATTGATTTGGAGCTTTTCAACACAATTATATTGCAAAACCTCAATTTATGTACTTTTTACTCAGTTAAAAGTCCAACGGGTTCATTGAAAGGCCCATTTCGACCCGCTCGTCCGAAAACTCTACAAAAAGGACTGCAAAACAAGTTTCAATCAAATTTTAGGAGTTCATGTTATTGATTAGGAGCTTTTCAACACAATTACATTGCAAAACCTCAATTTCTGTACTTTTTACTCAATTAAAATTCCAACGGGTCTACTGAAAGGCCCATTTAGACCTGCTCGTCCGAAACCTCTACAAAAAGGACTGCAAAACAAGTTTTAATCAAATTTTAGGAGTTCAAATAATTGATTAGGAGCTTTTCAACACAATTATATTTCAAAACATCAAGTTCTGTACTTTTTACTCAGTTAAAATTCCAACGGGTCCATTGAAAGGCACATTTAGACCTGCTCGTCCGAAACCTCTACAAAAAGGACCTCAAAACAAGTTTTAATAAAATTTTAGGAGTTCAAATAATTGAAACGCCCATTGAGAGGCCCATTTAGACTTGCTCGTCTGAAACCTCTACAAAAAGGACTACAAAACAAGTTTTATTCAAATTTTAGGAGTTTATGTAATTGATTAGGAGCTTTTCAACACAATTATATTGCAAAACCTCAATTTTATACTTTTTACTCAGTTAAAATTCCAACGGGTCCATTGAAAGGCCCATTTCGACCCGCTCGTCCGAAATCTCTACAAAAATGACTGCAAAACAAATTTTAATCAAATTTTAGGAGTTTATGTAACTGATTAGGAGCTTTTCAACACAATTATATTGCAAAACCTCAATTTTTGTACTTTTTACTAAGTTAAAACTCCAACGGGTCTATTGAAAGGCCCATTTAGACCTGCTCATTCGAAACCTCTACAAAAAGTACCGCAAAACAAGTTTTAATCATATTTTAGGAGTTCAAATAATTGAAAGGCCCATTTAGACCTGCTCGTCTGAAACCTCTACAAAAAGGACTGCAAAAATGTTTTATTCAAATATTAGGAGTTCAAATAACTGATTAGGAGCTTTTCGACACAATTATATTGCAAAACCTCAATTTCTGTACTTTTTACTCAGTTAAAATTCCAACCGGTCCATTGAAAGGCCCATTTAGACCTGCTCGTCCAAAATCTCTACAAAAAGGACCACAAAACAAGTTTTAATCAAATTTTAGGAGTTCAAATAAATGATTAAGAGCTTTTCAACACAATTATATTGCAAAAATTCAATTTATCTACATTTTACTCAGTTAAAATTCCAACGGGTCCATTGAAAGGCCCATTTTGACCCGCTCGTCCGAAACCTCTACAAAAAGGACCGCAAAAATGTTTTATTCAAATATTAGGAGTTCAAATAACTGATTAGTAATTTTTCAACACAATTGCAAAACCTCAATTTGTGTACTTTTTACTTAGTTAACGTTCCAATGGGTCCATTGAAAGGCCCATTTAGACCTGCTCGTCTGAAACCTCTACAAAAAGGACCGCATAAATGTTTTATTCAAATATTAGGAGTTCAAATAACTTATTAGGAGCTTTTCAACACAATTATATTGCAAAACCTCAATTTCTGTACTTTTTACTTAGTTAAAATTCCAACGGGTCCATTGAAAGGCCCATTTAGACCAGCTCGTCCGAAACCTCTACAAAAAGGACCGCAAAACAAGTTTAATCAAATTTTAGGAGTTCAAGTAATTGATTAGGAGCTTTTCAACACAATTATATTGCAAAACCTCAATTTCTGTACTTTTTACTCAGTTAAAATTTCAACGGGTCCATTGAAAGGCCCATTTCGACCCGCTCGTCCGAAACCTCTACAAAAAGGACTACAAAAAAGATTTAATAAAATTTTAGGAGTTTATGTAATTGATTAGGAGATTTTCAACAGAATTATATTGCAAAACCTCAATCTCTGTACTTTTTACTCAGTTAAAATTCTAACGGGTCCATTGAAAGGCACATTTAGACATGCTCGTCCGAAACCTCGACAAAAAGGACCGCAAAATAGTTTTAATCAAATTTTAGGAGTTCAAATAATTGATTAGGAACTTTTCAACACAATTATATTGAAAAACATCAATTTTATACTTTTTACTCAGTTAAAATTCCAACGTGCCCATTGAAAGGCCCATTTAGACAAGCTCGTCCGAAACCTCTACAGAAAGGACCGCAAAAATGTTTTATTCAAACATTAGGAGTTCAAATAAAAGATTAAGAGCTTTTCAACACAATTATATTGCAAGACCTCAATTTATGTACTTTTTACTCAGTTAAAATTCCAACGGGTCCATTGAAAGGCCCATTTCGACCCGCTCGTCCGAAATCTTTACAAAAAGGACTACTAAAAATTTTTTAATCAAATTATAGGAGTTTATGTAACTGATTAGGAGCTTTTCAACACAATTATATTGCAAAACCTCAATTTTTGTACTTTTTACTTAGTTAAAATTCCAACGGGTCCATTGAAAGGCCCATTTAGACCTGCTCGTCCGAAACCTCTACAAAAAGGACCGCAAAACAAGTTTTAATCAAATTTTAGGAGTTCAAATAATTGAAAGGCCCATTTAGACCTGCTCGTCTGAAACCTCTACAAAAAGGACTGCAAAACAAGTTTTAATCAAATTTTAGGAGTATATGTAATTGATTAGGAGCTTTTCAACACAATTATATTGCAAAACCTCAATTTTATACTTTTTACTCAGTTAAAATTCCAACACGTGCATTGAAAGGCCCATTTCGACCCGCTCGTCCGAAATCTCTACAAAAAAGACTGCAATACAAGTTTTAATAAAATTTTAGGAGTTTATGTAATTGATTAGGAGCTTTTCAACATAATTATATTGCAAAACGTCAATTTTATACTTTTTTTCAGTTTAAATTCCAACGGGTCCATTGAAAGGCCCATTTCGACCCGCTCGCCCGAAATCTATACGAAAAGGACTGCAAAACAAATTTTAGGAGTTTATATAACTGATTAGGAGCTTCTCAACACAATTATATTGCAGAACCTCAATTTCTGTACTTTTTACTCAGTTAAAATTCCAACGGGTCCATTGAAAGGCCCATTTAGACCTACTCGTCCGAAACCTCTACAAAAAGGACCGCAAAACAAGTTTTTATCATATTTTAGGAGTTCAAATAATTGAAAGGCCCATTTAGACCTGCTCGTCTGAAACCTCTACAAAAAGGACCGCAAAAATGTTTTATTCAAATATTAGGAGTTCAAATAACTGATTAGGAGATTTTCAACACAATTATATTGCAAAACCTCAATTTCTGTACTTTTTACTGAGTTAAAATTCCAACGTGTCCATTGAAAGGCCCATTTCGACCCGCTCGTCCGAAACCTCTACAAAAAAGACTGCAAAACAAGTTTTAATCAAATTTAAGAGTTCATGTAATTGATTAGGAGCTTTTCAACAATGTTATATTGCAAAACCTCAAGTTCTGTACTTTTTACTCTGTTAAAATTCCAACGGGTCCATTGAAATGCCCTTTTCGACCCCCCTCGTCCGAAACCTCTACAAAAAAGGACTGCAAAACAAGTTTTAATCAAATTTTAGGAATTCATGTAATTGATTAGGAGCTTTTCAACACAATTATATTGCAAAACCTCAATTTCTGTACTTTTTACTTAGTTAAAATTCCAACCGGTAAAATTCCAATATGTGGGTGTATGGCTCTCGAAATTCTCTCCCTCTCTCCGTGTTTCTCTGCTCTTGGTTTCTGCCTTTTTGTTTTTCCCCCTTCCTCGGTGCTTTTCCTTGTTTTTCTCTCTCTCCTCTCCCCCCGCACGGCTCTTCCTCTGCCGACCATTCGTTTTTTCCCAAGGCAATCATTATCAGATGAAACGTGGTGTTATGGGTAAGATTTTTTAGGATGCCATTTCCCCCCGAACCCGATTTTCTTTTTTATCTATTTTCTTTCTTTATCTTTTATCTATCTTTAGTTCTCTGATTTTCTCTAATTTTTGTTCTTTAATTTTCTCTGCGCTTTTTGGCTTTGGCGTTTTTCTGGCCGCTGAGTGGAATTCCGACCGCCGCATGTCTCTATCGTTTTTCCTTTTCCTTCTCTTTTTTCTATTCCCTCTTTCCCGTTTCATTTTTATTTTATTGTTTTCTGCTAACTGTGAATCTATCTCTGGTGACAGATTTCCTTGTCTTCAGACCGACGATGCTCGTTCATACCAGATCTGGGTGTTATCCCCTTTGGTTTATGCAGGCAAATTGGGTTTCGCATCTTTCTATATCCCTTTCCCCTTCTTCATTTTGTTTTTACTAACCCTAAATTTGGGTTTTCCTGTAATATTATCAGTGGGCTCTAATTCTCTTATTTTCCCTTTGTTTGTTTACAGTTAGGCTTTCCGATCATCTTAAATCAAGAATCTGGATTCCCTCTTTGTTAATCGGTAATTTTTATTTTGTTTTCATTTATTCTTCTTATTTTTTTCCGATTTATCTCATCTTTTATATTTTTTCTGCATAAATCTGTTGTTTATTTCTTTAATATGCGCCCTCTTTTGTTACGATCGTCGTTCATTTTCTGGGTATTTTTTCCAGATTCCATAATGATGTTAATATACAAATGGTGTGCGCTAATATTTATATCTATTTCTTTAAGAAATATCAATCGATCCCTTTTAGGGAAAACAATCTCAACCCACTATGTGGGATTAACAGCCGTGCCCAATCTGGGCTTTAATTTGTATTTGAATTTATGGTTGTATCTCAATCATGATTATGTAATGTGGTTCTTCTTCTTGTTAAGGACTTTGGTTTTGTCGATTCATCTCTTTTCATCTCCCCCCGATCTGCTACCTCCTCTAAGCAGACCCCTCAATTCTCTTCAATTAGCTACCAACATTATACGAGTAAAGAATACACAATAATGAGTTTAGCAAGCTTCATTCCTTCAAAAGATTCTTTTCATCAATCCTATCAGCTTTGCAATCCGCATCATTCTGTCTGGGGTTCTCTAAAGTTACAACTACTCTATCTTTCTCATTTTCTCAAGATGTATTCTTTTTCTCAAACTGACACTAATTTTCGTGCTTCCTTTCTTACAGATCAAACATGGATCGTTCACCATCTGAGGATTAATTCCTTTGTCCAGATGATGCAAAGGTACTGGGGTTTCTTTCTAACTACTGGTAACCCTTTGTTTTTTGGCCGATTTTCATTTTTTAATATCGATTATTATGAATATCTCTTTGAATTAAGCTCATTGATATTCATTGCTCTGATTTTCTCTTCAACGGTTCCCTGTGTTTTTTATCCATATCCTTTGTTTCTCCTTCATGGACTATGTATTGTTTGTCTGTGTACTTCTATAATTTTTCATACAGCCTATCTGCTTGCTGATGTCTTGCCATCTATTTTTAAGAATTATTTTTCTCGACCCCTTCTAGGGGATTCAATCTCAACCCACCTGTTGGGAAACTACGCCCTGATTAATCTCTCTCTTTTTTCTAGGCCAGTAGGATCATTGTTGTCCAATTTCCTCATGCTAAACATATATTTTCTAAGTGTCTCAATTCATATAATTCCTTTAATGTATATCTTCACTATAATAGTAACAATATCAGGAATAAATGTGGGTTTTTATATATCTGCTAACCTTCTCAATGCTATCTGCTTGGTATACATTGGTTATCTCAATATGTGTATTACTTCTTTTATTCTCTGTCTTTCCATGATTTATGAGTCCTTTCATATGTTTAAGCTCTTACTTAATCCCTTCATGCGGTTAATTTATTTCTCTCCTGCTAATGCTATGATTCCTTATATATTGCTCTTTTCGTTTATTTATTCTTGGTGTTCTATACCTTTTGTTACTAATATTCCCGAGATGGATTTAGCCTGGCCTCTTCCTACTTTCTCCTTACTATTTTTTCATCTTGTCTGTGGCCTGTCATCTTTTATTTTCTTCCCTTTTTGCCTTGCTTTTGTCTTATGGACTTTACTTTTATCTTATCTCCCTGGCTCATTATTTTATGTTAAATGTATATCAGCTCTTACTTTAATGAATACTCACTTTCTGTTTATCTGTTTTTTACAATCGCATATATGGGAGCTCCTCCACCAGCTCACTTTATCTCATAAGGTTTGGATTCCTTCTCAGATCACCCAAAGAACATACCTATTTCATTCTTTCCAAGGAATTTATATTCTTTTCATTAGTATTTCTTCCCCCCTTATTTTTTTGCTCTTCTGGTTTGTAATTAATTTCTTTGCCCCGCTTCTTTCTCTCCCATGGTCTGTAATCTTATTTTTTTCATGCTTTTCTTTTTTGCTGTTTTTTTCTTTATGCTTGTATGGTGTGCATGTTTGCTATGTTTATGATCTTAGATTTAGTTCTTATCCTTTATCCTCAACTTTGCATTGGTTTAGTACTAACTTATCTACCCTTTGTATAAGGGATTTATCTCTCTACTACGCCTTTATAGGTGATTTCAATCCAGCCCTTCTCAGGGATTTTTATAACACTTTATTTACCTTAATCATAATCCACCGCTGCTACCATGATTTCAGAATCTCTTTTAATGCGCTATTATTATTACTAACGTATTCTCTTTTAATACGCTATTATTATTTCCTCCTATATTCCATACCATCCATATTTATTCTATTCCTACTTCCTTTGAAAAATTCTTGTATTACGTATATTATGGAATTTATTCCCTTACTCTTTTCTTTTCAAATTTTGCCAGTCATTTATTACCCTTTTAATCTTCTAAAATTATCCTGCCATAAATACTTTCACCTTTACTCCCTCACGTACATATTTATTTTATTCATAACCTCTGACCCGAATTTTTCGCCCCTGAAATTTACCATATTAACTCATGCTTTTATTAATTTCACCCATTTTCCAACAATATTGTCTCCAAAATATTATTACTTATTCTGGGTATCTTACTTTACTAGTCAACGCGGCCTAATTACTAGGGATTCACATTTAATACTCTTTCCTTTTACCCTTATTTTCTATAACCTAGCCATCCCTCGTATCTACTATTTTGATCGACCAGGAAGACCTACTATCTCACAAATCCTTTCATTACTACGATGCCCAATTAGTTTTCCTTCCGTCCTTATGGCTTCCTCCTCCATTCCTCAGCTAAGCTCAATTGCTCTCACTAATGAAGAAGCCGAATTGCTTTATACCCCAGATTTTGGCTGGGACTTTGTTAAGGAAGACCCAAAACTTTTCCTTGTAGGTTGTTTTATCTCCTCGAAACCTATAGATATATATGTTGTCCTCAATGCCTTTGAGGGCATCTGGAAGCCAAGCAACTTGGTCTCTATTTCTATCATCCAGGATAACTTCCTCAAGATTAAGTTTAAGGATGTTAAGTCTTGCTACGAAGTGCTCAACCGCGGCCCCTGGTTATACAAGGACAAATGGTTAGCCATCACAGAATACAATCCCTCAAAAACTATCGGTGAATATACTTTCAATATCATGAGAATTTGGATCCGTATCTTTGGCCTGCCTACCTCACTCTTTGAGGATGTAGATCGCTCACACCTTGTGGGACACGCTCTAGGCTCCATGGTAGGCAATGTCCTTCGCACTGATATCCGTGAGCTTGAAGGCAACATGAAAGAATTTCTGCGTGTGGAAATTATGCTTGACATCACCCGCCCGGTAACCCAATTTCTGTTTATTGGGAAAGGAGCTGATAAATCTATGTGTCGTTTACAATATGAACGTCTTCCAACATTGTGTCCTGGCTGTGGTATAATTAGCCATACCATCGACAACGGCCAATCCGTTCATCTCTTGATTTAAGTAAATTGCAATATGGGGAGTGGCTCCGCTACCTTCCCCCAAGATGTCGCCCAATTGGTACTCGTGGGAGAATCCGCAATGTGGAACCCGAACTCAATCAGAATAACCCCTTACCCTCTGGTAATTTATCTATTTTCTCCATAATAGCTCTTCCTAATCTCTATTATATTTTAAATCTGCTTTTACCCTTACAATCTTTTTTGTTTCCCTCAGCGCCTACTGCTAATGTCCCAGGGGCCAATGACCCAAATCCTATAGGTTACGACCCTTTTTTCTATCTCAATCTGTTATTAAAATTTTTCCAATTCATAATCCTTGACGCATTTGTTATTTCCCAACCAATTACAGGCTCCCTGAATGAGGGTGACGCTGCATCTTTTTCTGACAGCCCAATGATGAAGTACCCAATACTGACACAACCATGGGTGATGCTCCTCATCCGAAAGAACTTGCTGCTTCGGACCCAAAGCAAACAAATACTTCAATGCCTATAGAGCCACAACCTCTGAACACTATCTATCCTATTCCGGAGGATACATCTGATGATGATTGGGATGCCACTGTTGATGGTGTCCCTAGCCCCACTGCTCAACAAATCAAGAAAATTGAAGTTGAACTACGTAAGCCCCATGTTACTACTGACTCCATCTTCAATGATTTTAACACTTGGCTCTTAAAAACTTACCTGAATGATGCAGCTCCTGCCCCTGTTCCAGCCCCGCCTAATCGAGGCACAAAATGCCGATCACCCATACAAGTGGCACTCCCGCCCAAGAAGTCCAAACCCTCTGGCTCCACTCTTAAGGCTGGGATGAGCAGCTCAAAAAACTCTCTGGCGGCGGCTGACTCTCAGCCCCGCTGCGCAAAATGAGGATCCTTTGTTGGAACTGCTAGGGTTTAGGACAAGTCCAGGCAGTTCAACATTTTCAGAGCTATGTCCAACAATCCAATCCAGATATTATTTTTATTTGCGAAACTAAGATTAATAATGAGGCATGTAGCCGTCTTTGTCTCTCCCTAGGCATGGTAGAAATTATTACTATCCCCCCTAATGATGGATGTTCTGGTATGACGCTTTTCATTTCGAACAATATAAATATTAATTTGATCTCGTACTCGTCTCGTTATATACATACTCAAATTTCCTTGAATGATCGCACTATGTATTTTACTGGCATGCATGGCTATTCCGAAACTAGTCAAAAATATAAAACATGGGAGATTATTGATTCTTTAAGTATAAACAATAATAATATTCCCTGGCTTCTGGGTGTGGATTTTAATGAAATTTTATCCGATTCTGAAAAACAAGGTGGTAGTCGACGGGCTAGATCACAAATTAACAATTTCCGTCACTGTCTCTCACGCAATAATCTCTATGACTGTAAACCAACATCTGGTTGGTTTACTTGGACGAAAATTGGGCCCCTAACTCCAACTATATATGAAAGATTAGACCGCTTCATCGCTAATTCGGCATGGCAGGATCTCTTTCCCTCATATTGAATTACAACGGATTATGTGGCCAAATCCGATCACTGTTTCCTGCTTCTTGATACCTCCCCCGCAGATGCAACTCCCTCTCATCGACCCTCCCATGCTTTTCGATTCGAAAACTGCTGGGCGAATAATGAGGACAACATTTCTACTATCAAACGCACTTGGGTGAATACTTCTGGAACAACCATAGAAAAAATACAAGCTGTTGGTACATGCCTGGAGGAATGGCAGAATCAACAAAGATTTAAGACCTCTGGTCGTATAAATTTTCTTACCAAAAAAATCAACAAGTTTTTATGCCGCCCATTAACTGCCATGAATGAAGAAATCTATATCAAATACAGAGCTGAACTTAATAAACTTCTAATGGAACAAGAAATATATTGGGCACAAAGATCCAGAATTTTATGGCTCTCTCAAGGGGATAAAAATACAAGATTCTTCCATGCCCGTGCAAATAATAGAAGGAAAAAAAAACTCAATCACATGCCTATTTGATTCTAATTCGAATTGGTGTACTGCTGAAACAGATTTAATGACAATTGCTTCTAGCTATTTCCAAAACCTTTTTACGTCATCTAACCCTCAATTTTCCAATCATATACTCGATAAAATTTTGCCTTCTATCACACAATCTATGAATGATACTCTCTTGAGGACATTCACAAAAGAAGAAATAATTCATGCCTTCCGGGACATTGATCCACGGAAAGAGCCTGATATTGATGGATTACCAAGCATCTTTTTTAGAAAACATTGGGACACTGTTGGCAAAGATGTTATTACTCTATGCACTAACTTGCTAAATGGCACCGTAGATATGACCTCGGTCAACAAAACTATACTGGTCCTAATCCCTAAAATCCAGGACCCTACCACTATGAGACAACTAAGACCCATCAGTCTGTGCACTGTTCTTTATAAAATAGTTGCCAAAACCATTGTAAACAGAATGAAACAAACAATACCCCTTTGTATTAGCCCTAACCAGACAGCTTTTGTTCAGGGACGTAATATTTCTGACAACATCCTCGTCGCCCATGAAATTATTCACAATATCAATGTTGGGGCTACAAAATCTTCCCAAGGAGCTGTTATAAAGCTAGATATGGAAAAAGCTTTTGATAGAGTCAAATGGTCTTTTCTGGCTAATGTAATGGAACGTATGGGCTTTGCACCTGATTGGATCTCTCTTATCATGCGATGCATTACCACAGTTTCTTTTTCTGTTAAAATTAATAACTCTTTCTCTCCCTTCTTTCAACCACAACGTGGACTACGTCAAGGCGATCCCCTATCACATTTCCTTTTCCTCTTTTGTACACAAGGGCTCTCTGCATACCTGACTGCTGCCCAACAAACAAACGTTCTACCGGGGCTTGGGGCCTACAGATACGGCCCTAAAGTCAACCACCTCCTCTTTGCTGATGACTGCATGGTATTTGTAACGCCCCGATTTTGGGCTTAGGAGTTTTGGGCGTTGACCGGTTGGTCAAAGTGCTGTTCGAATCTAAAGAGGTTAAATTAGGAAAGCCTAGTTCGGGTTGCATTAAAAATATGGAAAAATGTTCTAAAATCATCTTTTAATATAATTAAGTGAATTGTGAAATCAATTTTGGAAAATGAGTTTTGGAAGTGTGACATTTTGGCTAGTGACCAAAATGTAATTTTCGCAAGTTTGGTGGCTGTTTTATAAAGGGTTGGAACTTTGAATCTTTAAGGAGCTATTAATCCAAAAGTGGTTTCTCCAGATTTTTCTAAGATATTTTGAGTTATAATCTGATTTTTAAGTATATCAAAAAGGAGGGAAAAGCCATTTGGCTAATTTCTTAACTAACTTCTCAATTTTCTTTCTCTCATTTTCTCTCAACCCAAACACTCCATTTCCAGAGAATTGTTTCTGATTTTCTCACCTAAATCTCTCCTTTTAACTCTCTTTTGATTTCTAATCAACATATCTTCAAAACCTCTTCAATTGCTACTTGATTCATCAAGGGTTTTCATTCCAAAAAGTGGAGAAACACAAGTTTGGAGGTAAGAACGTCCTTCTCCTCTAAACTATCAGTTCTTTACTGAAATTCCTAAGTTTTCAATCCTAATTTGATGTTTAACTAAAGGCTTTTAAGTTGATTAATGGATCTTGGCTTATTATGCAAGATTTTGATGATTTTTGATGATTTTCGTTAGATCTGATTAATCTGTGATTTGAGAGGTGTTTTTGATGTTAAATGAACTCTAAATTGATAAGCAATTGAGTCTTGATTGATGCAATCCCGGATAGGTTGAGTTTCCTAAGTTTAGCTTGTGTTTCAAGGTAGTTTTTGAGGTGATCTTGGTGATCTGATGTTGCTGGAGGTATAAGGTTGTTAATAGGTTGTTTTTAGATGTTATATGATGTTTATGGAAGTGAGGTTTTGCTGGTTTATGGCTGGGCTTTGGTTAGAAGTGGTTTGGATGCATTTTCGGTTGTGTTTGGTGGCCGAAAATGGAGGTTGGATGAGAGCAGCGAGTTTAGGTGCTTTCATTGAAGCAATTAATGCATGATGATGCATTAATCCTCTACTTTGATGTGTTGAAACAGGGGAGGCATCTTTGGATCCAAGATTGGTTGATCCGGAAGCTTGATTTGGTGCTTTGGCTTGAAGCAAAGTGGAAATCGGTGAGTGCATTTGTGGAAAATGGATTTTCAGCTTTAAAACCAAGGTTTGAAGGTTTTGGGAGCTTAGTTTAAGTCTAAACAACTTTGCTAAGCTCAAGTGTAAGTTTTCGGATTTTCTCTCTAGTGGTGGCCATGATTTTTGTGGTGATGCAAGATGATGATTTGCATGTTTTTAATTACTGTTTTGAAAGCATGTTTTAGCATGGATTTTGCTGATGATGTAAGCCATATGTTGAAGGTAACTCTAGGTAGGAGTACCTTGCTTTTATACATTGAAATAATGTGGTTTGATGCTTTGAAATGCATGATGAAAATGGCTTGGTTTAATGGTTTAAAACAGTGGATTAAATGATGAATATGATGTATATTGGCAAGTGATGTTTTGAAAAGATTAAGGTCACTAAGGTGGTTAAAAGTCCTTGAGTGAGCCTTGTTACTTAAGATCATCAAGGTGGTTAAAAGTCCTTGGATGAGTCTTGTTGCGGACACTAAGGTGGTTAAAAGTCCTTAGGTGATCCTTTCCATGGTGTTTAAAAGTCCATGGGGGCCAAGGTGTTTAAAAGTCCTTGGGGCCAAGGTGTTTAAAAGTCCTTGGGGTGATTCAAGCATTGGACACAAAGGTGGTTAAAAGTCCTTGTGTGGTCCTTATTCATGGTGTTTAAAAGTCCATGGCCAAGGTGTTTAAAAGTCCTTGGGGCCAAGGTGTTTAAAAGTCCTTGGGAAAGTTGTTGAACTTGTTTTAATAAATGAAATGTATCACTTGAGCCAATATGACATGTTAAGTATATTGTGAAGCATGAGATGCTTGTTTTAATGTTTATGTTGAAGCATGAGATTGCTTGTTTAAAGTTTGCTATTGAGCATGTGCAAAGGTTGATTTAAAGCATGTTTTGTAAATGTTTTGAATTGCATTATTGAATGGTTTTTAAGAGCTTTCCTCACTAAGCTTTTGCTTACGCTCTCTTCGTTTTCTTAATTCAATAATGCAGAGCATTAGAGTATCTTGAAGGGCAGCAAGAAGGGCAAGAGTTCAAGTTCAAGTAAAGCTCAATGTATGGAAGGTTTTTGTTAAACATTTAGCTTTTGGGCGATTTGGCAATGGGGGACCAATGTGTATGTTTTGGGAGATGTTTGGAACTCCCTAAGTATGTTGAATGTTGTTTTGAATGCTGGTTTTTGGATTGGATCATTGCATGCTTGTTTTGGAAGTTTGGTGTTTTGAATAGCTAGCTTGTGTAGGAAGCATGTCTATTGAATTGGGGCTTTTTGCATATGATGTTAGATTGTTGTTTTGATGATTCCTATAAGTCATATATATGTTGAATTGCATGCTGGTAAAGTTTGGTGACATTTGGAGCATGTTTGAATGATCAATTGCATGTTTTGGTATGCTTGTTTGCTGCGATCTGTGCAGGCGTTTCGGAACAGTGTGCACCGTTTTGGAACGGGTGCCTTACATGAACCCAGGCGTCCGAAACGGTATGCACCGTTTCGAAACGGTTTGGTCTCTGCCAAGGCCATGTTTCGGAACCCGTTTCGGAACGGCCCGTGTTTCGGAACAGGGTCTACCTGTTTCAGAACGGTCGACCGTTGGGGGCTGACAGTGGCAGTTATATGTTTTGAATTGTTTGCGTTTTGGTCCTGAATCTTGTTTGTTCAATTGCATGAGCTTGGGATGTCCTTTTGAGCTGAAATTTCACAGAGAAGCATGAAACCTGATTAATTTCAAGTTGGTAACTTTAATTTGGGTTAAGTCCTTTTAATTATCGGAAATTACAATTTGGTCCCTAAAGTTGTAATTTGTTCAATTGGGTCCCTGTTTAATCTTTGATGTTTGTGATCTTTGAGTATGATGTTTGTGTGATCACAATTAGGATTAATGTGCATTTAGACAAGATTAAAAAGAAAAAAAAAGGGTCGTTAATCAAGGTTGACTTTCGGGTTGACTTTGGTTTTCCCCGTGTGACTTTCTTAATTCGGGTCAACCGTCTAGGCCGGGTTAAGGGGGTTACAGTATTCATTAATAATAATCTAGATGAAGCTACTCAACTTAAAAGGGCTCTGCAAACATATACTGCTGCTTCTGGTCAAGCGGTTAACTTTGAGAAATCGACGATCTTTTATAATCCACGTACCCCATCCTCAACATGAATTGCGTTCAATAATCTCTTGCAAGTACGTGAGGTATCCAACCCTGGCGTATATCTAGGTGTCCCACTTCTCACTGGGAAGAATAAAACTGAGTCATTAGGATTTGTACGTGAAAAAGTTCATGATCGTGTATCTAGCTGGGATAAACAACTCCTCTCATTTAGTGGACGGGAAATTTTCATTAAAGCAGTTCTGCAATCTCTACCTCAATATGTTATGTCTTGTTATTTACTTCCACAAAATATTATTGATGATATGACCTTAGCGATTCGGTAATATTGGTGGACTGGCAAATCTAATAAGAAAGGATGGCATATGCTCACATGGAATCATGTTTGTCTACCTAAGGCTGCGGGAGGTATGGGGTTTAAGGATTTACATGACTTCAATGTTGCCCTCCTGGGTAAGAAATTATGGAGACTCATCTGTGAACCAAATTCTTTATTGGGCCAAATATATCGAGCTAAATATTTCCCTTCTGGGAATATCCTTGATGCCTCTCGACCTAACCGAGGCTCTTTTGCTTGGCAAGGTCTTTATAATGCTCTACAACGTCTTTTTCTAGGCTTCTTATATCGTCCAGGTATTAACAGTAATATATGTGTGCACAAAGACATTTGGGGCGGTCCCTCTCCTATTACCCTTACTGAGGACTATGAAATCTCAGATGAAGTCCATATTCGATGTAGCGACTTCATGATTCGTAATCAAACTGCTTGGGACCCTGAAAAGGTCCGAAACTATTTTAACCCAATTGATGTCGCTGCCATTCTCCGTACCCCCATCATAAATGATCACCGCGACTCTATTCTTTGGGCTCCTAATGATTCGGGTATTTACTCGGTCCGCTCTAGCTACCTATTTTTACAACGTTCTGCGGACCCATATACGTCACCTACACGCTTTTGGAAATTTCTGTCCAAAGTCAAGGCCCTCCCTAAGGTTAAAACTTTCGGATGGCGTGTGGCGTCTGCTGCTCTTCTAGTTGGCTCCAAATTGCAAGTTTTTTCCCCAAACTCAGGGCCTTGTCCTATCTGTAGGGCCCACTCGGAGTCTATTCTCCATGCTCTTCGTGATTGTGCAGGGGCTTCTGAAGCCCTTCACCTCTCTAGAGTTCCCACAGCTCTTTCTAGGAGCTCGACTGTAACTCCTATACAATGGTTGGAGAAAACTGCACACCTCTTATCCTCTGACCACTTTGGCCTATTTCTCACAACTATATGGAACATTTGGAATAGACGTAACGATTGGGCTCATAATCACCATCTACAACCACCATGGCTTACTGCCATTAACTCCATTAGTTTACATGATGACTTTTGTAAAGCCACTTCTTCTTCCAACCCAACATCCTCTATCTTCTCTCCTCCATGCTGGAACCCTCCTCCACCTGACCACATCAAAATAAATGTGGATGGGGCATTTAACCCCTCCACTCGTGCAGCGATTGTTGGCGTCGTGGCACATGATTCTACAGGCGCGGTTGTCGGCGACCTTGCATTCCCGCTTGGAGGCTGTTTGGATGCAATTACTTGTGAAGGTGAAAGTCTTCTTGCAGGAGTCACCTTCGCCCGATCTCAAGGTTGGAATCGGATCTTGTTCGAGACAGATTGTGCTTCTCTTGCAAATAGGATCAACAATCCAGGACATGATCTTTCTACAATGGGACCTCTTCTCCACCGGATTCGAGAGTCTCTCCATTCTTTACCTTTTGCTCCTATATTTTTTGTACGCCGAGAGGCAAATCATGTGGCCCATACTTTAGCTACTTATTCTCTGGGTTCTATGTCTTCCTTGTCTTTTAATTCTGATGTTCCACAATGTATCAATCACCTTGTAAGCTTCTCTACGATCTAATAAAATTTAGGCACTCTTTTCCCCTTTTTAGGGTCCTCTAGCTCTGCTTGAAGGACATTAGTAGGGATTTTTAATGAGGCCTTTTTTTCAAAAAAAATTCAAACGGGTCCATTGAAAGGCCCATTTCGACCCGCTCGTCCGAAACCTCTACAAAAGGACTGCAAAACAAGTTTTAATCAAATTTTAGGAGTTCATGTAATTTATTATGAGCTTTTCAACACAATTATATTGCAAAACCTCAATTTCTGTACTTTTTACTCAATTAAAATTCCAACGGGTCCATTGAAAGGCCCATTTAGACCTGCTCGTCCGAAACCTCTACAAAAGGACCGCAAAACAAGTGTTAATCAAATTTTAGGAGTTCAAATAATTGATTAGGAGCTTTTCAACACAATTATATTGCAAAACCTCAATTTCTGTACTTTTTACTTAGTTAAAATTTCAAAGGGTCCATTGAAAGGCCCATTTCGACTCGCTCGTCCGAAACCTCTACAAAAAGGACTGCAAAACGAGTTTTAATAAAATTTTAGGAGTTCATGTAATTTATTATGAGCTTTTCAACACAATTATATTGCAAAACCTCAATTTCTGTACTTTTTACTCAGTTAAAATTCCAACGGGTCCATTGAAAGGCCCATTTAGACCTGCTTGTCCGAAACCTCGACAAAAAGGACCGCAAAACAAGTTTTAAACAAATTTTAGGAGTTCAAATAATTGATTAGGATCTTTTCAACACAATTATATTGCAAAACCTCAATTTTTGTACTTTTTACTCAGTTAAAATTCCAATGGGTCCATTGAAAGGCCCATTTAGACCTGCTCGTCCGAAACCTCGACAAAAAAGGACCGCAAAACAAGTTTTAAACAAATTTTAGGAGTTCAAATAATTGGTTAGGAGCTTTTCAACACAATTATATTGCAAAACCTCAATTTCTGTACTTTTTACTTAGTTAAAATTTCAAAGGGTCCATTGAAAGGCCCATTTCGACTCGCTCGTCCGAAACCTCTACAAAAAGGACTGCAAAACGAGTTTTAATAAAATTTTAGGAGTTCATGTAATTTATTATGAGCTTTTCAACACAATTATATTGCAAAACCTCAATTTCTGTACTTTTTACTCAGTTAAAATTCCAACGGGTCCATTGAAAGGCCCATTTAGACCTGCTCGTCTGAAACCTCGACAAAAAGGACCGCAAAACAAGTTTTAAACAAATTTTAGGAGTTCAAATAATTGATTAGGATCTTTTCAACACAATTATATTGCAAAACCTCAATTTTTGTACTTTTTACTCAGTTAAAATTCCAATGGGTCCATTGAAAGGCCCATTTAGACCTGCTCGTCCGAAACCTCGACAAAAAAGGACCGCAAAACAAGTTTTAAACAAATTTTAGGAGTTCAAATAATTGGTTAGGAGCTTTTCAACACAATTATATTGCAAAACCTCAATTTCTGTACTTTTTACTTAGTTAAAATTTCAAAGGGTCCATTGAAAGGCCCATTTCGACTCGCTCGTCCGAAACCTCTACAAAAAGGACTGCAAAACGAGTTTTAATAAAATTTTAGGAGTTCATGTAATTTATTATGAGCTTTTCAACACAATTATATTGCAAAACCTCAATTTCTGTACTTTTTACTCAGTTAAAATTCCAACGGGTCCATTGAAAGGCCCATTTAGACCTGCTCGTCTGAAACCTCGACAAAAAGGACCGCAAAACAAGTTTTAAACAAATTTTAGGAGTTCAAATAATTGATTAGGAGCTTTTCAACACAATTATATTGCAAAACCTCAATTTTTGTACTTTTTACTCAGTTAAAATTCCAATGGGTCCATTGAAAGGCCCATTTAGACCTGCTCGTCCGAAACCTCGACAAAAAGGACCGCAAAACAAGTTTGAAACAAATTTTAGGAGTTCAAATAATTGATTAGGAGCTTTTCAACACAATTATATTGCAAAACCTCAATTTCTGTACTTTTTACTAAGTTAAAATTCCAACGGGTGTTGAAGGGACGATTTCCTTCTTCTCTTACCCCACCATTTTCCCTCTTTGGGCGTTTTCCCTCTTTGTTTCATCAGATTTGTTTTCGACGAGATCCAACTGGAGATCTCCAGATTTGGACGGTAAGTCTCGCCGAATCTCACTCCTCTATTCTTTTCTGTTCAATTTTTTCTGTTTAACCTCTTCTGATCTTTGTCTTGGTTTTTGTTTCTCTTTCTTTTTGGATCTGTCTCATTTGCTGATTCGGAGGGCTTCTCCCCCTGATGCGATTCCCGACGGTTGTTCTAAATCCACCCGAATGGATCTGTGCGTCTATCGTCTCCCTTTAATTTCTTTGTTTTTGTTTAACTTGTCATCTTTGTTACCCTTTTTCCAATGGGTTTTTCCTCTTCTATCTCTGTTCATAGTCTTTTCAATCTCCTTCGTCTTATATTAGGGTTTGTACCCTTATCGTTTAATTTTCTGACTTCTGTATTTCTCTTGCAGAGGGTTTATTATCGGTTGACGAACGGCCATCTACATCCCTATCTGGAGTGACGGTTCATCTTATGGATTCTACCCGTCTCACCCTTTATTTTTTACTTTTCTTTAACCCTTTTCTGTCTCTGTTGTTTTCTTTTCTTCTAATTTCTTTCTCTGTGTACCATTTCATCTCAATTGTTATGTTTCTTCTTGTACAGCTTCAATGGGGCTCAGACCTATCTCTTATGTTTCCTCTGGCTGCAAATCGGGTATTATCGTCTCTCCCAACCCTTTTTTTTCCTCTGGGCTTCTGGTTTTTTTTTATCCTTGCATTATCTTCATCCTTCCTTTATTTGTTTATATCATGTTATCTTCGTGGTCTTGTGGTAATCCTATCTGTTTTTCATCGTTATATGTTCCTTTTGTCTTTTATCATCTTGGCTTGTTAACAATATTTGATTTATCTTCGTGGCCTTGTGGTCTGGTGGTTTTTTATTTTGTCCTTTATCTAATCTATTTGAATCCTGCTATCTTCTCATTAGGGCACTCCTTTTTTTGCATAATTCTTCTGCTCCCTTCCATTTTTAATATTGTTTTAATCTGTCTTGATTTTTATTTGTTGATTATCCTCTTTCTAGGTACTCTTTTTATCTCTAATCCTTTTGGTACTGCCTTTGGTTCCAATTATTTTTTATGCTGCATGTTTTTCTACAATATACCACAATCCCTTCTAGGGAAATCTATATAACCCAGAACAAGGGAATTTTTCAACTTCTGGCTTACTTTTTTGATAGTATTCTTAAGTACACTATACAAATTATGTCCAGAATTCTGTTTTTTGATTTACTCTCAGAACTCTCTTTCTTTAAGCATCTTTCTCTGGCTTATTTGTCCCCCTTTACTACCTCATTGTCCCTCCTCTGTAGCCTATTCTTATCTAACTCTTGTCAATTATTATAACTTTTTGGTTATTGTTCTTACTTTGATTTACTGTTTTTATGCAATTTTTCCTTCTTGGATGCCAGGGCATTACCCACCTTATTTTTTTCTTACAATTTTCTGTATAATGCAATTGCCTACGTTTCTACTCAACATAATAATGTGGATATGCTACAATCCTCACTCAACTATGTACCAGGTTATCCTTTCCTATGCACATTATAGTTCCTTTGTCTCTTTGTATTTACACCACTCTAATCACCCACTCATTAAATTTGCTAATTTAATGTTCTACACTTGGTATATATATGTTTCTGCTTCTAAATATTTTAAATCGACTCATATGTTGATTCATGCCCATTTCTCTATCAAATATCATTACTATCTTTGGAAATCTTTTATTGTTATTGGATTAAATTTCACCAATATTCGAGCTCTTTTAGGGAATCCTCTATCAACCCACTTAGTGGGAACTTTTAAGTTTGTTAACTCCTTTTTTCTTATCAAGACCCATCTCACAATAAATATTCCCCCTTATTTATTTATGCATCATTTGTTCTCAGTATTATGGACTCTAATCTCTTTTACTTATGACATTCTTTTTAAAGTGTATTATACCATTTACATACATATACCTTATATACTTTCTTCCAGACACTTTACTGTCTATTATATTCCTCATCTCCCCATCTTATATTTTGGTTACTGTACATTCCATTATTCACATTTTATTATTTTTTGTCCATTTTATTTATTTCTAATCTTGTATTTCTTAAGGTTTTTTCCATTACTTTCCATCTTTAACATTGTTCTTTTTTCCCTTCAGGTATTGCCCTGTTACTTATAGATCTATTTCACTCTCTAAATTGATGTTGGGTTACAAACTAGTATCTTCATGCTTATCCTATTGATATAATACATGTTTATATTATGGTTTACAATTTTCATTTTACTTTAGTCTGTCATTTACTGTTGGCAGTGTATATTCTGTTTACTCTTTGTCCTTGTCTATATACTGGATTATCCTCTCCCTTCGATCCTTTCTCCCCTTTAAATGGTTTCTACAATTCTCTAACCTTTATCTGTCTTCTTTTACTACTGTATCATATCGAAATATCTATCAACCTCCTTTAAATGGAGTTCTGGGCCCACACACTGGTATCATTCATATTTAATTATCCTTAATCGAGCTTGTATTTATTATTTATTATCCATTAATTACCCCCCCCCTTTTTGCTCTTTTGGTTTGTAAATAATTTCTTATCCCCGCTTCCTTCTACCCTTGGGTCTGTAATCTTTATTATTTTCTGCTCTTCTTTTTCACTTTCCTTTTTTGATTGCTTATATCTGTTATGCTTATTTCCTTATTGGTTGTTTTTACTGCATGTTGCTTACTATTCGTTCGGTAACTATATATTACTCAATCTGATTAGCAAATATCTAATCGGTCAATCTCTCAACTTTTTATATCTCCTTCCCTCTTTTTTCTCTTTATTTCTAAAAATCAGCCTCAACGCCTCATTAGGCGAATTAATTCTAGCCCTTTTTAGGGAATTAAATACGACCATCATTATGATGGAAAACAAATTTCAATCTCCGTTATTTATGCTTAAATTTTTAACTTTCCCTATATACCTATTAATTATTTTATTCACTATAACTATTATTTGTTACACGGTTTTAATGCAATATATGGTATCCTCCTTAATTTCATTCTTCCTTTTTAATATCTTTTTTTATTACTTTCCCACTTTTATTATTCTTTCCGTTCTTCTACCTACTTCATTTAAGGAATATTATTTATTACCTTTAAACTTTTCTAATCCTTTCTCCTCTCTGACCAATTTTCCACTATACTATCCCCATGTATATCATACTTTCCTCTACGGCAATCAATCAACCCACCTTTTAAGGATTCTACTTTCAATCCTTTCTCCTTTTATTACAACTTACCATAGATTGACTAACATAGACACTTCCTTTTTATATAGATTAATTACATTCATTAACCCACAAGCTCTTCTCTACTCTCTCTATTCTCTTACTCTCCTCAATTTCCTTACCTCATCCATGGCATCCTCCTCTATCCCCCAGCATAGCTCTATCGATCTCACTAATGAAGAAGCAGAGATGCTTTATACTCCAGACTTCGGATGGGACTTTGTTAAGGAAGATCCCAAATTATTTCTTATTGGCTGCTTCATCTCGTCAAAACCAATTGACATATATGCCGTCATTAGCGCTTTTGAAGGCATCTGGAAGCCCAACAATGTGGTGTCTATTACTGTCATCCAAGATAACTTTCTCAAGATCAAATTCAAGGAGATCAAGCCCTGTTACGAAGTCCTTAACCGTGGTCCTTGGCTGTATAAGGACGAATGGTTAGCCCTTATTGAGTACAACCCTGCCAAACCTATTGGAGAATACTCCTTCAATGTTATGAGGATCTGGATCCGCATATTCGCCCTTCCTTCCTCACTCTTTGAGGACATCGATTGATCTCACTTAGTGGGACACGCTCTAGGGTCTATGGTAGGCAACGTCGTACGAACTAATACCCGAGAGATTGAAGGAAATATGAAAGAATTCCTGCGTGTGGAAATTTTGCTGGATATCACCAAACTGGTCACCCGTTTTGTCTTCATTGGATCCCGGGCAAATAAAACTATGTGCCGTCTCCAATACAAACGCCTTCCTACCTTATGTCCTGGCTGTGGTATAAATAGCCACACAATTGAAAACTGTCCAATCCATCTTCTCTAGACCTAAACAAGCTACAATACGGGGAGTGGCTCCGCTACCTCCCTCCAAGACGTCGCCCAGTTGGTACCCATGGGCGTATCCGCAATGTTGAGCCTGATCTTAACCAAAACAACCTTTTACCGATTGGTACTTTTTCTTCTACTTTCTCCAATATTTTACTCTATTTTTGGTTTAGATTTAAACTTACTTTATCTTTTTTGTTATCTTTATTCATAATTTTATCTTTATTACTTTTCTTCTTCATAGTTCCTCATGCTCCTGCCGCTTCTGCCAATACTAATGTTCCAATCAATGATCCGAATGTTATGGGTAATTCTTTCTATCCATCTCTTATTAATAATCCCTATTATAATAATAAGCTTTCAATATATAAACTTGTTTCTTACTCCAAACTATTCACAGGCTCCCTAAACGAGGGTGATGCTGCATCCTTCTCGGAACAACCCACTAAGGAAGCACCCAACAATGATACGGCTATGGGTGATGCCCCTTCCAAAGATCCATCTGCCTCGGAATTGAAACAGAAAGCCCCTCTCGAGCCTCAACCCCTAAATACCATCTATCCTATCCCTGAAGATGTATCGGATGATGATTGGGATGCCACGGATGATGGTGTCCCCAGCCCAACTGCTCCGTAAATTAAAAAGATCGAAGCTGAACTGCGTAAGCCCCCTGTTTTTACCGATTCCAATTTCAATGAATTTAACCAATGGCTATTGAAAACTTATCCAAATGATGTAGCTCCTGCCTCTGCTCCAGCCCCACCGAACCGTGGTACAAAACGTTGTTCTCCCATCCAAGTGTCGCTCCCACCAAAGAAATCCAAACCCTCCGGATCCACTCCTAAGGCTGGGATGAGCAGCTCAAAAAACTCTCCGGCGGCGGCTGACTCCCAGACCCGCCGAGCAAAATGAGGATCCTTTGCTGGAACTGCTAGGGTTTAGGACAAGCCCCGGTATTTCAACATTTTCGTAACTATGTCCAACAATCCAACCCAGATGTTATCTTCTTATGCGAAACTAAAATTAATAATGAGGCATGTAGCCAACTTTGTCTTTCCTTAGGTATGATAAATGTTATTGCTATTCCCCCAACGGAGGGGTGTTCCGATATTGCGCTATTCATTTCGAACAATAATAATATTACTTTAATTTCGTACTCGCCGCGTTATATACACACCCAAATCATATTGAATGATCGCACTTTGTATTTTACTGGAATGCACGGCTATTCTGAAACCAGTCAAAAACACAAAACATGGGAAATTATCGATTCCTTACATATAAATAATAATAATATCCCCTGGCTTCTAGGAGGGGATTTTAATGAAATTTTATCTGACTCTGAAAAACAAGGTGGTAGCCGAAGGGCTCGATCACAAATAAATAATTTCCGTCATTGTCTTTCACGCAACAATCTCTTTGATTGTAAACCAACATCTGGGTGGTTTACTTGGACAAAAGTTGGGCCCTTAACTCCAACCATACATGAAATATTAGACCGGTTCATTGCTAACTCGGCCTGGCAGGATCTCTTTCCTTCATATCGTATCACAATGGACTATGTGGCTAAGTCCAATCACTGCTTTCTGACTCTTGATACATCCCCGCAGCTGTTAACCCCCTTCAGCGACCACCCAACACGTTTCGTTTCGAAAATTGTTGGGCGAATAATGAGAACAATATATCCACTATTAAACGCACTTGGGTCAATACCTCTGGAACAGCCATCGAAAAAATAAAAGCTGTTGGTACATGTCTGGAGGAATGGCAGAATCAACAAAGACTAAAGTCCACCGGTCGTATTAATTTCCTTACCAAAAAAATAAACAAATTTTTATGCCAACCCTTAAATCCCACTACTGGAGTAATTTATATAAAACACAGAACTGAACTTAATAAACTTCTAATGGAGCAAGAAATTTATTGGGCTCAAAGATCTCGAACACTTTGGCTCTCTCAAGGGGATAAAAATACGAGGTTCTTCTATGCCCGGGCAAACAATAGAAGGAAAAAAAACTCGATCACAGGTCTTTTTGATTCTAATTCGAATTGGTGTATGGCTGATTCAGATCTAATGTCTACTGCTTCTAGCTATTTCCAAAACCTCTTTACGTCCTCCAACCCCCAAATTTCCGATAATATACTCGATAAAATTATGCCTTCTATCACTCAATCTATGAATGATACTCTCTTAAGGACTTTTACAAAAGAAGAAATTCTCCATGCTTTCCGGAACATTGATCCTAGGAAAGCGCCTGGTATTGATGGACTACCATGTAGCTTTTTTCGTCAACACTGGAACACTGTTGGCGAAGATGTTATTAATCTATGCCTTGACTTACTAAATGGCACTACTGATATGGCCTTGGTCAATAAAACTATACTGGTACTAATCCTAAAAATCCAGGACCCAACTACTATGAAACAACTAAGACCCATCAGTCTATGCACTGTTCTTTATAAAATAGTTGCTAAAACCATTGTCAATAGGATGAAACAAACAATTCCCCTTTGTATTAGCCCTAATCAAGCAGCCTTCGTTCAGGGACGTAACATCTCTGATAACATCCTTGTTGCCCATGAAATTATTCACAATATCAATTCAGGGGCAACTAAATCCTCCCAAGGAGCTACTCATAAACTAGATATGGAAAAAGCTTTTGATAGAGTTGAATGGTCTTTTTTAGCAAATGTTATGGAACGCATGGGCTTCGCATCTGATTGGATCTCCCTCATAATTCGATGCATTACTACAGTTTCTTTTTCAGTCAAAATTAATAACTCCTTCTCCCCCTTTTTTCAACCTCAATGTGGTTTACGTCAAGGTGACCCTTTATCACCTTTCCTTTTCCTATTTTGTACACAAGGGCTCTCTGCTTACCTATCTACTGCCCAACAAACAAACATCCTTCCGGGGCTTGGAGCCTGTAAATATGGCCCCAGAGTCAACCATCTACTCTTTGCTGATGACTGTATGGTATTCATTAATAATACTCCAACTAAAGCTACTCATCTTAAAAGAGCCCTACAAACATATGCTGCTGCTTCCGGTCAAGCGGTTAATTTTGATAAATCGACATTTTTTTATAATCCACGTACCCCATCCTCAACAAGAACCACAATCAATAGTCTATTGCAAGTACGTGAGGTATCTAACCCTGGTGTATACCTAGGTGTTCCACTTCTCATTGGGAAGAACAAAACTGAGTCATTAGGCTTTGTGCGTGATAAAGTTCATGACCGTCTTTCTAGCTGGGATAAACATCTCATTTCTTTTAGTGGTCAGGAGATTTTCATTAAAGCTATCCTACAATCTCTACCTCAATATGTTATGTCCTGTTATCTTCTTCCACAAAACATTATCGACGATATGACTTCAGCAATTCGGCAATATTGGTGGTCTGGCAAATCCAATAAAAAAGGATGACATCTGCTTCCATGGAATCATGTTTGTTTACCTAAGGCCGCCGGAGGTATGAGGTTTAAGGATTTACATGACTTCAATGTTGCTCTCTTGGGTAAGCAATTATGGAGACTCATTTGCGAACCATATTCTTTATTGGGCCAAATATACCGTGCTAAATACTTTCCTTCTGGGAATATCCTCGATGCCTCCAGACCCAACCGAGGCTCCTTTGCATGGCAAGGCATGTATAATGCAATAACAAAGTCTCTTCCTAGGCTTCCTATAACGTCCAGGTATTAATAGTAATATCAGAGTGCACAAAGACATCTGGGGCGGTCATTCCCCTATCACCCTCACTGGAGATTACGAAATCTCGGATGAAGTCCATATTCGATGCCGAGATTTCATGCTTCGTAATCAAACGGCTTGGGACCCTGAAAAGGTACGATGTTATTTTAACCCAACTGATGCCATTGCCATTCTCCGTATACCAATCATAAATGATCATCGTGATTCTATTCTTTGGTATCCTAATGATTCGAGTATTTAATCGGTCCGCTCTGGTTATCTTTTTTTACAACGTTCTACGGACCCACATACGTCACCTACACGCTTTTGAAAATTTCTGTCCAAAGTTAAGGCCTTACCTAAGGTCAAAACTTTTGGTTGGCGTATGGCGTCTGATGCTCTACCAGTTGGTTCCAAAATGCAAGTTTTCTCACCAAATTCGGGGCCTTGTCCTATCTGTGGAGCCCACACGGAGTCCATACTCCATGCTCTTCGTGATTGTGTAGGGGCTTCTAAAGCCCTTCAGCTCTCTGGTATTCCCATAACTCTTTCTAGGAGTTTGGCTATTACCTCATTACAATGGTTGGAGGAAGCTGCCAACCTTCTATCTTCTGACAAGTTTGGCCTCTTCCTCACAACTATTTGGAATGTCTGGAATAGACGTAACGTCTTGGTTCATAATCACCATCTACAACCACCATGGCTTATTGCCGTTAACTACATTAGTTTACATGACGACTTCTACAATGCCTCTTCTTCTTCCACCCCTACGCCTTCCATCCTATATCCTCCATGCTGGAACCCTCCTCCACCTAACCATATAAAAATAAATGTGGATGTGGCTTTTGGCGCTATGGCACGTGATTTTACAGGTGCAGTTGTGGCACGTGATTTTACAGGTGCAGTTGTGGGTGGCCTCGCATTTTCGCTTGGTAGCTGCTTGGATGCAGTTACTTGTGAAGGTGAAAGCCTTCTTGTAGGAATCACCTTCGCCCGATCTCAAGGATGGAATCGGATCTTGCTTGAAACTGATTGTGCTTCCCTTGGAAATATGATCAACAAACCAGGGATGAACCTTTCTACTTTGGGACCTCTTCTTCATCAGATTCGAGAGTCTCTTCATGTTTTTTATTCCGCTTCTGTTTCTTTTGTACGCCGTGAGGCAAATCATGTGGCCCATACTTTGGCTACTTTTTCGCTGAGATCTATGTCTTCCATGTCTTTTAATTCAGACATTCCTACATGTATCAATCATCTTGTACCAAATTTCTCTATGATATAATAAAATTTAGGCACTCTTTTCCCCTTTTTAGGGTCCTCTAGCTGTGCTTGAAGTACATTAGTAGGGGTTTTTAATGAGGACTTTTCTTCAAAAAAAAATTTCCAACGGGTCCATTGAAGGCCCATTTAGACCTGCATGTCCGAAACCGATACAAAAAGGACCGCAAAAAAGTTTTAATCAAATTTTAGGAGTTCAAATAAATGATTAGGAGCTTTTCAACACAATTATATCCCAAAAATTTAATTTTTATACATTTTACTCAGTTAAAATTCCAACGGGTCCACTGAAAGGCCCATTTAGACCCGCACGTCCGAAACCTCTACATAAAGGACCGCAAAACAAGTTTTGATCATATTTTAGGAGTAAAAATAATTGATTATGAGATTTTCAACACAATTATATTGCAAAACTTCAATTTTTATACTTTTTACTCATTCAAATTCCAACGGGTCCATTGAAAGGCCCATTTAGACATGCTCGTCCGAAACATCTACAAAAGGGGCGCAAAACAAGTTTTAATCAAATGTTAGGACATCATGTAATTTATTAGGAGATTTTTAACACAATTATATTGCAAAACCTCAATTTCTGTACTTTTTACTCAGTTAAAATTCCAACGGGTCCATTGAAAGGCCCATTTAGACCTGCTTGTCCGAAACCTCTACAAAAGGACCGCAAAACAAGTTTTAATCAAATTTTAGGAGTTCAAGTAATTGATTAGAAGCTTTCCAACACAATTATATTGCAAAACCTCAATTTCTGTACTTTTTACTCAGTTAAAATTCCAACGGGCCCATTGAAAGGCCCATTTAGACCTGCTTGTCCGAAACGTCTACAAAAAGGACCGCAAAAATGTTTTATTCAAATATTAGGAGTTCAAATAATTGATTAGGAGCTTTTCAACACAATTATATTGGAAAACCTCAATTTCTGTACTTTTTACTCAGTTAAAATTCCAACGGGTCCATTGAAAGGCCCATTTAGACCTGCTTGTCCGAAACCTCTACAAAAGGACCGCAAAACAAGTTTTAATCAAATTTTAGGAGTTCAAGTAATTGATTAGAAGCTTTCCAACAGAATTATATTGCAAAACCTCAATTTCTGTACTTTTTACTCAGTTAAAATTCCAACGGGTCCATTGAAAGGCCCATTTAGACCTGCTCCTCCGAAACCTCTAAAAAAAGGACCGCAAAAATGTTTTATTCAAATATTAGGAGTTCAAATAATTGATTAGGAGCTTTTCAACACAATTATATTGCAAAACCTCAATTTTTGTACTTTTTACTTAGTTAAAATTCCAGCGGGTCCATTGAAAGGCCCATTTTGACCCGCTCGTCCGAAACCTCTACAAAAAGGACTGCAAAACAAGTTTTAATCAAATTTTAGGAGTTCATGTAATTTTTTAGGAGCTTTTCAACACAATTAAATTGCAAAACCTCAATTTCTGTACTTTTTACTCAGTTAAAATTCCAACGGGTCTATTGAAAGGCACATTTAGTCCTGGTCGTCCGAAACCTATACAAAAAGGACCGCAAAACAAGTTTTAATCAAATTTTAGGAATTCAACTAATTGATTAGGAGCTTTTCAACACAATTATATTGCAAAACCTCAATTTCTGTACTTTTTACTCAGTTAAAATTTCAATGGGTCCATTGAAAGGCCCATTTCAACCCGCTCGTCCGAAACCTCTACAAATAGGACTACAAAAAAAATTTAATCAAACTTTAGGAGTTTATGTAATTGATTAGGAGCTTTTCAACACAATTATATTGCAAAACCTCAATTTTATACTTTTTACTAAGTTCAAATTCCAACGGGCCTATTGAAAGGCCCATTTAGACTTGCTCGTCTGAAACCTCTACAAAAAGGACCGCAAAAATGTTTTAGTCAAATATTAGGAGTTCAAATAACTTATTAGGAGCTTTTCAACACAATTATATTGCAAAACCTCAATTTCTGTACTTTTTACTTAGTTAAAATTCCAACGGGTCCATTGAAAGGCCTATTTCGACCCGCTCGTCTGAAACCTCTACAAAAACGACCTCAAAACAAGTTTTAATCAAATTTTAGGAGTTAAAATAATTGATTAATAGGTTTTCAAAACAATTATATTGCAAAACCTCAATTTTTGAACTTTTTACTCAGTTAAAATTTCAACGGGTCCATTGAAAGGCCCATTTCGACCCGCTCGTCCGAAACCACTACAAAAAGAACTGCAAAAAAGTTTTAATCAAAATTTAGGAGTTTATGTAATTGATTAGTAGCTTTTCAACACAATTATATTGCAAAACCTCAATTTTATACATTTTACTCAGTTAAAATTCCAACGAGTCCATTGAAAGGCCTATTTAAACCTGCTCGTCTGAAACCTCTACAAAAAGGACCGCAAAAATGTTTTATTCAAATATTAGGAGTTCAAATAATTGATTAGGAGCTTTTCAACACAATTATATTGCAAAACCTCAATTTCTGTACTTTTTACTTAGTTAAAATTCCAACGGGTCCATTGAAAGGCCCATTTCGACCCGCTCGTCCGAAATCTCTACAAAAAGGACTTCAAAACAAGTTTTAATCAAAATTTAGGAGATCGAATAATTGATTAGGAGCTTTTCAACATAATTATATTGCAAAACCTCAATTTTTGTACTTTTTACTCAGTTAAAATTCCAACGGGTCCATTGAAAGGCCCATTTAGACCTGCTCGTCCGAAACCTCTACAAAAAGGACTGCAAAAATGTTTTATTCAAATATTAGGAGTTCAAATAATTGATTAGGAGCTTTTCAACACAATTATATTGCAAAACCTCAATTTTTGTACTTTTTACTCAGTTAAAATCCCAGCGGGTCCATTGAAAGGCCCATTTTGACCCGCTCGTCCGAAACCTCTACAAAAAGGACTGCAAAACAAGTTTTAATCAAATTTTAGGAGTTCATGTAATTGTTTAGGAGCTTTTCAACACAATTATATTGCAAAACCTCAATTTCTGTACTTTTTACTCAATTAAAATTCCAACGGGTCCATTGAAAGGCCCATTTAGACCTGCTCGTCCGAAACCTCTACAAAAAGGACTGCAAAAATGTTTTATTCAAATATTAGGAGTTCAAATAATTGATTAGGAGCTTTTCAACACAATTATATTGCAAAACCTCAATTTTTGTACTTTTTACTCAGTTAAAATCCCAGCGGGTCCATTGAAAGGCCCATTTTGACCCGCTCGTCCGAAACCTTTACAAAAAGGACTGCAAAACAAGTTTTAATCAAATTTTAGGACTTCATGTAATTGTTTAGGAGCTTTTCAACACAATTATATTGCAAAACCTCAATTTCTGTACTTTTTACTCAGTTAAAATTCCAACGGGTCCTTTGAAAGGCCCATTTAGACCTGCTCGTCCGAAACCTCTACAAAAAGGACCGCAAAACAAGTTTTAATCAAATTTTAGGAGTTCAAATATTTGATTAGGAGCTTTTCAAAACAATTATATTGCAAAATCTCAATTTCTGTACTTTTTACTCAGTTAAAATTTCAATGGGTCCATTGAAAGGCCCAGTTTGACCCGCTCGTTCGAAACCACTACAAAAAGGACTACAAAAAAGTTTTAATCAAATTTTAGGAGTTTATGTAATTGATTAGTAGCTTTTCAACACAATTATATTGCAAAACCTCAATTTTATACATTTTACTCAGTTAAAATTCCAACGAGTCCATTGAAAGGCCTATTTAAACCTGCTCGTCTGAAACCTCAACAAAAATGACCGCAAAAATGTTTTATTCAAATATTAGGAGTTCAAATAATTGATTAGGAGCTTTTCAACACAATTATATTGCAAAACCTCAATTTCTGTACTTTTTACTTAATTAAAATTCCAACGGGTCCATTGAAAGGCCCATTTCGACCCGCTCGTCAGAAATCTCTACAAAAAGGACTGCAAAACAAGTTTTAATCAAATTTTAGGAGTTCAAATAATTGATTAGGATCTTTAGAACATAATTATATTGCAAAACCTCAATTTTTGTACTTTTTACTCAGTTAAAATTCCAACGGGTCCATTGAAAGGCCCATTTAGACCTGCTCGTCCGAAACCTCTACAAAAAGGACTGCAAAAATGTTTTATTCAAATATTAGGAGTTCAAATAATTGATTAGGAGCTTTTCAACACAATTATACTGCAAAACCTCAATTTCTGTACTTTTTACTTAGTTAAAATTCTAACGAGTCCATTGAAAGGCCCATTTAGACATGCTCGTCCGAAACCTCGACAAAAAGGACCACAAATTAGTTTTAATCAAATTTTAGGAGTTCAAATAATTGATTAGGAACTTTTCAACACAATTATATTGAAAAACCTCAATTTTATACTTTTTACTCAGTTAAAATTCCAACGGGCCCATTGAAAGGCCCATTTAGACCTGCTCCGTCCGAAACCTCTAAAAAAAGGACCGCAAAATTTTTTTATTCAAATATTAGTAGTTCATGTAATTGATTAGGAGCTTTTCAACAGAATTATATTGCAAAACCTCAATTTCTGTACTTTTTACTCAGTTAAAATTCCAACGGGTCCATTGAAAGGCCCATTTAGACCTGCTCCTCCGAAACCTCTAAAAAAAGGACCGGAAAAATGTTTTATTCAAATATTAGGAGTTCAAATAATTGATTATGAGCTTTTCAACACAATTATATTGCAAAACCTCAATTTCTGTACTTTTTACTTAGTTAAAATTCCAACGGGTCCATTGAAAGGCCTATTTCGACCTGCTCGTCTGAAACCTCTACAAAAACGACCTCAAAACAAGTTTTAATCAAATTTTAGGAGTTAAAATAATTGATTAATAGGTTTTCAAAACAATTATATTGCAAAACCTCAATTTTTGAACTTTTTACTCAGTTAAAATTTCAACGGGTCCATTGAAAGGCCCATTTCGACCCGCTCGTCCGAAACCACTACAAAAAGAACTGCAAAAAAGTTTTAATCAAATTTTAGGAGTTTATGTAATTGATTAGTAGCTTTTCAACACAATTATATTGCAAAACCTCAATTTTATACATTTTACTCAGTTAAAATTCCAACGAGTCCATTGAAAGGCCTATTTAAACCTGCTCGTCTGAAACCTCTACAAAAAGGACCACAAAAATGTTTTATTCAAAGATTAGGAGTTCAAATAAATGATTAGGAGCTTTTCAACACAATTATATTGCAAAACCTCAATTTCTGTACTTTTTACTTAGTTAAAATTCAAACGGGTCCATTGAAAGGCCCATTTCGACCCGCTCGTCCGAAATCTCTACAAAAAGGACTACAAAACAAGTTTTAATCAAATTTTAGGAGTTCGAATAATTGATTAGGAGCTTTTCAACATAATTATATTGCAAAACCTCAATTTTTGTACTTTTTACTCAGTTAAAATTCCAACGGGTCCATTGAAAGGCCCATTTAGACCTTCTCGTCCGAAACCTCTACAAAAAGGACTGCAAAAATGTTTTATTCAAATATTAGGAGTTCAAATAATTGATTAGGAGCTTTTCAACACAATTATATTGCAAAACCTCAATTTTTGTACTTTTTACTCAGTTAAAATCCCAGCGGGTCCATTGAAAGGCCCATTTTGACCCGCTCGTCCGAAACCTCTACAAAAAGGACTGCAAAACAAGTTTTAATCAAATTTTAGGAGTTCATGTAATTGTTTAGGAGCTTTTCAACACAATTATATTGCAAAACCTCAATTTCTATACTTTTTACTCAGTTAAAATTCCAACGGGTCCATTGAAAGGCCCATTTAGACCTGCTCGTCCGAAACCTCTACAAAAAGTACCGCAAAACAAGTTTTAATCAAATTTTAGGAGTTCAAATAATTTATTAGGAGCTTTTCAAAACAATTATATTGCAAAACCTCAATTTCTGTGCTTTTTACTCAGTTAAAATTTCAACGGGTCCATTGAAAGGCCCATTTTGACCCTCTCGTCCGAAACCTCTACAAAAAGGACTGCAAATGTAACCCCCTTAACCCGGCCCAGACGGTTGGCCCGAATTAAGAAAGTCACACGGGGAAAATCAAAGTCAACCCGAAAGTCAACCTTGATTAACGACCTTTTTTCTTTTTAAAACTTGTGTAGATGCATATTAAACCTAGATATGATCGTTCAAACAGCATGCTCAAAGATCATAGTCATCAGAGATCAAATAGGGACCCAATTGAACAATTTACAACTTTAGGGACCAAATTGTAATTTCTGTAAATTATAAGGTCTTAACACAAATTAAAGTTACCAACTTATAATTAATCAGTTTTCATGCTTCTCTGCAAAATTTCAGCTCAAACGGACATCCCAAACTCATACAATTGCACAAACAAGTTTCAGGACCAAAATGCAAACATTTCAAAACATATAACCGCCCATGTCAGCCCCCAACGGTCAGGTGTTCCGAAACAGGGAGAACCTGTTTCGAAACGCGGGACCGTTCCGCAACGTGTTCCAAAACGAGGCCTGGCAGAGGCATCTCCGTTTCGGAACGGTACCTTCCGTTTCGGACGCCTGGGCCACTACAGGGCACCCGTTCCGAAACGGTAGCTCCCGTTCCGATACGGCCTGCACAGAATGCAGAGAAATGGCTGCTAAAACACACAATTGACTTTCCAAACATGCTCCAAATGCAACCAAACTTTACCAGCAAGACATACAACATGCAAGGGACATATTTGCATCAACCAATCAACATTATAGCATCAAATATGAAAAGCCCCAATTCTAATGGCATGCTTCCTACTTAGCAAACCATCCAAGCATTAAACCTCCAAACCAATCACATAATAGCCAATTACATGTGCCAGCATTATTAACAACATTTAACAAACTTAGGGAGTTCAAAACATCTCCCAAAACATCCACATTGGTCCCCCATTGCCAAATGCCAAAAGCTAAAAGTGTTTAAGAAAACCTTTCCATACTTGAGCTTAATTCCCACTTGATTGCTTGCCCTCCTTGCTGCCCTCAATGCACCTTAACGCTCTGCATTATTGATTTAAGAAAAAAGAGAGAGCGTAAGCAAAAGCTTAGTGAGGAATGCTCATTTAAAACCATACAATAATGCATTTATAAAACTCATTTATAAACCATACTTCAAGCAACATTAAACATGCTCTTAAACATTTAAAAAAAGCATCTCATGCTTCAAGCTCATAACAAGGCATATTGGCAACAAGTGATACATTTCACATAAGATCCACACATGGACTTTTAAACACCATTGTGATCTTATCCCCGTGGACTTTTAAACACCATGGACCCATGGACTTTTAAACACCATGGCAAGGACCACACAAGGACTTTTAACCACCTTTGTGTCCTTAACAAGAATCTCCCAAGGACTTTTAAACACCTTGGAGTTCTTAAGTAACCAAGGCTTACAAGGACTTTTAACCACCTTGAGCCTTAACCAAGAACCAACCATGGACTTTTAAACACCATGTTGTTCTTAAAATTCACAAGATTCACACAAGGACTTTTAACCACCTTTGTGATCTTAACCAAGAACCATCCAAGGACTTTTAACCACCTTGATGATCTTAAATATACAAGGCTCACACAAGGACTTTTAACCACCTTTGTGACCTTAACCATCACTTGCCAGTATGTATCATTATCATCAATATCTCACTGTTTTAAAGCATTTTACAAAGCCATAAACATCATGCATCTTTAAGCATCAAACCACATTTAAACAATGTTCAAAAACAAGGAACTCTTACCTTGAGTTTCCTTTAACACATGGCTTATAATCTCAGCAAATAAACATGCTAGATATGCTTTCAAAACAGATTTAAAATCATGCAAACATCACATTGCATTACAACCAAAACCATGGCCATCATCAAGAGAGTTTTTCCGAAAACTTACTCTTGAGCTTAGCTAAGTTGCTTAGACTTAAACTAAGCTCCCAAACCTTCAAAACACTGGTTTCAAAGCCGAAAACCAAATTCCACTCACCGATTCCGTTTCGCCTCTTGCCGAAACACAAATCAAGCTTCCGAATCACCACCACTTGGATCCAAATATGACTCCCCTGTTTTAAACACATCAAAGCAGAGGATTAATGCATCATCATGCATTAATAGCTTCAACGAAAGCACCTAAACTCGCTGCTCTCATCCACACTCCATTTTCGGCTACGAAACACAACCGAAAATGCATCCAAACAACTCCTTAACATTGCCCAGCCATGATCCATCAAAACTAAACATCTTTAAACATCATTTAACATCTAAAAAGGACCTAACAACATCCTTATATCTCCAGCAACAACAGATCCACAAGATCACTTCAAAATCAACCAAGAACACAAGCTAAACTTAGGAAATTCAACCTATCCGGGATTGCATTAATAAAAACTCAATTCCTTATCAAATTAACACTCATTTAACATCAATTTAACACCTTAAAACACAGCCCAATCAGATCATACGAAAATCCATCAAAAATCACCAAATCTAGCATTTAAAGCCAAGATCCATTACACAACTTCAAAACCATTTATAAATCATCAATTAAGGATTGAGAACTTAGGAATTTTAGTAAAGAACTGAGAGTTTAGAGGAGAAGGACGTTCTTACCTCCAAACTTGAGTTTTCTCCCTTTTTGGAACCAAAAAGCTTGAAGAATCAACTAGCAAATGGTGAGGTTTTGTTGATGAGATGATTAGCAATCAAAAGAGAATTGAAAAGAGATGTTTAGGTGACAAAATCAGAGAAAAAGCTCTGGAGAAAAGATGTTTGGCTTGAGAGAAAAATGAGAGAAAATGGAAAATGAGATTTTAGGAAAATTAGTTGGAAATAACTTCCCTCCACTTTTCTTTTGTTTAAAAACCAGAATTAAATCATTAAATATCTTAGAAAAATCTGGAGAAACTCCCTTTGGGTAAATAGCTCCTTAAAGATTCAAAGTTTCAATCCTTTTTAAAACAGTCACGAAATTTTCAAAAATTACATTTTGGTCACTAGCCAAAATGTCACCCTTCCCAACCTCATTTTATAAAATTGATTTCACAGTTCACTTATATATATTAAAAGAAGATTTTAGAACATTTTTCCATATTTTTAATGCAACCCGAACTAGGCTTTCCTAATTTCACCTTTTTATATTCGAACAACACTTTGACCGAACCGGTCCAAGCCCAAAACTTCTAAGCCCAAAACCGGGGCGTTACAACTCTCCCCCCCTTAAGAAATTTCGTCCCCGAAATTTACCTGAAGGAAATAGATAAGGAAACTGCTTCAGCATGTCATCCTTCCGCTCCCACGTGGCTTCCTCAACGCCACGGTGCTTCCACAACACCTTCACCAACTCAATGGTCTTGCCACGAAGAACCTTGCTATCCGAATCCAGAACCTTCACCGGTTCCTCATCATAGGTCAAATCCGGATTCAATTCCACTTCCTCCACAGGCATCACATGCGAAGGATCAGATCTGTACTTCCGGAGCATAGAAACATGAAACACATCATGAATCTTCTCCAACTCTTGAGGTAGCCTCAACTTGTACGCAACAGGACCCACACGCTCAACCACCTCGTATGGTCCAATGTACCTAGGGCTCAACTTACCCTTCCGGCCAAACCTCATCACCTTCTTCCAAGGCGAAACCTTCAAAAACACACGGTCACCCACCGCATACTCAATCTCCTTACGCTTCAAATCCGCGTAAGACTTTTGCCGATCAGAAGCTGCCTTCAACCGCTCACAGATGAGCTTCACCTTCTCGGTGGTTCCTTTCAACAAAGCCGGCATCGAAACCAACTTTTGACCCGTTTCAGCCCAACAAAGAGGAGTCCTACACTTCCTCCCGTACAAAGCCTCATAAGGTGCCATTTGTATACTTGCCTGATAACTATTGTTATAAGCAAACTCTACCAAAGGCAAAAGCTTCTCCCAAGAACCCTGGAACTCAATCACGCAGCACCTCAACATATCCTCCAAAATCTGGATAACACGCTCTGACTGACCATCCGACTGAGGATGATAAGATGTACTGAAATTCAACCTTGTACCCAAAGCTTGATGCAAACACTGCCAAAAACGCGATGTAAACATCGGATCCCTATCCGACACAATCGACTTAGGCACACCATGCAGCCGCACAATCTCAGCAATGTACAGCTCCGCAAGCTTATCCAAAGAAAACGTAGTATGCACAGGCAAGAAATGCGCACACTTCGTCAGGCGATCCACAATCACCCACACCGAATTCTTCTTCGATGGTGACAAAGGTAAACCAGATACAAAATCCATGGTAACCCTTTCCCACTTCCACTCAGGGATTCTCAACGGTTGCAACAACCCTGAAGGAACCTGATGCTCAGCCTTAACTCGCTGACACACCAAACACTTGCTCACAAACTCCGCAACATCTTTCTTCAAACCCACCCAATAGTACTCATCACGAAGATCACAATACATCTTAGTACTACCAGGGTGCATAGCAAAAGGACTACTATGACCTTCAGTCAGAATAGCACGCCTCAACTCAGCATCATTGGGCACTACTATTCGACTCCCAAAACACAACACATCATCATCATTAAAGCAGAAATCTGAAGGCCTACCCTCCGCGATATCCTGAACATGAGGCACCAAGGAATCATCCAGCAACTGCTTTTCCTTGATCAACTGAACCAAAGATGGTTTCACTTGCAACTCAGCCACAAGACCACCGTCACGCGATATACTCAAACTGGCAAACATAGCCCTCAGCTCAACAGCTACCTTCCTACTCAAGGCATCCGCAACAACATTAGCTTTTCCAGGATGGTACTCAATCGTCAACTCATAATCCTTGAGCAACTCCACCCAATGCCGCTGCCTGAGATTCAACTCCTTCTGAGACATCAGATACTTCAAACTCTTGTGATCCGTGTACACAGTACACTTCTCACCATACAGGTAATGTCTCCAGATCTTCAGAGCAAAAACCACTGCAGCCAACTCAATGTCATGCGTAGGATAATTGCGCTCATGCACCTTCAACTGCCGCGATGCATAAGCCACAACCTTACCCTCTTGCATCAGCACACATCCCAAACCAACATAGGACGCATCACTATAGACTACAAACTCTTTCCCTGATTCAGGTTGAACCAAGATAGGAGCTTGCGTCAGAGCCGCCTTAAGCTTCTCAAAAGCCTGCTGTCTCGCCTCCGTCCATTCATACTTAACATCCTTTTGCAACAACTTCGTCAAAGGTGCAGCAATCTTAGAAAACCCATCCACAAACCTCCGGTAGTATCCCGCCAAACCAAGGAAACTACGGACCTCATGAACAGACTTAGGAACCTTCCAGTTCATCACTGCCTCAATCTTCTGAGGATCAACACGAATCCCCTCAGCAGAAACCACATGCCCAAGAAACACCACCTCCTTAAGCCAGAACTCGCACTTGCTCAGCTTAGCATAAAGCTGATTCTCCAACAAAGCTTGCAGCACAATCCTCAAATGCTCTTCATGCTCCTCCTCAGTACGCGAGTACACGAGGATATCATCAATGAACACCACAACGAACTTGTCCAGGTATTCATGAAACACACGGTTCATCATGTCCATGAAAGCAGCAGGAGCATTTGTCAAACCAAACGGCATCACAAGGAACTCATAATGCCCATACCTTGTCCTGAAAGCTGTCTTAGCCACATCCACATCCTTCACCTTCAACTGGTAATACCCTGACCTCAAGTCAATCTTAGAGAACACAGCTGCTCCCCGAAATTGATCAAAGAGATCATCAATTCTCGGCAAAGGATACCGATTCTTGATAGTCAACTTGTTCAGCAGACGGTAATCAATGCACATTCTCATAGTGCCATCCTTCTTCTTCACAAACAAGACCGGTGCACCCCAAGGTGACACACTCGGCCGAATGAAACCACGATCGAGCAACTCTTGCAACTGCGTCTTCAGCTCCTTCAGCTCCTTAGGTGCCATTCTATACGGGGTAATGGACACAGGAGTTGTATTCTCATACAGCTCGATTCCAAACTCCATCTCGCGATTAGGAGGTAAACCAGGCAACTCCTCAGGAAACACACCAGGAAACTCCTTCACAACTCTGATATCCTGCACACGTAACTCCTTAGAGCTAGGATTCATCACAAAAGCTAGATAAGCTTCACAACCTTGCCTCAACATTCGGCTCGCCTCCAAGGTAGACACCACATTGGCAAGAAACTTCACATTCTCACCAACCACAACAACTTCATAATCATCCGCAAGCTTCAACGAAACTCGCTTATTTTCACAATCCACAACAGCACGATGCTCAGCAAGCCAATCCATACCAAGGATTACATCAAAACCATAGAAAGGCAACTGCATAAGGTCAACATGAAAAACATGTTCTTGAACAACCAAAGGACACCTTCTATACAGCTTTCGAGTCACAACAGTCTCACCAAAAGAACTAGTGACACGAACTCAAACATCCAAAGACTCAACAGGCAAACCAAGCAATTCAGCATGCTCACGCAATATGTATGAATGCGTAGATCCAGAATCTATCAAGGAAAGTAATGACAAGGATTGCAAAGTAAAAGTACCTGCAATCACATCCGCGTCATTCCTCCCCTCTCGCTGAGCATACACCCTAGCTTGACCTCCACCCTCAGGCTGAATAGCCACAACATGGGCCACTCCTCGACCACCTTCCTCTCTTCGCTGAAAGTTACCACGGCCGCGCCCACGACCTCTCTGCGGTGCAGCAACAACAGGAGCACGCACTTGGCCACCAGCCAACATCGGACACTCCCTCCTCATTTGATCCGCAGATCCACAATTCCAGCACCCGTTACCAGCTGCCGCAACAGGAGCTTGCACCTCCCTCACAGCACGAGGACAGTCACGCTTCGTATGACCACGTGAACCACAAATCCAACACACACTCGGATCAACTCTAGCATTGCCTCCCCGAGCAGATACTCCACCACCTCGCTTAGCCGAGGACTGATACTTCTGATCACGTCCCCTTTTGTTCCGTCCACCACCGGAACTATATTCAGCAGCTCGCTTCCCAGCACTAGAACCAGCACTCTTAGCAGATAAACCCAAGTTCATCTCAATATCCTTTGCTCGGCCCACCAGCACATCAAAATCATCATACTCGGTAGCCAGCACATACATCTTCACATCCGTCACTAAACCATAACGGAATCTTTCGCACCTCGCCCGCTCATCAGGGACTAACTCAGGCGCATATTGACTGAGTCGAACAAACTGCACTTCATACTCAGCCACAGACATGCTCCCTTGGGTAAGAGACATGAACTCTCGCTTCTTTTCATCTAGGTACCTCACACCTAGATACCTTCTCTTGAACACATTCTGGAAGAATGTCCAAGTTACATCAGCATCAGCCATCCCAGCGATACTGGTTGTCCACCACGTATAAGCATCATCCTGTAGTAAAGATACTACACAACCCAACTTCTGCACATCAGTGCAACTCATCTGACCCAAGATCCTCTTGGTACTCTCCATCCAGGATTCAGAACCTTCCGCAGACAAACCCCTGAACTCAGTCCCACCTAGACTGCGGAAGCGCTCCAAGGGTAGTCTAACTCCAGCATCTCCCTGATGCCCAGCTCCTTGAGCTCCAGCTACTGCCGCTCGAAAAGCACCAGCAATAGCTTGCACCAACATTGTCATGTCAGGCATAGCTTGCCCCTGACCAGCTTCAGGTCCAGCGACCCCAGCACCAGCTGCAGCTTCAGCTCTTTCACCCTCAGCACCACCACCACCAGGTGGAGGAGGTAACACCGCACTTCCCGCATTCTCCTCATTCTCATTCTCATTCTGAGCCGTAGCTCGCACATTACTCCTCAACTCCCTACGAGGTGCCATACTCTAACAATGCAATCACAAGGCAAACAACAAAGTAAGGCCCAACAAGGTAAGCAATCCAAGTACTCAAGCTCATTTCACTTTAAAAACAACATCATTTCATTAGATTTGATTTGGCAATGGGTACCCACAACATGCTTCATCACAGCATACAACTCAATTGCATCATAATCACAAACCACTCAACATGCTTCCACTCAACAAGCATACAAAGCATACATACTTCAATCATGCACACAATCATTCCCAATTACTCGAGAACTCAGCTCTGATACCACCAAATGTAACCCCCTTAACCCGGCCCAGACGGTTGGCCCGAATTAAGAAAGTCACACGGGGAAAATCAAAGTCAACCCGAAAGTCAACCTTGATTAACGACCCTTTTTTTTCTTTTTAAAACTTTTCTAGATGCATATTAACCCTAGATATGATCGTTCAAACAGCATGCTCAAAGATCATAGTCATCAGAGATCAAACAGGGACCCAATTGAACAATTTACAACTTTAGGGACCAAATTGTAAATTCCGTAAATTATAAGGTCTTAACACAAATTAAAGTTACCAACTTATAATTAATCAGGTTTCATGCTTCTCTGCAAAATTTCAGCTCAAACGGACATCCCAAACTCATACAATTGCACAAACAAGTTTCAGGACCAAAATGCAAACATTTCAAAACATATAACCGCCCATGTCAGCCCCCAACGGTCAGGTGTTCCGAAACAGGGAGAACCTGTTTCGAAATGCGGGACCGTTCCGCAAAGTGTTCCGAAACGAGGCCTGGCAGAGGCATCTCCGTTTCGGAACGGTACCTTCCGTTTCGGACGCCTGGGCCACTACAGGGCACCCGTTCCGATACGGCCTGCACAGAATGCAGAGAAATGGCTGCTAAAACACACAATTGACTTTCCAAACATGCTCCAAATGCAACCAAACTTTACCAGCAAGACATACAACATGCAAGGGACATATTTGCATCAACCAATCAACATTATAGCATCAAATATGAAAAGCCCCAATTCTAATGGCATGCTTCCTACTTAGCAAACCATCCAAGCATTAAACCTCCAAACCAATCACATAATAGCCAATTACATGTGCCAGCATTATTAACAACATTTAACAAACTTAGGGAGTTCAAAACATCTCCCAAAACATCCACATTGGTCCCCCATTGCCAAATGCCAAAAGCTAAAAGTGTTTAAGAAAACCTTTCCATACTTGAGCTTAATTCCCACTTGATTGCTTGCCCTCCTTGCTGCCCTCAATGCACCTTAACGCTCTGCATTATTGATTTAAGAAAAAAGAGAGAGCGTAAGCAAAAGCTTAGTGAGGAATGCTCATTTAAAACCATACAATAATGCATTTATAAAACTCATTTATAAACCATACTTCAAGCAACATTAAACATGCTCTTAAACATTTAAAACAAGCATCTCATGCTTCAAGCTCATAACAAGGCATATTGGCAACAAGTGATACATTTCACATAAGATCCACACATGGACTTTTAAACACCATTGTGATCTTATCCCCATGGACTTTTAAACACCATGGACCCATGGACTTTTAAACACCATGGCAAGGACCACACAAGGACTTTTAACCACCTTTGTGTCCTTAACAAGAATCTCCCAAGGACTTTTAAACACCTTGGAGTTCTTAAGTAACCAAGGCTTACAAGGACTTTTAACCACCTTGAGCCTTAACCAAGAACCAACCATGGACTTTTAAACACCATGTTGTTCTTAAAATTCACAAGATTCACACAAGGACTTTTAACCACCTTTGTGATCTTAACCAAGAACCATCCAAGGACTTTCAACCACCTTGAAGTTCTTAAATATACAAGGCTCACACAAGGACTTTTAACCACCTTTGTGACCTTAACCATCACTTGTCAATATGTATCATTATCATCAATATCTCACTGTTTTAAAGCATTTTACAAAGCCATAAACATCATGCATCTTTAAGCATCAAACCACATTTAAACAATGTTCAAAAACAAGGAACTCTTACCTTGAGTTTCCTTTAACACATGGCTTATAATCTCAGCAAATAAACATGCTAGATATGCTTTCAAAACAGATTTAAAATCATGCAAACATCACATTGCATTACAACCAAAACCATGGCCATCATCAAGAGAGTTTTTCCGAAAACTTACTCTTGAGCTTAGCTAAGTTGCTTAGACTTAAACTAAGCTCCCAAACCTTCAAAACACTGGTTTCAAAGCCGAAAACCAAATTCCACTCACCGATTCCGTTTCGCCTCTTGCCGAAACACAAATCAAGCTTCCGAATCACCACCACTTGGATCCAAATATGACTCCCCTGTTTTAAACACATCAAAGCAGAGGATTAATGCATCATCATGCATTAATAGCTTCAACGAAAGCACCTAAACTCGCTGCTCTCATCCACACTCCATTTTCGGCTACGAAACACAACCGAAAATGCATCCAAGCAACTCCTTAACATTGCCCAGCCATGATCCATCAAAACTAAACATCTTTAAACATCATTTAACATCTAAAAAGGACCTAACAACATCCTTATATCTCCAGCAACAACAGATCCACAAGATCACTTCAAAATCAACCAAGAACACAAGCTAAACTTAGGAAATTCAACCTATCCGGGATTGCATTAATAAAAACTCAATTCCTTATCAAATTAACACTCATTTAACATCAATTTAACACCTTAAAACACAGCCCAATCAGATCATACGAAAATCCATCAAAAATCACCAAATCTTGCATTTAAAGCCAAGATCCATTACACAACTTCAAAACCATTTATAAATCATCAATTAAGGATTGAGAACTTAGGAATTTCAGTAAAGAACTGAGAGTTTAGAGGAGAAGGACGTTCTTACCTCCAAACTTGAGTTTTCTCCCTTTTTGGAACCAAAAAGCTTGAAGAATCAACTAGCAAATTGTGAGGTTTTGTTGATGAGATGATTAGCAATCAAAAGAGAATTGAAAAGAGATGTTTAGGTGACAAAATCAGAGAAAAAGCTCTGGAGAAAAGATGTTTGGCTTGAGAGAAAAATGAGAGAAAATGGAAAATGAGATTTTAGGAAAATTAGTTGGAAATAACTTCCCTCCACTTTTCTTTTGTTTAAAAACCAGAATTAAATCATTAAATATCTTAGAAAAATCTGGAGAAACTCCCTTTGGGTAAATAGCTCCTTTAAGATTCAAAGTTTCAATCCTTTTTAAAACAGTCATGAAATTTTCAAAAATTACATTTTGGTCACTAGCCAAAATGTCACCCTTCCCAACCTCATTTTATAAAATTGATTTCACAGTTCACTTATATATATTAAAAGAAGATTTTAGAATATTTTTACATATTTTTAATGCAACCCGAACTATGCTTTCCTAATTTCACCTTTTTATATTCGAACAGCACTTTGACCGAACCGGTCCAAGCCCAAAACTTCTAAGCCCAAAACCGGGGCGTTACAGCAAAAAAGTTTTAATCAAAATCTAGGTGTTTATGTAATTGATTAGTAGCTTTTCAACACAATTATATTGCAAAACCTCAATTTTATACTTTTTACTCAGTTATAATTCCAACGGGTTCATTGAAAGGCCCATTTAGACCTGCTCGTCTGAAACCTCTACAGAAAGGACCGCAATAATGTTTTATTCAAATATTAGGAGTTCAAATAATTGATAAGGAGCTTTTCAACACAATTATATTGCAACACCTCAATTTCTGTACTTTTTACTCAGTTAAAATTCCAACGGGTCCATTGAAAGGCCCATTTAGACCAGCTCGTCCGAAACCTCTACAAAAAGGACCGCAAAACAAGTTTTAATCAAATTTTAGGAGTTTAAGTAATTGATTAGGAGCTTTTCAACACAATTATATTGCAAAACGTCAATTTCTGTACTTTTTACTAAGTTAAAATTCTAACGAGAACATTGAAAGGCCCATTTCGACCTGCTCGTGCAAAACCTCGACAAAAAGGACCGCAAAACAAGTTTTAATCAAATTTTAGGAGTTCAAATAATTGACTTGGAGCTTTTCAACACAATTATATTGAAAAACCTCAATTTTTATACTTTTTACTCAGTTAAAATTCCAACGGGCCCATTGAAAGGACCATTTAGACCTGCTCTTCCGAAACCTCTGCAAAAAGGACCGCAAAAATGTTTTAGTCAAATATTAGGAGTTCAAATAATTTATTAAGAGCTGTTCAACATAATTACATTGCAAAACCTCAATTTTTGTACTTTTTACTCAGTTAAAATTCCAACGGGTCCATTGAAAGGACCATTTAGACCTGCTCGTCTGAAACCTCTACAAAAAGGACAGCAAAACAAGTTTTAATCAAATTTTAGGAGTTCAAATAATTGACTTGGAGCTTTTCAACACAATTATATTGAAAAACCGCAATTTTTATACTTTTTACTCAGTTAAAATTCCAACGGGCCCATTGAAAGGCCCATGTAGACCTGCTCGTCCGGAACCTCTACAAAAAGGACCGCAAAAATGTTTTATTCAAATATTAGGGGTTCAAATAATTGATTAGGAGCTTTTCAAAATAATTATATTGCAAAATCTCAATTTCCGTACTTTTTACTCAGTTAAAATTCCAACGGTTCCATTGAAAGGCCCATTTAGACCTGCTCGTCCGAAACCTCTACAAAAAGGACCGCAAAACAAGTTTTAATCAAATTTTAAGAGTTCAAATAATTGATTAGGAGCTTTTCAACACATTTATATTGCAAAACCTCAATTTATGTACTTTTTACTCGGTTAAAATTCCAACGGGCCCATTGAAAGGACCATTTAGACATGCTCTTCCGAAATCTCTACAAAAAGGACCGCAAAAATGTTTTAGTCAAATATTAGGAGTTCAAATAATTTATTAGGAGCTTTTCAACATAATTACATTGAAAAACCTCAATTTCTGTACTTTTTACTCAGTTAAAATTCCAACGGGTCCATTGAAAGGCCCAATTAGACCTGCTCGTCCGAAACCTCTACAAAAAGGACCGCAAAACAAGTTTTAATCAAATTTTAGGAGTTCAAATAATTGATTAGGAGCTTTTCAACACAATTATATTGAAAAATCTCAATTTCTGTACTTTTTACTCAGTTAAAATTTCAACGGGTCCATTGAAATGCCCATTTCGTCCCGCTCGTCCAAAACCTCTACAAATAGGACTAAAAAAAAAGTTTTAATCAAATTTTAGGAGTTTATGTAATTAATTAGGAGCTTTTCAACACAATTATATTGCAAAATCTCAATTTTATACTTTTTACTCAGTTAAAATTCCAACGGGCCCATTGAAAGGCCCATTTAGACTTGCTCGTCTGAAACCTCTAAAAAAAGGACGACAAAAATGTTTTAGTCAAATATTAGGAGTTCAAATAACTGATTAGGAGCTTTTCAACACAATTATATTGCAAAAACTCAATTTCTGTACTTTTTACTTAGTTAAAATTCCAACGGGTCCATTGAAAGGCCCATTTCGACCCGCTCGTCCGAAACCTCTACAAAAAGGACTGCAAAACAAGTTTTAATCAAATTTTAGGAGTTCATGTAATTGATTAGGAGCTTTTCAACACAATTATATTGCAAAACCTCAATTTATGTAGTTTTTACTCAGTTAAAATTCCAACGGGTTTATTGAAAGGCCCATCTAGACCTACTCGTCAAAAACCTCGACAAAAAAGACCGCAAAACAAGTTTTAAACAAATTTTAAGAGTTCAAATAATTGATTAGGAGCTTTTCAACACAATTATATTGCAAAACCTCAATTTAAGTACTTTTTACTCAGTTAAAATTCCAACGGGCCCATTGAATGGCCCATTTAGACCTGCTCGTCCGAAACCTCTACAAAAAGGACTGCAAAAATATTTTATTCAAATTTTAGGAGTTCAAATAACTTATTAGGATCTTTCCAACACAATTATAGTGCAAAACCTCAATTTTTGTACTTTTTACTTAGTTAAAATTCCAACGGGTCCATTGAAAGGCCCATTTCGACCCGCTCGTCCGAAACCTCTACAAAAGGACTGCAAAACAAGTTTGAATCAAATTTTAGGAGTTCATGTAATTGATTAGGAGCTTTTCAACACAATTATATTGCAAAACTCAATTTATGTAGTTTTTACTCAGTTAAAATTCCAACGGGTCCATTGAAAGGCCCATCTAGACCTACTCGTCCAAAACCTAGACAAAAGGACCGCAAAACAAGTTTTAATCAAATTTTAGGAGTTCAAATAATTGATTAGAAGCTTTTCAACACAATTATATTGCAAAACCTCAATTTCTGTACTTTTTACTCAGTTAAAGTTCCAACGGGCCCATTGAAAGGTCCATTTAGACCTGCTCGTCCGAAACCTTTACAAAAAGGACCGCAAAAATGTTTTATTTAAATTTTAGGAGTTTATGTAATTGATTAGGAGCTTTTAAACATAATTACATTGCAAAACATCAATTTCTGTACTTTTTACTCAATTAAAATTCCAACGGGTCCATTGAAAGGCCCATTTAGACCTGCTCGTCCGAAACCTCTACAAAAAGGACCGCAAAAAAGTTTTATTCAAATTTTAGGAGTTTATGTTATTGATTAGGAGCTTTTCAACATAATTACATTGCAAAACCTCAATTTTTGTACTTTTTACTAAGTTAAAATTCCAATGGGTCCATGTAAAGGCCCATTTAGACCTGCTCGTCCGAAACCTCTACAAAAAGGACCGCAAAACAAGTTTTAATCAAATTTTAGGAGTTCAAATAATTAATTAGGAGCTTTTCAACATAATTATATTGCAAAATCTTAATTTATGTACTTTTTACTCAGTTAAAATTCCAACGGGTCCATTGAAAGGCCCATTTAGACGTGCTCGTCCGAAACCTCTACAAAAAGGACCGCAAAACAAGTTTTAATCAAATTTTAGGAGTTCAAATAATTGATTAGGAGCTTTTCAACACAATTATATTGAAAAACCTCAATTTTTATACTTTTTACTCAGTTAAAATTCCAACGGGCCCATTGAAAGGACCATTTAGACCTGCTCTTCCGAAATCTCAATAAAAAGGACCGCAAAAATGTTTTAGTCAAATATTAGGAGTTCAAAAAATTTATTAGGAGCTTTTCAACATAATTACATTGCAAAACCTCAATTTCTGTACTTTTTACTCAGTTAAAATTCCAACGGGTCCATTGAAAGGCCCAATTAGACCTGCTCGTCCGAAACCTCTACAAAAAGGACCGCAAAACAAGTTTTAATCAAATTTTAGGAGTTCAAATAATTGATTAGGAGCTTTTCAACACAATTATATTGCAAAACATCAATTTCTGTACTTTTTACTCAGTTAAAATTTCAACGGGTCCATTGAAATGCCCATTTCGACCCGCTCGTCCGAAACCTCTACAAATAGGACTACAAAAAAAGTTTTAATCAAATTTTAGGAATTTATGTAATTAATTAGGAGCTTTTCAACACAATTATATTGCAAAACCTCAATTTTATACTTTTTACTCAGTTAAAATTCCAACGGGCCCATTGAAAGGCCCATTTAGACTTGCTCGTCTGAAACCTCTACAAAAAGGATGACAAAAATGTTTTAGTCAAATATTAGGAGTTCAAATAACTGATTAGGAGCTTTTCAACACAATTATATTGCAAAAACTCAATTTCTGTACTTTTTACTTAGTTAAAATTCCAACGGGTCCATTGAAAGGCCCAATTAGACATGCTCGTCCGGAATCTCTACAAAAAGGACCGCAAAACAAGTTTTACTCAAATTTTAGGAGTTCAAATAATTGATTAGGAGCTTTTCAAAATAATTATATTGCAAAATCTCAATTTCCGTACTTTTTACTCAGTTAAAATTCCAACGGGTCCATTGAAAAGCCCATTTAGACCTGCTCGTCCGAAACCTCTACAAAAAGGACCGCAAAACAAGTTTTAATCAAATTTTAGGAGTTCAAATAATTGATTAGGAGCTTTTCAACACAATTATATTGCAAAACCTCAATTTCTGTACTTTTTACTCAGTTAAAGTTCCAAAAGGGTCCATTGAAAGGCCCAATTAGACCTGCTCGTCCGAAACCTCTACAAAAAGGACCGCAAAACAAGTTTTAATCAAATTTTAGGAGTTCAAATAATTGATTAGGATCTTTTCAAAATAATTATATTGCAAAATCTCAATTTCCGTACTTTTTACTCAGTTAAAATTCCAACGGGTCCATTGAAAGGCCCATTTAGACCTGCTCGTCCGGAACCTCTACAAAAAGGACCGCAAAAATGTTTTAGTCAAATATTAGGAGTTCAAATAATTTATTAGGTGCTTTTCAACATAATTACATTGCAAAACCTCAATTTTTGTACTTTTTACTGAGTTAAAATTCCAACGGGTCCATTGAAAGGCCCATTTAGACCTGCTCGTCCGAAACCTCTACAAAAAGGACCGCAAAACAAGTTTTAATCAAATTTTAGGAGTTCAAATAATTGATTAGGATCTTTTCAACACAATTATATTGCAAAACCTCAATTTCTGTACTTTTTACTCAGTTAAAATTTCAACGGGTCCATTGAAAGGCCCATTTCGACCCGCTCGTCCGAAACCTCTACAAAAAGGACTACAAAAAAAGTTTTAATCAAAATTTAGGAAATTATGTAATTGATTAGTAGCTTTTCAACACAATTATATTGCAAAACCTCAATTTCTATACTTTTTACTCAGTTAAAAATCTAACGAGTCCATTGAAAGGCCCATCTAGACCTACTCGTCCAAAACCTCGACAAAAAGGACCACAAAACAGGTTTTAATCAAATTTTAGGAGTTCAAATAATTGCTTAAGAGCTTTTCAACACAATTGTATTGCAAAACCTCAATTTCTGTACTTTTAACTCAGTTAAAATTCCAACGGGCCCATTGAAAGCCCCATTTAGACATGCTCGTCCGAAACCTCTACAAAATGGACCGCAAAAATGTTTTATTCAAATATTAGGAGTTCAAATAATTGATTAGGAGCTTTTCAACATAATTACATTGCAAAACCTCAATTTCTGTACTTTTTACTCTGTTAAAATTCCAAAGGGTCCACTAAAAGGCCCATTTCGACTCGCTGGTCAGAAACCTCTACAAAAAGGACTGCAAAACAAGTTTTAATCAAAATTTAGGAGTTCATGTAATTTATTAGGAACTTTTCAACACAATTATATTGCAAAACCTCAATTTCTGTACTTTTTACTCAGTTAAAATTCCAACGGGTCCATTGAAGGCCCATTTCAACCCGCCCGTCCGAAACCTCGACAAAAAGGACCGCAAAAATAGTTTTAATCAAATTTTAGGAGTTCAAATAATTGATTAGGAGCTTTTCAACACAATTATATTGAAAAACCTCAATTTTATACTTTTTACTCAATTAAAATTCCAACGGGTCCTTTGAAAGGCCCATTTCGACCTGCTCGTCTAAAACCTCTACAAAAAGGACCGCAAAAATGTTTTATTCAAATATTAGGAGTTCAAATAATTGATTAGTTTCTTTTTAACACAATTATATTGCAAAACCTCTACAATGGGTCCATTAAGAGGCCCATTTCGACCCGCTCGTCCGAAACCTCTACAAAAAGGACTGCAAAACAAGTTTTAATTTAATTTTATGAGTTCATGTAACTGATTAGGAAATTTTCAACACAATTATATTGCAAAACATCAATTTTTGTACTTTTTACTCAGTTAAAATTCCAACGGGTCCTTTGAAAGGCCCATTTCGACCCGCTCGTCCGAAACCTCTACAAAAAGGACCGCAAAAATGTTTTATTCAAATATTAGGAGTTCAAATAATTGATTAGGAGCTTTTCAACACAATTATATTGCAAAACCTCAATATCTGTACTTTTTACTCAGTTAAAATTCCAACGGGTCCATTAAAGGCCCATTTAGACTTGCACGTCCGAAACCGATACAAAAAGGACCGCAAAAAAGTTTTAATCAAATTTTAGGAGTTCAAATAAATGATTATGAGCTTTTCAACACAATTATATTGCAAAAATTTAATTTTTATACATTTTGCTCAGTTAAAATTCCAACAGGTCCACTTAAAGGCCCATTTAGACCCGCACGTCCGAAACCTCTACATAAAGGACCGCAAAACAAGTTTCGATCATATTTTAGTAGTACAAATAATTGATTATGAGATTTTCAACACAATTATATTGCAAAACCTCAATTTTTATACTTTTTACTCATTTAAATTCCAACGGGTCCATTGAAAGGCCCATTTAGACATGCTCGTCCGAAACATCTACAAAAAGGAGTGCAAAACAAGTTTTAATCAAATTTTAGGACATCATGTAATTGGTTAGGAGATTTTTAACACAATTATATTGCAAAACCTCAATTTCTGTACTTTTTACTCAGTTAAAATTCCAACGGGTCCATTGAAAGGCCCATTTGGACCTGCTCGTCTGAAACCTCAACAAAAGGACCGCAAAACAAGTTTTATTTAAATTTTAGGAGTTCAAATAATTGATTAGGAACTTTTCAACACAATTATATTGCAAAACCTCAATTTCTGTACTTTTTACTCAGTTAAAATTTCAACGGGTCCATAGAAAGGACCATTTAGACCCGCTCTTCCGAAACCTCTACAAAAACACCACAAAAAAAGTTTTAATCAAATTTTAGGAGTTCATGTAACTGATTAGGAGCTTTTCAACACAATTATATTGCAAAACATAATTTTATGTACTTTTTACTGAGTTAAAATTCTAACGGGTCCATTGAAAGGCCCATTTAGACATGCTCGTCCAAAACCTCGACAAAAAGCACCGCAAAAATAGTTTTAATCAAATTTAGGAGTTCAAATAATTGATTAGGAGCTTTTCAACACAATTATATTGAAAAACCTCAATTTTATTCTTTTTACTCAGTTAAAATTCTGGGCCCATTGAAAGGCCCATTTAGAGCTGCTCGTCCGAAACGTCTACAAAAAGGACCGCAAAAATGTTTTATTCAAATATTAGGAGTTCATATAATTGATTAGGAGCTTTTCAACACAATTATATTGGAAAACCTCATTTTCTGTAGTTTTTACTCAGTTAAAATTCTAACGGGTCCATTGAAAGGCCCATTTAGACCTGCTCGTCCGAAACCTCGACAAAAAGGATCAAAAATTAGTTTTAATCAAATTTTAGGAGTTCAAATAATTGATTAGGAACTTTTCAATACAATTATATTGAAAAACCTCAATTTTATACTTTTTACTCAGTTAAAATTCCAACGGGCCCATTGAAAGGCCCATTTAGACCTGCTCCGTCCGAAACCTCTAAAAAAAGGACCGCAAAAATGTTTTATTTAAATATTAGGAGTTCAAATAATTGATTAGGATCTTTTCAACACAATTATATTGCAAAACCGCAATTTTTGTACTTTTTACTCAGTTAAAATTCCAACGGGTCCATTGAAAGGCCCATTTCGACCCGCTCGTCTGAAACCCCTACAAAAAGGACTACAAAACAAGTTTTATTCAAATTTTAGGAGTTCATGTAATTGATTAGGAGCTTTTCAACACAATTATATTGTAACCCCTCGTCGCGGTCTGGCCGGATGACCGGTCCGATTGAGCTACACGGGGAAAACCGAGTGAAAACCCCTTAAGGATTCCCCCTCGGTTAGCAACCCTATTTTTTTCATTTTAAATCTTGTCTAGATGAGTGTTTAATCCTATGTGGTCATACAGCGGAACAACATTCACGAGACAATCAAACGAACTCAACCTAATATTTTACAGCCCAATTTTTAAGTTATAACTACAGGCGGTATCGATACCCTTAAGGGGTGTATCGATACCCCTTGGCTAGGTTTAAGCTTTAACTGCAGGCGGTATCGATACCCTTAAGGGGTGTATCGATACCCCCTTGACTAAGTCAACTGGTCAAAGTCAACCCGTAGAGACCGTATCGATACACCCAAGGAGTGTATCGATACCCTCCCCAACGGTTGACTCCCCACGGTCAACGCTAAGATGGTGGTATCGATACACCAGAGGCCGGTATCGATACTTATATGGACAGTAGCTCCAGTGACCAAAATGGTATCGATACACCCCTCAAGAGTATCGATACACGAGGCCTGAAACAAGAAGGTGGTATCGATACCGTATCAACCGTATCGATACCCCTGCACTGCGAAACCTCCCAAACTCAGCAAAAACGATCAAGACTCGAGTCTAAATGCAATTTAAGACTTCCATAGCCCCAACCAAACATTCTCACAACATTTACATACCACTTTATAGCCATACAAGCACCCAACATGTATAAACATAAAGGAAATCATGCAATAGACCCAATATGGCATTCAAGCATTCAAAGTTCATACTTCAACATTCAACATGAAGGCAACCTCAAGAGACACATAGCTAACGTTCATAATAAGCAATTTAGGCATGGATTACAATTCATCATGGCAACACAAGCCATACAAAAGCAAGATGACAAGGAGTCTAAACAAGCTCCTAAACAACCAATAATCATCCATCAAAATAACGCATGTCCCATTGCTTAAACTATTACATGTTCAACATTTAAAAGTCATACTTGATGTTCTCAAGCCAATAACCACACTTGGAGGCCCTCCACTTGCTCAAGCAACCCACGAACTAAGGATCTGCAATGTTGAACAAAGAGAGCGTAAGCAATGATGCTTAGTGAGGGTGAGCTCTTAAAAACAAACCTCAACATTGCAGGGTCCGAGCACGATCTAGCCAAGGCATTACACAAATATACCAAGGATCCACAAGAGCCACAAGATAAGATGCATGAGCAATATACAAGTAAATGTCATGATCAACAAGCTCTAAATCCTCAACACAAGTAGTCACATTAAACATCCAAATAAAGATCATAAATCTCAACACATTGATACATTTATCAACCAACATTGGCACCTAGCTATGACCCAAATACGCGGATAGACACGTTGGAACTCACATCCAACAACCACATTACCTCACGGTGGGATTACACTCATCACCGATCTCGCGGAGGGGATTCCACTCATCCTCACGCCCCGTCGATGGGATTCCACTCATCACCGACTATATATAATTACAATTTCCGGGCGAACCCGTACTCCTCCTTGGTGACTCAACGCCACCAAGGCCACGCGCGACTTTTGACTCATGTGTACACACTAACATCCTAATGATCGATCATTTGTACTCAAGCATACTAGTGCCAACATTTTACTCATTTCACATTACTCATTTCAACCAATTCCGTGCTTAGCACGTACTCATCAACAACCATCATCATGCATGTCTCAAGCATCACAAGTCATGTCTCATCTCACATGTATAACACAATATACATAAGCATTCATATCACATTTCATACGAGACATACACAACCACATAAATGAGTTCATCCAAAGGCTCTAGATCAAGCTTAGGATTAGGCCACCACCCTAATCCTAACTCTAGGTGGGTCTACCAAGCCCAACCTAGTCCACATACTCGAACCAACCATTTCAAAACCATGTAAAACAATTAACCACTCACCTAAGCTCTCAAGCTTAAAGACCAAGCAAGCGATCACCTTCAATTCCCCAGATTTACTTCCGATGCTTCACCGATGCCCAAACTCGATTCTAATCAATCTCAAACACAAACAAAACATCCACAATCAATAACTCATCATCGGAACTAACCCGGATTAACATTTTCAAGCATCCAACACTCAAAATCAAGCCCAAAACAGAATTCCCGAGCAGCCCATAAAACCTACTAAAATCTTCCATTTAAAGCATCCAAACAACCATAAAATACACCCAAAGTGACCCTCATATATCATACTAACACCAGCCCCCCAAAAACCCACATTAAACCACCCAAAAACCCCTTTAAAACCCTCTTAAAACCCCCTTGAAATACAAATCCGAAAATTATTGTAAAACTTTGTAAAAATTAGGTATGTTGAACCTTTAGGACAACAAATGACTCATCTAACATCACCAAATCAAAAGCTCAACTTAAAGTTAATAAAGTTAACATTTTTAATTCAAAACTCAAAAACCTCAAAATACAAAATCAAGGGTTTTAATGAAAACTAAAGGTATAGACATGTAGAGGAAAGTGAGGACAAGTTAGAAACATTTTTACCTTTCAAAAATCACCAAGGATGAATGTGTATGGTGATGGAATAGTAGATAGGGTGAGAGGAGTTCTATTTCACGTTGGTGGTGAAGAAGATGAATAGGGGGAGTTGGGTTTTCTCTTTTAATTGTTTTGTTTCATCTTAAAAGTCAAAAGGCCATTTTGCCCTTAATGAAGGGAGACATTTACAAGGGTGGAAATCCATGACTATTGGGTTTAAATCAAAATAGGCCCAACACAATTTATTTTGAAAGCAAAACCCGACATTATTTTAATTATAGAACCGAGCCCAAATAATATTAAAATATTATTTTCTCCTAACCCCTAAACCCGGGTGTTACAACTCTCCCCCACTTAAGGAATTTCGTCCCCGAAATTACCTGGTGGAAACAAATACGGAAACTGCTCAACCATATCTGCTTTCCTCTCCCACGTGGCCTCTTCCACGCCTCTATGTCTCCACAACACCTTGACCAACTCTATGGTCTTGCCACGCAACACCTTGCTATCAGAAGCAAGTATCTCAACAGGCTCTTCATTATAGGACAAATCCGGATTTAACTCTATCTCCTCAACGAGCATCACATGAGAAGGATCCGATCTATATCTCCTAAGCATAGACACATGAAAGACATCATGGATCTTTTCTAACTCAGAAGGTAACCTCAAACGATAAGCTACAGGCCCAATCCGCTCAACTATCTCATACGGACCAATGAACCTTAGACTCAACTTGCCCTTTCGGCCAAATCTCATTACCTTCTTCCACGGAGATACCTTCAGAAACACTTTCTCACCCACTGAGTACTCAATCTCTTTCCTCTTCAAATCTGCATAAGACTTCTGACGATCGGAAGCTGCTTTCAAACGATCACAAATCAACTTCACCTTGTCGGTAGTCCCCTTAAGCAAGTCTAGCATAGGTAACAATCTCTGACCTGTTTCAGCCCAACAAATCGGAGTCCTACATCGTCTACCATACAAAGCCTCATAAGGTGTCATCTGAATACTAGATCGATAACTGTTGTTGTAAGCAAACTCAACCAACGGTAAGTGCTTCTCCCAAGAACCCTGGAAGTCAATCACAAAACAACGAAGCATATCCTCTAGAATCTGTATCACTCGCTCTGATTGGCCATCAGACTGAGGATGATAAGACGTGCTGAAATGCAAACGACTACCTAGAGCACTATGCAAGCAACCCCAGAACCTCGAAGTAAATCTAAGATCCCTATCTGAAACAATAGACTTCAGAACTCCATGAAGTCTCACAATCTCACGGATGTACAAGTTTGCCAACTTGTCTAAGGAATCCGTAGTTTTCACTGCTAAGAAGTGAGCACACTTAGTGAACCTATCAACAATCACCCAAACTGAATTCTTCTTCGAAGGAGACAAAGGCAACCCCGATACAAAATCCATGGTGATCCTCTCCCATTTCCATTTCGGAATCTTCAAAGGTTGTAACAAACCTGAAGGAACCTGATGTTCTGCCTTCACTCTCTGACAAACCATACAACGGCTCACATACTCGGCTACATCTCTCTTCAAACCAACCCAGAAGTAATCATCCTTCAAATCTCGGTACATTTTGGTACTACCCGGATGCATAGAAAAGGGGCTCGAATGTGCTTCACTCAGAATCTGACGTCTCAACTCAACATCTTCTGGTACAACAATTCTATCTCTAAAGCACAACAAGCTCTCGCCACTGAAACTGTAATCGGTCGGTCTTCCTTCGGCTATGTCCTGAACATGAGGAACTAAACTCACATCTTGCAACTGCTTCTCTCTAATCAACTGAATCAAATAAGGCTTTACTTGCAACTCGGTGATCAAACCACCATCATCGGACACACTCAATCTAGCAAACATAGCTCTCAACTCAACGACCACTTTTCTACTCAAAGCATCGGCTACTACATTTGCTTTACCCGGATGGTACTCAATGGTCAAATCATAATCTTTTAGTAACTCAAGCCATCTTCTACAATTATATTGCAAAACCTCAATTTTTGTACTTTTTACTTAGTTAAAATTCCAACGAGTTTTACTAAGTTAAAATTCCAACGGGTAAAATTCTAACGGGTGTGTTTGGAAAATGCTCTCGACTCTCTCAAACCCTTTTCCCTTTTCTCTTTTCTCTTCCCCCTTGCTACAGCCGTACCCCCCTTCACACCCGTCATTCATTTTTTCTTTACAGCCAATGCCTTTGTTTTCATCACCGCCATTTCCATGTCGCCTTCAACACCGTGCAGATCTGCTTTCTACCATGCCGCCGATGACCATTCTCCATCTCTGCCGAAGAGAGTGTTACCAACAAGGTTTGCGCCACCATTTTGTATTCGAGAAAAGAGTGTTTCTAAGCACACCTGCGAACCACTATTTTACTTTTTCAATTATTTTTTACTTTAGATTTCAATTTTTTTGCCAATCTATCATGTTTCAGCCATGTTTCTCTATTTTGTTTTATTATATTTTTTCTTTTTGGATATCTCTTTTGCTTTTGTCACTTTGTGTCCAGCCACCGCTTCAATTTTCAAGTGGATGGAGGAGTTGTTCACTTTTTATGTGTGGAATCCGGTTAATACTTACGTGTGGAACCAGGATTTTCATTGGCAAAAGCTTCTCCCATACGAACAATATCCCGATGTCCATGCTCTCTATGATATTCAAGCCGATTCGTACATTCGGTATTTCTTGGCCAATTCTTTTTACGGGTGATGTTCTTGTAACTAACCAAAAATTAAGGTACGTTTCTATGGATCCCAAAATTTTCTTTTTTATGTATCAAGTCCCATTGCACTATCTTTTAATCATATGTTTGTTGTTCTCTATGTTGTTTCTATCTCTTTCATTATTTTCGCAACAATTGTTTAATTTTTTTATGTTACTTTTTTGCCGTATGTTTCTCTCTTGTGCCGATTCCCTTTATTTCGGAGTTTGTCATGGTTGTGATCTATGGAAAAATATCAATATTGAATTAACCATGAATTTTGTTGTCATCGGAAAATCTTACCATTTTTTGAGGTATGTTGCAATGGTCTCTAATTTTTTCAATTTTTTTTTTGAAAGTTAAACTTTATTAGGATGAAAGAAAATCGGAGCAATATACGAGCCTCGTTAAAAAACCTCCCTAGGCCTAGAATGGAGGAAAAAGAGTGCATCGTATATCGCCCATTACATATCTTATCACATTCTTACATTGAAACCAAAAAATCTCAGCAAAACATACAATACATACAAAAAACTGCTGCCATAGATTAGCACCCCTGTAACCATGGATATACCTGCTACCCAACCACGATCTTACACTGGATTGGCACTTAGGGATCGCTTATGATAATCATGGCCTCCTTTCTCAAAATACCACTCCTGGCCAGCTTGTGAGCCGTGTCATTTCTTTCCCTATACTCAAAGGAAACCGACATTCGATTTAGGCTAACCATAGCAGCGATCTTGTTTACTGTTTCCGCAAAAGTGGACGGGGCTAGAGACGGATTTCCAATCCAAACAGAGGCAAGCTTACTATCTGTTTCAATGATTAAATTATTCTCATTGCACCACCTGGAATTCAAGAAAAGCATAGCCGCTTTCTCGATACTTCTTAATTCAGCAGCTGTAGGACATGCGATTGTCTCTAATTTTTTCAATTCTGTGCACTTTGCTTTATTGCATCTCATCTCATCCATATACCTTATGTCTGCTAAGCTAATTTCATTTTCTTCAATTTTTTATTTATTCTTACTCAAAATAATGTTATGTCATTCATATTCCACTGGTTTACAAACATCATTTATATGGCAATTCTATCTTTGTTTACTCAATTGTCCAACTATTTCCCTTGGAAGATCCAATCGACCCTATTCGGGAACTATTCTATTAGATTGCCCTTGGCATCTAAAACATACACCAAATTTGACTATTGTTTATGGTTTCTATGTTTTATTTACGTCTATCTATCTTTACCTATATCTCGATTTGATATCTATCCAATTGCAAATGAATATTCGCAATCTTTTAATTATACTATAATTCCAAAATACCATTCTATTTCCTATGATTATTATAGGGTCATCTCTTTTAATAAACTTTCTATTATATCCACCTTTCTCTTAATATTTTTCAATTTTAATACCTTAATAAATTATACACAATTAAGATTTTGAATATTCACATTCTCCAAATGGTCAATTTTTTCAACCAAAATTACATCTTCTCGATTACTTTCTTACCTAAAATAATCTCCTATGGATAATTCTACTTTCGCAAAATTTCGATAGATAATTTTACCCATTTACAAATATACCTTCCTCTACAAATAATTTTTATATACTTAAATCTCTCAAATTTAAACTCTTCCACAATACAAAATTTTATCTTTTTTCATTCCATATTTCAAATTTTAATCCTCCCACTTTTAATTGTACTCACCCATTTTCTAAAAATAACAAAATATTTATTGTTTCTACCATATTTACTTACGTTAAACATTACTCAAGTTTTCCTTTTCCTCATTTGCCGTAAAATTAAAGTTCATCCATTTATAGAGAGCAAACATTTACGGTATCAAATTTTATTCCTCCCATTTTTAATTGTACCCACCCCTTTTCTAAAAATAATCAAATATTTATGTTTTCTACCATATTTACTTACCTTAAATATAATTCAAATTTTCCCTCTCCCCATTTACCACAAAATTAAAGTTCCTCCATTTATGGAGAGTACACAATTATGGTATCAAATCATCCTTCTTCCAATATCTCCTTATATTATTATATCATATTTACTTACTTCCAATACATTTCTCTTCTTATTTACTATTATATATCATTTTCATAATTTCCATTTTTTATAAAGTTTCAACATTCATGGTATCGAATCTTTTTCTTCCAAAACAAGGCTTTGATGAATTTGGACATGACGTTCCTATCAAAAACCATTCTAATTTCGATAGATAATTTTACCTATTCACAAATATACCTTTCTCTACAAATAATTTCTGCATACTTAAATCTCTCAAATTTAATCTCTTCTACAAATCAAAGTTTTATCTTTTTCCATTCCATATTTCAAAATTTAATCCTCCCACTTTTAATTGTACTCACTCCTTTTCTAAAAATAACCAAATATTTATGGTTTCTACCATATTTACTTAACTTAAACATAACTCAAATTTTTCCTTTCCTCATTTGCCGCAAAATTAAAGTTCATCCATTTATGGAGAGTAAACATTTACGGTATCAAATTTTAATCCTCTCATTTTTAATTGTACTCAACCCTTTTCTAAAAATAACCAAATATTTATGGTTTCTACCATATTTACTTACTTTAAACATAATTCAAATTTTCTCTCTCCCCATTTACCACAAAATTAAAGTTCATCTATTTATGGAGAGTACACAGTTATGGTATCAAATCATCATTTTTAGAATCTTTCCTTATATTATATCATATTTACTTCCCTCCAACACATTTCTTTTCTTTTTTACTATTATATTCCATTTTAGAAATTTCTAATTTTTTATAAAGATTCAACATTTATGGTATCGAATCTTTTTCTTCCAAAACAAGGCTTTGATGAATTTGAACATGACACTCCTATAAAAAACCATTCTAATTTCGATAGATAATTTTACCTATTTACAAATATACCTTTCTCTACAAATATTATCTACATACTTAAATCACTTAAATTTAATCTCTTCCACAAAACAAAGTTTTATCTTTTTCCATTCCATATTTCAAAATTTAATCCTCTCACTTTTAATTGTACTCACCCCTTTTCTAAAAATAACCAAATATTTATGGTTTCTACCATATTTACTTACCTTAGACATAGTTCAAGTTTTCCCTTTCCAAATTTGTCGCAAAATTAAAGTTTATCCATTTATGGAGAGTAAATATTTACGGTATCGAATTTTAATTCTCTCACTTTTAATTGTTCTCACCCCTTTTCTAAAAATAACGAAATATTTATGGTTTCTACCATATTTACTTACCTTAAACATAATTCAAATTTTCCCTTTCCCCATTTACCACAAAATTAAAGTTCATCCATTCATGGAAAGTACACAATTATGGTATCAAATCATCCTTTTTCGAATCTTTCCTTATATTATATCATATTTAACTACCTCCAATACATTTCTTTTCTTTTTAAATATTATATACCATTTTAGTAATTTCCAAAATAAGGCTATGGTGAATTTGGGTATGGCGTTCCTACCAAAAACCATTCTAATTTCCGAATACGATGAGAGGTTAGCTAAGGGTTATCCACCATTTGCAACACCAACCATGCAAATGGTTCTCCGGCCTAAGCGACCTAAACCTGCAGCACCTAAAGGAAAAGCTGGGATGAGCAGCTCTAAAAACTCTCCGGCGGCGGTTGACTCTCAACCCCGCCGAGGGAAATGATCGTGTTATGCTGGAACTACCAGGGTCTCGGTAAGGTCCAGGCAATTCGTCACCTTAAGCAGTACATCAAATGAACTTCTCCAGACATTTTAGTTTTATGCAAAACTAAACTAAATAAAGCGGCTTGCTCCCGCTTGTGTACTGTAACCCCTTAGCCCGGCCTAGATGATTGACCCGAACTACGATGATTACACGGGGAAAACCAAATTCAACCCGAAAGTCAACCTTGATTCACGACCCCTTTTTTTCCTTTTTAGTCTTGTCTAGATGCTTGTTAACCCTAAGTGAGCACTCACGAAACACAATTGAGAAAGGAACAACGGTCGGATAACATATAGGGACTCAATTGCACTTTACACGAGTTTAGGGACCAAATTGTAATTTTTGTAAATTAGAAAGTCTTCATTAATTTTAAGGTTACCAATATAAAATTAGTCATGTTACATGCTTCTCTGCCAAATTTCAACTTAATTGGACATCTCAAGCTCAAGCAATTGCAATCTCAACAATTAGGACTAAAATGTAAAACATGCTAACATCCGAACAATTCAAATATGTGTCCAACGGTCACCCGTTTCGAAACACCCACCTGCCGTATCGAAACGCTGTATCGAAATGGCGTTGACCGTTTCGGTACGCGAGTATGTTCCGAGACTAGTTCCGAAAAATGGCATTCCAGTAGCCAAATCGTTTTGAAACAACCTTTATCGTTTCGAAACACGAAGGCAATTACAGGCCCCTGTTTCGAAACACTAGATGGTGTTTCGATACGATTTGCCCAGAAACTGCAGCAAAGACTGGTTTTTCACCCAAAAACCTAATCTAACACATCCCAAGGACTCTCTAATCATACCAACAAGTCAACATACATATAAGGTACATATTTGGAACACTCAAACACAACCATGGCATCAAACATGAACTCTTATTAGTCTAGAGGCATGCACCCTAATATCAAATCTCAAATAGGCAACCCATACCTCAAAAACAAGCAATCAAGGCCACTTACAAACCAACAAGCCAAAACAAACATGCCACAACCTTAGGGAGTTTAACACATCTCCCAAATACAACACTTGGTTTCCCATTGCCAATCTATCAAAACTAAAGTGTATGAAAACTTCACCATACATGAGCTTGGACTTCCTTGGATGAACTTAGCTTCCTTGATGCCCGAAAACACCTCAATTATCTGCATTATTGGTAAAGAGAGAGCGTAAGCACAAATGCTTAATGAGGCATGCTCTAAAGAAAACCAACACAATAATGCGCATTAGAAAGTCTTTCCACAAAAGCTTTTGAACAACATGCTCATTCTAACACATGCTTGAAAACCTTACAAAGAAACTTCTCATTGAAAACACATGTACCTCAATTCTATCTCATGCATTTACCAATGCAAAACTCATGGCAAGGCCATACACATGCTTGTATCATCTGAGCATTTCTAAAACAAATCTCATATGCATATCTCGTAGCATAAATCATTTCATCAAAGGTACATGTGTAACAAAAACCATTTCCTCAATTATATTGGCATTTAACATCTCATTAATACTCGGATATGCAGACACATTTCTACACTAGACTCTTCCAGTGGAATCTCGCATCTCCGTACTCACTTGTCTAGCAACATGGCTTCCGGTGGAATCTCTCATCACCGTACTCACATGGCGGGATCTCTCATCGCCACAAAGCTTGGGTATTTCACCAAGTCCTACCCGATGGAATGCCCATCATCGAAATATCTTTCTTTGGCTTAACCAAAGAGCACGTACGAATTTTTAGTTTATAGTGCACTCTCATCCTATTGATCGATCAATTATATCTGGTAAGTTTCTCAACATCTATGCCAATATAATGTGTTAAAACATTATCACGCCTACTGTTTTTCATGCAATATTACTCAAGGTTTTCTCATCACATTTTCAAACATAAATCATACTTTGCTTCAAACAAAAAGCTCATATATCTTCAATGCAACATGCCATCTAATGACATCTCTACAAGCATAATCTCATGCTATAAATCATTCAAAAAAATAGTAGGAATTTATCATTCTCAAACCATGAGCATGTAAAAGCATTTTAGGGGCAAACACCACTTTAAAGAGAGCAATTCAATCCATACTTACTTCTGGATTTAGGAAGGTGTTTCAAACCTCTCCTAAATCCCCAAACCTTGTATTTTTTTCCTCATGGACTTCTAACCCAATCGCACTCACCAATTTACGTTTCGCTTGCTTGCCGAAACGCCAATTAAGCTTCCGAATCAACTCCAAAAGTGTCCGAAGATGTCTCCCCTGTTATAGACACATAAAAGCAAAGGATTAATGAATCATCATGCATTGAAATCTTCAGCCAACACTCCTAAACTCGTTGCTCTACCTAAACCCAACATTTCAGCTACCAAACACAACCGAAATCACCTCCAAACTCTTCCAAAACATAACCCAGCCAAGATCTACCACTTCTAAACATTTCTAAACAGCAATTAACATCAAAAACAACCCTAAACTCGTCCTTATACCTCCAGCTATAATAAAACACCAAAAACACCCCAAAAACCACCATTTTCACAAGCAAAAACTTAGGAAAAACAACCTATTCGGGATTGGATTGACAAAACCTCATTTCTAACATCATTTGACATCCAAAATACATTAGGAAACCATCTCAAAACAGAGCCCAATCAATTACCACGAAAATCTTCAAGATCTCTTCCAAAATCTTGAGTTTTAAGCCAAATTCTTGTTTCTAATAATAAAACCATTCATAAATCTTTAATAAAGGATTGAAAACTTGGGAATTTCAGTAAAGAACTGAGTATTTAGAGGAGAAGAACAATCTTACCTCTAAAAGATGATTTCTCCTTGATTTGGGCAAGTTTCCATGAAAATTCAATGTAGAAAACAAATAGATTTGATGAAAGATTGATTAGGAATCAATGAGTGATGGAAATCTCATCAAATGAAGTGGAAATAAAAGTGAATTTTGCTGGAGAAAAAGTGTTTGGTTGATAGGATTTTGAGAGAAAATGAAATGAGAGAAAATTAGAGAAAAGTGGTTATGAAAGTCAAAGGTAGTTTATCACCTTTATTTTATTTAATTAAATCACCCAAATTAAGGAAAATCTGATGAAAACATTTTTGGTAAATTAGCTCCTTAAAGATTCAAAGTTTCAACCCTTTACAAAACATTCACTACTAAACTTTGCAAAAACTGCGATTTGGTCACTACACCGAAATGTAGTATTTCCAAACCCTATTTTGTAAAATTGATTTCACCATTCACTTTTATATATTAAATGAGGATTTTTTAGATATTTTTCTATATTTTTAAAGCATCCTGAACTAGGTGTTCCCTAAAACTTCCTTTTATATTCGAACCGTTTCTCAGACCGGTCTGGTTCAGACTCTAAACTTCTAAGCCCAAAATTGGGGTGTTACAACTCTCCCCCTCTTAAGGAAATTTCGTCCTCGAAATTTACTTGGAGGAAAAAGATAAGGAAACTGCTTCTTCATGTCATCTTTCCTTTCCCACGTGGCTTCCTCAACACCACGATGCCTCCACAACACCTTAACCAACTCAATGGTCTTACCTCAAAGAACTTTACTGTCTGAATCCAGAATCTCAACCGGCTCCTCATCATAGGTCAAATCTGGATTCAACTCAACTTCCTCTACAAGCATAACATGCGAAGGGTCCGATCTATACCTCTGAAGCATGGAGACATGAAACACATCATGTATCTTCTCCAACTCTTGTGGTAGCCTCAGCTTATAAGCAACAGGACCCACAGGTTCAATCACCTCGTATGGTCCAATATACCTAGGGCTCAACTTACCCTTCCGGCCAAATCCCATCACCTTCTTCCAAGGTGAAACCTTTAAGAACACACGGTCACCCACTGCAAACTCAATCTCCTTACGCTTCAAATCCGCGTAAGACTTCTATTGATCAGAAGCTGCCTTCAACCGCTCCCAAATGAGCTTCACCTTCTCGGTGGTTCCTTTCAACAAAGCCGGCATCGAGACCAACTTCTGACCTGTTTCAGCCCAGCAAAGAGGAGTTATGCACTTCCTTCCATACAAGGCTTCATAAGGCGCAATTTGTATACTTACCTGGTAACTATTATTATAAGCAAACTCCACCAAAGGCAAGTGTTTCTCCCAAGAGCCTTGAAACTCAATCACGCAGCACCTCAACATATCCTCAAGCACTTGGATAACACGCTCAGACTGTCCATCCGACTGTGGATGATAAGAAGTACTGAAATTCAGCCGCGTACCCAAAGCTTGATGCAAACACTCCCAAAATCATGATGTGAACCTCGGATCTCTATCTGACACTATAGATTTTTGTACTCCATGCAGACGCACAATCTCAGCAATGTATAGCTCTGCAAGCTTATCCAAGGTATATGTGGTATGCACAGGTAAGAAATGCGCACACTTCGTAAGGCGATCCACAATCACCCACACAGAATTCTTCTTCAATGGCGACAAAGGCAAACCAGACACAAAGTCCATGGTGATTCTTTCCCACTTCCATTCAGGAATCCTCAAAGGTTGCAACAACCCTGAAGGGAACTGATGCTTAGCCTTAACCTGCTGACAAACAATGCACTTACCCACATATTCCGCAACATCTTTCTTCAAACCCACCCAATAGTACTCATCCTTTAAATCACAATACATCTTTGTACTACCAGGGTGCATAGCAAAAGGACTACTATGAGCTTCAGTAAGAATAGTACGCCTCAACTCCACATCATTCGGCACTACTATCCATCTTCTGAAACATAGAACTCCATCATCATTAAAACAAAAATCCGATGGTCTATCCTTAGCAATATCCTGAACATGTGGCACCAAAGAATCATCCAACAACTGCTTATCCTATATCAACTGAACCAGAGATGGTTTCACTTGCAATTCAGCCACAAGACCTCCATCTCGCGAAATGCTCAAGCTAGCAAACATAGCCCTTAACTCTACCGCCACCTTCCTGCTCAAGGCATCCGCCACAACATTAGCTTTTCTCGGATGGTACTCGATCGTTAGATCGTAATCCTTAAGCAACTCCACCCACCGTCGTTGCCTAAGATTCAACTCTTTCTCAGACATCAAATACTTCAAATGTAACCCCCTTAGCCCGGCCTAGACGGTTGACCCGAACTACGAATATTACACGGGGAAAACCAAAGTCAACCCGAAAGTCAACCTTGATTAACGACCCTTTTTTTCTTTTTAATCTTGTCTAGATGCACATTAAACCTGGGCATACTCTTAAGATAAGCATACTCAAAAATCACAGCAATCGGAAAACGATAAGGGACCCAATTGCACAAAATACGAATTTAGGGACCAATTTGTAAATTCTGAAAATTAAGAGGACTTTACCAATTTTTAAGTTACCATTATGAAATTAGTCATGTTTCATGCCTCTCTGCCAAATTTCATCTCAAACGGACATCTCAAACTCAAGAAATTGCACACACAAGAATCAGGACTAAAACGTAAAGCTTGCAAACCTCAAAACCATTCAAATTTCATGCCCAACGGTCAAGTGTTCCGAAACGGGTCTAGGCCGTTCAGGAACACCCCTTGGTAGTTGCCAAAGTGTTCAGAAACGGTCTAGGCCGTTCAGGAACACCCATGCCAAAACAAGGGCATGTTTCGAAACAGGCAAGGGTGTTTCGAAACAGGCAAGGGTGTTTCGAAACACCCTGCCCAGAAACAGCAGATAGGCCTGTTTAAACACCTTTAAACCCCATCAAACATGCTCCAAACCATTCCACATTAAATCAACAACATGCCAAGCATCTACCTACCAATTTGCAACAAAATCTAGATACAAAACCACCCCTAGGTGCACCAACTCATTCAACACATCCAACACTCAATCATGCTTTTAAAACAAGAAGCATAGCATAACGACTTAAGAATAAGAAGATTCAAACGTTGCAAGCGTTAAACCACATAGTTCAAAATCATAAACCAAACTTGTCCAACATACACAATCTCATTAAACATCAACATAAGAGATTCTCCCCCCATTGCCTTTATTATCTATAGCTATTAACCGAGACATACATCTCAAGTGGAGCTCTCCTTGAATCCCTTGCTTCTCGCTGTTCCAACTTCAAATATCTGCATTGATGGACAAAAAGGAGCGTAAGCACATAATGCTTAGTGAGGAATGCTCAAAACCAAAACACCATCAATGCAGCGAGTCATAAAACCTCTTTTAAAAGTAAACACAATTCGATAAACCAAAGCAATGTTTGAAAACCCTTTTTAACAACATACTTTAAATCATGCATTGCTCAAACATGAAAACCAACCCTTAGCTTAGAAAAGCTAAGTAATTCACTTCAAAGCACAACCTTGCAAAACCATCAATTTAACCATTCAATGCATGAACATCATATGCAAAGTTAAATACAAGATCCTTGGAAAACACTTTCACTTCACATTATACTTTTCTCATACTTGAAAATCATTTCAAAGCAAGAAACCTTTAAAAACCACTTACACCCTCAATTCTATCTCATGCATTAAACAAATGCAATACATGAACCACAAAATCAACATTTGCATTACATGCCTTTTTAAAACAAGCCTTCACAAGACTTCAATGCACCAAAGTGATTCCATGCACACAATGCAACATTCTCAATAGAAGATAAACTCTTGTTCAAGCTAACAAGTAAAACATTCATTCATAGAACATTACACACTTCTCATGCAACCATGCATCATTTCAAGCATCTCATGCTTCATCATATTCAAGAACATTATATTGGCTTCCAAGTGATAATTCACAAACCATCATAACGCAAGACACAATCGGATACGCGGATTACAAGCGTTGTCCCACACGCTTCATACACACTTCCAAACAACACAAGGTGGAGTTTACCGGGACAATCACAACCCCTCAACATCACTCATCGGAAGTTGTATAATACACTAGCGAGAGTCGGGACACATCACAAGGCTTACACATGGAAGCTACCACAACCATTGTAATCACCTTAACCAAGCTCACACACGGGAGCAACCCTCCACCGTTGTGACGCTTAACAAAGTCCACCCATGAGAGCCAACCTCCATCATGGTGACTTTAACAAGGTTCACCCACGAGAGCCATCCTCCATCTTGGTGGCACTAAACCAAGCCCACCCACGAGAGCCAACCTCCATCGTAGTGGCACTAAACCAAGTCCACTCACGAGAGCCAACCTCCATCGTGGTGACACCAATTTCCTCAATCGCTAGGATTCTTGGATGGAGTTTACGGTACAATCACAACCCCTCAACATCCAAGGCGACTTAATTCACGGTGCACCCAATCCTATAGCCGGCTAACTATATCCGATTAAAGTAACCAAGAACCACTTACATCACTTGCCAATATAACCATTTTACCACATTAATCCATTGTTTTACAAGCATAACCAAAATGCCAAAACCACCAATTACCATCATCAATCCACTGTTTTTGAAGCATTACACAAAGCCATTAAACAACATGCAACACTATGCATCAATTCCACAATTCCAATGTACAAAACCAAGGATCTCTTACCTTGAGCATCCTTCACACATGGCTTTCAAAACCAGCATTAAACCATGCTAAAATATGCTTTCAAAACAGAATTTAAAACATGCAAATCACATGCATTGCATCCAACAATCACAAGTGCTTTAAAAACCAATTCATAACACAACCAAGAGAGAAATTCCATTTACTTACTCTTGAGCTTAGCTAAGTTGTTTAGACTTAAACTAAGCTCCCAAAACCTTCCAACCTTGGTTTTAAAGCTGAAAACCCAACTTCACTCACCGATACACAAAACAAGGCTAGCCAACAAGCCTTCCAAGCATCCAAAACCTTCAACGCCACCTCTATTGCTCACGGATCATTCTCCCCTGTTTCAAGAACACAACAGAGGATTAATGCATCATAATGCATTAAAAACACCAGCAACACACCTAAACTCGCTGCTCTTTGCAAATCCAACATTTCGGCTACCAAACACAACCGAAATCACCTCCAAACACTTCCAAGACTTAACCCAGCCAAGATCCATCACTTCTAACCATTTTTAAACATCAATTAACATCCAAAATGATCCCAAACACGTCCTTATACCTCCAGCATTAACAAAACACCAAGATCACCCCAAAAACCACCATTTTCACAAGTAAAAACTTAGGAAAATCAACCTATTCGGGATTGCATTGATCAAACCTCAATTATACATCTTTTAGACATCCAAATTACATCAAAAAGACATCTCAAAACAGAGCCCAATCAATTATTACGAATTTCTTCAAAATTAAATCCAAATCTTGCATTTTAAGCCAAAATCAAGATCACAACATCAAAACCTTTAATAAAACTCAAATCAAGGATTGAGAACTTGGGAATTTCAGTAAAGAACTGAGTATTTAGAGGAGAAGGACGTTCATACCTCTAAATGTGAGTTTCTCCTTGTTTAGAGCCAAAATTCTTGAAAATTCAATAAGCAAATGATGAGAATTTGGTGTAGGAATGATTAGAGATCAAATAGAGATTAAAATCTCATCTTTAGATGTAAAAATCAGAGGAAAAGTGGCCGGGGAAATGTGTTTGGATGAGAGAAAAATGAGAGAAAAAGAAATGGGAAAGTTTTGACAAAAGTTAGTTATGAAGTCAAAAATATCTATTTCCCCCTTTTTCCTTTTATTGAAAATCATTAATTAAATCTTTCATATTAAGAAAAATCTGGAGAAAACTCTTCTTGCGTAAATTAGCTCCTTAAAGATTCAAAGTTTCAATCCTTTTAAAACAATCACCAACTTTTCAAAAATTACATTTTAGTCACTAACTCGAAATGTCTTATTTCCAAACCTCATTTCGCAAAATTGATTTCAGCACTCTCTTATATATAATAAAAGAGGATTTTTAGATATTTTTCCATATTTTTAATGCATCCCGAACTAGGCTTTCCTTAAAACCACCTTTTATATTCGAACTGAAAATCCGACCGGTCAAGTTAAAACCCAAAACTTCTAAGCCCAAAATTGGGGTGTTACAACTCTCCCCCCCCCCCTTAAGAAATTTCGTCCTCGAAATTTCAACTGGCGAAAAGAGAACAACCAAACTTCTCAAAGCAACACACAAGGCAACACAAGAGACTTAACCACCACTGAACACTCTCCTCACAAAACTCCACCCAAACTCAACACCACCACATACTGTTCACGAATTCCAGAACACTCAAATGTTAACCACATCTTAACCTTTCACACTTCCGGACTGCACATAGCCCCAACAACAACCTGAAGAACCTCCAACTTTTACAGCATACACCACCTTAACTCATAACTCCCAAAACTTGTTCACACAGTGACACCAACCAATCCAGTTCAGCCACCATGTGACCCACAACCTTCACTGCTTCTAAAACTCCTTGCAAAACTACTCAACCTCTTTCAAAGACTACCACAACAAGCAAAAATTTTTAAGCATCAACTGCTTACCCAACCTTCTCAACGTATTGCTGACATTCCTCCACATCCGCCGCTATCATTACCATAACGGTTCACCAGGACTACTCACCTAACATCCGAAAATCACATCACAAAACCCCAACCTTGACTCCGCCAGCCGTTCCATACACCACCAGCTGTCTTCAGACCGAATTTACTTAATCACAACCAGCCAACCACTTCTCACAAGAACCCATCCAACCAACAATGGCCTTTGATCTTACATTGCCTTTCCACTACAAGTTTTGACTACAACACTTGCCTTACTAGAACATCGCCCAACCTATACATACATATTTAGGTTACGAAACTTCTATTCTCCCAGGCTAACCCTTTTCTACAACCCACAACACAACATCTTCTCAACTCTTCGAAGGTTGCTATGAACCATCACCTACAAAAACAACCCTTCTACTACAACATCAATGCCAAGTTACCTCAGCACTTTGGAACACATCCACTAACTTACTACATCACTTAACACCAAGAAACTACCACTTCTACCAACTATTCACAACCACTCTAACCGATTCTAACTTCAACCGGTAATCTTCTCACCACCATACCGCTAAACTCATTAAGCGTCAAACACTTTCCTTCTACCAACATGCTATACCGCACTCACTATTACTGACAACTCGCTTAATACCCTCCATTACTTCTAACATTCTCCTAGCACCAACACAACTTTTAAAAACCCCATCCAATCTAACCCTATCACAACACTAACGGACCCGATTAACTATCAACGAGTGTGAACGTTCGTATGCATGGTCACCAATATGCCCTATCAATGCCTGATGTACATGCATGCAAAACCTCTAATGTCATGTCACATGTATGCATGGACCAGCACATATATAATATAGCATATAACAAATGATTTTAATTGTGCATGTATTCCGGTTCACACCCACCAATAACATCCTCAAAATCCGCCTAAAAACAACCTCCTATCTCACTTCCAACTTGACCAACTCCATCATTCTAACAACCCATTATCCACAAGATACTCACTAATGCCCTCTTCACACTAAAGTTGTTTTCAAAACAACACCAACTACTACCCCAAACATGCTAGCAACGAGACCATACCCACTACGTAAGGAAATACCAACTGAAACCAAACTAAGATACTAGAGCAAAGGTTACTTAACAAGGTTACCCGTAAACACCTCACTGCCCCAGAGCTTCAACAAACAAGCTCTCTTCCTCGCAGAACCATCATTCTCCAGCCGCACTGCTGCAGCATCAGCTAACACATTAAGGTCATCACCATCTCCCTGCGGTAAAGAACCCTGAATACCCCGAGCCAACTTCAAACAATTACGTCTCAAATGTCCAACAGACCCACAATTCCAACAGGTTTCATTCTCCAAGCTCCTCACACCTTTCTGCCCTTCCTGCCACCTTCAAACTTTGTCTCGGCCGCGCCCACTACCCTTTAGAGACCCTTTTGCTACCACTGAAGCTGATCTTACCACATGAGGACAATTCCGCTTCACATGCTCTTTAGAACCACAGTTCCAACAAACTCATGCGCCCCAACAACCTCCAACATGACACTTCCCACATCGGTCACACATCGGCAACCGAGCTATCCCTCCTTGATCAAGTAGCACTTGCCGCAAATCTGCACTACCATCCAAGCTTCGATTCAAGCAAAACCTTCTATCACGTCGCCTCTTACGCTGACCGCTCCCGAGGTCAGTACCCACAACTCTCTTGCTTAAACTTTTCTCACCTTCATAAACTGAAACCACACCCTCACGTTGCTTAACCCTTGGGAATTTCTCTCCAAGGTACCTTTCATAAAAGGCAGACACAAAGAAGTCCCAATCTATATCGTGGATGTGCGATGCCACCGCCACAGATGTCCACCAGGCACAAGCGTCCTCCAACATCAATGAGACAACACTTCCCAGCTTACAGGCATAGTCACAACCTTCCTGATCCAAAATCAGAATTACACTGGCCAACCAGGCCTCGAACGTCTCAGGTGTCGAACCATGATACTCCACAGCTCCCAAATTATGTAAACGATGTTTCGACAAACCCGCACATCCCACAGCCGGCACGTCTACAGGCCTTACTTTTGCCACAGCCTGGGATGTTCCCAACACCTCTTGAACTATAGGTGATGAACTCTTCATCACAGAACCAACTTCTTCCTCCTGCCTTACTACCTCAACTCCAGGCACTGAAGACTGTGACGAAACACCTCCATTAAAAGGTGAATTCCACGCCTTAACAACCTGCTCTAAAGCAGCAACCATCTCACCTAACTGCCATTCTCTCATCGATTTCACCATGCTATTAACAGCAAACAATCATAACAAAACAAACAAATCGATCAGACCAGCTTTAAGAAAGGATTCAAAACTCCAACTCCAAAATAACACAATAGCTATAATAATAAGGCAATGGGTATCCCGAATTCTCCCCTTTTACATGACATAACAGTCAATAAAAACATGGATATCACAACATCAAGCATATCAATCAACATACTTCGATCATGCTCTCATCAAACAACATTCACTCGCAATAGCATAATATCAACATATCATACCCATCACACATTCATCATTCATAAAATCAGCTCACATCACCAGCATAACATCAGCACAAATCCACATTAGCTCAATGAAAATTCACAATCAAAAAGCATGCTAAAAACATCAACAATTCGCTCAAAGACACACTTTCCAACCGACTTTCAACCACACATCAGAATAAACATTAAACACCTATTACGACAATTTACCATTTCCCAAAGCATTCGCAACTCAGCTCTGATACCACCAAATGTAACCCCCTTAGCCCGACCTAGACGGTTGACCCGAACTATGAAGATTACACGGGGAAAACCAAAGTCAACCCGAAAGTCAACCTTGATTAACGACCCTTTTTTTTTCTTTTTAATCTTGTCTAGATGCACATTAAACCTGGGCATACTCTTGAGATAAGCATACTCAAAAATCACAGCAATCGAAAAACGATAAGGGACCCAATTGCACAAAATACGAATTTAGGAACCAATTTGTAAATTCTGAAAATTAAGAGGACTTTACCAATTTTTAAGTTACCATTATGAAATTAGTCATGTTTCATGCCTCTCTGCCAAATTTCATCTCAAACGGACATCTCAAACTCAAGCAATTGCACATACAAGAATCAGGACTAAAACGTAAAGCTTGCAAACCTCAAAACCATTCAAATTTCATGCCCAACGGTCAAGTGTTCCGAAACGGGTCTAGGCCGTTCAGGAACACCCCTTGGCAGTAGCCAAAGTGTTCAGAAACGGTCTAGGCCGTTCAGGAACACCCATGCCAAAACAAGGGCCTGTTTCGAAACAGGCAAGGGTGTTTCGAAACACCCTGCCCAGAAACAGCAGATAGGCCTGTTTAAACACCTTTAAACCCCATCAAACATGCTCCAAACCATTCCACATTAAATCAACAACATGCCAAGCATCATACCTACCAATTTGCAACAAAATCTAGATACAAAACCACCCCTAGGTGCACCAACTCATTCAACACATCCAACACTCAATCATGCTTTTAAAACAAGAAGCATAGCATAACGACTTAAGAATAAGAAGATTCAAACGTTGCAAGCGTTAAACCACATAGTTCAAAATCATAAACCAAACTTGTCCAACATACACAATCTCATTAAACATCAACATAAGAGATTCTCCCCCCATTGCCTTTATTATCTGTAGCTATTAACCGAGACATACATCTCAAGTGGAGCTCTCCTTAAATCCCTTGCTTCTCGCTATTCCAACTTCAAATATCTGCATTGATGGACAAAAAGGAGCGTAAGCACATAATGCTTAGTGAGGAATGCTCAAAACCAAAACACCATCAATGCAGCGAGTCATAAAACCTCTTTTAAAAGTAAACACAATTCGATAAACCAAAGCAATGTTTGAAAACCCTTTTTAACAACATACTTTAAATCATGCATTGCTCAAACATGAAAACCAACCCTTAGCTTAGAAAAGCTAAGTAATTCACTTCAAAGCACAACCTTGCAAAACCATCAATTTAACCATTCCATGCATGAACATCATATGCAAAGTTAAATACAAGATCCTTGGAAAACACTTCCACTTCACATTATACTTTTCTCATACTTGAAAATCATTTCAAAGTAAGAAACCTTTAAAAACCACTTGCACCCTCAATTCTATCTCATGCATTAAACAAATGCAATACATGAACCACAAAACCAACATTTGCATTACATGCCTTTTTAAAACAAGCCTTCACAAGACTTCAATGCACCAAAGTGATTCCATGCACACAATGCAACATTCTCAATAGAAGATAAACTCTTGTTCAAGCTAACAAGTAAAACATTCATTCATAGAACATTACACACTTCTCATGCAACCATGCATCATTTCAAGCATCTCATGCTTCATCATATTCAAGAACATTATATTGGCTTCCAAGTGATAATTCACAAACCATCATAACGCAAGACACAATCGGATACGCGGATTACAAGCGTTGTCCCACACGCTTCATACACACTTCCGAACAACACAAGGTGGAGTTTACCGGTACAATCACAACCCCTCAACATCACTCATCGGAAGTTGTATAATACACTAGCGAGAGTCGGGACACATCACAAGGCTTACACATGGAAGCTACCACAACCATTGTAATTACCTTAACCAAGCTCACACACGGGAGCAACCCTCCACCATTGTGACGCTTAACAAAGTCCACCCATGAGAGCCAACCTCCATCATGGCGACTTTAACAAGGTTCACCCACGAGAGCCATCCTCCATCGTGGTGGCACTAAACCAAGCCCACCCACGAGAGCCAACCTCCATCGTAGTGGCACTAAACCAAGCCCACTCACGAGAGCCAACCTTCATCGTGGTGACACCAATTTCCTCAATCGCTAGGATTCTTGGATGGAGTTTACGGTACAATCACAACCCCTCAACATCCAAGGCGACTTAATTCACGGTGCACCCAATCCTATAGCCGGCTAACTATATCCGATTAAAGTAACCAAGAACCACTTACATCACTTGCCAATATAACCATTTTACCACATTAATCCATTGTTTTACAAGCATAACCAAAATGCCAAAACCACCAATTACCATCATCAATCCACTGTTTTTGAAGCATTACACAAAGCCATTAAACAACATGCAACACTATGCATCAATTCCACAATTCCAATGTACAAAACCAAGGATCTCTTACCTTGAGCATCCTTCACACAGGGCTTTCAAAACCAGCATTAAACCATGCTAAAATATGCTTTCAAAACAGAATTTAAAACATGCAAATCACATGCATTGCATCCAACAATCACAAGTGCTTTAAAAACCAATTCATAACACAACCAAGAGAGAAATTCCATTTACTTACTCTTGAGCTTAGCTAAGTTGTTTAGACTTAAACTAAGCTCCCAAAACCTTCCAACCTTGGTTTTAAAGCTGAAAACCCAACTTCACTCACCGATACACAAAACAAGGCTAGCCAACAAGCCTTCCAAGCATCCAAAACCTTCAACGCCACCTCTATTGCTCACGGATCATTCTCCCCTGTTTCAAGCACACAACAACAGAGGATTAATGCATCATAATGCATTAAAAACACCAGCAACACACCTAAACTCGCTGCTCTTTGCAAATCCAACATTTCGGCTACCAAACACAACCGAAATCACCTCCAAACACTTCCAAGACTTAACCCAGCCAAGATCCATCACTTCTAACCATTTTTAAACATCAATTAACATCCAAAATGATCCCAAACACGTCCTTATACCTCCAGCATTAACAAAACACCAAGATCACCCCAAAAACCACCATTTTCACAAGTAAAAACTTAGGAAAATCAACCTATTCGGGATTGCATTGATCAAACCTCAATTATACATCATTTAGACATCCAAATTACATCAAAAAGACATCTCAAAACAGAGCCCAATCAATTATTACGAATTTCTTCAAAATTAAATCCAAATCTTGCATTTTAAGCTAAAATCAAGATCACAACATCAAAACCTTTAATAAAACTCAAATCAAGGATTGAGAACTTGGGAATTTCAGTAAAGAACTGAGTATTTAGAGGAGAAGGACGTTCATACCTCTAAATGTGAGTTTCTCCTTGTTTAGAGCCAAAATTCTTGAAAATTCAATAAGCAAATGATGAGAATTTGGTGTAGGAATGATTAGAGATCAAATAGAGATTAAAATCTCATCTTTAGATGTAAAAATCAGAGGAAAAGTGGCTGAGGAAATGTGTTTGGCTGAGAGAAAAATGAGAGAAAAAGAAATGGGAAAGTTTTGACAAAAGTTAGTTATGAAGTCAAAAATATCTATTTCCCCCTTTTTCCTTTTATTAAAAATCATTAATTAAATCTTTAATATTAAGAAAAATCTGGAGAAAACTCTTCTTGGGTAAATTAGCTCCTTAAAGATTCAAAGTTTCAATCCTTTTAAAACAGTCACCAACTTTTCAAAAATTACATTTTAGTCACTAACTCGAAATGTCTTATTTCCAAACCTCATTTCGCAAAATTGATTTCACCACTCTCTTATATATAATAAAAGAGGATTTTTAGATATTTTTCCATATTTTTAATGCATCCCGAACTAGGCTTTCCTTAAAACCACCTTTTATATTCGAACCGAAAATCCGACCGGTCCAGTTAAAACCCAAAACTTCTAAGCCCAAAATTGGGGTGTTACATCAAACTCTTGTGATCTGTGTACACGGTACACTTCTCACCATAAAGATAATGTCTCCAGATCTTCAAAGCAAAAACCACCGCAGCTAACTCAATATCATGCGTAGGATAATTGCGCTCATGCACCTTCAACTGTCGCGATGCATAAGCCACCACCTTACCCTCTTGCATTAGCACACACCCCAAACCAACGTAAGATGCGTCACTGTACACCACAAACTCTTTCCCTGATTCGGGTTGAACCAAGGTAGGAGCTTGCGTCAAAGCTGCCTTAAGCTTCTCAAAAGCTTGTTGTCTCGCTTCTGTCCATTCATACTTAACATCTTTTTGCAACAACTTCGTCAAAGGTGCATCAATCTTTGAAAACCCATCCACAAACCTCCGGTAATATCCTGCCAACCCAAGGAAACTACGGAATTCATGAACGGACTTAGGAGGCTTCCAATTAATCACCGCCTCAACCTTCTGAGGATCAACACGAATCCCCTCCGCCGAAACCACATGACCAAGGAACACAACTTCCTTTAGCCAAAACTCACACTTGCTCAACTTAGCATAAAGCTGATTTTCCAGAAGCGATTGCAAGACAACCCTCAAATGACCTTCATGCTCCTTCTCAGTACGAGAGTATACGAGGATATCGTCGATGAACACCACCCCGAACTTGTCCAAGTATTCATGGAACACTCTATTCATCATGTCCATGAAAGCAGCAAGAGCATTCGTCAAGCCAAACGGCATTACAAGAAACTCGTAATGCCCATACCTCGTTCTAAAGGTTGTTTTCGGCACATCCACATCTTTCACCTTAAGCTGATAATACTCTGACCTTAAGTCAATCTTGAAAAACACAGCCGCTCCGTGAAACTAATCAAAAAAATCATCAATCCTCGGCAAAGGATATCGATTCTTGATGGTCAACTTATTCAGCTGACGATAATCGATGCACATTCTCATAGTGCCATCCTTCTTCTTCACAAACAAGACCGGTGCACCCCAAGGTGACACACTTGGCCGAATGAAGCCATGGTCAAGCAACTCCTAAAGTTGCGTCTTTAATTCCTTCAACTCCTTAGGTGTCATGTGATAGGGAGCAATGGACACTGGAGTTGTGTTTTCATACAGCTCTATCCCAAACTCCACCTCTCGACTAGGCGGCAATCCAGGTAACTCCTGCGGAAACACTCCAGGGAACTCACGTACAGTTCTTATATCCTGAACGCGCAACTTCTTGGAACTAGGATTCATCACAAAGGCTAGGTAAGCCTTGCAACCTTGCCTCAGCATTCGACTCGCTTCTAATGTAGACACCACATTGGCAAGAAACTTCACATTCTCTCCTACCACCACCACTTCATAATCATCCGCAAATTTCAACGAAACTCACTTGCTCTCAAAATCCACTACAACTCGATGCTCAACAAGCCAATCCATACCAAGGATTACATCAAAACCATAGAATGTCAATTCCATGAGATCAACAAGAAAAACATGATTTTGCACTTTCAAGGGACATCTCCTATACAACTTCCGCGTTACAAACGTCTCACCAAAGGAACTAGTCACACGCATACCAACATCCAAAGACTCAACAGGTAAACCAAGCATTTGAGCATGTTCACGCAATATGTATGAGTGTGTAGATCCAGAATCAATCAAAGAAAGTAATGATAAGGATTGCAAAGTGAATGTACATGCGATCACATCCGTATCATTCCTTACCTCACGATAGGCATACACTCGAGCCTGACCGCCACCGTCAGGTTGAACGGCCACAACATGTGCTACATTCCTGCCACCATCATCTATGCGCTGAAAATTACCACGGCCGCGCCCACGACCTCTATGTGGCTCAGCTGCTCTCACTAGAGCATGTCCCTCTCTCAAAAGCTGAGGACAATCTTTCTTCAAATGTCCACGGTTCCCACAATTCCAACATGTTCCAAGGTTACCCCAACACTCGCCACCATGCCATCTACCACAACGGTTACACTCAGGAGTCCTCAGAACAGCATTAGGTACTTGCTGACCCCTACCAGGGTTACCACCCCCACGCCTAGCATCATAATGCAGCCTCATATCCTTATGCCTCTTGTTGTGATCTATACCATAATCGCGTTCAGCCGCTCGCTTCTCAGAACTAGATCCACCCGCTCGACTAGTCAAACCAAGGTTCGATTCAATGTCCTTGGCTCTAGTGACCAAGACATCGAAATCTGTATAATCAGCCGCAAGCATAAAAGTCTTCACATCCGTTACCAACCCATAACGGAATCGTTCGCACCTCTCCCGCTAATTAGGGATTAGCTTAGGTGCATACTGACTGAGGCGGACAAATTGAATTTCATACTCGGCTACTGACATGCTACCTTGCATAAGAGACATAAACTCTCTTTTCTTCTCATCTAGGTAACGCACACCCAGATACTTCCGCTTGAACGCATTCATAAAGAACGTCCAAGTCACTTCGTCATCCTCCATCCCAGAAATAGTGGTTGTCCACCACGTATAAGCATCACCATGTAGCAGTGATATAACACATCCCAACTTCTGCACATTATTGCAGTTCATCTGTCCCAAAATCCGCTTGGTTCTCTCCAACCAAGACTCAGATCCTTTTGGAGATAAACCACTAAACTCAGTCCGTTCTAGACTGCGAAGACGTTCCAAAGGCAACCTCACATTGGCATCATCCTGATGCGCAACTCCATGAGTTCCAGCTACTGCTGCCTGAAAATCTCCAGCAATAGCCTGAATCAACGTAGTCATGTCAGGAGCAGCTTGCTCCTGAGCACCCTCGGGTCCAGCAACCCCAGCACCAGCACCAATACCAGCATTATCAACTCCAGCACCACCACCACCGGGTGGTCCACCACCAGGGGGAGGAGGAGGTAGATTCTCGGCATTCTCCTCATTCTCATTCTGATCTATAGCTCTTGTATTTATCCTCATCTCTCTACGTGGCCCCATTATATAGAAAACAATGCACTGACAAAAATGCAATAAACACAATTAGGCACAATAAGGTAAGTAATCCAAGTACTCAAGCTCATTTTGGAGAACAATTTCTCTCATTAGTTTTGATTTGGCAATGGGATCCCCTATCACACTCCAACATAGCATAACATCACAACCACATCACCATTGAATCAAACACCATTATTCACACAACATTCTTTCACCCAAAAGACACATCATGCAATTACACATACATCATCCACATAACAAACCCGAATTATACGAGAACCAAGCTCTGATACCACCAACTGTAACCCCTTAGCCCAGCCTAGACGATTGACCCGAACTACGAAGATTATAGGGACTCAATTGCACTTTACACGAGTTTAGGGACCAAATTGTAATTTCTGTAAATTAGAAGGTATTCATTAATTTTAAGGTTACCAATATGAAATTAGTCATGTTACATTCTTCTCTGCCAAATTTCAACTTAATTGGACATCTCAAGCTCAAGCAATTGCAATCTCAACAATTAGGACTAAAATGTAAAACATGCTAACATCAGAACAATTCAAATTTGTGTCCAACGGTCACCCATTTCAAAACACCCACCTACCGTATCGAAACGGCGTTGACCGTTTCGGTACGTGGGTATGTTCCGAGACCAGTTCTGAAACATGGCATTCCAGTAGCCAAATCGTTTCGAAACAGACTTTTATCGTTTCGAAACACGAAGGCCATTACAGGCCCCTGTTTCGAAACACTAGAGGGTGTTTCGATACGGTTTGCCCAAAAACTATAGCAAAGACTGGTTTTCACCCAAAAACCTAATCTAACATATCCCAAGGACTCTCTAATCATACCAACAAGTCAACATAAATATAAGTTACATATTTGGAACACTCAAACACAACCATGGCATCAAACATGAACTCTTATTAGTCTAGAGGCATGCACCCTAATATCAAATCTCAAATAGGCAACCCATTCCTCAAAAACAAGCAATCAAGGCCACTTACAAACCAACAAGCCAAAACAAACATGCCACAACCTTAGGGAGTTTAACACATCTCCCAAATACAAAACTTGGTTTCCCATTGCCAATCTATCAAAACTAAAGTGTATGAAAACTTCACCATACATGAGCTTGGACTTCCTTGGATGAACTTAGCTTCCTTGATGCCTGAAAATACCTCAATTATCTGCATTATTGGTAAAGAGAGAGCGTAAGCACAAATGCTTAGTGAGGCATACTCTAAAGAAAACCAACACATTAATGCGCATTTGAAAATCTTTCACAAAAGCTTTTGAACAACATCTTCATTCTAACACATGCTTGAAAACCTTATAAAGAAACTTCTCATTGAAAACACATGTACCTCAATTCTATCTCATGCATTTACCAATGCGAAACTCATGGCAAGGCCATACACATGCTTGTATCATCAAAGCATTTCTATAACAAATCTCATATGCATATCTTGTAGCATAAATCATTTCATCAAAGGTACATGTCTAACAAACACCATTTCCTCAATTATATTGGGATTTAACATCTCATTAATACTCGGATATGCGGACACATCTCTACACTAGACTCTTTCGGTGGAATCTCGCATCACCGTACTCACTTGTCTAGCAACATGGCTTCTAATGGAATCTCTCATCACCGTACTCACATGGCGGGATCTCTCATCGCCACAAAGCTTGGGTATTTCACCAAGTCCTACCCGATGGAATGCCCATCATCGAAATATCTCCCTTTGGCTTAACCAAAGAGCACGTACGAATTTTTAGTTTATAGTGCATTCTCATCCTATTGATCGATCAATTATATCCGGTAAGTTTCTTAACATCTATGCCAATATAATGTGTTAAAACATTATCACATCTACTGTTTTTCATGCAATATTACTCAAGGTTTTCTCATAACATTTTCAAACATAAATCATATTTTTCTTCAAACAAAAAGCTCATATCTCTTCAATGCAACATGCCATCTCATGACATCTCTACAAGCATAATCTCATGTTATAAATCATGCATAAAAACAGTAGGAATTTATTATTCTCAAACCATGAGCATGTAAAAGCATTTTTTGGGCAAACACCACTTTAAAGAGAGCAATTCAATCCATACTTACTTCCGGATTTAGGAAGGTGTTTCAAACCTCTCCTAAATTCTCAAACCTTGTATTTTTGTCCTCATGGACTTCTAACCCAATCGCACTCACCAATTTACGTTCCACTTGCTCGTCGAAACGCCAATTAAGCTTCCGGATCAACTCCATAAGTGTCCGAAGATGTCTCCCTGTTTTAGACACATAAAAGCAGAGGATTAATGCATCATCATGCATTGAAATCTTCAGCCAACACTCCTAAACTCGTTGCTCTACCTAAACCCAACATTTCGACTACCAAACACAACCGAAATCACCTCCAAACTCTTCTAAAACTTAACCCAGCCAAGATCCATCACTTCTAAACATTTCTAAACATCAATTAACATAAAAAACAACCCTAAACTCGTCCTTATACCTCTAGCTATAACAGAACACCAAAAACACCCCAAAAACCACCATTTTCACAAGCAAAAACTTAGGAAAAATAACCTATTCGGGATTGGATTGACAAAACCTCATTTCTAACATCATTTGATATCCAAAATACATTAGGAAACCATCTCAAAATAGAGCCCAATCAATTACCACGAAAATCTTCAAGATCTCTTCCAAAATCTTGAGTTTTAAGCCAAATTCTTGTTTCTAACAATAAAACCATTCATAAATCTTTAATAAAGGATTGACAACTTGGGAATTTCAGTAAAGAGCTGAGTATTTAGAGGAGAAGAACAATCTTACCTCTAAAAGATGATTTCTCCTTGACTTGGGCAAGTTTCCATGAAAATTCAATGTAGAAAACAAATAGATTTGATGAAAGATTGATTAGGAATCAATGAGTGATGGAAATCTCATCAAATGAAGTGGAAAGCAAAGTGAATTTTGCTGGACAAAAAATGTTTGGTTGATAGGATTTTGAGAGAAAATTAGAGAAAAGTGGTTATGAAAGTTAAAGGTTGTTTATCACCTTTATTTTATTTAATTAAATCACCCAAATTAAGGAAAAATCTGATGAAAACGTTTTTGGTAAATTAGCTCCTTAAAGATTCAAAGTTTCAATCCTTTACAAAGCAGTCACTACTAAACTTTGCAAAAACTGCAATTTGGTCACTACACCGAAATGTAGTATTTCCAAACCCTATTTTGTAAAATTGATTTCACCATTCACTTTTATATATTAAATGAGGATTTTTAGATATTTTTCTATATTTTTAAAGCATCCCGAACTAAGTATTCCCTAAAACTTCCTTTTATATTCTAACCGTTTCTCAGACCGGTCCGGTTTAGACCCTAAACTTCTAGGCTCAAAATTGGGGTGTTACATGTATTACGTTAGGTATGCTTGAGGTTTGTTCTTTAGGTTCAAGTAATGTTTGCTCTGGACTTGCTATTTTCGTTTCCAATAACATTAATATGTCCTTGCTTTCGTACTCGGATCACTACATTCATACTAGTATTCACCTTGAGTCATCTTCGATGTATTTTACCGGAATGCATGGCTTTTCTGAAACAAGTAAAATATTTAAAACATGGGATCTAATTGACTCTCTAAACGACAATAGTGGCCTCCCTTGGCTTATTGGTGGTGACTTGAATGATATTTTATCTGATAATGAGAAACAAGGGGTTGTTGTCGCGCAAGATCCCAAATTAACAACTTTCGTAATTGTCTCTCGTGCAATGATCTCTTTGATTGTAAACCTACCTCTGGATGGTTTACTTGGACAAAAACCGGGCCTAACACTCCAATGATTTTCGAACGTCTAGATCGATTTTTTGGGAATTTGGCTTGGACATCTGCTAATCCTTCCTACCGCATTACCTCTGATTTCAATGCCAAATCAGATCATTGCTTCCTACTCTTGGACACTGAACCACCAACACACTATGCTCCCCGACCTACAACAACTAATTTTTGCTTTGAAAACTGTTGGGCAACCCATGAAGAAGGTATATCCTTAGTTCAAAAAACTTGGGCCACCACCCGGGGTCCTACACTTGATAAAATCCGTGCTATAGGATCCTACCTAGGTAATTGGCAGTCCCACCAACGTTACAACACCACAGGGCGTATCCAACTTCTTACTAAAAAAATTAACAAATTCCTTAAGCGACCGCTCACATCATCTTCTGAGGCAGCTCATCTTGCGGTGAAATCTGAACTCAACAAGTTGCTTGATGAACAGGAAGCTTATTGGGCACAAAGATCTCGAAACCTATGGCTTGCGCAAGGGGATAAGAATACTCAATTCTTTCATACACGTGCCAACAATCGTCGGAAAAAGAACACTATAAACGGTTTATATGATGCAGACAATAAATGGTGTGTCGCTGAGGATGACCTAATGAATATTGCATCCACTTATTTTCAGACTTTGTTCACATCTTCGAATCCTCAACAGTTTGATCAAATTCTTTCTAAAGTGACTACCTCCATTACTCCGGCTATGAATGAGTCACTCACTAGGGCTTTCAATGCTGATGAAATTCTACTAGCTTTCCGTGATATTGATCCTAGGAAGGCCCCTAGAATTGATGGCCTTCCTAGTGGGGTTTTTTAGACAACACTGGGACACGATAGGTGCGGATGTCACCCAACTATGTTTGGATCTCCTGAATGGATATGCTGATATGGCATCCGTCAATCAGACCATTTTAGTGCTTATTCCGAAAATTAAGGATCCAACTACTATGATACATCTCCGGCCTATTAGCCTTTGTTCTGCAATTTACAAAATTATCGATAAGGTTCTTGTTAACAGAATTAAGCATACGATTCCATTTTGTATTAGTAATAACCAAGCTGCTTTTGTTCAGGGTGCAACATATCTGACAATATCCTTATTGCTCATGAAATTATACACTCTATTAATACCGGCCAGACTAAATCCTCCCATGGTTCTGCTCTTCAACTTGACATGGAAAAGGCTTTTGATCGAGTAGAATGGTCCTTCCTTGAGAGTGTCATGAATCGAATGGGCTTTGCACCCTCTTGGGTCTCAATCATTATGTGATGCATCTCCTCGGTATCCTTTACAGTTAAGGTTAACAACTCCTTTTCTCCTTTCTTTCAACCCCAACGGGGTCTTCTCCAAGGTGATCCATTGTCACCCTTTCTCTTCCTCTTCTGTACGCAAGGTCTCTCTACGTACCTCTCAGATGCCCAGCATCGGGATACTTTAAAAATATAGAAAAATATCTAAAAATCCTCATTTAATATATAAAAGAGAATGGTGAAATCAATTTTACAAAATGAAGTTTGGAAATATTACATTTCGGTGTAGTGACCAAATCGTAGTTTTTGCAAAAGAGAAATAGTGACTGTTTTGTAAAGGATTGAAACTTTGAATCTTTAAGGAGCTAATTTACCCAAAAAAAAATTTCTCCAGATTTTTCCTTAATTTGGGTAATTTTATTAATGTTATAATTAAAGGAAATGAGGTTTAATTAAATGAGAAACTAACTTTGACTATTCATAACTACTTTTCACAAATTTTCCCTCTCTTCATTTTCTCTCAAATTCCTTTCAACCAAACACATTTTCTCCAGCAAATTTACTTTGATTTTACACTTCATTTGATGAGATTTCAATTCCTCTTTGATTCCTAATCAATCTTGCATCAAATCTATTTGTTTTCTACATTGAATTTTCAAGGAAATTTGCCCAAATCAAGGAGAAATCATCATTTAGAGGTAAGCTTGTTCTTCTCCTCTAAATACTCAGTTCTTTACTGAAATTCCCAAGTTGTCAATCCTTTATTAAAGTTTTATGAATGGTTTTATTGTTGGAAACAAGATTTTGGCTTAAAACTCAAGATTTTGGAAGAGATCTTGGAGATTTTCGTGGATCTTGGTTAGGCTTTGTTTTGAGGTTGTTTTCTAATGTATTTTGGATGTTAATTGATGTTACAAATGAGGTTTTATCAATCAAATCCCGAATAGGTTTGTTTTCCTAAGTTTTGCTTGCTAGAATGGTGGTTTTTGGGGTGGTTTTGGTGATCTGTTGTTGCTGGAGGTATAAGGTAATGTTTATGTTGCTTGTTGATGTTAATTGATGTTTATAAAAGGTTAGAATTGATAGATCTTGGCTGGGCTTTGTTTTGGGAGAGTTTGGAGGTGATTTTAGTTGTTTTTGATAGCCGAAATGAGGTTCTTGGGTAGAGCAGCAAGTTGGGTTGTGTTGGTGGTGATTTTAATGCATGGTGATGCATTAATCCTCTGTTGTTATGTGTTTAAAACAGGGGAGAATGATCCGGAAGCAATAGAGGTGGCGTTGGAAGTTTCAGATGCTTGGAAGGCTTGTCGGCTAACATAGTTTTGTGTATCGGTGAGTGGAGATGGTTTCCAGCTTTGAAACAATTATTTGGAGGTTTTGGGAGCTTAGTTTAAGTCTAAACAACTTAGCTAAGCTCAAGAGTAAGTTTTCGGAAAAACTCCCTCGGATGTGCTAAGTTATGGTTTGATGCATTAGTTATGAAATGCATGTTTAATTACTATTTTGAAAGCATGTTTTAGCATGATTAATGCTGGTTTGGAAGCCATGTATTGAAGGATGTTCAAGGTAAGAGATCCTTGGTTTGATATGTTATTAATTTGGTTATGATGCATGGAGATGCATGATGATAAGTGGCTTTGATTAATGCTTAAAACAATGAATTGATGATGGTATTTGATGTATATTGGCAAGTGATGAAATGGTTTTAAAGTACTTGAATCGGATATAGTTAGCCGGCTATAGGATTGGGTGCACTGTAAGTAAAGTCGCCTTGGATGTTGAGGGGTTGTGATTGTACCGTAAACTCCATCCAAGTACCCTAGCGATTGAGGAAATTGGTGTCACCACGATGGAGGATGGCTCTCGTGGGTGGACTTGGTTAAGCGTCACAACGGTAGAGGATTGCTCCCTGTGTGAGCTTAGTTAAGGTGATTACAATGGTTGAGGTAGTTCCCATGTGTAAGCCTTGAGGTGTGTCCCGGCTCTCGCTAGTGGGTTATACAACTACTGATGAGTGATGTTGAGGGGTTGTGATTGTACCGTTAAACTCCATCACAGGTGTTGAGAGGTTGTGATTGTACCGATAAACTCCACCTTGCTAAGCCGGTAGTGTGTATGAAGCGTGTGGGACAACGCTTGTAATCCGCGTATCCGATTGTGTCTTGTGTTGAAATGGTTTGTGAACTATCACTTGAAAGCCAATATAATGTATTTGAATGTAATGAAGCGAGAGATGCTTGAAAATGATGCAAGGTTGCATGGGAAATATGTAAATGATACAAGAATGCATGTGATACTTGTTAAGCATGAGCAAATGTATATCTTCTATTGTGAATGGTGCATATGTGCATAGAATCTCATAAGTGCATTGAAGTCTTGTGAAGGCTTATTTTAAAAAGGCACGTAATGCAAATGTTGCTTTTGTAGTTCATGTGTTTTGCATTTGTTGATGCATGAGATAGTTAGAAGGAACATATGGTTTTTAAAAGGCATTTTGCTTTGAAATGATCATCAAGCATGAGAAAAGTATAGTGTGAAGTGGAAGTGATTTCCAAGGAATTTGATTTAAACTTTGCATGAAGTGTTCATGCATGGAAAGGTTTAAATGATAGTATTTGCAAAAATGTGGTTTGGGGTGAGTTGTTTAGCATTTCAAAGTTAAAGGTTGGTTTTCATGTTGAGCAATGCATGATTTAAAGCAATGTTGTTTCAAATGAGGTTTTCAAACAATGCTTTGGTTTATTGAATTGTATCTACATTTAAAGAAGGTTTTATGATTTGCTGCATTGATGGTGTTTTGGTTTTGAGCATTCCTCACTAAGCATTATATGCTTACGCTCTTTTTTTGTCCATCAATGCAGATATTTGAAGTTGGGACAGCAAGAAGCAAGGGATTCAAGAAGAACTCCACCTGAGAAGTATGTCTTGGTTTATAGCTATATATAGTAAAGGCAATGGGGGGAGAGCCTTTTTTGTCAGTGTTTCGAAACAGGTGACCGTTTGGACACAGTTTTGAATTGCTTGAAGTCTGCATGCTTTACATTTTAGTCCTGAAACTTGTAATTGCAATTGCTTGAGCTTGAGATGTCTTTTTAAGCTGAAATTTGGTAGAAAGGCTTGTAATATGATTAATTGAGGTTCGGTAAAACTAAAATCTTGGAAGTCCTTTTATTTTCCAAAATTTACATTTTGGTCCCTAAAGGTGTATTTCTTGCAATTGAGTCCTTAAACGTTTCCGATCGCTGTGCTTTTCTCTTCCAAGGTTCTTGGGCTTTCGCATAGGTTTCATGCGCATCTAGAGAAGTTTAAAAAGAAAAAAAGGGTTGTTAATCAAGGTTGACTTTCGGGTTGACTTTGGTTTTCCCCGTGTAATCTTCGTAGTTCGGGTCTAGCGTCTAAGTCGGGCTAAGGGGGTTACACTTCGATTGAACCTCGCTCTGATACCAATTGTTGGGTTTTATGATGCTCGATTTCCTTCAACCAAATTGCTCGCCAAGTGGTGGAGAAGTGGAATATTGGGTGGTGGTGGTGGAAGCAAAAAGATAGAAGTTTTGCACAATGATTTAGAGTGGTTCGACTTTCTAACCAAAGCCTACATCCACTACCTTAGCTTCCTACCAAGGATTTCAAACAAATTCACTATGAATTTTGTCCCCTTTTCTAGGCTAAGGAGGCAACCTTTACAACCCTCAAAGCTTTCTACACAATTACAGGAGAAATTCAAAGCAAACAAGAAATCCCTCTAATAGGTATGTGTTTGCAAATCTAAGCACTCACCCAAAACCTAGAACACTTGAGCAAATATGACAATTTTGGCTCACTAGTGTTTGTCTATACAAGAAATTGACAATTAGGCACTAAGACATATTTTTGATCATATGATGTTTGACAATTGAAGCATTAGCCTTCTCTTGATGCTTGGAGGTCACTTTTATACTCCTAACTGAGTTTGTAGCCTTTGAGGACCGTGGGGGATGTTTTGGAGCCGTTAGAGACTTTATTTCCAACCATAAATGCAGTTCTACTGCCTACCGTATCAGTACACGGGGACCCGTATCAGTACGCCCTTCTTCAGAACTAGCTGTTGGGCTCTTGCCAGCCTAAGCATATCGATACGCTAGGAAGCGTTTCGGTACGGTCTTCATTTTAAAAGACCGTTGGGGGTTGTTAAAACAAGGATCAGTACGCTTTAAAGGCCTATCGATACGACCCCTATCCGTATCGATACGGGCAAGCCTATATTGGTACGGGTTTTGGCAGAATCAAAATTGGAGTAAAAGGTATCAATACGAGGTATATTGTACCGGTATGGTAGAGTTGAAAAGTCAGTTTTGAGTATTTTAAAACATTTCAAACTTTGCCAAAAACCTTTTTAAATACCTCAAACTTATTTTCAAGTTGTTTGGACTTAAAAACATGTTTTAAATTCTTTTCAAATTAGTCCAAAACATTTTTCAATTATTATATCAAAACACTAGTTCTACAGTTGCTACCTCACTAAGTACTTAAATGTACTTATCACTCTTGTTTCCATTCTTCCCAATCTACAAGTTAGTGGATTGAAAGCTATTTTTGAGTTAAGGCAAGACAAGCTCAAGCATCAAGTATGAATCATGTTCCTTTGTAAGCTCCTAGTTGGTGGCCTTAGTCATGAATCTAGTCTAATGATCATGCATTTTGATTCCTTGAAGGACTATGTATATGATATGATATGATATGATATGATATGATATGATATGATATGATATGATATGATATGATATGATATGATATGATATGATATGTATAACTTGTTTATGGGGCTTGGTTGATAGCCCAGTTAATCTAGGTGTTATGTTAAGTTATATGAGTATGGATGTGTATATGGTGTGATATAATTTTTTGAAAGCTTGAATGTTGTTAAATAGTTTATATATGCCTTGAATGCTTGCTGCATTGAAATGCTATGATCTCTTTGGTAATGCTATGCCATAATGGTTAGCTAAGGCAAATGTTTTGAAAGCGTGAATAATGTGATATTTTTGCCATGAATTAGGTTGACATGAACGTGCTACTGATCCAAGGAATAAGGCTATGTATATGTATTTGATATCTTGATTACTAAGTATGCTTATTCTAATGGTTGTGAATTAATTGGACTTGGTGATTCAAGTCTTAGATTGAATGATATGTTGTTCATGTATGGATGTTTACACTCTTGTTTGATCGATGTTGCTTAAGATGTTTACCGATCATGTGTTATGGCAAAGATGTCTAATGTTCATATGTTATAGCAAAGATGTTTCATGATTACATGCTATGGTAAAGGTGTCTAATGGTCGTATGTTATAGCTTGATTGCAATATGATTCATGATGATTGTTTGATTAGAAGTCTAACTTACCTATTAGAGGTAAGTTAGGTGAAAGTTTTTGTTGGTTCATGTTATTCCTTGCTTGAGTAACGCTTCTTAGCCGGTTTACAACTAAATCGGGTGGGGTGTTACACGCGCCTTTGCTGCCCGCTCGACTGCTGCGATCGCTCCTCCAGCTGCTTGTCTCTTTCGATGCTGGCGCACGTCCGCCTCTCACCGTTCGACCAAAAAATCTGGAAAACACAAAAAAGAGATTAAATTCGGATAAAAAGGAAAAACCAAATCACTGATTGGAAAGAAAATAATAAAAGAGGAATCAAGCAATTATATCCGAATCAAGCAAATCACCCGAATTTTGGGGATTTTTTTATTCTGATTTCCTTTGTAAATTAGGCATGTAATTGGTTATAAAAACTGATCGAATTCTATTGTAGAGGGACGCCCACTACAAATTGTATACACACAAATTCTTGAAATACAAGTTAGAAGAGCATGTTTTTTAGGTACGCATTTGTTTTCATATTTTGTCTATTTGAATATAACAAAGAAAAATGGAGAAAATCTTACCGTCTGGTCGAGCCACCATCGCCGCCACTGATGTTCGAACAAGGTGGCCGAATTCTAATTTTTTGGGCAAAAATACGAACAGTTTTTTTAACGATTTATCCCTTTTAAATCGATTTGGTTATTTTGAGAGAGGGATTCAGATTAGGGATTAAAAAAGGATTATTTTATACTTTTCCGCCGTCGTCTGGCGCCGGTGGAGAGTGGAGGGCGGCCGACATGACAAACGTTCTTCATGTTCTTCAACAAATGAAGAACACGAAGAACATGTTTAGAGAAAACAATAGGAGAAGGTTTGATCCATTTTCAATTTGAAATTTTAAAATGAAGGTGTTTGTCTTTTTTTTCTTTTTAGTATTTATAATACTCGAAAACATGACACGTGTCCAAATGAGGATTCGCGCATATCCATGGGCTTTGCGCCGCGAGCCCTCCTGTTTTGAATTCATGCAATTTAGTCCCTAATTCGGTTTCTAAACTTTTTTTTCTTTTCAATTTAGCCAATGTTTTAAAATTAATTTAATTTCTTTTAATTTTATCATAAATTTAGTTCACTTATCTACCATTTTAGTCAATACTCTTTTTTAAGTTTTTTTTTTAAATGATATTCTTTTTTTAAGTTATTTTACCTTTTTACTTATCATATTTATTCCAACTTTAATTTTTCTTTTTTTAACTGGCCCGTACACATTTTTTAAAGTTTATTTCGTTTATACCTTTTCTTTAATAATCTGTTAAATTTTTTAATTTTGTAATTTAATTTTAACTGTCATGTATTTTGTTAATTTAATGCATCTTTTAATTAAATCTTTAATTTAGATAAAAGCCCCTAGGATTAAGTTCTTTAATTTAACCTTTGATTAGTTTAGAGCCTTTAATTTTTTATCATTTAAGATTAGTCTTTTCTTCATTGTAAATCAATAACTAACACTTAATTTAACTTGAATCCCCACTAGGTAAAATTCACTTAGAACGCTCGCAATTAGGTTTAATAAATTAACATAGAATAATAAAAGCCTAAACCCATCAATTGATTCTTTGATTGTTTGCTTAAAAAGTGGAATTTAATTAATGTGATGTCCTACCAAAAGGAGGTAATGGGTTAGCGCCAGAGATGTTGACGGTGATTAGAGTTTACTCTCATGATGGTGGGGCCGTTAAAATTGAATAATATTCATAAATGGACAATAAGTTAAATTTTATACGAACTTGAAAATTCCAACATTAAAACGTTTTGTAATCCGGTATGTACCAATTTTTGGGTGTTGTGGGGTGCTAACCCTTTCCCACACGTAACCGACTTCCGAACCCGTTTTTGTTTTTCACTGACCAAAATTGTTGTTTAAATAAGATAAAAATGATTTTATTAAAATAACCCGCTTTTAGGTGATACAATCACACGTTTAAAAGGATTTGTGGCAATTCTGTTATTTTTGTTTTTAAAATTTCGGGCCCAAAAAAAGTGTTGGGCAGCTTGGCGACTCCGCTGGGGATAATTTTTTGTTTTTACAAAAAGAGAGTCGGACCACTAGCCAATTACACTTTGTTTTAATGTCGGAATTTGCAAGTTTGTATAAAATTTATTTTAAATGTCCATTTAAGAATATGATCTCATTTTACGCATTTAAAGCTTGGTATAATGTATATACCCAAGCTTCATCCTGATCGTTTAAGTGAGGGGAAAACGATATTGCTCTTGTGAGAATATTGATTCTCCGCATGGGCCTAGCAAGAACCTTTGGGGCTCATATGTCCTATGTCTTCGTAAGGATATTGATCCTTCGCATAGATATAGGAAAATGGGTCCTCCTTAGTTGAACTTGATTCGTTTGAAGCCTATAACGGGTGAGAATCAAGGGCCTAGCTACCCTTAGTAGGGGACAGTGAGGACAACTCGGGGACCTTTCTAGAAACAAACCACGTGTGTGAATCTAGAAGCCCACCCCAATAGAGCCATGTGGAAAACCTTAGAGTTGGAGTTTGGTCAAAATTATTTCTTAAGGATAGTCTGTGGAGACATGTCCATAAATGTTGGAATGCACTACCCAATTACTATCCATACAATGAAATTATTTTGGACCTTTTATGGTTTATTTCTTTTTTTAAGAGTATCAATCTTTTCTTTTTCTTGTTTGTCTTGTTTTACATATTTGTTTGTTTCATGCATCTCATATCTAGAAGGGGTCGAGTCTAAAGCACATTGCTCAAGTAGAAAATAGTTTTCCGCAATAGATAGAAGACTCCTTCAGAAAGAGGAAGATAATGCGAGTGTACGTCACTGGTTCGAGGTCAACCAGTGGGAACATGGAGAACAATATATGATCAAGATCTTGGTCCTCAAAGATATCAATGAAGGGGGTAATGATGATTGGTTTACTCGTTTTAAGGATGATGCCATGAGATTCTAGGAGCGTGACGAGTTCGACAAGAGTGTCATGACCCAAGTCCAAGATGTAGCCAGGCATGTGATTATGTTGGCTAAAGAAGCTTCAGCTCTGCGCCAGTATGTTAGGCCAATTGGGGAAGTGGGGCCGAGAATCATGTGGTTGATCGAAGAGATAAAAGAGCTAGGTGCTCAAGACGAGATGTACTCGCGATATAATTTGGAATCTTTTGTATAAGAAACTTCGACATCCAATGAAAAACTACTTCTAGAGCAATACCTTAATGGAATCGATGGCCCTTCACCTGCATTCATGCATTTGCATTATGTTGCTTATGTTTTCATGTTTATGTTGTGATCATTGCATTCATACACATATAATAAAAGGATTAATTTTGGCAAATTCCATTCAAGTAGCAAAATTCTGCACAAATACGTTACTCGAGCTATAACTATAGAAGACAAGTTGATAACTCTAGAAATATGCCACAAGAGCACCCAAGATAGACTCTACAAAATGGAGAAAGACTTGAAGAGCGAAATTACACAAGCACAGAAAAAACTTTCAGCCAGATAACGGCTATGTTGGGATTCATAGACCCAGAAAGAGGAAAGACGATTGAAGCTGTTAATATTTTGTCGCCCCAAACCATGATGACTTGTGAGACATTTCCACCAAAGGTGAGGTTCCATAGTCGCATGGTAGGAACCTCAGCTCATATTCTAGCAAGGTCAAGGATAAATCATAGGGAAAACCAAGGTATCAAGGTTTGGGATCTCCATAAGGCAGCTGACATGGCTAGAGTGAATAAGAGGCTAGAAGACCGTTGTGACAAGCTCGAAGTGATCATCAGATCCATACAATGAGGAAACATTTATGGTGGTGTAGACGCTAGGGATCTGAGCCTAGTGTGTGACTTGGTGGTTCCTCTAAAATTCAAAGCTTGTGACTTTGAGAAGTATGACGGGACCACTTGCCCTTTGGCGCATTTGACCATGTACTGCCAAAAAATGTCACTACACTTGGAAAACAAGAAACTACTTATCTATTGTTTTCAAGACAGTCTATCGGAGTCTGCTACCCGATGGTATACTCAATTGAGTCGGGTCAACATACGAACTTGCAGAGATCTGTCAAGAGCTTTCTTTGAATGCTACAAGCATGTGATAGACATAATCCCCAACCAGCTCATTCTGCAAGATATGGAAAAAAAGCCCAATGAGTGTTTTCGCCAGTATACCCAAAGGTGGCGAGATATGGCAGCCCAAGTTCAACTTTCGTTGTTGGAAAATGAGGTTACTCCAATGTTTGTGGAGACTTTAAATGGCTCCTTCTAAGACTGTATGTTAAACCATGCCACCAAAGATTTTGCAGACATGGTTATAAACGGGGAGTTGATATTGGCGGCCGTCAAGAGTGGGAGACTCGAGGAATGGGAATATGACGAACGCCTATAACCTGAACTACTCTAGCAATGGAATATTTTCACGAAGTAAATGGAGGCAAGATTGGTCGAAATTCACCCATGCCTTCCTCGAATGATGCTTAACAACTGAACAATAAAAGATTTTCCTAGACGATGTTGTGGTCATACTTAGAACCAACCCTTTTGCTTTTGCTCGCGAGCATTAGAGATCTTTTGTAAGGGCTTGTATGATATTCTACTTGTTTTAAAGATGCATTCCCTTCATTTTCTCAAGTGGCAAACATTTTATTTTTTTCATTTTTCATCCATTTCTCTTCCAAAATACGTCTTCTTTGCGGAGTCCCTATTATTGATTGTATGAATGACTCTTAGATCTAATCCCGAGATAGAGGGGCAATAAAGTATGTTCAAGATTAATGGGAAATACCATATACAGATTTTGAGCGAATTTTTCTCTCAAACATTGTTGTTAAGGTCTTTGAATAAAGTGGTAAGTCTAAAACATCTACCAACTGAAGACTGCTTCTCTTCAATGATATTTTCTTCCCAACACCCATTCGTAGCACCGTCGCATCCTCTCTCCACCAGCTGCACACTCACCGCGTCGGTAAAACCTTACAAACTCTAAACCCAGTCCATCACTCCCAAAAATCATTGTCCACCTCAATCCCAAATTAACATTCGTATGAACGTGGCCATCCCAAACCCCTTCCTTTTCCCATTCTACTTCTAAGAACACAAGTAGTGCCACTGCTTTGTCACACCCACTTCCCCATCTTTTTCCCTCTTCTATCTCTATTCAAGGACATCTACTTCATCCAGTCTTCACCGTCAATCTCTTCCTCTTTCTTAACCCTAGTTTCATTCTAAACTATGTATCTTAATCTTCATCATTTTGATGTTTGAAATGACGACAAACAATAATCGGAGCATGGCGACACACGACAACGATAGAGACGATGTGTGAGTTTTGGTTTGAGTTTGGGGAGATCGATAGTCTAAAAAAGGAAGAAAGGATAAAACTTTCATTCAATAGTTTTCGATTAGAGAACGTCATCGGAGAGTCTCGATGGAAGCGATGAAAACAACCCTTAGTTACAGTGCTTTGGTTTAAAATTTTAAAGAAAAATGGGTATTGTTTTCATCGAAGAGAAGGAATTTGGGAACAAAAAATACGACGAAAAAAATGAATCACTTTGTTTTAGGAAAAAAAATATTTTTAATTAATATTTAGCCACATGTCAATCATTGATTAGTCCACTATTTTTATTATTTTAAAAATAAATATTTGGTTTTAAAAAAATTAAATTTAAAGGGTTAAATTAAAAAATTAATAAAACATTGATGACTAATTTTGTTATTAACTCTTAAGTAATTAAAAATAATTAAAAAATTAAATAAATGTCACTTGTCAACAAATGAGCGGTCAAAGTGGTCCACGTCATCTTTGATGACACAAAATTAAAAGAACGTGACAAAATAAAAGTTTATGTATTAAACTAGAAACAAAAAAAAAATGCACTAAACTGTTGAATTGAGTATAACTCATGTACTAATAAAGTATTTTACCTTTTTAAAATATGACAATCCGTATCTCAACTCATCTCCTAAAGTTAAGATGAGTTTATAATTCAAAATACAAAAAAAAAATTGAAGATTTTGTTTCTTTCTTCACAACTTGAGACGATTGTTAAAAAGGTAATCTTGCGTATGGGTTGTTATAACGAAAGTAAAAAGGTAATTTTGGATATGGATTGTCATTTATAGGGAAAGTTAGGAAGGTGAAAGGCTTTTTTTTTTTTTTCATAAAGACAAAAAATGCCTCTAATATTTGATTAAATAGTTAATTTTATCTCTTATTTTTTTGAAACCGATTTAACCTAACGTTTTATTTTGGGTCAAAATGGCTCCTCTGTAGCTGAAAACAGTTAGTCAACTAACGATAAACAACTTGAAATGACTTGACAGAATGACACATCAAAAGAAAAAAATATTTTATATTGGATAAATATTCTATACACAGGCGGTGGAAACTGAAAGTTTCCACAAGCGCCTTAGTTTTAGGGTATAGAGAGTTAGTTTAGGGTATAGAGTTTATGTGTAGGGGGTTAAAATTTAGGGATAGTTGTTTCAATTTAAGGTTTAGGGTTATAATTTAGGGTTTATAGGTTAAAACTTAAATCCTCACCATATTACCCTAAAAACTAAACCCTAACTTATAAGCCCTAAATTATAACCCTAAACCTTAAATTAAAACAACTATCCCTAAATTCTAAACCCCTACACCTAAACCCCTAAACCATATACCCTAAACTAACTCCATATACCCTAAAACTAAGGCGCTTGTGGGAAATTTCAGTTTCCACCGCCTGTGTTTAGGATATTAATCTATTTATATTTTGTACAATTTTAGAAAAATATTTTTTAACTAATGCGTCATTATGTAAAGTCGACATATTTTTTTTTATGTGACACTGCTATTGCGGTGTGCGTTGTCATGTAGGTTTATCACGTTAATTCAAGTTGTTTATCGTCAGTTGACTGACAGTTTTTATCCGCAGATGAGCCATTTTAACCCAAAATGAAACGTTAAGGGTTAAATTGGTTCAAAAAAAAAGAATATGAGCCAAAATGACTATTCAATCAAATGTTATGAGCATTTTTTGACATTATGCCTTTTTTGGGAACAATAGAAGATGAAAGTTTTGATATTATACGAAAATGGAGAAATTATATAATGGGCCTCTTCACCACGTTATTCATAGTCCTAACCAATAAAAATCATACATTCATTAATTTTTTTTTAATCTTTTTACTAAGTGAATCTTCACTCATATTTATTGTGAAGTGAATTAAGAACAATTTTTAGCAAGTGAAGATTCACTTGGCAAAAAGATACATCGAAAAATTTAATGAAATAAATATATTTTATTGGTTGAAACCATAGATGACGTATAAGGAGGGCCTATGATATAATTTATCCTTAACTAAATAAAACAGTTATTTTTCATATTTAATAAAATTAAATTTGGCGAGGGTCTATTTTGAAGACACACAATCTCAATTGATTAGAGGTGACATATCACCAAAAAAAATTAATTAATTTATGTTTTTAAATTAATGTAAGCGATGGTTTTCAAGTTTAGACGTCAAGTGGACTGAAAAAAGGGTCAGATATCAACTAGATATTAAGGTTAAATTTTGAGTTCATTTTTAAAGACATGATATATATTGATTTGCTAGAGTTTACATGTCAACAAAATTTTAATTTAGATAAATTTTCGAAGTTGAGTTTTTAGAGTAATAAATATAATAATGTCTAAGTTTAGATCTATTAATTGGTCGAATAGTTAATAATGCTTATGTTGTTTACTTTGTGTGAGTTTAAATCCTAACATTAGTGAATAAAATAGAAAAGAATAACATAACAATAGTTACCGTTATACCAAAAATAATAGATAAGCGACCAAAATAAAAATTAGAAATAATTTAGCTTATTTTTATTTTGTGATTTTTCTCTAAACCCCGTAATTAAAAAAATCCGGACCGAACGCTTGCCGGTAATTAAATGGAAAGCCGTTGGATATGTTTTGATTCGTTTCCCATATTTCTCTCTAAAATTGTGGGCCCAACCGTTTTTTCCAAAGTTTTGCATCATTCATCAAACTCCATTGGACCTCACCTCACTTTATCCCCCCACGTATATATCCTGTTTCAACGGTACTCCAGCACTCCTAAAATCCACTTTCTTTTTTCTTTTCTTTTATTTCCTTTTTCTGGTAAATTTTCCATTTTCCAATTTGAGTTTCTTTAAGGAAACACAAGCTCACGCCTCTGCAAATCTTACCTATATTTAGGCTAGTTTTCAACCAATTTTCTCTTCCATATTTCATGTTTCTTCTTGTTCAACCTGAGAAAATAAGTTAAAGCTAGGGTTAGGGTTTAGAAAATAGGAAAAAAGTATCGACGAAAAGATGATAAAACTAAATTTTGTTTAACCAGTAACCCGACGGGAGCCATGGCTTCTCAATGAAACAGGTGATAATCGCTAACACGGGCCTTCGATTTTCGCTACAGTTGGGAAAGGTGAAGCCTTTGGTTGTACCGTTTGCTGTTTATGTATGGCTGCTGCGAATCCTCAGCCACTGCAGGCGCGTCCGTTTGAGGACCACGAGCGAGGGACGATACAGATCGAGGAAGACGATGGGGACAACGAAGATGACACCATGGATGACGCGAATGCCAACTCCGTGAATGTGGCGGAGCATGGAGCAGCAGTAATAGGTGGCGTGCATAGTGGCGGAGGCGTTGTTATGGCCTCCAGAACTAGCGAGCTTACTCTCTCTTTTGAAGGAGAAGTTTACGTGTTCCCTGCTGTTACACCCGAAAAGGTTTTTAGCCTTTTCCCCCTTTCAAATAAACATTCTATTTATTGCTAATTATATTTTTGTTTGATTTTAGTAATAAAATAATCATCTATCTTGTTATTCGTAATTGTTTTTGCAAAGCAAATTTTAAATACTACTGTCAGATTTTTATTTTCGCATTTTAAAGTAATATTTTGACGTGAGAAAATTGCCCAAGTTAGCTGGAAGTGTAATAATGTGCCTTGTTTTATATAAATTCTTAAATATGATGTTTAATACGCAGAGGAGACATTCATTTCTTAGAATATGGTTGATGGATTAATTTATTGATTTGGCTATAGTACTGATTTCATTGAATAGTTGTCTGTGTGAATTTCTGGAGCAAACCAACTGTATCTTTGCTGAATACCCTCTTATGATAACTTGTGCTAATTTTTTATCCTGATCTAGCTAGAAGTTATATTTTATAATTAGTAGGAATTCTAGGAAGGATGTTGTATTCAAGTTAAAGTGTCCAAATCTAATTTGCTAGTTATGGTTTTTATTGTTCAATATGTGTCCTTCATTAATCATTACTGAAATTAGTGACAGTTTTCCATTTCACTATAGTCGGTCCTTAATTTATTTTCTGCATTAGAGTTTTATTCGCCTTATTTTCATTTTGAGAAAGTGGTTTTTTAATTGTATATGTGCTTCTGCTTCATCAAGTAAGTAATAACTAGTTTATTTTACAATTCTATTCTTTAAATGTGTTTCCCTTTTCTTCTAAATTAGTATACATGTTTATTGGATTGAATGAGACAGGTGCAAGCCGTTCTATTACTTCTAGGTGTTCGTGATATCCCCACTGGTGTTCCTACAACTGAAGTACCTTTTGATCAAAATAACAGGGTATTGCTGCTTTTAAAGTAGTCATGAGAAATGAGTAATTGCATTTCAGTATTCATATTTTTCATATTGTTCTATATACCATATTGGATAGGGTGTTTATGATGTTCCAAAGCGCTCAAATCTTTCAAGACGAATAGCATCCTTGGTTAGGTTCCGTGAGAAAAGGAAAGAGAGATGTTTTGACAAGAAAATTAGGTATACAGTACGGAAAGAAGTTGCACAGAGGTATGGTTTTCTGTCCTTATTTGTTTAGATTTATGGTTTAACATTTTGAATTTATGGAGTTATTCTGTGTTGTGGAAGTTAAAAGAGGAAATGATTACTATCCAGAAACTTTGGATTGTGGAAGTGCTATAGACATTTATACCCTGAGAAGTGTTCAATACAGGGAGCAGTTGGTTATTATCACTTCCATGTCTTCTTGTTTGTCTCTTGTGAAAGAGAGGCAAGCATAAAAGATGTTGGGGACTTTGATCTCTGCTGTTTATATTGGTTATTAAATTTGACAATATTATGGTCTGATTATTTTCCTATGAGACGAATAGAATAGTAAGTATTAAATGTTTTTCTACTTTTTTATTATGTATACGAGTTCTAGTGATGCAGCTAATAATGGTGTTATAATCTTCTTACGTTCTTGTAGGATGCATCGTAAAAATGGGCAGTTTGCGTCTTTAAAGGAAAGTACTAGTACTTCAAGCTGGGATTCCTCACAAACTGACCTTCAAGATGGTATTCCTCGTCTAGAAACTGTGTGAGTTCCAAACTTGATTGTTACCAGGTTGTTTGGATATATGTTTCATGTTGAACATTTGAAGAATGGTATCTTCAATCTGTTTTAGCGTCCGGAGATGTCAACATTGTGGTGTTAGTGAAAATAATACTCCAGCAATGCGTCGTGGTCCAGCTGGTCCAAGGACTTTATGTAATGCTTGTGGGCTTATGTGGGCTAATAAGGTTTGTTTAATTCAGTTGTGAATGATGCTTTCCTTGACTGGTTTTGCAGTTTTGTAGCATATTTTTCTCTTTGACAGTTACTACTGTATGTTTGTCCCCATAGTATTCTTTATTAAGCATCATCTTGTTGTGAATTGTGATTAATATCCTTTCTTGTTGTGAATTGTGATTAATTGCTTTCCGTAACTATTTGTTGAATGTACAGGGGACACTGAGAGATCTTAGTAAAGGAGGAAGGAGTATTAACATGGACCAAACTGAGCCTGTAAGTATCACAGGAATATTTTCAACTTTGCAAATATTCTTGTTTCTATTTTTTCCTTACACATGCCACATCTGCCTAAGATTGTTGAATGGATTATATTTAGGGTATACAGGAAACAACGATTGATGTCAAGCCTTCAATAATGGATGGGAACTTCCCTGGTAACGAGGATGAACGTGTATGGACATTCTTCTCCTTTGTGATCAAGCTTTTTCAGGTGGCTGTTTGTAGGTTCATTCTAACAAGTACGGAGTTTCTTGCAGGGGAATCCTTCAAAAGATGTCATAGATGGATCCAATAATTCTTCTGTCATCCCAGACGATGAAGTATGTTTTCTGATCCTAACTTGAATTTACATCTTATTTGAAAAGAAAATTTTACACCACCTAAAGAAAAGTTCATTTGTACCTCATTTATTCATCTATTCATGCTGGCTACTTTACCATAGGCATTGACTTGAAGGCCAAATTCTTTTCTGCTGCACCTTTCCTGAATTGGTGTTATCTGTTGGATTCTTTCTTGTATTTGTGTGGGCCGTCTCTGTTGAGTAGAACTTTTATGGACATAGGTTCTTAGAAGGGACAAATTCTCAATTCTTAAATTTGTGTTTTAAGAGGATATTTATTTACATAGTGAAGCAACTGACCAAGATTCAGCAGAACAGTTCTCATAGCTGAAATAAATTATTGAACTAGTCTAATAGTTATTAATCTATTCTCTTTCTTTGTAACTTGCATTTCCACATGGTGCAGGATTTGCCTGAAAGTGCAGAAGATCTTAAAAACTCTTTGCCAACGGGAATTGCTCATCCCTCTGCAGATGATGGTGAGCAGGTAAAACTTTTTTGGCTGAAGAGGTATATAACATTAGTATCCACTGTCCCAACGTCTCTTTCTTTTCAGATATAAATATACATAAATATGTGCATGTATATTTGAAATTAAAAGAAGTTATGTTTTTCCGTAATATAATTTCAAGAGCACATGTTCGTTTTGGACATGGTTCTACTTTCTTGTAGGTCTAATCAGAAATTATAATATTTTGTTTTGGCTAAACTTCTAAAATGACCCTCGAGTTTGTTTACTTTTGTTAAATAAGCTTCTATACTTTTGTTGTACCCAAACATGCCCATATGCTTTGATTTGTATTTAAGCTAGCCTTTATTTTAAATGAAATATTGATTATATTAGTTTTATTGAGGTATAACTTAAAGGTCAAGGGCTTATTTTGGATACAAGTTAAAGGTCAAGGGCTTATTTGGCTACTAGTTATAGTTTAAGAGTTTATTTGGGTACCAATTAAAATTGAAGGGTCTATTTGGGTGTAAGAGAAATAATAATAGCCTTTTATTTTCTAGTCCATCCTATTAGGTTGGAACACATGATGATATTCCCAAAAAACGATTTTACTAATTGCATGCCATTCCATACTGATAAAATAATACCTCATCGTTTAGTTGTACAACATGCAGGAACCTCTGGTTGAGCTTACTAATCCCTCAGATACAGAAATCGACATCCCCTCTAGCTTTGATTAGAAGGTTTATAATTTGGATCGATCCAACGATTTGACGAGATGTGGGTATTAGACACTTTTATCCAAGTAGTTTCTCTTGTGTTTTTGTGCTTGGTACAGTTGAAAAACGTTTGTGATGTTTATATGGAGGCAAACGTAGCAGATTGTGTGAGTTGCCATGATTGCGAAACCAGCTTGACATTAAATCCTATTGTACAGTAATGAGCTTGTGAATGGGAAAATACATGGTGCTGCTTGCTGTTAGTGTTAGGTGACATTTTAGATACTTTGGAGTTCATCTTGTTGTAATATGTGTACATTTAATATGTATAAATGGTTGAATGCTTTCACTCGTTTATGTAATTTTTTTTAGGACTAAAGATTATACAACTTTTAAAAATGATAGTGATCTAACTTTGATTGGTGATATCAACATAAACAAATATTAGTAAAAACCTGTAAATAATAGTACTAACAATATGTGAAATTAGAAGTAAAATAAGATCAAATTTTAGCCTAATAAAAAGTCAATTTGTAAAACAAGTAAAAACGGGAATAAGCTACAAAGCCAATGTGCAATTAAATAATATTATCGTAACATAGAACCAGACAAAACTCATTGTATCAAATCAAAATGCGCCTCTAACTACTCGTACATCCGCTAATAACCATAGGCATAGTTCCTCAGAACTCATACCTTATTTCACTATCGGGCGATTACATAACTAAACGGTAATAAAGACGACATACCGCTAATGGGACAATAACAAATTTGAGCCTAATAAGAAAGTCAATCTGTAAAAAGTAAAAATGAGAATAAGCTACAAAGCTAGGTGTCGTCTCAATGTGCAACCAGATAACAATATCGTAACATAGAACCAGACAAAAATTGTTGTATCGAATCAAAATGTAGATGCATGTCATTAAGCCTCTAACTACTTGCACATCCACTAATAACCACAGGCATAGTTCCTCAAAACTCATACCTTATTTCATTATCGGGCAATAATAAATTAAAAAAACTACATAATTAAACGGTAATAAAGAAATGGGATAATAACAAATTTGAGCCTAATAAGAAAGTCAATCTGTAAAACAAGTAAAAACATGAATAAGCTACAAAGTTCAGTGTCTTCTCAATTTTGCAACCAGATAACAATATCGTAACATAGAACTAGACAAAAATCATTGTATCAAATCAAAATGCAGATGCATGTCATTAAGCCTCTAACTAATCGTACATCCGCTAATAACCACATGTATAGTTCCTCAGAACTCATACCTTATTTTACTATCGGGCAATAATAAATTAAAAAAATACATAACTAAACGGTAATAAAGACGACATACCGCTAATGGGACAATAATATGAATCGCCATCATATTACAGAATCGATAACATTGTGCATGCATATTAATATCAGGTAACACGAGAAATAGCACATAATTATGCCACAATAATCTTCCTCTTATAACAACCAAGCCCATGCAAATACAACATATCATACGAATTAATACAAGATCAAAACAATGATATTGGCCATCCAGTGCACGTAGCACAATGATGAATCAATCTCATACAATTCAATCATATGTATTAGTTGTATAATCATATTATCACAGTTAAATTCATGCATATAAGTTGTACAATCACAATAGATAGAGCACCACAATTTTTTATTCTTTTAACTTTGTTTAACAGGCGACGACATCGGTTTTGATGTTAGTCGCCGACTGCCGGTTCTTTTTTTATTTTATTTTTTTTGTTTTTAGTTTTTAATAAGAACAACTCTATCTTTGTAGTACGTTTTCCTCTGCCTTTATGACATGTTTATGTATGTTTTTTAGTTTTTTGTCTTCTTTCTTGGTCATTTGGCCGTTCGTTTTTATTTTATGTTTATTTTAAGGGTGAAATTGACGACGCTACGACTGATCAAGATGGTGCTTATTTGTGATCCTGCTAATCTTCTCTGCTCTTGACCCTTGGATTGAATTTGTATACGCGATTTGTGTTCGTGGATAGTTTCTCACGATGCTCGGCTCTGATTTGCGGTTCTCGGTGGTCTTTCAATAGCTTAATCCCCTTTTGTGGTTCGTTTGCCGTTGCAGTCAGATTTATCTATTTTTCGTTCGAGCCTTTTGGTTGGGTTTTTAACATTTTCCATCTATAGTCTTTGTATGATCTAAAGTGGCTAGTTTCTTATGTCAATGTTATAGGAAAATGTCCAAATTATGCATTTAGTTTGCAATGTTAATTGTAAATTCTTATTATAATTTTAAATATTTTCTTTTTTTAATAAGACTAACGACTTCTATTAAAAAATATTGTATAATGACACAGACAAACAACTAAACACAATATTCAGTTACAAACCACACAATAGTTTAGGCGTACATAAATTGCAAGTACATATAACTGTAACAACCAAAGAATTTATACATTGTGCACGAAATCATATAGCCTGTCAAGAGACACACGTCTAGTATTGATATACGCCAATCGTACAATCTACTGGTCAATCCTCTAACTATTATAAACTGTGGTACTGGATCAAACAAAATAAGATCCTACAGAAAATATTAAGAAATTCAATACAAGTCTTGTTGTCATTGTGATAAGTCTCAATCCAATTAACAATTAACCTAGTATAATTCTGACTATTAAACAATTAATAACAGTCTATTTTAATCAACGAATTTTCAACACCATCTTAATCCCTTAATTCAACTTACACAGTCTGACATTTATTATCTACTTCGAAAAAACGATTCAACGAATATCGAATTCCGGAGCTGGTAAAACACATTCAAAAACTAGAAAATACATAATTGAGTCAATAATGAAATATTTGAATCGAATATACGTACAACAAGTTGAAAATTCAAAATCAACGATCAACAGTCAACAATTCGAGTTACTAGGTCATGTCGAACAAGACGTGGGTTTAGGTAAAATCTGATTTAGGTTTAGATATGGGTTCATGCTTGAAAAGATTTAGGCTAAACCTTAACGGCCTACCTCTAAGCCCAACAGATAACTAACTTAGACTTTTAGGCTTTAGTTTAGGATCAAAATTTTCACTAACGGGCCTCAATCTAATGGGTAATCAAGTCCCAAAAGAAACAATACGAATAGACTCGACTTCTGACAACATATCCTAATCAATTTGGGCCAGGGGTCAGGTGTTGGGTTGACAAATCTAGGCTTGATTTAGCTACTAGACAAGTCGATTTGACTTCAGTTACTAACAGGGGTTAAAGGTTTTCAACCCAACACCTACTACAACCTCACAAACGAACATCAACAGCTACTGAAACACGTAAATTAAAGGGAAGAAGAGATTAACAAAAATCTTACAACAAAAATACGACAACGAAAATTAAAAGTTGCAGTGCTGAGAGGACAAAACCTTCTACCCCACACACCGTTAACAGCTCAATTAAGACACAATACATTTTCTTCCACTGTAGCCATTGCCTAACCCTAAACTTCTCTCCTCCAATTATCGATTCAATCACCACCAGTCACGCCTTCTTCCGCCGACCCTCCACAATCGATAACCCTAATATTATATTATTGGAAAACAAACCATAAACGTCAAACGTGAAATCATCAATTGAACGGCGAACAACGAACATGGCCTTGCAACTCGTGCGGTGAGAGGAGATATACTTTAACAACGACCGCATGGTGTTTGACGGCTGTGGAGGGGAAATTAGTGTTTTGGGGTTTTTTGAAAAACATTAAAACTTTTGGAGGGTTTTTAAAAAAATAATGATTTTTAACAAAAATTAAATGAAAATTATGAAAAAAGACCACATGTCACATTTTTATTGGATGATGAAAATTGTTTAACGGTCGTTAACGAAAAAACCTTACAAGTTAAGCATCTATATGAAAAATCATGTATAATTTGAGAATTATTTGAGTATTAAGCAAAAACTTAATAACATCATAAATTGTTTTTCTTATAAACCGTGCTATATTTTTAAGCTTAGATTAAACTACAATATTGATAACATAACTTCGATTGAATTTTTGTTTGGATCACTAAACTACAAAAAAATAAACAATAAACTTTTGAAATTTAATTTTCTTCATTTGATAGTTAAATTTGAAATACTTAGATGATGTGCTATTTTTTTAGAACCTCCATTCTATGACGTCTTTTTAGTAACTCTAAATACTAAAAAAACTAATCTAATCCTCTTCTACATGTAACGTCCCAAACCCGACATCACATTTGGGCCTCAAGCCTAACCCAAAACATAAAATTTTCCAACTAGATTTAACCCAAACCATCATCATTTCATAAAATCCAAAACCTGTCATAAGATAGTATAATACAAAATCAGTTTAAATGTTTACATGAGAGTTCCAATTAAAGCCAAGTTAAATAAAACATTCGATATGATCAAACAAATCCAAAATATAGTTATAGACACAAATCAAAGGTCCTATGAATACATTGCCCAACAAATCTAAGTAATGTACTCTTGAATCACATCGATGTGTTGAAGTCCTACTTCGAAGGGGCTCATTCAAATGCAACGCAGAAACCTAAAAACCTGCGAACGAAAATAATAATTCCGAACGCTGAGCTCATAAAGCTCAGTGGATACATCTCTACTCTGCCATGCTTCATGCAGATCATAAACATAAGCATGTAGCTAAGCAAGTTGATATTGCATGTTAAACGTTACTTGGCGCTAGCACTAGACACCTAAACACATGCAAATTTTTATCACAACAACAGAGCGGCACACCAGGCCCAACATACCATACCACATCAACACAGGAGTGAGGCCCAGATCACATAACATCGAGAACGTACACTCTATGGGTGAGGCCGGGTCACGCAGCATCGGAACATACACCCTGGGTGAGGCCGAGTCACCTAGCATCGGGTCATACACCCATACCCAGAATCCCCCTCGATTACATTCGAATAAGGCTCGGGTCACATAGCATCGGTAACCTCCATTCGATATTTCTCTTACCATGGTTTTGTAACACGTCTTGGGTATTCAGATCCCATCAATCAAGTGCCCCCATGGCACGCCACATCAACACATAACCAGACCATCCTACGATTGCTATCAACATATAAGTCACACAAGAATTTACCAAGTTCTTAAGTTTTACGCTCAAGTATAAGGATATTTCTCAGTTTCTTAGTTTTACAACTCATTTTAGGCCATTAGAGGTCCATTGAATCGAACAATATAATTTTCCAGCATTTCGGGCGAAAGTCGATATTTTTGGACAGATTGCCCAATGGGTACCGGTACCGATCCTCGTTTACCGATACAGGTGCCCTTTGGGTATTGGTACTCATAGCGTACCGATACAAATTTGGCTCACTTGAATTTCCCAAAGCCTTAGCGTACCGATATGGGTCGACCAGTATCGGTACTAGATTACAAGGCGTACTGGTACATGTTGAACATCGTACCGGTACCCTTTTTTGTTCATCCAATGAAACAATGTTCTTTAAACCCAAAATACTAGGGTATCGGTACCGCCTCCCCGCATACCGATACCGAAGCCCAAAAATGGCTTCCTATGCTCAGAAAATCACCTCCCAAGCCCTCAAAATGCAACCTTTAATCCTTAAACTCAAGCCTACATCTAATGGAAGTGTTAATGGTGGATTACTACCCCTTTTTACGGATTATTAACATGAAATCCATGTTTTGCCATTAATGACCACACTCAAGCATTCAAACACCCAAATAATAAAAAAAACATACAAAGCATCATCCTTAGGATGTGCATGAAACAAGGGAGTGGGAAGTGTACTAACCTTCCTCACAAAACTAGAAAACAGTCCTTCCCCCAAGTCAAGCCTTCCTCTTTCCTTGGTCCTTGGAGTGCTCTCCAACTTTCTTAACTACAACAAAATGTTGTAAAACGAGCTACAACACTGCTAAAAGGTGATAAAGATGACTAATGAAGATTCTAACAATAAAAACAGGGTTAAATCTTCTATTCACGTTCATCTTTCCCAACCCCCATCAAGAATCCATTTTCCCCACCCACCTCAATTTCCTTTCATTTTTACCTTGATTGGTAGATCCTTTGATAATGAGAAACTTTCTATCTGCCACCAATCCGACATTCTCACAAAAGAAGGTAAAGACTATACCTTTGTTGATTTCTTGGGAAGAAGATGAGGTAAGGGATGAAAGGGTACAAAAGGGGACAAGTGAAATCATGTCCTTCAAAATTCTACAGAAAGAATTAAGAGGGAGCAGCCTTCACTCTTTCAAAAGAGGGATAGTACACTTTTGCCCCTCTATCCTTCCTCCAACTCATAACCAAACCTAAACCCAAGCCCAACAACAAGAAAAGAGCCCAAGATGCCCTTTTGAGCCACAACACAACTTAAGAACATGGCCCACTCAACAAGACTCGAGGCTCAGGTGTAACCGTCCCATGAATTCTAAAATTTGAGTTGTTACAACTCTTCCTTCCTTAAAAAGAATTTCGTCCTCAAAATTTACCTTTTGGAAACAAATGCATGTAAAGCAACTTCATGTCTTCCTCAATCTCCCACGTGGCTTACTCGACCCCACGGTTCCTCCATAACATCTTCACCAAGGGTTATACACTTGCTATGAAGCTCTTTAACTCCCTTATCAAGAACTCTTATCGGCTCTTCCTCATAGGTCAAGTCGGCATTGATCTTAATCTCCTCAAGCGGAATGACATGCAAAGGGTTGGAACGGTAGCGTCTCAACATGGATACATGAAACACATTATAAATGCGTGCCATATCCGGAGGTAAGGCTAACCGGTAAGCCACAGATCCAACCCTCTCAAGAATCTCATAAGATCCAATAAACCTTGGGCTCAACTTGCCCTTCCGCCAAAAAAGAATTGCTCTTTTCCATGGTGACACCTTAAGAAACTCTTTGTCACCAACCTCGTACTCGACGCGCTTATGCTTTCAATCCGCATAAGCTTGCTTACGATCAAAGGTCGCTTGCAATCTTTCTTTGATGATCTAAACATTATTCTTGATTTGTCTAATCAAATCCAATCCCACAATCATTCTCTCATTGAGCTCGGTCCAACACAAGAGTGTCCTACACTTTTGTCCAAACAAGGCCTCAAAAATAGCCATCTTGATGCTCGATTGGAAACTGTTTTTATAAGCAAACTCAACAAGTGGTAGATGCTCTTCCCAACTCTTCTCGAAATTGATGACACATCACCGAAGAATATCTTCCAAGAGTTGAATATCTCGCTTGGACTGACCATCAATCTGAGGATGAAAAGAAGTACTAAAATGCAAATTTGTGTCCAAAGCTTCATGTATCTTCTTTCACAACATTGATGTGAATCACCGATCTCTATCTGATATGATTGATGATGGAACCCCATACAAACTCATGATCTCTTGAATGTATAACCGTACCAACCTCTAATGAGTAAAATTCATACGCACAGGTAAGAAATGAGCAGACTTGGTCAAACGATCTACTATCACCCATATAACATCATGCTTCCTTTGGGTCAACGGCAAACTCGTCACAAAATCCATAGTCATACGGTCTCACTTCTATTGTGGAATCTGGATAGGCTGAAGCAAGCCCGAAGGAACCTGATGTTCTGCCTTAACTTGCTGGCAAGCAAGGCACCTTATTACGAACTTTGACACATCTCTTTTCATGCTAGGCCACCAATAAAAAGGACGAAGATCTTAGTACATCTTAATGTTGTCCAAAAGCACAACAAACAAACTACGGTGCACCTCTCAAAGAATGTGGTCCCGTAAATCTTTCAAAGCCGGAACACACAAGAGACCTTTAAAGTACAAGATCCCCCCATCCCGCACTTCTAAATCAGATGTTTCTCCTTTTTTAACCATCTCAATCTTTGCTACTAGCTCTTCATCTAACACTTGTGTTCTCTTGATCTCTTGCACTAAGGTAGGCTCCACACGAAGCTCGACTAACAACCCACCATCCTTGGTCATTCTCAAATGAGCAAACATCACCCTCAAGTCTGACATAGTCTTTCGACTCAAAGCATCAACCACCACATTAGCTTTACAGGGATGATACTCTACTATACAATCATAGTCCTTTAACAATTCAATCCAACGCCTTTGTCTCAAATTCAACTTCTTTATGGTGAGAAGGTACTTCAAACTCTTGTTATGGGTGTAGATATAACATTTCTCTCCGTATAGATAGTGCCTCCAAATCTTTAACGCGAAGATAACCGCAACAAGCTCCAAAACATGCATAGTGTAATTCCTTTCATGAGGCTTGAGTTGTCTCGAGATGTATGGTACCACCTTACCCTCTTACATGAGAACACAATTAAGCCCATTCAAAGAAGTATTGCTAAAGACCACATAATCCTTACCCGGCTCGGGTTGTGTCAAAATTGGGCTTTTGTCAAATAAGCCTTCAACTGCTTAAAGCTTTGCAATCTCTTCTCGTTCCACCCAAACTGAACTCCTTTCTATAACAAATTGGTCATAGGTGTCGCTATGATAGAAAAACCCTTGACAAAATTGCGGTAATATCTGGCAAGCCCAAGGAAACTACGAACTTCCGTGATATTTCTAGGTGATTTCACTCAACCACTGCCTGAATCTTTTGTGGATTGACACGAATCCCATCTGCCGCCACAATGTGGCCCAAGAATGCCACTTTGAAAAGACAAAATTTGTATTTACTAAACTTGGTAAAAGTTGTCTCTCTCTCAAGGTTTGAAGGACAACACGAAGATGATAGTTGTGCTACTCCTCCGAATGCGAATAAACCAAGATATCATCAATGAAGATCACCACAAACTAGTCTAGATAGGCTGAAAGATCTTGTTCATCAAGTCCATAAAAGTTTCAGGTGCATTGGTAAGTCCAAAAGGCATTTCCAAGAACTCGTAATGTCCGTACCGCGTCCTAAAAGCGGTTTTCTAAACATCATCTTCCACCACCTTTAACTAGTAGTACCCAAACCTTAAATCAATCTTTGAAAACACACGTGCACATGTCAATTGGTCAAACAGATCATTTATCCTTGGTAGGGGATAACTGTTCTATACAATTACCTTGTTGAGCTGGTGATAGTCAATGCACATCCTCATTGACCCGTCCTTCTTCTTGACAAACAAGACCTGTGCACCCCAAAGCGAGATGCTTGGTCGTATGAAACCTCTTTCCAATAGTTCTTGAATCTAATTCTTTAACTCTCTCAATTCTGTTGGTGCCATGCGATACGGTGCAATGGACACTGGTACCGTTCCAAGAATCAAATCTATCCGAAACTTTAGCTCACAAGGATTGGACAAATGGGGATTCCTCTCTCCCTTTACCACAATACTTGTATCAACTACGTAAGCTAAGAAGGCATCACAACCTTGTTGAATCATCCTTTGTGACACCAAGGATGCACCACATTGGACAAACAGGGATTCCTCTCTCCCTTTACCACAAGTTTAGCCCCATTAGAACTACGAAGCTTAAGGCTCTTTGCTCTACATCCCAAACTTGCATCATGCTCGAACAACCAATCCATGCCCAAGATAACATCAATTTCTTGAAAGGGAAAAATCATCAAATCCGCAGAGAAGGTCGAACCTTAGACCTCTATCAAGCACCTATGATAAACCTTATCTACCAACACATCATACCCCAAAAGGCTGGTTACCCGAACCCCAACCTCTAGATCCTTGACAAGAATACCCCACTAATAGGATATCCCACTACGAGTATAAGAATTGGTAGACCCTGAGTCCACTAAAGTAATAACATGAACAAAAAATAGGGTAAATGTACCTGAAATGACGTCGGTAGCCTCGCAATCCTCTTGAGCCTTGACTGCATATTATCTTGTTGGTACCCTTGCAATCGAATGGAAAGTGCCCTCACTTTGATGTCCAGACATGTGGCTTGCCCCTTCTCTAGCAAAGCCTCGGCTTCTTGGAGATGTGAAGGAAGTTCGTTGATTCTGAATAGGGGTAGCATTCAGCAAAGGCATACTTACGGTCTGATCTTGCAGGTTGGTTCGATGCTCTTATTCCTTGGTTCCAGTTACCTCTATACCTCCTAGAATGAGACTGAGACCGATTGGAGTGGGAATGGTTCCCTCCACTCGAACCTTCATGACCTCCCGCATGGCCATAGGCCATCCCTTGTACTTGCTCAAGGGATTTGTCACTAGTGTTCAAATCAGAAAACACCTTCGGTGGATCAACTGTCAAGTATGTCTAGATCACATTCCTCAAACCCTTACGGAACCTCTTGCATCTCATCTTTTCTGTACCAACCAACTTAGGGCATACTTGCTCAGCTGTTGGAACTCTTGCTCATGCTAAAAAAACAGGCCAGTTCCCTTAAATTAGATGTGTGAACCAGTCTCTCAAGCTATCCATATGGGCTTCACCCACATACTTCCTTTCATACTCATCAAGGAAGTCATCCCAAGTGGGTCGGTTAGGATACCATCCTAGCTACATGGTCTCCCACCACTCACGAGTATTCTCCTTTAACAGGGAAATAATGCAGTTCAACTTGTCTTCGGGTTCCAACCCCATCAGACGCAAGACTCAGTGGGTATCTCTCAACCATTGGCCCACCTTGATCGAATTATCTTGTCTCATCCCAAGGAAAATTGTTGCACCATGACGATGAAGCCTCTCAATCGGGGCCCCACGAGGGGTGGGAGAAGGCCTAGAGATGGCCCTCACTTTGCGATGAAGGGCCCTACACAAGTGGGTGAAATAGTTGGCCCCTTGACCCTTCTCATCCTCCAAACTTTCATCGGTCTTAGGGATATAATCCTCATTGTATCTCTCCTATCGAGAGCCTCAACTTTCTTCGCAGTCACACGCTTCTCTAAGCATGATTCAAATTCTACACAGATAAACAAACAAGGTTACCCTATCAGATATTCAGCTTTAAATGAGTACAACTTCAACTTATGGGCATGTATTCACTAAACACCCCTTTTTACGACTCTCTACTACATGTGGTTTCCTAGAACTAGCTAAACCTAGGCTCTAATACCATTAAATGTAATGCCACAAACTTGACGTCACATTTAAGCCTCAAGCCCAACCCAAAACATAAAATTTTCCAACTAGATTTAGCCCATACCATCATCATTTCATAAAATCCAAAACGTGTCATAAGATAGTGTAATACAAAATCAGTTTAAACGTTTACATTGGAGCTCCAATTAAAACCAAGTTAAATAAAACATTCGACATGATGAAGTAAATCCAAAATAGAGTTAGAGACATAAATTAAGGGTCCTATGAATACATTACCAGACAAATCTAAGTAATGTACTCTTGAATCACATTGATGTGTTGAAGTCCTACTCCGATGGGGCTCATTCGAAAGCAACGCAGCAACCTCAAAACTTGGGAACGAAAAAACTATTTCTAACACTGAGCTCATAAAGTTCAATGGATGCACCTCTACTCTACCATGCTTCTTGTAGATCATAAACATTAGCATGTACCTAAGCAATATGATATAGCATGTTAAACGATAATTGGCACTAACACTAGTCGCCTAAACATATGCAAATCATCACAACATCAAGGACGAGAATATTTAAGCTTAGAGTTTGGTGACCTTAAGGAATGTGGGATTGTCTCACACCTCCTAGTACTCCAAAATAGAATGGAGTTTCTAAAAGAATAAATCAAACATTGTTAGACATGGTTCGATCAATGATGAGTCACGATGATCTTCCAATTTCTTTTTAGGGATATGCACTAAAAATAGTTGCTTTCACACTAAATCATGTTCCATCTAAATCAGTTCAAAATACGTCATACGAGATATGGACTGGGAAACGTCCTAGTATGTCTTTGATGAAAATTTGGGGATACAAAGCTTATGTTAAACATAATATGTCTACAAAGCTCGAACCCAAATATTATAAATGTAATTTTGTTGGTTATCCTAAAGAAACTAAAGGATATTATTTCTTCAATCCCACCGAGAATAAAGTGTTTGTTGCTCGAACATGAATCTTCCTAGAAAGATAATTTGTTTTCCGAAAAGGAAGTGGGAGAAATATTAAACTCAATGATATTCGAGATCAACCACATATCATTGAACAAGAGATTGAATAATAATAAGTTCCACAACTTGTTGTGGGACATTCAACAGTTTTGGAAACACAACCACTACGAAGGTCTTTGAGAGAATGCAATGTGCATGTGAAATATAAATTTCTTGTCTCATTGGATGGTGATGTTCACTTCATGGATCAAGATGAGCCTAAGACTTATCAAGAAGTAGTGGCGGGCTCAGACTTTAAGAAATGGCTAGAGGCCATGAAATTCGAGATGGATTCCATGTTAGAAAATCAAGTTTGGACCTTGGTTTACCCACCTCTATGGATTAAGCCCATAAGGTGCAAATGGGTTTTCAAAAAGAAAACCGACATTGATGGTAATTTACAAACATACAAAGGGCGATTAGTCGCTAAAGGTTATCGTCAAATTCATGGTATACACTATGATGAAACATTTTCTCTTGTTGTTATGTTTAAGTTCATCCAGATCTTACTTGCGATAACTACATTTTATGATTATGAGACATGACAAATGGATTTTAAAACCGCTTTCCTTAATGGAAAACTAGATGAGGATGTATACATGATACAACCTAAAGGTTTTGTTGATCCAAAAGATACCGAGAAAATATGCAAGCTACAAAGGTTCATTTATGGATTGAAGCAAGCTTCTCGAAGTTGGAATCCTCAGTTTAATGATGCAATCAAAGAGTTTGGTTTTATCAAAATGAGAATGAGCCATGTGTTTTCAAGAAAATTAGTGGGAACACTGTCATATTCTCGATATTGTATGTGGATGACATACTAATAATAAGAAATGACATACCTAGCTTACAATCTTAAAAAAACTTGGTTAGGAAAATGTTTTTCATGAAAGACTTGAGTGAGGCAACATACATATTAGGAGTCAAGATCTATAGAGATAGATCGAGACGACTCCTAAGGCCCAGTCAAAATATATATAGATAAAGTACTGAAAAGGTTTAGTATGGAAGAATGTAAAAGGGGATTCTTACCTGAGACATGGTATTTCACTCTCTAAGGAAATGTGTCCTTCAACGCCTCAAAAAAGAGAGTGCATGAGTAAGATTCCATATGCTTCGGCCATTGGATCTATCATGTATGTCATGTTATGTACACGTCCGGATGTATCATATGCATTAAGTATGACAAGTTGATACCAAGTAGATCCCGGTGAAGGTCATTGGGTTCAAGTCAAAAACATCCTCAAGTACTTAAGAAGAACTAATGATACATTCCTTATGTTTGGAGGTGAGGAAGAACTAAGTATAAAAGGTTGTACTGACGCAAACTTCCAAACCGATAAGGATGATTCTCGATCGCAATCGAGTTTTGTGTTTTGCCTTAATGGAGGTGCTGTGAGCTGGAAAAGTTCAAAGCAAGATACAATAGTTGATTCTACAACAGAAGTCGAGTATATTGCAGCATGCGATGCTGCAAAAGATGGTGTTTGGATCAAGAAGTTCATATCTGAACTAAGAGTTATGTTGAGAATATTGAATGTTATAGATCTACTTTGTAATAACAATTGAGCCATCACACAAGCAAAAGAACCCAGATCTTAGCAACGATCCAAACACATACTTAGGCATTACCATCTTATTCAAGAAATTATAGATTGGGGAGATGTGAAAATATGTAGAGTACCAACAGATGATAACATTGTCGATCCACTAACAAAGCCTCTGGTGCGGTAGAAGCATGATCATCACACTAAGTCACTTGGTATTAGATACATGAGTGATTGGTCTTAGTGCTAACAGATTATAACATTGTCGATCCACTAACAAAGCCTCTGGTGCAGTAGAAGCATGATCATCACATCAAGTCACTTGGTATTAGATACATGAGTGATTGGTCTTAGTGATAGTGGAAGATTATTAGAGTATACCCAAAGACCAATCATAAGATGATTATAAATGATATTTGTTTTTACATTGTTTATTCATAAAAGGCATTGCCATTGTTATTTTCAGTTACAATTCTGTGTGCATAAATAAACATAATTATAATAAAGTCCTTAGATTAATATGGTTATTCTTAAATGTCCTTAGTCGAGTATTATTGTGGGTGTGGACAACAATAATGCACTAAGATTAATATGTATTTGATTCATGACAAAGTGATGTTATTGCCATGGAGATGTCAAAATCAATACATAAGTATGTGTTAGTGAACGACATACTGGAATGACCCGCTATGAGCATGTTTCTTGGATTATTATGTGACAGTCACAACATTGCTCATAGTGATAACTACATGTATGATCCTTAGACTTGATATCATCATTATTTCAACATCGTGAGTGGCATATTTTGATACAGTCAAACGTGTGTCGTAACTAACTACACTATAAAGACTGATATTGAATATGTCACAATCTATGTATTGGGATATGGTTGATCAAGATTGGATTTGTTCCTCTTACATAATATGAGTAATATCGTAGGCCACTTGATTGAGTAAGACTAGAAATGCATGGATGTGCTCGAATAAGTTGATATGAGATATCATAGTTATTCATTTATAATAATCTACTCAAGATATCAAGAAATTAGATGGACTATACAAGTGTGACTATTCCATGAATTGTGTCCAATCTAGATATAAGGATAAAAGAATGTAATACATGAAGAGAGTTAATCACGAAGAGGTTATGTCGAATCATTATTTCTTGTAACTTAGGTGACAATGACATATTGCTAGATGTCACTCATTGTTTATAATATTATAAATGTTCTAATATCTACTACTAAAGTTACATGAACCTACAGGGTCACACCCACTGTTGAAAATGAACATACTAGACGAATTATATATCTACAAATTTGTTGTACACTGGTTTAGTTAAATTAATATATATTTGATATATATATGTATATATATATATAATTTAACTATTGGGCAAATATTAAAAGAAAAATAATTATTGTAATTATGACTCTTTTAATATGTAAATAATATAATTCGATTTAAATCAATATATATATATACATATTGAAATCCTAATTAAGTTGAATTGGGATTATATATATTTAATATATATATTGAAATCCTAATTAAAGTTGAATCGGGATTATATATATTTAATATATATATATATATATATATATTGAAATCCTAATATGAATTGAATTAGGATTACAAAGGCTATATAAAGGCATGAAAGATGTAGCAGCCATTAATATTTTTTTGGGGGAAAAACCTTCTAAATAGTTTAGAGAGTTTTTTATATGCTCATTCCCTTCTAAATAGTTTAGAGAGTTTTTTATATGCTCATTCCCTTCTAAATAGTTTAGAGAGTTTTATATGCTCGTTTCAATTGGTGAACTACGTAGAGGTCGGAGTGTTATCGTTGCGACTTAAGAATCAACATCATGGAATCGTGATTGGATATCCATCTTGACCCTTATTCTCCTTGATTCATTCCTCGTACATGGATCTTTGGTGGTGATTTTCGGATAATTTTGTCGCTGCGCCATAGGGTGTATCAGCGTGACCCAACAACATCAACATTGGAGTGAGGCCTGAATCACACAACATCGAGAACGTACACTCTATGGGTGAGGTCGGGTCACGCAACATCAGAATATACACCCTGGTGAGGCCTAGTCACCTAGCATCAGATCATACACCCATACTCAGAATCCCCGCTCGAGTACATTTGAATTAGGCTCGGGTCACACAGCATCGGTAACCTCCATTCGATGTTTCTCTAACCATGGTGTTGCAACACGTTTTGGGTAATCGGATCCCATCAATCAAGTGCCCCCACGACATGCCACATCAACACATAACCATGCCAACCTTCGGTTGCTATCAACATATAAGTCACACAAAAAATTACTGAGTTCTTAAGTTTTATGATCGAGTATAAGGATATCTCTATGTTTCTTAGTTTTACAACTCATTTTAGGCCATTAGAGATCCATTTGATTGAAAAATATAATTTTCTAGTCTTCCGGGTGAAGGTTACTATTTTTGGGTAGATTGCCTAGTAGGTATCGTTATCAGTCCTCGCGTACCGATATAGGTTCCCTTTGGGTACCGGTACTCTTAGCATACCGTTACGAATTTAGTTTATTGCAATTTTCCAAAGCCTTAGCGTAATGATACAAGTCGACCCGTACATATACTAGATTGCAAGGCATACCGGTATAGGTTGAACACTATATCGGTACTCATTTGTTGTTCATCCAATGAAACAATGTTCTTTAAACCCATAACACTACGGTATCGATACCGCATCCCCGCATACCGATACTGAAGCCCCAAAATGGCTTCCTAGGCTTGAGAAATCACCTCTCAAGCCCTCAAAATGCAACCTTTAACTCTTAAACTCAAGCCTACATTTAATAGAAGTGTTAATGCTGGTTTACTACCCCTTTTTACGGATTATTAACATTGAAGAACTAAGTGTTTTGATATAATAATTGAAAATGTGTTGGACAAATTTGAAAAGAAATTAAAACATGTCTTTAAGTCCAAACAACTTGAAAATAAGTTTGAGGTATTTAAAAAGGTTTTTGGAAAAGTTTGGAATGCTTTAAAGTTGTCAAACCTGGCTTTTCAGCACTACCGTACTGATACGATATACCCCGTATCGATACCTTTTTACTCTAGATTTGATTCTACCAAAATCCGTACCGATACAGGCTTGCCCGTATCGATACAGAGAGGGGTCGTACCGATACGCCTTTAAAGCGTACCGATCCATGCTTTAACAATCCCCAACGGCTATTTCCTAACGGTCTTTTAAAGTGCAGATCGTACCGATATGCTCCCTAGCATATCGATATGCATAGGCTGGCAAGAGCCCAACAACTAGTTCTAAAGAAGGGCGTACTGATACAGGTGCCCTTGTACCGATACGGTAGGCACCAGAACTGCAATTAATGTGGGAAATAAAGACCCCAACGGCTCCAAAACATCCCCAACGGCTAGTAAAGATCATTTGCTCGAAGTCCACCGTTCAAGAAAATGGCAAGATTTGAAGAAGACCGCTCTATCTCGTGTCCTCCGCTCTTCGAAGGAGAAGCATACTTCCAATGGGAAAATATCATGAAATTCTTCATCAAGTCTCAAGACTATGAGGTTTGGGACATCATTGAAAATGGGTATTTGGAAGCTCCGAAAAAGAAGAAAAAGCAAAAGAGTGTCAACGAGACGAAGGCAAAGCTAAACACCAAGGCGGTGCACATTCTCTATTGTGGCCTTAACGAATAATTTTCCAAGAAGATCTCCACATGCAAAAGTGCCAAAGAATTATGGTAGAAACTTGAGAAGCTTTATGGCAACAAGAAGAGAGAAAAGAAAGATGATGATCAATCATGTGCAAACCTTCTCTCCAATCCAAAGGTGGATGGTGTTTTGGCTCTCGATGAGCCTAAGGTATCTTCTAACTCAAGTGATCTTTATTTATACTCTTTCGATGAGTTGCAAGATGCTTTCAATAAATTATTTTTTGAATTTGAGACCATGAATTCCAAATTTAAGAAAATTATTTCAAAACTTGAATTTGAAAATGATTTTCTTTTGAAAATAAAATTAGATTCTGAAAACCAAAATGAAATTTTGAAAAAAGATTTAGAGTTTTCAAAAACAAGTAAAGATGTTTTAGAAAAAGAAAATCTTGATTTGAAAGTTAAGCTTGAAAGCTTAACAAAAGAAAAAGAAATCATTTTTAATAATTCATCTTGTCACATAATGGCAAAATGCTCACATTGCCATTATCATGGTCATTCCTTACATACTTGTCCTATTAAGAAGAGAAAATCTTATAGGATTAGACAAGTATGGGTTCCTAAGGGAACTAAAGACATTGTGACTAACGTTAATGGATCCAAAGCAATTTGGATACCAAAATCCAAGTAAATGTCTTTTGTAGGTCTTTTCGAGCAATGACAAGGAAAGCAAAATCAAAGAATGCTCAAATCGCACATGAGAAGAAGATTGGGTAACCTCTAAGCTTAATGCTTTCATTTTGTACATTTGGTTATCTAACTTTTGTTTAAAGTCTTAGATTATTTGTTAAGCCTAATATGATGCAATGAGTAAGGGGAGCCACTTTTAAAACCAAACATTTTAATAGTTTCAAAATTTAAAACTCTATTGTTATTTTGAGCCTAAAAGTATTTTAAATTCTTTTTGATATAACAAAAAAGGGAGAGATTGGTTTGAAAAAGTGTGTTTTTCAAATGAATAAGGGGGAGCTTTAATTACTTTTCTATATTTCATGGGGAGAATCTCAAACAAGTTTTCAAGTTGGTTTTATTATATTAAAATGGGGAGATTGAAGAACTAAGTGTTTTGATAGAATAATTGAAATGTGTTGGAAAAATTTGAAAAGAATTTAAAACATGTCTTTAAGTCCAAACAACTTGAAAATAAGTTTGAGGTATTTAAAAAGCTTTTTGGCAAAGTTTGAATGCTTTAAAGTTGTCAAACATGTCTTTTCAGCACTACCGTACCGATACGGTATACCCCGTATCGATACCTTATTACTCTAGATTTGATTCTGTCAAAACCCGTACCGATAAGGCTTGCCTGTATCGATACGGAGAGGGGTCGTACCGGTACGCCTTTAAAGTGTACTGATCCTTGCTTTAACAACCCCCAACGACTATTTCCCAACAGTCTTTTAAAGTGCAGATCATACTGATACGCTCCCTAGCGTATCGATACGCATAGACTGGCAAGAGCCCAACGGGTAGTTCTAAAGAAGGGTGTACCGATACGGGTACCCTTGTACCGATACGGTAGGCACCAAAACTGCAATTAATGTGGGAAATGAAGACCCCAACGGCTCCAAAACATCCTCAACAGCTAGTAACGGCCACAAACTCAATTGTGACTATAAATTGAAGGCTGGTACAGTTGAAGATGGTAAGAGACTACATTCAAGCAACATGATCAAGAGAAATAGAGTCTAAATCTTTATTTTACTTTTCTCTTGTACATAGTCTAAGAAGAGTGCTTTATTGTAAATTCTTTGTACACTCTTGTGAGCTTAAATTTTTGTAAACACCTGCCTAGAGAGGTATTTAGTTTACCAAACAAATCCCTTGTAAAAGGAGAGGTTCTAGTTTATCCTTGAGAGAAAAATTAGAGTTGGTTCTATCTTAGCCAAGTCCAAAAGATAGGGTTGTAACGGTTTCCTCCTAAACCGGGAAAAGGGGACGAATTTATTGTTGAGTGAATTGGGAAATCCTTAGTGGTGTGCTAAGGTAGTGGATGTAGGTGCTTGTTAGAAGGCCGAACCACTCTAAAATTATTATGTCTTTTGTCTACCTTTATTTCGATTTTAGCCAATTCAATCACCAAACATTTACAACCATCTTTGACGGTTTCGGTGATCGATTCGAGCGTGCAACCCAACAAACATGAAATCCAAGTTTTTCCATTCATGACCACACTTAAGCATTCAAACACCCAAATCATTAAATAAGCATACAAAGTATCATCCTTAGGATGTGCATGAAACAAGGGAGTGGAAAGTGTACTAACCTTCCTCCCAAAGTTAAAAATAAGGGTGTAAACGAGCTGAGTCGAGCTTGAGTTGTGCTAAGCTCGACTCGACTCGTTAAGAACTTGAGCCGAGCTCGAGCTTGAGTATGTTGAGCTCGACTCGGCTCGTTAAGAACTCAAGGCGAGCTCGAGTTCAACTCAAGTATAATCGAGTCGAGTGTTGATCGAGCTTTGACCGAGTTGAGCTCGAGTAGCTCGCGATATATCTCGTTTCATTTACAGCCTTGTTCATATTATTATTATTATTATTATTATTATTATGTTACCCGTTAAAAACCCCCAATCCTAGTATGAGGAAAAAAGTACACATGAAATTATAAAGAAAGTTAAACTAAAAATTAAACTAACATAACATAACAACCAAAAACACCCAACCTACATTTTAGTTCACTTCAATTTTAAAAATTAAAAAATAGTTTATTATATTTTCGAGTAGCTTGAGAGCTTTTCGAGTCAGGTATCAAGTAGCTCAGCTCGGCTCGTTAAGAACTCGAGCCAAGTTCGAGCTCGAGTCGAGTCTAATTGAATTGAGTGTTGACCAAGCTTTGACTGAGTCAAGATCGAGTAGCTCGCGATCAGTATCGTCTCATTTACAGCCCTAGCTGGAAAACAATCACTTCCCTAACTCAGGCCTTCCTCTTTCCTTGGAGTGCTCTACAACCTCCTTAACTACAACCAAATATTGTAAAATGAGTTACAACACTGCTAAAAAGTGATAAAGATGACTAATGAAGATTCTAATAATAAAAATGAGGTTAAATCTTCTATTCACATTTATCTTCCCCAACCCCATCAAGAATTCATTTTCTTCATCCACCGCCATTTGCTTTCATTTTTACCTTGATTGGTAGATCCTTTGATGATGAGAAATTGTTCCTCTACCACAAAAGAAGGTAAATATTGCAGCTTTGTTGATTTTTTGAGAAGGAGATGAAGTGAGGGATGAAAAGGTACAAAAGGGGACAAAGTGAGATCATCTCTCTCAAAATTCTGTAGAAAGAATTAAGAGGGAGCAACCTTCTCTCTTTCAAAAGAGGGATAGTATACTTTTACCCCCTCCATCCTTCCTCCAACACATAATCAAACCCAACCCCAAGCTCACCAACAAGGCCCAAGATGCCCATTTGAGCTATAACACAACCTTTAAAACATGGCCCACTCAACGAGACTCGAGGCTCTGGTGTAACCGTCCCACAAATTCTGAAATTCGAGTCATTACACTACCATTTTATTGGAGACGAAAAATGAAAGATATATGAACGTTTTGTTATCAATTTTATCGGGAACGAAGATCAACAATGAGCGAACAACAGCGACAGTTAAGGGTGTTAAAAACCTCGATTCAAAATATCCGATTTGTTGACTCGTCAACATGGTATAAAATAACTATATATTTTTTTCCTAAAAAATAATTTTTTGGTCTGGGTATCTGACCCGCTAAAAATCACTAGTTCACGGGTCGAGCTCGGGCCACAATATTATGCTTAAATGGGTACTTGACTCGATCAAGAAATATTTTTAATTAACTATTTTTTATTTTTTATTAAGTTTTTATTCTATAATTTTGTATTTATTACTTTTAATTAAAAAAGATAGAGTAAAAAAATGGGTCATTAAGTAAAAGGAACATAGAATTAAGGTCCTAGAATAGTTATAAAAAAATAAAAATTTCACAACTTTAATTTTTTTAATATATTTTTTCGAATTATAAGTTTGTTTGAGTAAGATTTCTATAAGACATTTAAATTTTTTTAACACCACAATGTAATCAATAGAGATGTTTACATAAAATATATGAGAAGATGTACTATATTTAATGTGCTACCGACACATAAATCTAAACATTGACATTGAACTCTTTTAAAACATACGAAAAGAATTTAATTATTTTATTTACTTTTAAATGCTACATGATTTCTCTCTTTTTTTAGATTACGTTTTTATTCTTGGAAACCCCTATTTTTCATTCTCAAATTATTTAATCATAACATTTTAAAGGGTAAACTACTGCGGTGGTCACTTATATTTTTTCCCAGTACAGAGTTTGTCACCGATTTTAAAAAATGACCAGTAAGGTCACTTACGTTTTCGGGATGTAAACTTTTGGTCACCCAACCATTTGATGCCGTTAAATTTTGACGAATTTCTGATATGGCAGTTAAAAAAGTCCCTAAATTTTCAAAATTCACAAAATAACCCCCATATTTGAAATTCCCAACTCAACCAAACTTAAATCGTGATTTAAGTCGATTCCGTCGCCGATTGTAACACCGCCGCCCACCACATCCGTCGTCGGACCATCATGATCGTTTACCCTACCACGCCGCTGCCAAAAATTGATCGGAGTCGTGCAAAATGTCGGACGAAGGTTGAAATATTTGAAAAATTCAATCGATCGATTTGCAACAAGCGACGATTGAACGAAGACGATTGGTGCATGGGTGTTTGGGAGAAGGGAGGACGCTCCATTCCGTCGCCGGAATCGTGGCCAACGACGGCAAGAGTGACCAGATTGAGGGATTTAGGTATTTAAGGATTTAGGAATTTATGAATTTGGGGGTTTTATGAAATTTTAGAAATTTTCGGGCCATTGCAGTAGATTACCCTTATTTTTTCAATTGCCAGATCAGAGAAAACCGTTAAAGTTTAACGACATTAAACGGTTGGTGACCAAAAGTTTACGCCCCGAAAACGTAAGTGGCCTTATTGGTCATTTTTCAAAATCGGTGACCAACTCTGTACTAAAGGGAAACATAAGTGACCACCTCAGTAGTTTACCCCATTTTAAATCCTTAATTAATGAAATTTGATTAAATTAAGAAATAAATCTCAGATTAATGATTCAATGCATTAACGATTATATTACAAATTTGGGCTTGAGATGACATGGACTGAGTTTTGTTTTAAGTAAATTATATTTATTTTCTTTAGTTTTGATTATGTATGTTTAAATTGTGTAATTTAAATATTTTAGTCGTATTTAAGTTGTTTTAATTGCATGATTTGTAAAAAAATACAAATTATCCCGGGTACCCAACAAACCGACCAAAGCAATAACTGGCTTTATACTTGTGGATTACGGGCCATGCCAAGATCCAAATAGAACCCAATCAATAATTAATTCTAAACCAGAATCTTCTAGAACTAAGGTCGGAGCCATCGGATATGAAGACACGTGTCACGTGAGGACCCCAGGAAAAGCGCAACTTCCGGACCAAGCAACAATACTCCAATGTATAGCCTTCCCTTCCACGCGTTATACCACTCTATTAAAGCCTGCGATTTCTGTTTTCCTTCTACTTCGTCCCTCTCGCAAATCAAATCTCTCTGAACAATGGCTCGCCGAAGCTCTGGAGGTGAGTTTTATGCCTCTTTGTTTCTTCTCATCGCTTTAGTTTTCGATTACTCGTCCGTGTTTTTTCAAAATAAAATAAGAGAGAAGAGAGGTCGAATGTTTTATGTCATGGTATTGATTTCTTATGAATCGTCGTTTGGTTATGTAATGTCTTCGTCTCGGAGTTTTATTTGAATAATTTTTAGTTTGTATGATTTCTAGCAAAGATTTTGTTTTGTGTTTTTGCAAATTTCAGTTTAAGTTTCATCCCCGACTTTGTTATTTTCTGGTAATTTTACTTTGGCAACTCTATTGTTTGCGGAATGGATGCACGTCGCCTTGGTTTTACTCTTAGTTTTCATTGGGTAGCTTTGACTGTTAAGTTCAATTCGGTATTTAATATTATGATAAAAGGATATTTAATTTCATTTTGGTTAGTCACATTTTCCGTTTCCTTCAATTTCCTTGTATGTATCCATGTTGTAGGATTGTTGTTATTGTCTTGTTTCGGAGTTTCCTCTTACAATTTTTATTATAGGTTGTGAAAATCTGGTAATTTTGTTTTTGGGATTCTATGTTTTGCGGATATTGGATGTATTGCATTTTCATTGGATTTTGTTCAATGTTGCATTAGTTCCCTTTACCCCTGTTGGTTTAGACTTATAATTGACACAAGCTGAAATGTTGATTTTATAGGAAGGTCAGCCCCACGTCCTGCTGCTCGTGCGCCATCGAAGAATGCTCCTTCGAAGCCTGGTATTTTTCTTTATTGATTTTATGAGTAATAATACTTATCGAATTTAATCTTTTGGCCTAGGAGAAAATCAATGTTATGAATAATAATACTTATTGAGGAGTTGGAAATCAACTTGTTCCGCAATCTTATTTCCTACATAGAATTAAGGTAAATTCAGTAGGCATATTATTGAGCATTGTGTATTCCAATTGTATTTTTTCTTAGGATTTTCTGATTTGGCTTTTGAGCTGAAATCTGTATGAAACCTGGTATTTGCTGGTATTTGAATACAAATTTTACCCTGTCTACTGATGTTAATTGAACTCAATTGGGGTTTGCTTGTTGCAGCTAGTTCTGCCCCTCCCCCTGCACCTGTGCAAACTGGAAATGGATTAGGCGCTGCAATTGTAGATGGTTAGTCAGAAGCTATTTTAGCTTTGCTTAAAATTATAATTCCTCCTACGCAATTGCATTGACATCTAATGGGCTATATTTGTTTCTCATGTTCTTTTATTCGTAGGTATTGGATGGGGTGTTGGATCTGCTATGGCTCACAGGGCAGTTGATGCCATTGTTGGCCCTCGTGTCTTCAAACATGAGACTGTTGCTTCATCAGAACCAGCTGCTGCTCCCGCACCAAACACGAACAATGTTATGAACTCGGATGCTTGTGGGGGTCAATCCAAAGCTCTTGGTGATGTATGTATCTTTCTTCCTGTGTGTTCATCAATTTGTCCTCTCCTCTGTATCAAGTGATGCTATTGAAGTTCCTTTCATCATCGTGCATTTGAGACTAATGCTTCTTGGTTTGGCTGCAGTGTCTGAGCAACTATGGAACCGACATTAGCAAATGCCAATTCTACATGGATATGCTGCAAAAGTGCCGCAGCAGCTCTGGTGCTGCCTTGGGTGTTTGAATACGAAAATCTTCCATCAAGGGCGTTGCAATTTAGAAGTTTGATTAGCCGTGTCTTTTTAGTTTGTCTATATTGGTGCAAGTAATGGGTTTGCTGGTGGGAGAGTGACCATATTTTGCAGTTTGACTTAATTCCCATCTAAAACTTGTCGTCGTTGCATATTGAATAAATTTTTTTTATGGTGGATGTTTTCGTTTTCTTCATTCTTCTGCTTTAGTTACAGTCATTGTTAAATATTTTATTCGTTGCAGACAGGTTGGATTAAAAATGGAGGAATTCCAAAGAATATTTGTTTTTGGAATTTTTTAATTCTAAAATTATGGTTAGAACCAAATTATTTTCCACAATGTTATATTTACTCTTGAAATCAGTACACTAAGAGAGAGCAGCCCATTTTTGAACAGTGTTATTGAAAAAAGTAAAATAAAAAATACCCCCTTAAAATTTCAATCAACCTTTGAATAGTGAAACAAAATCGAAATAAAGGCGAATTTCAATCCGACATTAAATAGTATTTTAGGAAAAAATAATAAAAAATGTCCCCCGCCCTAGGATTTCACTTCGGCTTTTAATAAGGTTTTTTTCTTTCTAATTTTTGGTTTATTTTTAACATTTTAATATTATTGTAGTATGGTTGACAAAAATAATATTTAATTTAAAATACGGTTTGAATAGAGAAAGCCATTTAAATATAGTACATAAATAATTACAATTAAATTTTGATAGGGACTTGAAAATTCGACTCGACTCGAAAAATTTTCGAATAAAAGTTCAAATGATAAAATTAGACTTGTCAACTCGAATTATGTTTTCATTAAATAGAGATATTGCATTCTTATACCGAGATTCGAACTCATATAAGATGAAGTATTGGGTTAAATTTTTATCTGATTAGATGGGTGAGAATAATTTTTTTTAATTGATATATGGTTGCAGTGATGTGATGAAGTAGTGGTGTAGGTGCATGTGTATGGTGGTAAGATAATTTTTGTAATTGTTATTTGATTGGATGTGTGAGAAGAATTTTTTTAATTGATATAGGGTTGTTGTGATGTGACGAAGTAGTGGTGTAGATGATAAGATAATTTTTTAATTGTTATCTGATTGGATGGGTGAGTAGATTTTTTTTAATTGATATAAGGTTGCAGTGATGTGATGAAGTAATGGTGTAGGTGCATGGTGGTAAGATAATTTTTTTATCTGATTGGATGGGTGAGAATTTTTTTTATAATTGATATAGGTTTGTAGTGATGTGATGAAGTAGTGATGTAGGTGCAGGTGTAGGGTGGTAAGATAAAAAACTTTTGTTATCTGATTGGTAAGCCTCGGGAATGAGTATTGTGTTAATTTTTTATCTGATTGGTAATCCTTGAGAATGAGTATTGTGTTTATTTTTTTTAATCTGATTGGATGGGTGAGAATAATTTTTTTTAAATTGATATAGGGTTGCAGTGATGTGACGAAGTAGTGGTGTAGGTGTAGGGTGATAAGATAATTTTTTTTAATTGTTATCTGATTGGATGTGTGAGAAGAATTTTTTTAATTGACATATGGTTGCAGTGATGTGACGAAGTAGTGGTATAGGTGCATGTGTAGAGGGTAGTAAGATAATTTTTTAATTATTATGTTAGTTTTAAATTATATATGGGTAGTGTAATTTTTTTCATCTTCACTCGAATATCTTCATCTTCACCAAAATTAGGGGCTTCACCAACGTCATCGGGGAACAAATCAGGATCCCCAATATCTTCACCTTCACTCGAATCTTCAAGTGATTCTTCCCATCGACCTTGTAGGTTCTGGACATTAGCATCAATAGTCGGATCAACAGACGGATCAACAGTCGGCCCGTGTGATATTGCATATGTCGACGACCCACCTTGATGGAATCAACTATATGTCCCACTTGCCAACATTGAGACAAAATTACCTCCTCACATATCAAACTCGTTTACCAAAACTCATTTGACTAGATTTTCCAACAACGTTTCTAGATGGACCGGGAATATCACGCACCTCAGCAAACAACTCCACATCTCGAATATCCATAGACTCATGCTCTGTGATTATTATTCCCACATCTGTATTATCTTCGAGAGCTATTGCGGAATATCTGACCGGATTGTGACATGTCAGCAACTGATACCGCAAACTATGAATCTGAGCTCCAATTTTATCTGATATTTTCTCCTTCAACACTCGAAGAGAAAGTTCTTTGTTAAATCTCATCTTCGTAGGCCTTTCACAATTTGTTCATTGTAATGGACAATCACCACAAAGCTGTTGTTGCTCATTTTCTCTATATGTTCGGAAAAAATATTCAAACCGACTTACAATATTTACTGTTCGAACATAACAATTAAATTTCAAACAAGATCAAAGTTATACAAATAAAAAAAAAATTAAATATGCATATCCACTTAAAATATTTTCCTCACAACTTTCTTTTTCTGCTTCTTCTGCTCTCTTTACTCAATTTTTTTCTCAATCTCTAACAAATTACCTCATCCAACAACAACATAGCATATTTAAAGAAAAAAACAACTACAATTTTTCCCTTTTATACCCCTACACGAAATTTAATATCGGGGGTGAACCTCCAACTCCTGCTCACATGAACTCGGTTGATTTCGATGCGATGAGGGCACTGTAATGGCCAGATATGCCTCAATTAATTTCGAGTCAACATGGTGAATTATTTGTTGGGCTTCGTTTTTATGAAAAAATAAAGCTATATTGGCAATTAAGAAGTATATGATCATGCAGATTGTGGACTACATGGTTGCAGAATCCACCCCGAGGACTTTCTTTGCGAAGTGTATGAATTATGGACAGGGGTGTAATTGAAAGATTCGAGTTTCGCATGGTAAGAAGATAGATCGTTGGGTGGTCACAATGTACAACGACGATCACACGTGTTTACGAACAGCCATCGACCAGGACCACACGAAATTGAACTCGAATGTAATAAGCCATCATGTGATGAAGTTAGTCGAAGCAAATCCAAGGGTTCCCGTTTCAGCAATTCATGCAACCATTGCGCAACAATTTGAATATCAAATACAATATAAGAAGGGGTGGCTTGCAAGGGAGAAGGCATTACATTTGAAAATGTAGTGATTACGATAAATCATACAATGAGCTACCAGCTTTATTTGTAGCAATGACCCATTTCATCCTAGGCAACATCCCGAGGTATGAAACAAATGATGCATACAACCAACAAGGCCAACTAGTTGAAGGTACAAAATTTTTCCATCGACTATTTTGGCGTTCAAGCCATGCATTGAAGGCTTTCCATATTGTAAACGTATGATCCAAGTCGATGGCACATGGCTATATGGGAGATACTCTCTTATATTGTTGATTGCCGTTGCACAAGATGGTGAGAGCAATATCATTCCGATTGCATTCGCAATTGTTGAAGGGGAGACTGCGGAAGCTTGGAATTTCTTTTTGACCAATTTCCGTGATCATGTGGTCCGAGAAGATGGGGTCTGTATTATCTCTGATCGGGGGACATGTATCAAAGCAACAATTAATCGACGGGGAAGTCGTTGGACACCTCCGCACGCATATTCTGCATACTATGTTCGTCACATCGGTAAGAACAGCTACGAGATGTTCAAAAATCAATACCTTCACAATGAGATTTTAATCATGGGTAAGTATCATTCTTTCAAACTCCGTTACATATGCCCATCCAATTATTTGTGTTAATTTTCTAGAAGCTAACAACATATATTATGGCGAGGGGTATCAACTAGTACGAGCAGAATTTGATAGGAAGATGGCGAATTTACAGAAATACGACGAGCGTGTTTGGAGTTGGGCCAACAATATCGGGAGCGAAAGATGAGCCCAATCGTATGATGAAGGTGGTAGACGATACGGGTAAATGACAACAAACCTTGTGAAGTGTATAAATAGAGTATTAAAAGGATCATGTCAGCTCCCAATAGCAAGCTTGGTGAAAGAGACGTACTACCGGTTGGCTAAGGTTTGGTCTGTTAAAGGGAAGCACATCGAGTCCTTAATAAATAGGGGACAACGTTAGGCAGAGGATATTGTGACGAAAATGCAGAAAAATGTGAAGAATGCAACGTCGTTGATCGTTCACGCATTCGACTGACAAGGCCAGACTTTCGATGTTTTTGGTTCGAGAGGGAACAACAAAGTAGCCCACTCAAATGTATTTCGAGTCGATTTCAGACGTAGGTGGTGTGACTGTGGCGAGTTCCAGGCGTGGCGATATCTATGTGCTCATGCAGTTGCATCATGTATGTGTGTGGGGGTTGACCTGTACAGCTATGTTGACCAATGCTTCGATCTCCAATGGATGGTCAATATTTACAGAATTGAGTTTCCGCCGATCGCGAATTCAAAGTATTAGCCATTAGTGGAGCATGAAAAATGGTTACCGAATCCTAAACTCCGTAGAACTCCAAATGGCCGACCTAGAATGACTCGCATCAATACTAGTATGGATCTTCATCACAGAGAGAAGGGACAATGAAAGAGATGTTCGATATGTAGAGCTGAAGGCCATTCGAAATCAAACTATCCAAATGAACCAAGATATATGCCTATGCCTCATTGATTAATTATGTTTGTATTAAAAAATATTATGTTATGTTATGTTTGTATTCAAAAATATTATGTTACGTTTGTATTAAAAAATATCATGTTTGTAGGACGAAATAATCATTTTGCAAAGACTTGCTTTGTTTCTACTTTTACAGATAAAAGATATAAACACTAAAAAAAATCCAAATTCAAACTCAAATGTATCTAATGTATTACACAAAATACACAAAATCATTTTTTCTTCTGCATCCTCTTACGTAATTTTTGACAATGAGCGGATATGGTCGAAAAGTAAGTGTGTCTCGGGTTCCTCTTACGTTGTGGCCTCTGTTCTGCCTCGGGATCCTCTTCAGCTTTAGCATCCTCTTCAGCTTCAGGATCCACTTCAACATCCTCCTCAGTCACCGAGGCCATAGAAGGCAGTGTTGTGAACATGTCCACCTGTCCGCTCTGCCCTCCTATAAACTCTGGTGAATTCAAGAAATTTTGTATTTCCTGAAAATCCATGCACTGTCCAAAGCTCGAGTAATGAAGTGACTGTGGAGGAATAAACTCAGGTGTGTACAAAATAGCTATCGCAACCACTTTTAGGAGACTTCGACGTTTTGGAAAAACACTTTTAAAATCAACGAAGTCGCCACTAATCTTTTTTTTGAAAAAAAGTGTGATTGGATCACTTTTAAAAAAAATAGGGTTTATTTTAATAAAACGTTTTTTTTTGGTTTTAATAAAACAACGGTTTTGGTCTGTGAAAAATAAAAAAATAGGTCCAGGGGTCGGTTACGCGTGGGGAAGGGTTAGCACCCCCACGACACCCAAAATTGGTACCTAATTGGTTTTAAAATCATTTTCAAAACTGGAATTTGTAAGTTCAAAAAAGTTTGACTTTACTTGTCCGTTTAATGAATATTAGTCTATTTTAACGGCCTTATCGCCCGGGAGATGAACTTTAATCACCGCCAATATTTCTGGCGCTAACCTGTCATTCCCGTTTGATGAGACACCGCAATAAATTAAGTTTTCACTTTTCAAGCAACAAAGAAATTTAGTGTGTTGAGCATTTTCATTTAATTCTAAGTTTGATTATTAAAAGCCCTAAAAACATCGAAGTCTTTTATTCCTAATTTAAGGTTTGAGTATGCTTAAGTGTATTTTATTTTTATGAAGAACATTTTTCAACAAACAAGTCTCTATCTAAGCTTTAGTCCATAATTCTAAGTTTTCACCTATTTCTAAAACAAGTAAACAAATTTCTATTCTTTTTTATTTTTACCTTTTTTATTATTTCTTTTTTTTTAAATCTTTATTTCTTTTTTACTTCTTTTATTTTCTAAGCCAAAACTCCTTTTTGCATTTTCACCTTTTCCATTTTTATTTTTTACCATTTTATGTTTTCCTTTTTTTCTAAAGATTTTTTTACTCTTGTTAAAACCATTTTCATTTTTAAAATTTTTAAGTTTTTCTTTTAAAACAACCCATTTTAAAAAGTAAACTTTATTTCTTCCTAAAAAGACTACTTTTTTAGTTTTTTTTTTCCTTCAAAAAATTTATTTTATATTCTAGACCCTAATTTTTATTTTAAAACCCTTTTATTTTCTTTTTCTTGAAAAACTTATTTTTTTTATAAAAAACATCTTTATTTATTTTTTCTTTTAAAATCTTTTTTGCCCATCTATTATTTAAAACTAAATTTCACAAAAAAAAATCTTTTTTATATTTTTTAAAATCAAGCCCCTTTGTTATTTCACTCCTCACTTTATTATTTTCCTAATTAAATCCATAATTTCAAGTTTTTCAATTTAACCACATTTATTTAGTTTATTCACGCATTTAAAATCTAAACATCTTTAAAATTATTTTCTACATTTCTAAAGATCAAAATAACCCTAACAACATTTTTTAAAGCATGCAAAAATTTTAAGATCAAACTAGAATTAAAACAAAACTCTAAACAAAAAAAGGTACCGGAAACGTGAACGATTTTCCGACTTCGAGAAAGCAACCTAAAAATTCACAAACAACACATGTAAAAACACCAAAATTCAACCAAGAACAAACATAAAATCAACATAAAAATAAACAAAGAAAAGATAGAAATTTTACCGAGAAATCAACGAATGATGAACTTGAATTCAAGCTTCTCGAATTGCTCCAAACCACCTCCGAAAAATTGCTCCAAACTCGAACTTCTTCTCCAAAAATTTCCAGCCAACTCTTGAAAAATTCAGAGATTTTTTCAGATTTTTCCCTAGCCTTTTCAAGTGTTTTTTCTTGAATTTTTGTGTGTGTTGAACAATGAAGCATTTGGGGGGTTTTTATAGGGTTTTTGGGGGTGGGGTTTTAATGCAATTGAGGACAAAATCTCTGAATTCTTCCCCCTAAAAATCATATTTTTGATCAACCAACTTTATGACATTGAAATTCTATCAAAATTTCAACAGATTTGGCTCCAATTCGGGGAATTTTGCCCCCAATTTAATTAGGGTTCGAAACCTTCCCCTTCAATCGGTGAGCTACCGACGACAGCAAGGAGTGGGGTCGGCGGCAACAGAACCGGCCGGCCAAGAAGGGTCGACCGGCACCCGTCACAGCGACTTCTGTGGCCGGAAACAACAGTACGAAGGCCGACAGCCCCGCCTAGGGTTTTATCGTGGCTAGATTGGACCTTTTTTGTTTTCTTTCTTTTTTCCTCTTTCTTTTTTTTGCTATTTTTGACTCTTTTTTTCTGTTTCTTTTTTCATCACATTTAATTTTTTTACTTCATTTTATTTCCTTTTTCACTTCTCCATAATTATTTTAAATCATAATTATTTTCTTCTTCTTTTTTTTTCTTTAAAAGTGGGCTTCAAAATGGGCTCTGTTTTTTTCTTTTGAAATGGGCTTTGAAAGATGTGTTTTTATTATTTTTTTAAAATTTAATTTAAAAAGGGTGGGCCTTTTATTATTTAAAGGGAAAATAAATTTTTTATTTTTTTCGAATTATTTAAAACCGAGGTGAAAATTTAGTGACAACAGTTGCCCCTCTTTTCTTATCTCTGTGCATCAGATATAAAGCAAAGACCAAAAGGCACTAATTTTCACAAATTTTCCAAACTGGCTCCATTCTCCAAATGCCCGAACAGATAGGCTTGTTCTATTCTCCTTTTGCCCGAATAGATGAGTGGATTCCATTCTCCAAATGCCCGAACGAATAGGCTGGTTCTATTCTCCTTATGCTTGAATAGCTGAGATGGGTTCTATTCTCCCAAATGCCTGAATAGTTGAGCTGGGTTCCACGCTCAAACAGATAGGCTGATTCTATTCTCCTTACGCTCGAATAGTTGAACTGGGTTCTATTCTCCCAAATGCCCAAATTGTTGAGTTGAGTTCTATTCTCCCAGATACTCAAATAGGCGAATTCTTCTGAAAACTTCATCCTCCTTATGCTTGGATGAATAACCAAACTCTTAAAATATTTCATCCTCCTCATGCTTGGATGAATAAGCAAACATTCTCTTTCCTCTCAAACGGATAGGTGAATCTTCTAAAAAATACTTCATCCTCCTTGTGCTTGGAAGAATAAGTGAAATTTTATCCTCCTTATGCTCAGATAAATAAGCGAGTCTTTTAAAAAATTTCATCCTCCTTGTGCTTGGATGAATAAGTGAACTCTATCCTTTTTATGCCTGAACGAATAAGTGAATCTTCTGAAAAAAATTCATCCTCCCTATGCTTGGATGAATAAGCAAACTTCTGAAAAATTTCATCCTCCTTATGCTTAGATGAATAAGCAGGTCTTCTAAAAAATTCCATTCTCCTTGTGCTTGGATGAATAAGCAAACTCCATTCTCCTTACGCCTGAACGGATAAGCGAATCTTCTAAAAAATTCATCCTTCTTATGCTTAGATAAATAAGCAATCTTCTGAAAAATTTCATCCTCCTTACGCTTGGATGAATAAGCAGGCTTTAAAAGGGGTTCCATCCTCCTCATGCTCAGATGAATAAGCATGATCTAAAAGGGGTTCCATCCTCCTCATGCTCAAATGAATAAGCAGGTTCCAAAAAGTGTTTCATCCACCTTACGCTTGGATGAATAAGCAGACTCTAAAAAGAGGCTCCATCCTCCTCATGCTTGGATGAATAAGCATGTTCCAAAAAGCGTTTCATCCACCTTACGCTTGGATGAATAAGCAGGCTCTAAAAAGGGGCTCCATCCTCTTCATGCTCGGATGAATAAGCAGGTTCCAAAAAGTGTTTCATCCACCTTACGCTTGGATGAATAAGCGAGTTCCATTCTCCAAATGCCCAAACGGATGGGCGAGTTCTTTTGCTAAAAGGTCCTTCGTGTACTTGAAAAATGCGATATTCAATGCAATTATGATGTGCATGCCCCTAGGGATGCCTAAAACATGAATGCATGTCTCATTTATTTTTCTTTTTGATTTTTTTCCTCAAAATTAATTTTTCCATACGTTTACTCGCTTACTCTAGATAAGCAGTTATACTTTTTCATTGTTTTTCTGACTCATGGAAAACATTCAATCTTTGCTCACTTAATCCAGTGATCAAGTACTCTTGGTTGAAAGGATGGACTCCTTCAATTTTCATTGCTTTGTCATTCTCATTCTTCATATCTCTTTGCTTTGTCGAAAACATTCGATCTTCGTAGGGCTTGTTTTAAAATATAATTGTAGTTGATACATCAATGTTGAGTGTGTAACACCCAGGTTTGGGGGTCAGGTGAAATTAAATTAATAAAATATAATTCTAGGCTTCACGTTTCAAAACAAACAAATATATGTTGTGCTTGTTTTAAATTAAACCCAAATGGGCATGGATTTTACACTATTGTAATTACCCATTTTCATTAAGGGTAAAAATGTCCTTTGACTTTTAAAATAAAACAAAACAAATAAAAATGCATTTTACTCATCTTCCTCCCCTCATCTCTTTCAAAACCAACGACATATTTTCCCCTCCATTGCAAGTTACTATTCCATCACCTACTCTCTTGGTTCTTGAAGATTTTTGAAAGGTAATGATGTTCTTGAGTTTTCCTTATCTTCCTCTTCATTTCTATACCATTAGTTTTCAATAAAACCTATTATAATGCATTTTGAGGTTTTTGGATTTTGAGATAAAAATGATAACTTTGATAGCTTTTAGTTAAGCTTTTCATTTGTTGTTGTTAAATAAGATATTTACTATTCAAAAGGTCCAACATATCTCATTTTTACATGGTTTTATAATGATTTTCGGATATGGGTTTTAGAGGGGTTTTAGGTGGTTCAAAAGATGGTTTTTGGGGCTGTTTATGAGTGGGAATCGATGGCTGATGATTGTATGATGTTTAAGGGTTAATTTGGAAGCTTATGTGTATGTTAAAAGTGTTGGAATCGATGGTTAATTGCTGTGTGTTTGGGCTGCTCAAAAATGCTAGTTTGGGGTGTGTTCTTAGTTGGCTAATTGCTTGAAAATGTGTTCCGGGTTTGCTTCGGTGATTGATGACTGATTGTTGATGTTTTTGCTTGTGTTGGATTGCTTAGAACCAAGGTTTTGTGTTGGTGAGACATCATGAACTAATCCGGGAAGCTTGGAAGATTAATTGGCTAGAGTTGTTGAGCTTGGAGTAGTCGGTGAGTGGTTCTTCGGTTTTTAATTGGTTTTCAAAATGTTTGGTTCGAGCACATAGACCTATGTCGAGCTTGGTAAACCCACCTAGAGTTGGGTTTAGATTGGTAGTCTAATATCAAGCTTTAGTTTAGAGAACTATGGTTGAACTTGTAAATGTTGTGTTTATGCCTCATGTTCTAATTGTGATTGATTTTGCTATGCATATTGTGGCTATGTGTAATGATGAGGCATGAGGTTTTATTTATGCATTGTGATATGCATGTATTTGATGAAATGTGGGTTGCATGATTGTAAATCATGGTGGTTACGTGCTAGGCACGAGAATTGGTAAGAATATTGTGTTATGATGAGCTTGTGTTGAGATAGTATTGGCACTAGTATGCTTGGGTACAAATGATCGATCATTAGGATGTTAGTGTGCACACGATTGTCGAAATGTGCGCGTGGTCTTGGTGATGGTAGTCACCAAGATGGAGTACGGATACGCCCGGAAATCTTCATTTATATTTTAGTCGATGATGAGTGGAATCCCATCGACGGGGCGTGAGGATGAGTGGAATCCACTCCGCGTAGAACGGTGATGAGTGGAATCCCACCGTAAGGTAATGTAATGGTTGAGTTGTTGGATGTGAGTTCCAACGGTTATTATCCGTGTATTCGGGTCATAGCTAGGTGTCAATACGGTTTGTTGGATGTGTTTCATATGGTTGTATTATGGACATTGTTGAGCATGGCATGATAATTGAGGTTATGTTCATGCATTTCATATAATTGATTCATGTGGTTCCGAAGGTAAGGAACATGCATTCATCCTTGGTTTTGTTGCTCGTGCTTGGACCCTGCATTGTCGAGGTTTGTTTTATGAGCTTACCCTCACTAAGCTTTACGCTTACGCTCTCTTTTGTTCGACAATGCAGATCCTTAGTTCGTGGGTTGCTTGTGCAAAGAGAAGGTCCTCCAAGTGTGCTATTTTTCGATCTTCAAGTATGGACTTTTAAGTTATTTGGTGTAATAGCTAAGCAATGGGATTCGAGTTTGTTGTTTGTGTTAAAGAGCTTGTTAAGACTCCTTTAGTATGTAGATGTTTCAGTTGTGGCTTGTTTATGCAATGTATGTTGGCCTTGTGCCCTTATCTTAAGCTTTTGTGTATGTTTAAAGGCATGTGAACCTTGTTTGTGATATACCTTGGTGAATGCTTGATTTCCTTTGGTTGGCCTTTATATATGTGACTTAAGTGTTTGAACATGCTTGTAATAGGGTGTATGCCTCTAGAGTTTGTGTACGCATGTTGTATCTTGCTTCTTGAAGTCTTTGGGGTCGTTTGGGATCATTTGGAGATGCTTAAAACTGGTTTTGGAAACACACAGACTGCAGGCATTTCGGAACGAGTAAGGTGGTTTCGGAATGGGTGTGGTTCCAGGGATGCCCGTATCGGAACGCGTTCTGGTACGGTTTGAAACTGTGAACCCCTGTTCCGATACGCGTACCGAAACGGTTTGGCTACTGTGAGGGCTTGTTCCGGAACGTGTTTCGGAACGTCTAGGCAAAATGGACCCCTGTACCGAAATAGGGTGGAGCGTATCGGTACGGGTGTTTGGCTTTTTGAACTAGGGCCCGTGTATCGAAACGGGTAAGCCTATTTTGAAACACTGGCCTGGAATTTGGGCTTTTGGCATCTCTAAAGGTTCTCAAGTGTTGGGCTTAGGCCCTGTTTGATGTTAGCTTCCTTGTGAGCCATGTTCGTAATCGTTTATGTGTGTTTTGGTCGCGTTTGCAAGAAATCACATTAACTTGACAATTGGTAAATTTAAATTAACTTATGCTCCGTGTCTCGTCCTGTCCTTGTTTTCCGCTGCCGTTTGTCACACATAGGACTAACTAAGTATCCAGACAAGATAATGTTAAAAGAAATTTTCTAGGGTTGCTAACCGAAGGGGAGCCTTAACGGGTTTCACTTCGGTTTTCCCCGTGTGACCCACTCGGACCGGTCAGCCGTCCAGCCCGTGACGAGGGGGTTACAGAGTGAAAGGCTTCCTTTTGTGGTTTTGATAGCTTCAAGTCTTCATATTCCCCTTATCAAGCATCTTCAATGCTTCTTGTGAATTCTCAAATTCTTACCCCTGCAGAACATCTTGAATTGCTTGCATGTGAAAGCTTATTTCCACCTTGAACATCTTCGAATGATCTTGGCGCTTTAATCTCTTTGCCTATTAATACTGAGGGTCTGAAATCATTAGCCAATGTAGATTGCCTCAATCTGACAGCATCATTTGCTTATCAAGTGCAATTTTTTTTCTCTTTTCATGCTTTTGAGCTTCTTCATCTTGCATGTGGATCTTTTCTTGACAACAAGACCCACTTCAAACTCTTCATCACATGTGCTTCTTCTCATGTAAGGTGATGCCCCCATTCAAACTGAGGTTCAATTGTTTTCCGAGGTGATTTGTTCTTGGTCTCCTACAATTGAGATCAATACCAAGAAATCTTTTGCTTTATATGAATATAAGTCAGCCTACTTGTAAGATGCAAGAAAAGGCTAGAAATGATAATTCAAAAAAAAGTCATAGCAAACGCAAGAAAAGGCTAAAAATAGGTATCACAAGAAAATAATCATGGAAAACACAAGAAAAGGGCAAAATCAGATGCCCCAAAATTCAAAGCATGAATGATTCAAGAATCCATCAACCGGATAGTGCCCCACTTTTGGTGGCTCTCTTTTACTCACACACTCCCCAATTTTTAAAGTTCCCATTTTTCTAATCTCAATCAGACATTAGAAGCTCGAGGTCCCTGAAGAAAGGTTAACTCAATTAGGCAGAATGTGTTATGAAGACGAACTCCTTTTCTCAAATATTCATGTGTGATCCAAATGGTCTTTTAAGGCTTGTAATGTAGGCTAGGCTTGGGTTGCCAAAGAAAGGATATAAAGGCTCAAATTCATATTTTAAGGGTGATTAAACCAAGGATCAACTTTTCTGATGAAATCTCTGTTCTTCTTCTTTTATTTTTTGGATCACTCTAGACTGCCCTTTTCTGGTACAATCTCGTTTGAAGGATTCGTTTCAAATTTTCCTTCACTCTTCAACTTTTTCTTCATTTATTTTTCTTTTCTTTTCTCTTCTTTTTCTTTTTTTCTTTTCTTCTTTTTTTTTCTTTTTTTTTCTTTTTTTCCTCTTTTTCCTCTTTCTTTTTCTTGTTTTTCCTTTTTGTGTCCTTTTCATTTAGAGTTTAAGACATTCAACTTAATCTAACATGTTTCTTTCAAATAGTTTTTCATTTTCTATGCCCCCGATGTGGGGAGTGATACAAATGGATTTTTCTTATTCGTGAAGGGAAATGAAGGAATGCCAAATGTCATTTCACACACAAATATCGTTGAAGAAAAGTAGTTGTTGAGTGTGTAAAAGTTCTATTATTTACACCCTTTTTAACCCATATTTCTGCTGCATTCAAGCATCATTGCATTGCATTTAGGTTAGTTTACAGCAAAACATCACAAATGGATTAAAGGCACGGATTCTACTAAAAGATGGCTTATTTCTCAGGTTGCTGCCATCGTAGACGGAGAAGGCGGGCGCAGGGCAGAGAAGCAGGAAAGCTGAATTGGACAAGCAGACGAAGAGGACGATGCTGCCATGGATCTGCCGTGACAGCAGAGGACAACAACAAATTAGTGGAGAAAAAGCAAAGTGGACCTCGATAGATAGAGAAAATTATGCTCGTCTGTCGTGTGAAAACAATATATTTTTCCAAGCCCCGGATCAAAAGATATGTCAAGCCAAAGCTCAAGGAGAGGAAATCCCATGAAACAAGGAGGCGGCTGAAAAGTAGGATACTTGGAGATTAAGTCTTTATTAGAATCTTACTTTTAATTAAAGTTGTAATCCTTGTTACCTTAGAATACTTGAGCCCAAAGCTTATATAAGGGCATAGATTTTAACCTAGGAGACATCATCCCCATAACCGACAACTAAAACCCCTCCGCCGTTTACCCGTCGTCGACATGTTCTAAATTCCCCTTAGGGCCACGGGTTGTTTTGTAAAGTAGTTGCAAGGGTTGTTTTGTTTTAGGATTTTCCAAGTTCAATAAAATAAACTTCAAGTTCTCTTATTTTGGTTATTAATATCTTGCAAGAGCATCGGGAGAGCATTGTGAGGTTATCCATTTACTTAGCATCGGGAGAGTTAAGTATACGAAAGAAATAAGAGCAAGTTCTCTAGTTTATAGTTGAACTATCTTGTGCCTAGGGATAGGGCAAGGTTAAGTGGCTAAGGAAGAATTCATACACATCGGTGTTCATCCTTCGATTCACGCCGGGAGGTATCATCAAAGACATGATCATCGACAGACTTGGACCTAGGGATAGGCCAAGGCAGATCTGGGATTCTTGCCAAACTTGAAGTACGGAGTTGGTGTGTTTGCTGCCGCGACAGCCAACGGACAGCCGCCGCGACAGGTGCTGCCGCGACAGGCGCGACGACAGAACTAGAATTCCTAAGCATCGCAATACCTGCACTACTGAACAATTCAATACCAGCCCATTCTCTCTATCTTGATATTCCAACTCTTTTATTTACGTTTTCTTCAATATTTTCGTGACAACTTTCTAAACTATTTCCTTTACTTCGTGCAATGAATTAAGGTGAAGCTATTAGCCCAATCCCTGTGGAGACGATATCCGATACTTCGTATCACTTTACTACTTGCGTCGTGTACACTTGCACTACATTTGCGATAGACTCTTTTACACGCAACAAGTTTTTGGCACCGTTGTCGGGGATTGGCAACATAACTACACCTTTCTTTTATTGCACTTTTAGTTTTTGTTTTTGTTTTTCTTTTCTTTTTCGTTAGTACTTTCAACTCTTGCTTTTCACAAGGTTTTCTTGTTTATGCGCAGATCTAAAAGAGGTGAAGATCCTGAGTATAAATTAGATCCAGAAATCGAACGTTTCTTCAATCTCAAGAAACAACTTCGCCACCTTTTAGACAGGAACGAATACCTTGAGGAACAACTAGAGAAGATGGCCCGTAATCAGCCCGCTGGTGGAGGTGTACCGCCTGTCGGCGACCCGCCTGCGGCAGATGGACGACGGTCATGTCGAGACTACATGCTGAACGATCATGTAGAACTGGAGACCACGCTGCCGGATATTGAAGTTGATAACTTTGAGCTTAAACCTGTCATGTTTAGTATGATCAACAATGCCGGGCAGTTTAGTGGTGCTGTGACAGAGGATGCTAGGGAGCATCTCAAAACGTTCCAGGAGATCTGTGGTTCGTTTAGACTGCCAGGAGTTAGTCCGGAGATACTGAGGCTTCGGTTATTTCCCTATTCATTGAGGGACAGAGCTAAAACTTGGTGGAATAAACTTACGCCGGGTTCAATCGTAACTTGGGCAGATTTATCTCGTGAATTCTTATCTCGTTTTAATCCTTCAAATTTATCTGAGCGATTACGTAATGAAATTGCTACTTTTCAACAGGAAGATGACGAGCCGATGCACGAGGCCTGGGACAGATTTACTACTCTTCTACGGAACTGCCCAATGCATGGATTTCCCGTCTGGAATCAGGTAACTAAGTTCTATAATGCTGCTAACTTACAAACTCGCATTCGAATTGATTCTGCAGCAAATGGACTATTATTGGATAAAGATCCAGACGAGGCATTACAAGTTTTGAAAAATCAGGCTAAGAATGAGGAGCAGTTTCCGACTGCAAGAAGAGGGGGTAAACGGGTAATTGCTGTCAAGGATTATGAAGCCGACAACACTATGAAATCACAGGTAGCATTCCTTACTAAAGCAATGAAAAGTTTATTGAATGATGATGAATTACAAGGATTTGCTGTCAAGGAAGTTTGTACCATCTGTGAGGGCAATCATAGTCGGGATGAGTGCCCAATACAAATAGAAGAGGGAAAATATGTTGGAAATTACAAGCCTAATTACAATTCCAAAAATTATAATCCCAATTGGAGGAAGGATCCCAAATTTTCCTGGAGTAATCCTAACAATGCCCTGAATCTGCAAGCACACAATCAGAATCAGGGAGGACCCAGATTGCTAATGCGACAGCAACTGCTGCCGCAACTGCCGCCGCAGCAGCAACAGCAGCCACCACCTGCCACGAGCAGTATATTGGAACAGACTCTGGCCACCTTTATGTCTCAGACCGGTACGTATATGGAGAATATGAATCAGTTTGTCAAGAAGACAGAAACCTTTATGGATAAAACCGAGATGAGGATGACAAATCATAAAGCTACCTTGAAATCTCTAGAGACACAAATGGGTCAGGTTTCTCAACATATTAAGCCAAGGCAGAATGGAGGATTCCCTAGCAATACTGAAAATGCTAGACCACCCACACATGAGCAATGTAAGGCAATTACTACTAGGAGTGGGAAGAAACTACCAGGGCCGGAAAAAGAAGCTGAAACAGTAAAGGAACATGCCTTGGATAAACCTGCCGAGGAAGCTGTCCCGACAGGTGATAAACAGACTACTGCCGATAAGCCTGTCACGACAACAGAAGCGACAGAGGAGAAAAAAGATGATTACCGTCCTCAGATTCGCATGCACTGGGAAGGACGTATTGCTGATTGTCGTCCTCCGCCACCTTTCCCTCAACGGATACAGCAAGCTAAGCATGAATCTCAACTTAAAAAGATTTATGATATTTTTAAGCAGGTTCATATTAATATTCCGTTGTTAGATGCTGTTAGGGAGATGCCCGGTTATGCTAAATTTCTCAAGGATGTTATGTCGAAAAAATCTAAACTTGGGGAATTTGAAACGGTAAAGATGACAGAAGGTTGCATGAGTATTCTTCATCGGCAGCCACCCCAGAAAAAGAAGGATCCGGGGAGCTTCATCATACCCTGCGTAATCGGAAACAAATTTGTGGGTAAGGCACTTTGTGATCTTGGTGCTAGTGTTAATTTAATGCCAAAGTCTGTTTTTCAGAAATTAGGTATTGGAAAGGCGCGGCCCAAGACAGTAACTCTGCAGCTGGCAGACCGCTCTTACGTTCATCCAGAGGGAAAAATTGAAGACATTCTTGTAAGAGTGGATAAGTTTATTTTTCCTGCTGACTTTCTTGTTTTAGATTGTGAGGCAGACGAAAACGCACCAGTCATCCTTGGGCGACCCTTCTTAGCGACAGGAAGATCACTGATTGATGTGGAGAAAGGAGAACTCACCATGCGAGTGAACGATCAAGAGATTAAGTTGAATGTTCTCCAAGCAATGAAACATGCTGATGTGGACGAGGAATGCAAGGCTATCATTGAAGTGACCCTTAATCAACCCTGGATGAGGTCGGGCTGTTATGATATAAAATTTGGTCACTACCGCGACAGCCACCTACAGGTCTGTCACGACAGCAACGACGACAGCACCGACGACAGCGACTCCTCTGAATCTGATACATCTGATACTGAAGGTCAGGAGGAGGTAAACTGGTTAGGCAATCGTCCAGGTAAGTTATTCGAACCTTTGAATTATACTTCAGATAACCATTTAATCCAAAAGCCATCTACTGTTGAACCACCTGCCTTAGAACTTAAGCCCCTGCCAGGGCAGTTAAAATATGCTTATCTTGGTTCCAATGACACACTGCCCGTAATCATTTCTGCTAAGCTGCCACAGGAACAGGAACGACAGCTCATCGGCATGCTAAGGCAGCACAAAAAGGCGATTGGATGGACGATAGCAGACATTCAAGGCATTAGTCCGGCGTTATGCATGCACAAAATCCTCCTAGAGGAAGATCATAAGCCGACTATTGATGCCCAAAGGCGGCTAAACCATGCGATGAAAGAGGTGGTGCGTAAAGAGATAATAAAGTGGTTAGATGCTGGTATTATTTATGCCATCTCCGACAGAAAATGGGTGAGCCCGGTGCAATGTGTTCCTAAGAAAGGAGGAATGACCGTGATAACCAATGAGAACAATGAGTTAATCCCAACCAGGACTGTGACCGGTTGGAGGGTTTGTATGGACTATCGGAAGCTTAACAAAGCTACCCGAAAGGACCACTTTCCTTTACCCTTTATTGATCAAATGCTTGATAGATTAGCAGGTAAACCTTACTATTGTTTTCTTGATGGTTATTCAGGTTATAACCAAATTGCCATCGCGCCGGAGGATCAAGAAAAGACGACTTTTACACGCCCCTACGGAACATACGCGTTTAGAAGGATGCCGTTTGGACTCTGTAATGCACCTGCCACCTTCCAAAGGTGCATGATGGCCATATTCTCCGACATGGTAGAGGATTTCCTAGAGATTTTTATGGATGATTTTTCCGTCTTTGGAGATGATTTTGAGAGCTGCCTCGGCAATCTTCAAAAGGTACTTGAAAGATGTGAAAAAGCTAATCTTGTTTTGAATTGGGAAAAATGCCACTTTATGGTGGACGAAGGGATAGTCCTTGGCCATAAGATTAGCTGCCGAGGGATAGAAGTCGACAGGGCCAAGATAGAAGTCATAGAGAAGCTGCCGCCGCCAACTACAGTCAAGGGCATTAGAAGTTTTTTAGGGCATGCTGGTTTTTATCGGAGATTCATTGCAAATTTCTCAAAAATTACCAAGCCCCTATGCCATCTCTTAGAGCAGAACCGACCCTTTGACTTTAATGATGAATGTACTGAAGCATTCAAGGTTCTGAAGGAAAAAACTAGTAACAGCCCCCATAGTACAGCCACCAGACTGGACACAGCCATTCGAGATTATGTGTGATGCTAGTGACTATGCTGTCGGGGCAGCACTTGGGCAGCGAAGAGATAAGCTGTTTCATGTCATATACTATGCCAGCAAAACATTAAATGACGCCCAAGTGAACTACACCACCACAGAAAAGAAGCTGTTAGCTGTGGTGTTCTCCATCGACAAGTTTCGTTCTTACATACTTAGGATGAAAGTAATAATACACACTGACCATTCTGCCCTAAAGTATTTGTTCGCAAAGAAGGATGCAAAGCCTAGATTGATACGGTGGATCTTGCTATTACAAGAATTCGACCTTGAGATCAAGGACAAAAAGGGGATAGAAAATCAGGTGGCAGACCACTTGTCAAGGTTGGAGAAGGGACAGAGTCTACCAATCGATGAGACAAACATACTGGAGACCTTCCCAGATGAGCAGCTCTTTGCTGCCGCAATCGCTGCCGCGACAGCCATGACGGCAGGTAAGTCTTCTGAACTCCCCTGGTATGCTGATTTCGTTAATTTTATAGTTAGCCGAATACTTCCTTCTGATCTTAATTATCAAGCCAGGAAGAGGTTCCAAAATGATGTTAAGCATTATTATTGGGACGAACCTCTTCTTTTCAAACTATGTGCAGATCAGGTTATAAGAAGGTGTGTACCACAAGAAGAACAAGAAGACATTCTCCATCACTGCCATGCTTCACAATATGGAGGTCACTTAGGAGGCAATAAAACTGCTGCCAAGGTGCTGCAGTCAGGGTTCTACTGGCCGACACTGTATAAAGATGCACAGGACTTCTACAAGAACTGTGACAGGTGCCAGCGGACAGGTAACATCTCGAGGAGAAACGAGATGCCACTGCAGAACATTCTAGAAGTCGAGATCTTCGACGTTTGGGGGATTGATTTTATGGGACCTTTTCCATCTTCATGTGGAAATCTATACATCCTCCTAGCAGTGGATTATGTCTCTAAGTGGGTTGAAGCCATCGCCACTCAAAAGAATGATGCCAAGACAGTCCAGAAGTTTTTGCACAATTTTTTTTCTAGATTTGGCATCCCTAAGGCGATTATCAGCGATGAAGGGAGACATTTTGATAATAGGGTAATTGCTGCCGCCTTGAAGAAATATGGTGTCAAACACAGGATCGCGACAGCATACCACCCACAGACCAATAGACAAGCTGAGATATCCAATAGGGAAGTTAAGAACATTCTTGAGAAGATGGTTAAGCCAACTAGAAAAGATTGGTCTTTACTCCTTAATGATGCATTATGGGCATATAGGACAGCTTTTAAGACTCCATTGGGCATGTCTCCATACCGACTGATTTATGGAAAAACCTGTCACTTGCCTGTCGAGATCGAGCACAAAGCATACTGGGCAATCAAGGCAGTGAATATGGACTTGGACAAGGCAGGCCAGAAAAGGCTATTAGATCTGAACGAGATTGAAGAATTACGGACAATGGCCTATGACAATGCGAGAATTTACAAGGAGAAGACTAAGAAGTGGCATGACAGGAAGCTGCTGCCACGACAGTTCTGCCCAGGGTAGCTTGTGTTGTTATTTAATTCTAGGTTGAAACTTTTCCCAGGGAAGTTAAAATCTAAATGGTCTGGCCCGTTTCAAGTTGTACAAGTTTTTCCCCATGGTGCCATCACAATCTGATCATTAAAAGACGGGCACCAATTCAAAGTCAATGGACAGCGCCTTAAGCACTATCAGGGGACTGAAGCCCCAGGAATACAGGAAGTGGTTACTTTAGGAGATGCCCCACAAGGCACTCCTAATTTAACCTAAATTTTATTTTTATTATTTATTATTTATTAGGAAATTAGGTTTATTTTTTTTCAAATAATGTTTTTATATTTTCTGTTTTTAGGAAATAAAGGAGTCAAGAAGAAAAGGAGAAGTGACCCAAGCCCACCATCCATCCATCAGCCCAACAAAGCCCATTTATTGCAGCCTGTCGTTTCAGCTGCCGCCGCAGACACGGATAAGACAGGCTATCAACAGACTAACACGGCAGACGCAGAAGCGTGTGGCAGACGCGTAACAGACGCATAAATGCGTGTCAGACGTGTTAGACACGCCAAATCGCATCAATGGCCCCGTTATTCACGCCTGCCGTTACAGCATTAAACGGGCAGCAACTCGACCGCTATAAAACCTCGTTCTCATTTTCATTTTCCTCACTTCTGCTTATTCTTACTTGCTTTCTCCTCTCGTTTTATTTGTTTTCTTTACTTTCACAACCCTTGCAACTAATATGTCTTCCAGACGTACCCGTCGCAGTGCTGCTTCCACCTCTTCAGCAGCAGCACCCACACCACAGTCGTTCGCCACCAAGGAATTATGGGAGGAAAGAGGATTCATCTACGTCCGCAAGGCAGCGAACATGGGGCTCCGACCATTCATCGCTAAGGCGATAAGGACTCAGCTATGGGAGCAGTTCGCAGCACAACCTGCAGAACTAAATGATACATTGGTGAGGGAGTTTTATGCTACCATCGACAGCAGAACAACAACATCAGTCACCGTCCGAGGGGTAGAGGTACCTTTCACAGCTGACAGCATCAACCACATGTATGGCCTCTATTTTGGTCCCAACGACGATGCCCATAAGCAATTTTTGGACACCCTCGACTCTGCCGCCTACGGAGCTGTCATGGTAGAGGTGACAGAGGAAGGAACGACATGGAACACGAGCAAAAAGAACCCCAACTCTGTCAAAAGGGGGCAGCTACTTCCAGAAGCAAAGCTATGAAACGCTTTCATCAAGAAGCGTATCCTGCCGTCCTCCCATCACACGACGGTGGACCAGCAGCGGCTCGCCCTCATTCATTCGATCATGAACGACCGACCTATCAACGTGGGCCGCTATATGAGGGGCAGCATCTTGGAGTGCACATTTCGCTCCACCTCCCGCATTTGCCTACCATTCATGATCACTTCCCTTTGCCGCTGCGCTGTCGTCCCAAAAGCCACCACCGACAAACTGATCCAAGGCAGAGGCTGGACAGACAACAACATTACCAGCCTCATGGAGCTGATAGTCGCTACCCCCCTCTCCTCCTTCAACCCGGCTGCCTCCCCAGCAGAATCATCCGAGGAGCCTGCCCCTGAACCTGCCGCCGCCACCGACCAGACAAACCAATCTGCCCAAATTCTTACTGCCATACAGAGGGTGGAAGACAGACAGATGGGGCTGATGACATTCATCCGGGATTTTGCAAATTCAACGGTAAATTTCATTACCAACACTTTAAATTACCCCGATGTTATTTTCCCCTATTTCCCTGCCCACTATTTCCACATCCCCTCCCCTGTCCACACACCTACACCACCTGCCTCCCCCCATGCACACTCTGCCGCTTCCACCCCATCACCTGCCCCAACGGCAGCTGGCAGTCCAACGGCCGAAACCTCCGCCCGAGGAACGAAGTGACCTACCTCACATGACAGCGAGTCAGACCCTCCTATTAGGAGGAATTTGGAGAAAGAGTTCACGCCTGTCAAGAGGCAGAAACACGTGGCAGACAGAAAACGAATGCCCAAGGCCAGCACCACCACCAGCAGCACAAGGGATAGCGGCAGCAGCTCAGACATCCAGGTCATGGAGCAACCTGCCCAGCTTGCCCCACCACCCAGACGCCGCCACCAGATCTGTGTCAGCAGCAGCAGTGAAGACATCGATTAAAATCTAAGTCTTTTATTTTCTTTTTATTGCTGCCTGCTTTATTTATATTTTGTGATGTACCTGCCTTCATTTTATCTGTCATTTGCATTGAGGGCAATGCAACCCTCGAGTTTGGGGGTGGCAACCCTCCATTTTAATGGAGTCTTAGTACATCTTTAATTAATTGTTGTGTCTTTTATTAAGTTCTCTTAAAAAAATCAGAAAAGATTAAACTGTTGGCTTAAAACTGTGAAGTTAACTTACCTGTCATGACAGCTCTGTCGTGGCAGCATCTTTAGGACAGTTTAAGGAGAGAAGTTTAGAGCCTTTCTATAGTTCTGAAAAACTTAAACACCTTTGTGACTGTTATATTGCTTAGATTTCTTTTAGCCAAACTAGAATAGGATGCTTAGTACTTGAATAGCCCCTAGAGGTGCCTAACACTGGCTCTAGGAAAGAAGTTTAGCAAAAGAAGTTCAAAAACCTAGAGGTGCCCGAAACCGGCTCTAGGAAGCTAACTAGAGGTGCCCGAAACTGGCTCTAGCAAAACTTAGCTTGAAAATAGAAAGAAAATAAGCATGAAAATGTGTCTTCAAGAAAATAAACTTTGGCATAAAAATTCGAGTTAAAAAGTTGAATATTCTAGTGAAACTAAGAGAGTCTTAGCATATAACTGTTCACAAGCATGCACACACTGCACGAGGAATATAGTGAGATTTCGGACAGATCCTAATCTTTCCGACAGGTTGCTGCCGCCCCAGAGAATGAGCGACGGGTAAGGGACAGTTCACTGTTTGAAGGCCAATACAAAAATATTTATTTTTCTTTAAGGTCTTAATTGCTTGAGGGCAAGCAAAAACTTGAGTTTGGGGGTGTGTTGAGTGTGTAAAAGTTATATTATTTACACCCTTTTTAACCCATATTTCTGCTGCATTCAAGCATCATTGCATTGCATTTAGGTTAGTTTACAACAAAACATCACAAATGGATTAAAGGCACGAATTCTACTAAAAGATGGCTTATTTCTCAGGTTGCTGCCATCGTAGACGGAGAAGGCGGGCGCAGGGCAGAGAAGCAGGAAAGTTGAATTGGACAAGCAGACGAAGAGGACGATGCTGCCATGGATCTGCCGTGACAGCAGAGGACGACAGCAAATTAGTGGAGAAAAAGCAAAGTGGACCTCGATAGATAGAGAAAATTATGCTCGTCTGTCGTGTGAAAACCATACATTTTTCCAAGCCCCAGATCAAAAGATATGTCAAGCCAAAGCTCAAGGAGAGGAAATCCCATGAAACAAGGAGGCGGCTGAAAAGTAGGATACTTGGAGATTAAGTCTTTATTAGAATCTTACTTTTAATTAAAGTTGTAATCCTTGTTAACTTAGAATACTTGAGCCCAAAGCTTATATAAGGGCATAGATTTTAACCTAGGAGACATCATCCCCATAACCGACAACTAAAACCCCTCCACCGTTTACCCGTCGTCGACATGTTCTAAATTCCCCTTAGGGCCACGGGTTGTTTTGTAAAGTAGTTGCAAGGGTTGTTTTGTTTTAGGATTTTCCAAGTTCAATAAAATAAACTTCAAGTTCTCTTATTTTGGTTATTAATATCTTGCAAGAGCATCGGGAGAGCATTGTGAGGTTATCCATTTACTTAGCATCGGGAGAGTTAAGTATACGAAAGAAATAAGAGCAAGTTCTCTAGTTTATAGTTGAACTATCTTGTGCCTAGGGATAGGGCAAGGTTAAGTGGCTAAGGAAGAATTCATACACATCGGTGTTCATCCTTCGATTCACGCCGGGAGGTATCATCAAAGACGTGATCATCGACAGACTTGGACCTAGGGATAGGCCAAGGCAGATCTGGGATTCTTGCCAAACTTGAAGTACGGAGTTGGTGTGTTTGCTGCCGCGACAGCCAACGGACAGCCGCCGCGACAGGTGCTGCCGCGACAGGCGCGACGACAGAACTAGAATTCCTAAGCATCGCAATACCTGCACTACTGAACAATTCAATACCAGCCCATTCTCTCTATCTTGATATTCCAACTCTTTTATTTACGTTTTCTTCAATATTTTCGTGACAACTTTCTAAACTATTTCCTTTACTTCGTGCAATGAATAAAGGTGAAGCTATTAGCCCAATCCCTGTGGAGACGATATCCGATACTTCGTATCACTTTACTACTTGCGTCGTGTACACTTGCACTACATTTGCGATAGACTCTTTTACACGCAACAGTAGTCTTCAGTTGGTAGATGTTTTAGAGTTATCACTTCATTCAAGGACCCTAACAACAATGTCTTAGAGGAAAATACACTCATAATCTGTATATTAAACCTGAACTCACATTTTGCCCCTCTATCTCGGGATTAGATCCAAGAATCATTCATACAATCAATAATTGGGATTCTGCAGAGAAGATGTATGCTTTAAAAATGGATAAAAAATGCAAAGAAGGGAAAAGGAAAAAAATGAGAAACATTTTCCATTTGAAAAAAATGCATCTTTAAACAAATAAACTGACATAGAAGCCCTTACAAAAGATCCCTAATGCTCGCGGGCAAAAGCAAGAGGGTTGGTTCTAAGCATGATCCCAACTGTCTAGAGAAAATTAAGTTTTATTCCATGAAGAACAAATCTCGGCCAATCTTGCCTCCGACGAATTCGTGACAAAACTCTAAACGTGTTCGTCCTTGTCATCTTCTTCTTTCTCAGACCTTCCATTTCTGACGGCTGCCAATATCAACTCTCCATTCATGATCATGTCTGTGAAACCTTCAGTGGCGTGATTTAACACGTAGTCATAAAAAGGTCCATTTAATGTCTCCACAAACATTGGAGTAACCTCATTTTCCGACAGTGGAGGTTGAACTTGGGCTGCCATATCTCACAATCTCTAGGCATACTGGCGGAAGCTCTCATTGGGCTCTTGTTCCATATTCTGCAATACAATTCTGCTTGGGGCAATATCTATTACATACTCGTACTGTTTGAGGAAAGCTTTTGACAGATCTCTTCAAGTGCGTATGTTGACCCGACTCAGTTGAGCATACCATCAGATAACAGTCCCAGATAAACTGTCTTGGAAACAGTGGATCAACAACTTCTCGTTTTCTAAGTGCGGTGACATTTTCTGGCAGTACATAGCCAAGTGTGCCAATGGGCATGTAGTTCCATTATACTTCTCGAAGTCAGGGACCTTGAACTTTGGAGGTGCCACCAAGTCTGAAACTAGACTCAAGTCTCTAGCATCCTTGCCATCATAAATGCTCCTTTCTTGTTAATCTTTAAACATTCCCACCAGCTTCTTGTAGCGGTCTCCCTATTTCTTCTTGACCTTTGCCATGTCAGTTTCTTCATTGAGGTCAGGCATCTCGGGGCTACAAATCTCGTCGGTGTTGTCTTCAGTACGGACGGAAGATTCTGAGATCTTGACTTTAGGTGAAGCTACTTCCTTTTGTATGAAAGCCATCCCCGGGAAAGTGTTGGTGCCTACTCTCACTTCTGGGTCTTTGAACCCAAACATGGCTGCAATTTGGCTGACTATTTTCTGGTGTGATATCTCAATCCCTTTCTTCAGATTATTTATCATCTTCTCAAGCTTGTCAAAAATGCTCTTCTGATTTGCTTTCAGAGTTGTCAATCTTTCCTCAGTGCTCATGGCTCGAGTCGTGTTTTTCGGGATCTTTACTAATGATTTTTTTTCAAAATTAATCTTTTATTATACATGAGTGAATGCAATGCTTAAAACATTATTTGATGTAACAAAAAAACAAATGCATTGAAGCAGATATATGTGAGCGTAAACGAATTCAAAAAAGCAAACAACGAAGCAAGCAAAACAGTGAAAATGCATGAATGAAGTCGAAGGGCCATCAATTCCATTAAAAATCTTCTCATGAAAGGAAACTCTTTATTAAATTCGAAAGCTTTTATTACATCTTTTATGAATTACAAATATCCTTCTGCTTGAATGTGTAACACCCGGGTTTGGTGTCGGGTGAAAATAATATTAAAATAATGTTTGGGGCCTCGTGTTTTCAAAACAAATGATTTTATGTTAGGCTTGTTTTGATTTCAAACCCAAATCCCATGGATTTTAGGAATTGGGAGATTGCCATCTCATTAATGGCAATCTTGTAATTATTGAGACTTGTAAAATAAAAACACTCTTATTTTAAAACACCCAAACTATTCATCATCTTCTACCTTCAAGCCTTTCTAACGTGAAAAAACCTCTTCCTCTATTGGAATCACTATTCCATCACCATCCTTCCTCATCTTTGGTGATTTCTCAAAGGTAAACCCATATTTGACTTGTCCTTATCATTCTCTACAAGTCTATAGTTTTATTTTTCATTAAAACCCATGATTTCTCATTTTGGTGTTTTGAAGTTTTAGATTAAAAATGCTAACTTTGTTATAGCTTTAACTTAAGCTTTTGATTTGTTAATGTTATATAAGTTGTTTGTTATCTAAAAGGTCCAACATACTCGATTTTACATGGTTTTATAAAGATTCCCGAAATTGGGTTTTATGGAGGTTTTAGAGAGTTCAAATGTTGAGTTTTGGGGGTGTTCGATGTGGAAATTTGTTGGCTGATGGTTAGGCTATGTATGAGGGTTGTTTTGGAAGCTTTTGGGAGTGTTATAAGTGTTGGAATCATTGGTTTTGGGCTGTGCTTTAGGGCTGCTCGGGAATGAGGATTTTGGGGTTGTCTTTAGCTTGAAATCATGTGTTTTATGCTTGGTTTGTGTTCCGGGTTTGCTACGTTGATTTGTGAACTGATTTGTGGTTATTTTGATTGTGTTGGGGTGATTCGAAGCAATGAATTGTGTTGGTGAAGCCTCAGGAACGAATCCGGAACCGTTGGGAGCTTGATCGGCTAGTGTGGTTGAGCTTAGAATAGTCGGTGAGTGGTTCTACGTTTTAAATTGATTTTCAAAGGTTGGTTCAAGCATGTGGACTAGGTTGGGCTTGGTAAGACCCACCTAGGGTTGGGATTAGATTGGTAGTCTAATCACAAGCTTTAGTTAGAGACTTTGGTTGAACTTTATATGTTGAGTATGCCTCATGTTTAATTGTGATTATGGTGGTTATGTATATTGTGTTTTACATGTATGTTGAGGCATGGTATTGATGCATTGTTATATGCATGTGGTTTGTGCATGACGGTAAGTCATGGTGAGTACGTGCTAAGCACGAAAATTGATATGAAATGGTGTTGTGAAAGGTTATGGATTGTATTAGTATAGGCACTAGTATGCTTGGGTACAATGATCGATCATTAGGATGTTTAGTGTGCACACGAGAGTCAAATGCGCACGTGGTCTTGGTGATGGTAGTCATCAAGATGGAGTACGGGTTCACTCGGAAATCTTCTTTTATATGTTAGTCGGTGATGAGTGGAATCTCATCGATGGGGCATGAGGATGAGTGGAATCCCCTCCGCGTGAAACGGTGATGAGTGTAATCCCACCGTAAGGTAATGTTTGTGTTGATGGATGTGAGTTCCAACGGTTATCCGCGTATTCGGGTCATAGCTAGGTGCCAATACAGATTGTGGAATGTGTTTATATATATATATATATATATATATATATATATATATATATATATATATATATATATATATTGAAATATGTATTTCCATGTGTTGAGCTTATGAGTTGTTGAGCATGGCATGATGTTGATATTGTGTTCATGCATCATTAATATTTTGACTCATGTGGTTCGAAGGTAAGATCATGCATTCTACCTATGTTGTGTGCTCATGCTTGGACCCTGCATTGTCGAGGTTTGTTTTATAAGCTTACCCTCACTAAGCTTTATGCTTACGCTCTCTTTTGTTCGACAATGCAGATCCGTAGTTCGTGGGTTGCTAATGCAAGAAGAGGGCCTCCAAGTGTGCTAGTTGAGCTTTTGCTAACCTCAAGTATGAACTATTTAAGTTAATGATGTAATAGTCAAGTAATGGGAACTTATGTGGATATTTTGTTTTAGGAGCATGTTTATACTCCTTGTTATGTGGATGTTTTGTTTAAGGCTTTATGCCTAGTATGTTGGCCTTGTGCCCCTATCTTAAATGCTTAAGTGTATGTTCTTGTCTAAGCATGTTATCTTGAATGCTATGTATGAATCTTTGTTGATTTGATGCTTCCTTTCAATGTATGGCTTTTATATGTATGTTGGGTGTTAAGTATGTTTGTATAGGGTGCCTTGCATCTAGGGTTAATGTATGTTTTGTTGTGGGAGGTTTTAGTTGGTGTTGAGGCAGCCTTGTGCCAGAAACCAACCAGAACCTATTTGTTCGCAATAGGTGTATCGAAAGGGTTTGTCCCGTTTCGATACGGTTCCCTTGTTTCAGGCCAGGCGTTTCGATACGCAAAAGGGGCATTTCAATACCATTTTGCTACTGGAAATATGAGATTTTGACGAGAAATTCAGAGTATCGAAACGATCCTAGGTGTTTCGGAACGGTCTTCGTAGCGTTGACCATGAGAAGTTGACCGATGAGGGTGTTTCGATACGGCCAACAACAGTTTCGATACGGTCTCCTTGGGTTGAATTTGGCCAGTTGACCTAGTCAAGGCGTATCGATACACCCTCTGGGCATTTCGATACAGCCTGCAGTTTAAGATAAAATGGGCTGTTTTTGGTTGGCTGTTTGGTTGTTCACCTCGTTTGTTGCTTCTGCTGTTGCCTTTTCACATAGGACCTATTAATGCATCTAGACAAGATAATAATAAATGAAAAGTTTTTCCCGGGTTGTTAACCGAAGTGGAGCCTTAACGGGTTTCGCCTCGATTATCCCCAGTGTGACCCGCTCGGACCGGTCAGTCGCCCGGACCGGGACGAGGGGGTTACACTTGTTGGTATCGGAGCCTGAGGTTTCCGAGACCTTGGCCAGGTAAGTGAGGTAAGTTTAATTCTTGTATTGCAATTACACGGTGGTTGCTTGCCATGAAGGTATGTTGCTTGTTTATCAAGTATGCTTTGATGTATGCTTGTTTGATCGTGTATGTATGTTGTTTGAAGCATGTTGAGTAGAGTCTCATTGCTTCTATAACATCGGAAAAAGGATTTTTATGTGAGGGAACATACTTGAGCCACTTGGACCCTTGCCCTTGCTAACCCTATATTTTATGTTGTTGTTGTGTTGTAGTTGTTATCTGTGAGCAGTTATGTCGAGGCCTAGAGGTAGACCAAGGTTGGTTCCTCAGGAACCTCGTGTTGCGGCTCCTGTTAATGAGCTGGTGGTCGGAGTAGAGGCTCCTGTGGGAGAGCCTGCTGCTGGAGTCGGAGCTCCTGCACCACCACCACCTCCTCAGCCTGAAGTGGGAGGCGAGGCTGGAGCTCAGGGAGCGGGACCGCAGGTTGGTCAGGGTGGCCAAGGTCCTGCAAGAATAGACATGGCTCCGCTAGTTCAAGCTATAGCGGGAGCGTTTCAGGCTGTAGTTGTCGGAGCTCAGGCTGCAGCTCAGCCGAGAGGAGATGATGCTAGCTTACCTTTAGAGTGGCTCCGTAGCCTAGGAGCTGAAGAGTTCAGAGGATCTACACCGGAGAGATCAAAGTTGTGGCTGGAGAAGACAGTCTATATTCTAGCTCAAATGGGATGTATCGGAGCTCGTAAGTTGGGCTGCGTGGTTTCGTTACTTTAGGGTGATGCCTACACCTGGTGGGTCACCATTACTTCCGGTGTGCATGAGGCCGAGATTGGTTGGGATTTCTTTGAGACCGCCTTCAGAAAGAGGTATTTGGGGCCGAGGTACTTAGATGAGAAGAAGCGAGAGTTTATGACTCTTGTTCAGGGAGATACTTAAGTGAAAGATTATGAGATTTGCTTTGTCCGTCTGAGTTAGTATGCTCCGGAGTTGGTTCCTACTGAGAGGGACCGTTGTAATCGGTTCAGATATGGGCTTCATGAGAAAGTCAAGAGATACATTTTAGCTTCAGATTATTCTGATTTTGATGTCTTGGTCGCTAGGGCCAAGGACATCGAGCATAGCTTAGGGCTGACCAAGCGTTCGGGAGGATCCAGTTCAGGGAAGAGGCACAACAACTTTGATGGTGGTGATGCCAAGAGGCATCGGGGCGGTGGACATCAGTTTGGTCATAGGCGTGGCGGTGGCCACCATGGTAGAGGCCACCAGTGCCTTAGAGCTGGAGGGCGTTTTCCCGAGTGCACTCTTTGTGGGAGACAACATTCAGGAGAGTGTTAGGGTAATTTTTAGGCTTGCTAGAACTGTGGGTCGAGAGACCACTTCAGGAGAGAGTGTCTGCATCAGGCGGCACAGGCACCGAACCTAGCGCAGGCACCTGCGAGAGCGATTGACTATCAGAGAGGCAGTGGGCGCGGTCGTGGATACTTCCAGCAGAGGGCTGATGCACCTAGGATAGAGGCACCAATGAATCTTGCTCATATTGTGGCAGTACAGCCAGAGGCCGGTGGACCAGCTAGAGTCTACGCACAGAGAGAGGCAGGGAATGACACAGATGTGATAACAGGTAATTTTGAGTTACAGTCCATGTCTTTGCTTTCCTTAGTTGATTCGGGTTCCACGCATTCTTACATTTTGAGTGAGCATGCAAGGAAGTTAGACATACCTGTTGAGACTGTTTCAGGGTCTACTCCAGTTTCTATTGCTCCGTATCGTATGACTCCGAAAGAGTTGAAAGAGTTGAAAAGTCAGCTTAAAGAGTTGTTAGACCGTGGTGTTATTAGGCATAGTAGTTCACCTTGGGGTGCTCCCATGTTGTTTGTAAAGAAGAAAGATAGCAGTATGAGAATGTGTATCGACTACAGGCAGTTGAATGAGTTGAAAGTGAAGAACAAGTATCCGTTGCCTCGCATAGATGACTTGTTTGATCAGTTGAGGGGTGCCTTAGTGTTTTCGAAGATAGATTTGAGATTAGGGTACTATCAGTTGAAGGTGAAAGAGTGTGATGTTCTGAAGACAGCTTTGAGGACTAGATATGGTAACTATGAGTTCCTTGTGATGCTGTTTGGGCTCACGAATGCACCAACAACTTTCATAGACACGATGAACAGAGTTTTCAGAGATTATCTAGACCGATTTGTAGTTTTTTTCATAGATGATATTCTCGTGTACTCGAGATCAGAGGAAGAACACGATGAGCACTTGAGACTTGTTTTACAGAGGTTGATGAGTAATCAGTTGTATGCTAAGCTTAGTAAATGTGAGTTCTGGATTCGAGAAGTTGTGTTTCTTGGCCATGTAGTATCAGCTGAAGGTATCCGTGTTGATCCGACGAAGATTGAAGCTATTGTTGAGTGGAAACAACCTAAGTCAGTGACTGAGATTAGGAGTTTCCTAGGATTAGCTGGTTACTATAGGAGGTTTGTTGATGGTTTCTCTAGAGTAGCTGCCCCGTTGACTAAATTGTTGCAAATGGAGTGAAGTTTGAGTGGTCAGATGCGAGACAAAAGGCTTTTGAGAAATTGAAAGAAGCTTTGACGAATGCCCCAGTGTTAGTACAACCCGTTTCAGGGAAGGAGTTTGTGATCTATAGTGATGCTTCCTACGTAGGTTTACATTGTGTTCTAATGCAAGAAAGGAGATTTGTTGCGTATGCTTCGAGACAGTTGAAGGTGCATGAGAAGAACTACCCTACGCATGACATTGAGTTAGCAGCAGTTGTGTTTGCGTTGAAGATTTGGCGTCATTACTTGTATGGTGAGAAGTGCATGGTTTACACTGATCATAAGAGCTTGAAGTATTTGATGACTCAGAGAGAGCTGAACTTGAGACAGAGAAGATGGCTTGAGCCGTTGAAGGACTATGATTTGACTATCGAGTACCATCTGGGTAAGGCAAATGTAGTGGCCGATGCGTTGAGCAGAAAAGTTGTAGTTGAGTTACGAGCTATGTTTGCTAGGCTGAGTGTATCTGATGATGGTGGTTTGATCACCGAGTTTCAAGTGAAGCCTTCTTTGATTCAGTTGATCAGGGAGAAACAGTTGCAAGATGTGTCTTTAGTTTCTCATGTTTAGGACATAGCCGAAGGTAGACCGACCGAGTACAGTTTCAGTGGTGAGAATGTGTTGTGTTTCAGAGATAGAGTTGTAGTACCTGAAGATGTTGAGTTGAGACGTATGATTCTGAGCGAAGCACATTCAAGTCCTTTTTTCTATGCATCCAGGTAGTACTAAGATGTACCGTGATTTGAATAATGATTATTTCTGGGTTGGTTTGAAGAAGGATGTAGCCGAGTATTTGAGTCGTTGCATGGTTTGTTAGAGAGTAAAGGCAGAACATCAAGTTCCTTCAGGTTTGTTACAACCTTTGAAGATTCCGGAATGGAAATGGGAGAGGATCACTATGGACTTTGTGTCGGGGTTACCGTTGTCTCCTTCGAAGAAGAATTTTGTTTGGGTAATTGTTGATAGATTCACTAAGTGTGCTCACTTCTTAGCAGTGAACACCACAGATTCTTTAGACAAGTTGGCGAATTTGTACATTCGCGAGATTGTGAGACTTCATGGAGTTCCGAGGTCTATTGTTTCAGACAGAGATCCGAGGTTCACAGCAAGGTTCTGGAGTTGTTCGCATAGTGCCCTAGGTAGCCGTTTGAATTTCAGTACTTCGTATCATCCGCAGTCAGATGGTCAGTCAGAGCAAGTGATACAGGTATTAGAGGATATGCTCCGTTGTTGTGTGATTGACTTCCAGGGTTCTTGGGAGAAGCATTTGCCCTTAGTCGAGTTTTCTTACAACAACAATTACCAGGCTAGTATACAGATGGCTCCTTATGAGGCTTTGTATGGTAGGCGATGTAGGACTATGATCTGTTGGACTGAAACATGTCAGAAATTGTTACCTATGCCGGATTTGCTTAAGGGGACTACTGAAAAAGTGAAGTTGATTTGTGACCGTTTGAAAGCAGCTTCCGATCGTCAGAAATCCTACGCAGATTTGAAGAGAAAAGAGATCGAGTTTTCAGTGGGTGAGAAAGTGTTTCTGAAAGTATCTCTATGGAAGAAGGTAGTGCGTTTTGGCCGGAAAGGCAAGTTGAGTCCGAGATTTATTGGTCCGTATGAGATAGTTGAGCGGATTGGGTCAGTAGCTTACCGTTTGAGATTGCCTTCAGAGTTAGAGAAGATCCATGATGTCTTTCATGTGTTGATGCTTAGGAGATGTAGATCAGATCCATCTCATGTTATGCCCATTGAGGAGATAGAGTTAAATCCGGATTTTTCTTACAATGAAGAACCTATTGAGATACTTGCTTCTGATAGCAAGGTGTTGTGTGGCAAGACCATAGAGTTGGTCAAGGTGTTGTGGTGACATAGAGGCGTGGAAGAGGCCACGTGGGAGAGGAAAGCTGATATGCTTGAGCAGTTTCCGTACTTGTTTCCGTCAGGTAATTTCTGGGATGAAATTCCTTAAGTGGGGGAGAGTTGTAACACCCGGGTTTGGGGGTCAGATGAAAATAATATTAAAATAATGTTTTGAGCCTCGTGTTTTCAAAACAATTGATTTTATGTTGGGCTTGTTTTGATTTCAAACCTAAATCCCATGGATTTTAGGAATTGGGAGATTGTCATCTCATTAATGGCAATCTTGTAATTATTGAGACTTGTAAAATAAAAACACTCTTATTTCAAAACACCCAAACTATTCATCATCTTCTACCTTCAAGCCTTTCTAACGTGAAAAACCTCTTCCTCCATTGGAATCAATATTCCATCACCATCCTTCCTCATCTTTGGTGATATCTCAAAGGTAAACCCATATTTGACTTGTCCTTATCATTCTCTACAAGTCTATAGTTTTATTTTTCATTAAAACGCATGATTTCTCATTTTGGTGTTTTGAAGTTTTAGATTAAAAATGCTAACTTTGTTAGCTTTAACTTAAGCTTTTGATTTATTAATGTTATATGAGTTGTTTGTTATCTAAAAGGTCCAACATACTCGATTTTTACATGGTTTTATAAAGATTCCCAAAATTGGGTTTTAAGGAGGTTTTAGAGATTTCAAATGTTGAGTTTTGGGGGTGTTCGATTTGGAAAATTGTTGGCTGATGGTTAGGCTATGTTTGAGGGTTGTTTTGGAAGCTTTTGGGAGTGTTATAAGTGTTGGAATCAGTGGTTTTGGGTTGTGCTTTAGGGCTGCTCGGGAATGAGGATTTTGGGGTTGTCTTTAGCTTGAAATCATGTATTTTATGCTTGGTTTGTGTTCCGGGTTTGCTACGTTGATTTGTGAACTGATTTGTGGTTATTTTGATTGTGTTGGGATGATTAGAGGCAAGTAATTGTGTTGGTGAAGCCTCAGGAACGAATCCAGAACCGTTGGGAGCTTGATCGGCTATTGTGGTTGAGCTTGGAATAGTCGGTGAGTGGTTCTACGTTTTAAATTGATTTTCAAAGGTTGGTTCAAGCATGTGGACTAGGTTGGGCTTGGTAAGACCCACCTAGAGTTGAGATTAGATTGGTAGTCTAATCCCAAGCTTTAGTTAGAGACTTTGGTTGAACTTTATATGTTGAGTATGCCTCATGTTTAATTGTGATTATGATGGTTATGTATATGGTGTTATACATGTATGTTGAGGCATGGTATTGATGCATTGTTATATGCATGTGGTTTGTGCATGACAGTAAGTTTTTCCCGGGTTGTTAACCGAAGTGGAGCCTTAACGGGTTTCGCCTCGGTTATCCCCGGTGTGACCCGCTCAGACCGGTCAGTTGCCCGGACCGGGACGAGGGTGTTATAGAATGCCTAACTCCCTGATTTCTTCAATTAGCCACATGAGCCTTGGTCCAACTTCTCCAAAGGGCTTGATGTACTGACGAAGGGTTGTAGCTTCATTTGCCAATGTTGTCACACGCTTGGTTCTCCTCCTTTTTAAAGAGCTTTCCATTCATAATTTGAACAATTTTCCAAAATCAACCCATTCTAAATATGGGATGCATGCAATAAATAAATATACTATTCACACACAAAAGGGTTAGTAATAAACATGCTACAAAACAACACAAAAATGTTAGTAACAAATAAATATGCTACAAAACAAAACTCACACACACAAAGGTTGGTAATATTCTACAAAAACAAAGCTCACACACAAAAGGTTAATAATCTTTATGCCACAAAAACAGAACACAAAAAAGGTTAGTAAACTTTAATATATATAAAAAAACAGAAACAAAACCCAAAAGATCCAAAACAATTTAATTGCATAACAATTTTGGGTCGGCATTCCAACATTTCAGGACATGTCCCCACGAATTATTCATGCGACTCAACACCCTAGTCTTTTCGCATGGCTCTATTGGGGTAGGCTCTAAATTCTCAAACTTGGTTCGGTTTTAAAAGGGTACCCGAGCTGTCCTTGCTGTCCTCTACTAAGAGTAGAAGGGCCTTCGATTCTCACCCATTATAGGCTACAAACGAATCGAGTTCAACTCAGGAGGACTAACCACCGAAGCCTTCTCGAAGAATCAATATTCTTACGAAGGCAAAGGAATTGAGTCCCGAAGGTACTTTGCGATGGTCATACGAAGAATCAATATTCTTACAAAAGCAAAGCGTGTTCCCCCCACTTAAAAGAACGAGACAAAGCTCGGGAATAGAGCTTGAAATTAAGTCTTAAATGCGTAAAATAGAATTATATTCATTTAAACAGACAAATAAATAGAACCTACGATGAACTTGCAAATTCCATATTAAAAAAAACATTTTTTTGAAAACCATTCAAAACCAATTTGTGGCCTGACCCTCTTTGTTTTTATTTAAAAAAAACAACAACACGTCCCCAGTGGAGTCGCCAAGCTGTCACAACCACTTTTAGGAGGCTTCGAATTTTTGGAAAAACACTTTTAAATCAACGGAGTCGCCACCAATCTTTTTTTTGAAAAAAAAAGTGTGATTGGGTCACTTTTAAAAAATAGGGTTATTTTAATAAAACGTTTTTTGGTTTTAATAAAACAACGGTTTTGGTCTGCGAAAAACAAGAAAATAGGTTCAGGGGTCGGTTACGCGTGGGGAAGGGTTAGCACCCCCACGACGCCCAAAATTGGTACCTAATTGGCTTTAAAATCGTTTTCAAAACTGGAATTTGCAAGTTAAAAAAGGTTTGACTTTACTTGTCCGTTTTATGAATATTAGTCTATTTTAACGACCTTATCGCCCGGGAGATGAACTTTAATCACCGCCAACATTTATGGCGCTAATCCGTCATTCCCGTTTGATAAGACACCGCATTAAATTAAGTTTTCACTTTTCAAGCAACAAAGAAATTTAGTGTGTTGAGCATTTTTATTTAATTCTATGTTTGATTATTAAAAGCCCGAAAAAATGTTTAAATCTTTTATTCCTAATTTAAGGTTTGAGTATGCTTAAGTGTATTTTATTTTTATGAAGAACATTTTTCAACAAACAAGTCTCTATCTAAGCTTTAGTCTCTAATCCTAAGTTTTCACCTATTTCTAAAACAAGCAGGTAAACTTTTATGTTTTTGAATTTTTACCCTTTTTATTATTCCTTTTTAAAAAAATATTTATTTTTTTTACTTCTTTTATTTTCTAAGCCAAAATCCCTTTTTGCATTTTTTACCTTTTCCACTTTTTATGTTTTTTATCATTTTATGTTTTTTTTTTTCAAAAGATTTTTTACTCTTTTTAAAATTATTTTCATTTTTTAAAATTTTTTTAAAATTTTCTTTTAAAACAACCTATTTTAAAAAGTAAACTTTATTTCTTCCTAAAAAGACTATTTTTTAGTTTTTCTTATCTTCAAAAAATTTATTTTATATCTAGACCCTAATTTTTATTTTAAAACCCTTTTATTTTCTTTTTCTTGAAAATTTTCTTTCTTTTTTTCTCTAAAAAAATATCTTTATTTATTTTTTTTCTTTTAAAATCTTTTTTGCCCATCTATTATTTAAAACTAAATTTCACAAAAAATCTTTTTATATTTTTTAAAATCAAACCCCTTTATTATTTCACTCCCACTTTATTATTTTTCCTAATTAAATCACTAATTTCAAGTTTTTCAATTTAACCACATTTATTTAGTTTATTCATGCATTTAAAATCTAAACATCTTTAAAATTATTTTCTACATTTTTAAAGATCAAAATAACCCTAACAACATTTTTTAAAGCATGCAAAAATTTTAAGATCAAACTAGAATTAAAACAAAACTCTAAACAAAAAAAGTTACCGACTTCAACAAAATAAACAAACATAAAATCAACATAAAAATAAACAAAGAAAAGATAGAAATTTTACCGAGAAATCAACGAATGATGAACTCGAATTCAAGATTCTCGAATTGCTCCAAACCACCTCCGAAAAATTGCTCCAAACTCGAACTTCTTCTCCAAAAATTTCCAGCCAATTCTTGAAAAATTCAGAGAATTTTTCGGATTTTTCCCAAACCTTTTTAAGTGTTTTTTCTTGAATTTTTGTGTGGTTGAACAATGAAGCATTTGGGGGTTTTTATAAGATTTTTGGGGGTGAGGTTTTAATGCAATTGAGGACAAAATTCCCAATTTTCCCCCTAAAAATCATCTTTTTGATCAGCCAACTTTATCACATTGAAATTCTATCCAAATTTCAATAGATTTGGCTCCAATTCGGGGAATTTTGCCCCCCAATTTAATTAGGGTTCCAAACCTCCCCCCCAAATCGGTGAGCTACCGACGACGGCAAGGAGTGGGATCGACGACAATAGAATTGGCCAGGTGAGACGAGTCAACCGACACCCCACGGCGGCCGCCGTGGCCGAAAATAGCGGGACGAAGGCCTGCAACCCCGCCTAGGATTTTATCGGGGCTGAATTGGGGCTGTTGACTCGAGCGCGTGCGGCACACGCGCTAAGCTCGTGGCCGCGCGTGTGGGCCTTCTTTTTTTGTTTTCTTTCTTTTTCCTCTTTTTTGCTGTTTTTGACCATTTTTTTGTTGTTTCTTTTTTCATCACATTTAATATTTTTTTACTTCATTTTATTTCCTTTTTCACTTCTTCATAATTATATTGAATCATAATTATTTTATTCTTCTTTTTTTCCTTTCTTTTTTTTTTTCTTTAAAAGTGGGCTTCAAAATAGAAATGGACCTTGTTCCTTTTTCTTTAAAGTGGGCTACAAAATGGGCTCTGTTTTTTTCTTTCGAAATGGGCTTTGAAAGATTGTTTTTTATTAATTTTTAAAATTAATTTAAAAAAGGGTGGAGCTTTTATTATTTAAAAAGAAAATGGATTTTTTATTTTTTTCCGAATTATTTAAAACCGAGGTGAAAATTTATTGACAACAACAGTATCATCAAACCCGTGAGTATATGAGGATCTCGGGCCCACTTCTGGTTGTACATATGTAGGAGTCGGTTCTTTTTCCCATATAACTGGCTCTATTGGTGGGTGCTTCCAAGTGGTTGGCCAACCTTCGAAATTTCTACTTCCAACGGGATTTTGAGATGGGCTTGTTGTTGCACTGTTAGAGGACATAATCATGAAGAACATAATCATGTTGGTATTTTATTTTTCTTATCGCCCACCCTTTTTGCAGTTGTCCGTAGGAATATATCATTTTATGGCAGAGATGAAAAGAAAATATGGTAGAGATGAAAAGAACGTAGAACCATGACTATGGTGAATAAAATTTGAATCAATTTGAAAAAAATATAAATTTTAATTTAAATTATATGAGTCAAGTTAATCAAGTCAACTTGAACTAGTGAGTTAGAGTCGAGTTCGAATTTTCCAAGTTAAAAAAAATTAAAGAACTGAACTATTATTTTATGAATTAGTCCCCAATTTCCTTATTTCTTCACTTCCTCATTTTAAGTCTATTTTAATCAATTTGGACCACATGCTCCTAAACATTGTAGAATACCTATGTAGCTTCAATTCTTTTTTTGAAAACAAGTTTTCTCTTTTTACAATTTAGTCCCTCAACTTTGTATTATTTTCTCATTTCTTCAATTTTTCCTTAGTTTTAAGTCTGATTTGACCATTTGAACCACATGCTCCATTACCACTATAAAATATCTATATAACTTCGACTCATATTTTGAATAATAAATTTATTATTTTTACAATTACTCCCTCAAATTTTCATTTTATTTAATTGGTCCCTCAACTCCATTTTTATATATATATATTTTCTTACCATCAATTCCTAGCCTTGACTCCTTTATACTCCTATCAATACATTTTTCTTAAAAATTATTTTAATTAAAATAAAATTATAAATGTATTTTATAATTTTATATGATATTTGATTTATTAAATAACATTAGAAATCTTACTTACACATATGAAAAAGAATATGGAGAAATATATATGTATACCTTATATAATTAGATAAGTTCGTTTAAATTGTAACCAATATGCATCATAATTATAGATAGTTATAATTAAATTTGAAGAGAAACTCAACTCGAAAAAAAATTAAATAAAATTTGAGTCATAAAATAGGACTCATTACCTCGACTAACTCGAATTTTTTTGACTTTACTCGATCAAATACTCACCCCTAACCATGACCATAAACTTATATTAAAATCTTATTACATAATTAACCTTGATTTTATAATAAATGACTAATGTAAGTTGTCGATGAACAATGCCTGAAATTAATAATTCTTATTAGTTTAGGGTTGTTAGGAAATATCCTTTGAGTATCAAAATATGGCAAACCTAATCTGTTAGGGTTAGGGTTAGTCTTTTTTTTATCAAAGATAGAACTAGCATTCATGAAAAGAAGCATACAACCAAACAAACCCCTACTCCCATGTACAACGCCAAAAGTAGCATGCAAGGTGGGAAAGAGGAGTGAACACAGAACCCTAGCGAAACAAAGTCAACCAAGGTCAACAGAAACAACCCCAGCCGACCAAAAAACAAAAACAGACCAACAAAATGAAACAAAAAAGCATAAACAAAACCCTTCACAACACCATCCACTGGCAACAAGAGGCATGAGGTCGAAAGGCCACCTGAAAGACAGGGTGCAGTAAAAAAAAGGCAGAAACTTAAAACCCGACTAACTACTTTGACTTCTCTTGGACTAAAACACAACCAGCGATCCAGACTAAGTAGTGAGAGCTCCAAAAGGAGGCAGGCTCCCTCGCTACAAGGCTTGGGTCTTATCAACTGTATCGTAAGGATCCGTAATTCAGGCTATCGAATAAGATATGTCAGGTAAGGACTTCCGGGAAATGACACCTGCATTAAACCGTAACCGGGCAAGGAGAAATAAGGGCACCACACTAAAGCAGTCCTTAGATCATCAATAAAAGGGAAACACTTGATGATCCTAGGGGAAGGGATTGAAGTGAGCACCAATTTCCGACCCCTCCAATCGGAAACGGTGAACCAGGAAGAAATCATATTTGTGTCACATGATTCTCAATGGAACCATCCGCGAAACCACAATCATTTGCCCGAGAGCAATCCCTAGCAGCCGGAGGATCAGCACTTGGGGAAGCATCATCATCGCTGAGGATAATTTCCTAATCAAGCATTGAGTTGTTGTCCACAAATATGGAAGCCATTCTTGTGATCTTTTTCCCATAAGGGTCCACCCCTAATTCCGCAATTCCAACCCCATCGAGCATGATACGATTAATCTCTATAGAATGTTTTCTTCTTACAGCTTTCTTTATCAGAGTTAGCCTCCTTGACCCGCAAGCTGATCCTCTTTTCTTCCTTTCAATGTTATTTATGACAGGTGAAGTGAAGGTGAAGGAACCTGGGAATAGAGCTATCTTCAGCACATCTTCATTTGCAACCGCCCCGAAATTGTTAGCCCCCCAGTTCCCTGGACTGATCTGAAAAATTCCATCCTTGATATAGCGCCACAGTTCCCGTCTTTTTGCCACAAAGACAGACTCCTCTGGCGAGTCATCTCTTTTCCTTTTTTGTTTGCCAGAGACACCCAGCTTGTTAACCCCATCAATGAGCATCTCGCTCAAATGCTCCTATGCCAATGTGTTAAGTGTCCCATCGAGGCTATTGGTAGAGTCAACTATGGTAACCTTGGACAAGGATTTCTTGTTTTGCACACAAGAAACCGTGTCGAGCGAAGGGGGAGTGCCAACTATGGTTTCTTCACGAAGGCAGACAGCTCCCCTAGACCCCTTGCTATTTTTGGTATTAACTTGTTGTAGGGGTGGTTTCCGTACCTGCATGGGTTGCTTGGCACACCCAGCTTCCTTAAGTGAGTTGTCTGAGGCATCTTTGGGTGTGGTGAGCTCCGGGCGTTGACAAAGGTTGTCAAGGTCAAACTTAGGCGCAATCTTGGCCGACACTGCATTACCGTCAGCCGGTAATCTACGAGCTTGTCTTGACCCCTGAATCAGTTTCTTTTCCCACACATGTGTTCCCTTAACCACGAGCCATATCGACCTACTAGCTTGAATTTACTCATATCAAACCAACACTCTTAGTCTCCATGTCCTAAACGACCACATTTGTAACAGAATTTTGGCAGACGTTCATACTTGAACGCAACTTCCAGGGCTTTGAAGTTTTTCCTGTTCAATATGAACCCTATCTTCAACGGATCCTCGACTCTAATAACAACTTGAAGGTTAAGTTGTCCATCCCATTTGACCTTGCTGGTATTGTCGAAATTCGAACCGAAACATCTAGGGAAGAGCTTGCCAATCCTGTTAATGTTTTCTGGGGTAATGAGGGATATCGGAAGGTTGTGAACTTGCAACCAGAATTCCTCTGATGTAAAATCGATCTCTTCGAAAGCCATTTTCGATAGCCACTCTTTGAGAACCAAGAGTCTATCCTAGATTGCCCAGGACTCGGAGCCTGCCCTCTGGGTCTTGGAACACAAACAAGAACACGTTTATGCCAAGATCATGACATTCAAGATCCGGGCAGTTCCAGGCTTTGCGGAGGATGACATTCACTGTTAACTGCTTGATTGTCGTTTCAGAAATAATTTTGCCAACTAAGGATTGGTTTTTGATGGCGAAGTTGATTTCCCCATCGTCGTTTAAGTCAATTGAATCCAGGGGGCACCATCAGGGCTTGCCAAAAGGGGAAGATCCTGTGAGAAGTCATTTTCGGGTCATGCTAGGATGGGATTGTGTGTGAAAAGTGAACCGGGGTTTTGTTGCGATGTTTGGCTTGAAGGAGGAAAAGATGCCATGTAAAAGCGTGGAATGGGAGCAAAGGACGGTACAAAGTTGTTGGGGATTTGGAAGCAACATTAAATGAAGACAAAGCCAAGCAAAGGGAGTAAATGCAATTTAAGGTGGGAATGGAAGAACTATAAGGGATATGAGTTCCACTAGAACTTAACGGCCAAGGAAAGTGCCAGAGAGAGAGAGAAAAACAGGTAGAGGTGACTTCAAGCTCTCTTATGTTTCTGAGAGGCCAAAACAAGGCACACCAACGTGCGAAAATTCCTTCCTATGAAAGGTAGGAAAGGCACTTGAGAGAGACTGGAGGCTTCTTTCAAGACAAAACACAGGGATAAGTTTACTTTTGTTTAACAAAATCTATAATGTTGGGAAGTATTCTATGTGTTGAATGCTAAAAAAATCTGATTGTGAAAATTATTTAGGGTTTGGGTTAGTCGAGTTCAGTATTAAGCATTGCGTACATCTACCATTTTTTTTCTCGGAATCTATTTTGTCAAGAAACCTTAATACTTACTTTTAATGTATGATAAAAACAACAACGACTACAATAACAACATCAATTATTATTATTATTATTATTATTATTATTATTATTAGGGGTGCGCATATTGAACCGTTAATCTATATAATCGTTACATTTTATATGTTAATGGACCGAACCGTTAAGGCTAAATGGCTTTGCTTAACCAATCCGCTAAAAATGATAGTTAATGGTAGTGACGAAACCAGGATTTGAGGTGAGGGCAAACATAAATTTTGAAAGGTGAGGCAATTCATAATTAATTCAATTTTTTCAAAAACAATCTATAAAGAAACAAAGGTTAAAAAAATTTCATCATTGTCCATGTAGCCTCATCATTGTTAATGGTTAACTTATAGGTTAACCATTATTAAATTATTTATACATATATTTTGATCACAAGACCGATTATGTTAAGTTTGAGACTCTCTTATAAAATAATATTTGTCGGAGAGATAATTTTATTAGTCTCAAAAGAAGACGTGAATATAAGAAAAATTTGTAATGTATTACAAGTTAACTTGTACCTGAACTGTTATTAATGGTTAACCATCCGCGGTTAAAATAATAATCATTTTTTAACAGTAAGATTATGATTAATATAATTAACTTACAATGAGCACCAATATGGTAATTATTTTTATTATTACCATAATGAAAATGACACATACCCCAGACCGCTTAATGTTTTTGAACTGTTTCTTCTCCCAACAAGATAATACTATATATAATTTGGACCTAACCATTAACTTTTTACATATGTCACAGGTTAATTCGGTCTTTAATCTACTTTTCAATTTCCAGAACTGCATAAGACTTTCGAGATTCAATATCATCAGATTCTTCTTCCCTTTTCAGCGTTGAATACTCAACTTTTTGTCCATATAATTTAGCCAAAACCAAGTAGAGAGTCATGGCGAAAATGGTGACCACAATCAAGGTCCAGCTGAAGAGAATATTTACCAATGATTTAGCTCGGTGCAGTGCCTCGTCGCTTGAGCAGCCAACAATCTGGTGACCATCTTCAAAGTGGAGGAAGCAGCCTTTGGGAACCAACGCTGGAGTCCACATCATGTATCCCATGAGCACCAGCCAAACACCTTGATACAATATACTGATGGACCTTATAAAGCTGACCATGAAGCTATTAGGATGCCCAATTGCAAGGAGGGTGGTGGTTAACGAAACAACGATGGCACTCTGCAGAAGCAAGTGGTAATGACCCTCCACCCCCATGTGGTCAGCCGAGTGGAAGTGGAAGAGGAGGAGCTGTTGGGCAAAGGCCACAGCTGCAATAAATTGTGACATGCAATACGTAGCTTTGGGGCAAAGTTTGTCGACGAGGATAGAAAAAGCTGCGTAAGTAAAGAAAGTCATCGATATGAAAGAGTGTTCGAAGTTGCGGAGACGGTTTAATGGGATGGTTCCATCGGGACCGATAGGTCGGTAGCCGTGCATTGCAGGGCCGATAAAGAGCTCCATGGCGGTGGTGATGGAGGAGGCTCCCATGATTATGAACAGCTCTAGGTACCTTAGTTTTGGCGTGGGGAACCATGAGGAAGATGTGTAGGAATTTGGGTGGAGAGAATGGAGCTTGATATGATTAAAGAGATGCCAGAAACCGAGTAAAAAGAAGGCCGAACCTGGTAAAACATGCCCCACTAAAGAACCCATATCCTTCCTATATTGCCACTTTTTGTTTAATGTTCTTGGAGAAAGAATAGCATCTTTTCAATGTTATAAGGGAAAAGAGGAAAGATGAGGCAGAGTTTGGTGAACAAAGCTTAAGGGAACTAAGAGGGGTTGGATGGGTTCAATTCTTTACGGCTCTCTAATTCTAGAAAACTTCATTTTTAATTTATTAGGTTAGATTCAATTAAATATAAGACTTTGATTAAATTAAGATTTCCTTTTTCTTTTTAGATTGAAAAACCTTTGCATTTTTGTCTTTTCTATGTTTTTACGGTAAGTATTGATGCCTCTCCATTTGTTTCTCCCAGTTTCTACTCCACGGAAAACTAATCATTTTTCTCATTGTATCTTTCTTTTTATATTTATTTGACAGCTTTTTATTTACTCATATTAATATATTTCTAATGTAGAGGAAAATATATCTACGTTATGTAAGTCGAATCGTCTTGAAAATTATTTTGTGAGTCAAAGATTAAAAGTTCAATAAATTTAACTAAAAGAGAGAATGGTAAATTATAACTTATGTTCATGTCATTATATTTTGGATTCAATATCCAGACCTATTGCCAATGATGACGTTATAGTATCTTACAAGATCCAATTGTCAGGGTATTTTGCACATATAATAATCTTGATTTTTTTATTTTATGAATTAGAGATGGTAAAAAAATTATTTCGTAAAGTAGAGATATTTGAACAATATTTTGAAAATCGTAAAATCCCGACGATTTTTTGCATACAAAAGTCACATGAAAATCCCGACGACTTCATGCAACCATTTTCAAATTATTTTCTCCCAAGTTGCCTACACTTCCTCGCGTCTTCTACTGTCACTGTTCAATTATCTCTAGTTCGTGAAATAAAGAAACACACACCCTATTTCATGAAAATCACACAACATTATCTGAACAATATTTAATTGTCCGCGTCAATCGAGCTCAGATACGGTAAAATAAAATAGTAATCTTATAAGTTATTGATTGCTCCTTGTTTTAGTTTTATTCAATGTGTTTTCTAAACAAAACAATAAAAATAATGATTAGTTGATAAAATGTTCAATGTGCCATTGACCCTTCTACAAGCATTTTGGGAGCTCAACCACCGCCGAAACAACCACCATCAACGAGCACTGTTTCTGTACTGAGTCTCCACCTTCGACTCTTGAAACACCAGTGACTGTGGTAGGTGATCTTGAGGGTATCGTGGGTCAGGGAAGTGGTTTCAGAATCTAAGGTAGAACAATATTTGATGGATTGAATTTCAAGGTTTGACTTTCCAAGGTAGAACAATATTTTGAGGCGGAAATGGTTTCAAAATCTACCAAGGTGAGGATCGTTATGTTGCACTTAGAAGGGAAGGCTTTACAATGGCATCAGTTTCTAGCCAAGTCAGAGAATTTCAGCGTATTAGTTGAAGCGATTATGTGTAGTTGATGAGGAATCGTTTTTCACCCGGTGGGTTTAGTGACCCTTTCTCCAAATTTGTCGCGCTCAGACATGTAGACTCTGTAAAGCAGTTCTATGATGAATCATCCACCTTTTGAACCAGGTACAACACCATGATAATTATGTTTTGAGTTTGTTCAAGAACCACTTGTGTTTTGAGATTAGTGAGTTTGTGACTTTATTGCAACCAAAAACTTTGATTGATGCATATCATCTGTCTAAACATGTTGAATCTATGCTTTGTGCTGCTGGTAAAAAGCCTAATATGTGAGTTGAAAATATCACTTCGTCGTTAACTTTTAACTCCCTTGTTGAGTCAAAACGACATCGTTTTGGTGCGGCTGTTTTGAAGACTAATTTAGCCCCAAAACGTCGTTTTGCTGGAGGAAAATATTAAAACCTTGCATTTGGGGGGTTTGAACCCAGAACCTTTAGGGGGAAAAGATAAGCCTTAACCATTGAACCAGCATGAGATTAAATAATATTTTACCACAAATATTATATATCTCACAATGCTTCAGATTAATTCAAATTATTTTATGAAATAAATAATATTAATATATAAATAAAATAAAATATATATTTGTATATATAAAATATATATAAATAAAAGTGTACTGTTTTTATTTTTATATAATATTTATAATATAAATATATTAATTTTATGAATATTTTGGAATATTCATAAAAATAATATATTTATATTATAAATATTATATAAAAACTCTAAACTCTAAATCATAAACCTTAAACTACAAAGCTCAAACCTCAAACCCTAAATATTATGATTTGATGTTTGGGGTTTATAGTTTTTTATATTATTTAAAATATAAATATATTATTTTATGAATATTTTTTGTTTTTTAAAAATAATATATTTTTATTGATATAAGTAAAAATAATGTATTTTATATTATTTATAAAATCATTTTTTATAAAATAATTTGGTTGAACCAAATGGACAAGTTTATATAATTTAAATAAAAATATTTTATTTATTTTTTTATATATTATTTATAATATAAATATATTATTTTAAAAAACATAAATTCATATATAAAAAACCCTAAAACCCTAAATCGTAAACTCTAAGATTTAGAATTTAAGTTTGAGGGTTAGGAATTATGGGTTAACAATTTAGGATTTAAGGTTTTTATATATTATTAATGATATAAATATATTATTTTTATGAATATTTTGAGGTTTTTTTAAAACTAATATATTTATATTATTGATAATATATAGAAATAACATATTATATATATATATATGTATATATATATATGCAAAAATATATATATTTATGTTTTTATATGTTAATATCGTTTATTTTGTAACACTCGGGTTTGGGGGTCGGGTGAAACTAAAATAATAAAATAATATTATGGGCTTTGTGTTTTCAAAATAATTAAAATCTATGTTGGGCCTATCTTCTAAATCCAATCCCATGAATTTTAGGAGATGAGAATTTAAGTCATCTCATTAATGACAATATGGTAAATATGGTTTTGGTGGAGTAAAACAAATAAAATAAAACGTCCAAAAGCCTTCTTCTTCCTCATCCTTGTTTTTGAACGACAAACACATTCACCTTCTCCATTTCACTATTCCATCACCATACTCCCTCATCTTTGGTGATCTTTCAAAGGTAAGACCGTTTTGACTTGTCCTCTCAATTTCTAGCACATTGATAGTTTTAGATTTTCAAAAAACACCATTATAGAAATTTTCAAGATTTCAAAGTTTTAAAGAAAGGATGAAAATTTAATGGCCTTTTGGCTTGTTTTTAATTTGTGTAGTTAAGTTATGAACTAATCTTGCCCTAAGACACCTTATATCTTAAAATGGTGGGATTTTAACAAAAATCCCGAAATGGATTTTTTGGGTATTTTAAAAGTGTCAAAACTTGTGTTTATGGAGTGGTTTTGTGAAAAATTGTTGGGCTGATGTTATAGTGACATTGGATAGGTGCTTTTAGATGTTATTTGATGGTTTTTAAGTGGTGGTAGTGTTGGTTTGAATGGATTCCCGTAGCTACTGCTGTAGGTGATTTTTAAGAGTGGAAAATGGGAGTTTTTAAGGTGTTTATGTGGGGAAATGAAGAGCTGATGGATGTACAGCCTTAGGGTGATATTTTGGACAGTTCTAGAGTGTTTTAAGTGTTTAATTTGAGAGGTAATGGATGAGTTTTGCTGGAGTACGAAAATGAGATTATTTGGGAGGATTTCGACTTTGAATTGTTGAGAAAATGTTAGGGAATTGAGAGCTGATGTATAACAGTAAATTTATGGTTGATTAAGAGGTTAATACATTGTTTTTGATTGGTTAGAAACAACGGATTTGGCCTTGGGCGGTTCGGACGCGGTCCTGGGAAGTTGGAAGCTTGAAACGACTTTGTGGTTTGCATTGGTGTGCGAATGGTGGGTGGAAATGTTTTTAAGCAACGTTTTGGTTCAAAGATGGTTTTGAAAGAGTTTGGATTGAGCTTGAAAGGTCAATCTTAACTCAAGAGTAAGTTGATGTGAATCGCCTCTTTAAATTCCCCTTTTTACCGTTTGTTTTTCATTACTTGTGGTGATAATTTTTTATGCATGAAATTCCAATACTTTGGAAGGACGCATGTTGTTTGTTATTATGTTGTTGATCATGCATGATGAAATCAATGGTGTTGTTGATATGCCTTGTAAAATATATGTAAGTTGGTGCAGGTTGTGCATGGATATGGCAAGTAAGACCAATTGCGGTTGGTAAAATTGTAAGTAGTAAGTTTGTGCATAATTGTGGATTTTGTTACAAGTTGTTTTGGTCGTGCATGATATAGTGTGTTCATGTCGCATGATGGTAATTGGTATATCGTGTTGCATGGTTGGTGTCAAACCTCACGTGATGGTTGTCGTTACTACGGTGATGTGTGGTCCCACCGGTAGTGACTAGTATAAGACTACGGTGATGTGTGGTCCCACCAGTAGTGACTAGTAGGAGAGTACGGGGATGTGTGGTCCCATCGGAAAACTACTAGTTGAATGGTGATGTGTGGTCCCACCGTGTGTGTTTTGGTTATGCTTGTGCATACCATGTGTTGTTCATGTTTGTGTCTCACTATATCATTCCCTCTTAATGGTTTTGCTTTAAATCTAGGATTATGCCTTTAAGCATACCATGAAGTGTGATGCCATGATAAATGTCTATATTGTTGACTTGTGGTTGAACTTGTATGTTAGTAAGAGGATTATGTCGTTGGATGGATTGTATGTGTTGGCCTTTATTTTAAAGAAAGCTTTGAACCCTGCATTGTCGTTGTTATGTTTTCGAGCTCCGCTCACTAAGCTTTATGCTTACGCTCTCCTTTTTCGACAATGCAGATCATTAGCGTGGTCCGTGGAGTTAGCAAGGAGCAAAGAAAGGGCGTCCAAGTGTGTGGTAGTTGCTCATGTATGTTTTGGTAAATAACGTAGTAGTTTAGCAATGGGAAATGCTACGTGTTTTAGGAGCGTGTGTCTAGACTCCTTTGTGTTGGCTTTATGTTGTTAATGCTTGTGTTAAAGGCTTATGACCATGTTCCACGTTTGCTTGTGTGTTATGTTTTAAGGCGTGTAAACCTTGGTACGAAGTGTTTATGTAAGTGTTTGCTTCTTATGAATGAAATGGTCTAGTATATGTAGGTTTAGGATGCAAGTTTCTCTTAAGTGTGGATGCCTTGATGTCAATGCTCCGTTGTTCGTTTAAATTGCTTCGTATGCTATTCCATGGTTGTTAAATGTTGTATGGATGTTTGTTTGTGGCTAGGCGAGTCGTAAATTGCATCTAGAGTTGGGTCTTAGTACATTTTGCTGCTAATCTGAGTTTATTGTGCAGGGCGTATCGGTACGCCCAAGGGCCGTATCGATACGGTCCTACACTTTGGGACTCAGATTAGGCTTAGCGTACCGATACGCGGGGGGTGTATCGATACGTCAAAACCTCTTTGGAAATTTGAGTTTTTGACGAGATTTTGGCGTATCGAAATGGGACCTAGGCGTATCGGTACGGTTGTTTATCGTTGACCGTGAGAAGTTGACCAGCGAGGGCGTATCGGTATGGTCAAACAGTGTACCGATACGGTTTCCCTGTGTTAATTTTGGGCTGATGACCTAGTCAAGGCGTATCGATACGCCCTTCTAGTGTATCGATACGGCCTGTTGAAAAGAGTAAAATGGGCTGTTTTAATTGCTTGTTTCGTATGCTTCGTATCTTTTCGTTGTGTTTTCGCTGTCGTGTTTCACATAGGATGTATGAATGCCTCTAGACAAGATAATAATTAAGGGGAAAAAATACGGTTTCTAATCGGAGTGAAGCCTTAGCAGGTTTCGCTTCGGTTTTCTCCGTGTAACCCGTTCGGACCGGTCAGTCGTCCAGACCGGGACGAGGGGGTTACATATTTCATAAAATAATTTGAATTAATCTTAGCTAGTTTGGGATATATAATATTTATGGTAAAATATTATATAATGTTATATTTGGTTTAGTGGTTAAGGCTTAGCTCTTTCTCTTAAAGGTTTTGAGTTCAAAACCCCCAAATGCATGGTTTTAATATTTTTCCTCTAGCAAAACGACATTGTTTTGGGCTAAATTAGGCTTCAAAACAGCCGCACCAAAATGACGTCGTTTTGACTTAACAGGTGCGTTAGGAGTTAACAACGGAGTGGTATTTTCGACTCACATATTAAAGTTCACTGATGGTTTTAAACAATTTTAAAGTATGGTGACATTTTCGACTAAGGGGCCATAGTTGAGTGGTATGTAGTGTAGTTTACCCTAAAAATAATAATGACATGAGGTATACATCGTTAAAACCATGAGTTTGTGTAATTTCGTTTAGAATAAACATAAATCAATTTTGGTTTGTATTTTAGAATATATGAATTTTTTAGTGTTGGAATGTTAGAAAATCTGGTAGCAGAATTTTTACAAAACTGTTTAGGCAGTAAATTTAAAAAATCACAAGCTAAATCAGAAAGTGAACCTTATATTTTTATAACTGTGCAGATGTCTAGTTTCGTTTAAAACAAACGGTGCTTGATTATGAGTTACATATTAGGAGATATTAATTTTTGAATGAGCGAAGACCAGAATGCAAGGCATCAGTTTGTTTTTAAAAAACAGCACTGAGTGTGATTTCAAAAATTCACCATAAATTTTACGAGTTAAATTAGAAGATGAAATTTATATGGTTGGAAAGATTAGCGAGTCTAGTTTCTTCTAAAACAAACGGAACATTATTTAAATATGTAAATTATTAGTTACGTATTTTTCTTTAAAGGTAGCGCAAGATGCTATTTTTCCATGATTAATATTTTAGTCATTTTTAAAGTTAATTAGTGGTTAAAAATCCTTTAACAATATTAGAAGTCTGAAAAGCTTAAAAGAGTTTCATAAAATCTAAATGACTAAGATATTCAATCAAGCATAATACACACTCTATTAAGTAAGTTGAAACAATTATGGGACTTAAATTTCATTGTTGGATATATGTTATTATATGTTTGATTGGATATTTGTGATTATATATTTGATGTGTTTCTGCACAGCCTTCGGGCTCAATCTAACTAGCGGCCATGTGTGGCGCTCAGAAAAAAATTTCAGACACCCGAGATTATTTGACTAACGGCCATGAGTGGCGCGGGACTATCCGAATACCCGATATTTGAGCACATGTGCAATTTTATAAGTATGACAACCTGACAATTTGAAAAGTTTGATAATCTAACAATTTAACAATCTTACAAGTTTGACGATTTGACAAGTCTGACAAGTTTGATATGCAAGTGTTTTGATTATGTTAATTGTGATGACTTATAATTTGATTATTCAATACTCTTGTCATGCTTCTATGTATACATTTGATTTGCATGCTTATATTTATGAGCTACTTGAAGTATGGTAGATTAGTTGTGTACCACTGAGCTCGTAAAGCTCAACCTTTCAAATTATCTTCATTTTCAGATTAGTAAAATTTGTTCGTGTCTGAGGAGCATCATCGATGAAGGACTTCCAACATCCTGTGCATAGAGTACAACACCTTATGTGTAGTGAGTGTTGTCACTAGATTTTCATCCCAATATTAAATAATCTTAAAAAATAGAAACAAAAAATAAAAAAAGAAATCTTTTTTCCTTAAAATAATAAAAAGCTCACTATTTTTTAAAATAAAATAAACAACAACAAAACCTTTTTTTTTTGAAGCTCATTTCAAAAGAGAGAAAAAGGCCCACCTTGAAATACAAGCCCATCTTTTAAAAAGAAAAAAAGGAGAAAATGTGATATTAATTAAAATAAATGATATTAATCGAAATAAGAAAATAAAATGAAAACCAATACAAATAATAATAATAATAATAATAATAATAATAATAATAATAATAATAAATAAAAACATCAAATAGACATAAAAAAGCAATAAAAAAGGAAAAGGGGGAACCAGCGCGCGTCACGCACCAGCACGCGAGCCACACGCGCGCGGGCTGGTTCCCCATCAAACCCTCTCGTCGAACACCAAGGGAAGTCGTCCGGCGTCTACCGGCCACGACTGCCGTCACCGTTGGTGTCGGTCGAGGCGTCTCGCCGTCGCTGACCCAATGGCACTAACGCCGCTCGTCGCCGCCACCTGTTGTCGTCGAAATCTACAAAAAAAAACCGAGACAAATGGCCAAACCCTAGGCTCGAATCAAGGGGAAAATTGAGCTTCAAATCTGAACCAAATCGGATAGAGTTGGAGGGGTTTTACCAAGAATCAAGTTCTTGGTTTGATTTTGATTCCAATTTAGAGATTAAACGCGGATATTTGCTTGATTTTCAAGCCCTAGTATGTGTATATAAACCCCCCTTTTCTCTTTGTTCAACACACAACACATTTAAGAAAATACACTTGAAAAAAAAAGCAAATAGGCTTAGGAAAATTCCAAAAAAATTCTTAAGAGTTGATGGAAATTTTTGAGTTGAAGTTCGAGTTTGGAAGCAATTTTTCGGAGGTAATTGGAAGCGTTTCAAGAAGTTCATATTCGAGTTCTTCGTCGTCGTTTCGGTAAAATTTCTATCTTTCCTTTTAATTTTTATTTAGTAATTTTCATGTTTGTTCTTGGTTGAATTTTTGTGTTTGTGTTTGTGTTTGTGTTTTTTGTGTGGATTTTAGGTTGTGTTCTTGAAGTCGGAAAATCGTTTCGCGATCCGGTAATGTTTTCATTTTAATTTTGGTTTGATCTTTTAAAATTTGCATGCTTTTAAAAAATGTTGTTAGGAATGTTTTGATCTTTAGAAATGTAGGAATGATTTGTTAAAAGTGTTAATATTTAAATGCAAGAATAAAAATGAGTTAATGTGGTTTTATTAAAAAACTTTAAAGTTAGGGATTTAATTAGAAAAAAATAATAATCCATGAGTGGAAATAATAAAGGGGCTTGATTTATAAAAAAATAAAAGGTTTTTCTCTTGAAATTTAGTTTTAAAAATTAAGTGGGCTAAGTAATTAAAAAAGAAAAAATAAAGATGTTTCTTTTAAAAATAAGTAATAAGTATTTTGCAAGAAAAAAATATTTAAAAAGATGTTTTAAATAAAAGTTTAGAGTTTTTAGGAAGAAATAAAATTTTGAAAAGCTTAAAGAGATTTTTTTTAAAAAAATAAGGTTTATTTTTAAAAAAGTCATAAAGACAAGCTTTTAAAAATAATAAAGGGAAATTTATTTTGAAGTATAAAATATAAAGAGGTGAAAAGTATAAAAATGAAAAAAGCTGAAAAATGTAAAAAGGGGAAAAGAAGGGTCTTTGTTTTAAAAACAAAAAAAAAAAGAAATAAAAGATTTTTTTAAAAAGGAAAAAGCACAAAAGAAATTTTGAGTTGCTTGCTTGTTCTTTAGGAATAGGTTAAAACTTAGGACTATGTTCTAAAGCTTAGATAGAGATGTGTTCTGTTGAAAATTTACTTCACAAAAAAAATAAAATACACTTAAGCAAACTTAAACCTTTAATTAGGAATAACAAACTTAGACAATTTCTAGGTTAATAATTTCGAACTTAGAATAAATAAAAAATGCTCAACACATCGGATTTTCTTCGTTGTTTGAAAAAGTAAAATTAATTTAATGCGGTGTCTTATCAAACAGGAATGACGGGTTAGCGCCAGAAATGTTGGCGGTGATTAAAGTTCATCTCTCGGGCAATAAGGCTCTTAAAATAGTTTGATATTCATTAAACGAAAAAATAAAGTCAAACCTTCGTGCACTTGCCAATTCCAGTTTTGAAAACGATTTTAAAACAATTAGGTACCAATTTTAGGCGTCCTGGGGTGCTAACCCTTCCCCACGCGTAACTGACCCCCGAACCTATTTTCTGGTTTTCATAGACCAAAATTGTTGTTTTATTAAAACAAAACGTTTAATTAAAATGACCCCGTTTTAAAGTGATCCAATCACACTTTTCAAAAAAAGATTAGTTGTGACTCCATTAATTTTAAAAAGTGTTCCAAAAAGTCGAAGCCTCCCTAAAAAGTGGTTGCGACAGTGAGCATTGTATTCCTAGAGCCTTACTTATGTTTTGAGGGTCTATAACTCAGTTACCATTTTAATTATTTTGACTATTTTGATATACGATGGTATTGGAGCTCCATATATTTTGAACAACTAATTTTATTATTGTTCTAATGTAAATTATTTAATAATATTTTCTCGTATTTAAAAATGTATTTTATCGATTTAAAAATATTTGAAAATTTGTTGGGTTGCTCCGGTGACCTGATGTAGCACCTTTATCTTTTTATACTCCATATTCGAGATTAAGATGTTACATTTAGTGGTATAAGAGCTTAGGTTTAGTCAGTTTTAAGACCAACTAATCGGTTGTAATAAGGTGTTAGTGAATACATGCCCCTAAGTTAAGGATGCATTCCTTTAAGATTGGAAATCCAATGGTGTCTCCTATTTTCTGTGTTATATATATTTGATATACATGGGATTTTGCATTCGATAGCGATTGGGATAGTCGAATGTCTCATCTATCACTTTAGCATTGGTGAGAGTGACCCTAACCTAGAGATCATACAATTTGAAGCTCTTAGAAAATGGTTTGGAATGCTAATAAATATTCTTGTTCATTAGTTGTAGGGATGGAGATTTCAGAGACTCTTGGAGGGTCTTCATTTGTGTCTTAAAAAAGTCGGTTTAGAGTTGTGTTATTGATTAGTGTGTGAGATCATCCAAATAAACTGAATATTTTTCATATATGACCTTGATACGAAATTGGAGTGGTCGGTATGCCAAGTTCTGAAATATGGATAGATAAACTCTATCATAAAATTTTGGGTAAAGTACACAGACGGTCACTGAACTTTGATAAAAAAACCAAAATGGTAACCAAACTTTCAAAAATCAAAAAATGGCAATTAAACTTTATGTTTTATAACAAAATTGTAACTAGACATTAAATCTCGTTAAGTGTCTGTTATAAAATTTGGTATAATAATACATTTAGTCCTTCATATTTATACATTCAATCAATTTAGTCCTAATTCAAAACAATTCACTAAATTTAGCCCTTGTTATTTACGCATTCTTTCAATTTGGTCCTTAAAGCAAAATTCCAAAGTATGGTAACATGATAAATAATTACAATTAAATTTTTATAGGAACTCAAAAACTAGACTCGACTCGAATCGAAAAAATTTCAAATAAAGTTTGAGTAAAATATGACGCGTCAACTCGAATAACTAAAAATATTCGAATATTGTAAATTACTTTTTTCTTTTAAATCAAATATTTTTAAAATAGAATATTTAATATTTTCATATTTAAATCACATCGATTATTTAATAAAAACTTTAAATATAAAATTTAATTTAAAAATATTCAATTTAAAAGAAAAAATGATTTAAAATATTCGAATATTTAATTAAATTTTTATAGGAACTCGAAAATTCGACTTGACTCGACTCGAATCGAAAAAATTTCAAATAAAGTTTGAGTTGTAAAATATGACGCGTCAACTCGAATAACTCGAAATTTGTTGGCCTTGCATGTCAGCTTTTGTGCTTTTGGTCCAGATATCTACTCCACGGTGTCTTCAATCGAGAATGCCAAAGAAGTATGGGATACCCTCGAGACAACATATGAGGGAACTAGCGATGTCAAAGAAACAAAGATCGGGCTACTCAATCTAAGCTATGAAAACTTCAAGATGGATCCCGATGAGAGTGTCTCCAAGATGTTTGATCGATTCTCGGTCATCGTCAATGGATTAAAAGGTTTCGGTGAAATCATTCCCGAAGACAAGCTCGTGAGGAAGCTATTGTATTCTCTTCCAGAATCATCGGATAGCAAGAGAACGACCATTATTGAAGCTAGAGATTTAAAGACTGTCAAGCTCGATGCTCTTGTTGAATCTCTACTTACCCATGAGATCATGAAGAAGGGAAGAGAAGAAGAAAAGAAGATTGTGAATGAATGAAGCAATTTCATGGGCAATGAGTGAAGCCGATGCCTGGGCAATGTAGGTGATTGTAGGGCTGTCTTGGTAATTGAGTGAAAGAATGACTCAATTGCTTTGGCAATTGGCAGCAATCGTATTGCCTGGGCAACGAGTTAAGCGGTTTCCTGGGTAGTGAATGAATGAAGCAATTTCATGCGCAATGAGTGAAGCCGATGCCTGGGCAATGTAGAAACAGAGCGATTGTCTGGGCAACGAGTGAAGCGATTTCCTGGGCAATGTAGAAGCGGAGCGATTGCCTGGGCAACTGTCGACAACCTTCAAGTTTCAGCGAAGCGTTTTCAATGGTTTCTCCTTATCCCTAATTCGAAACACTGGTTAATTGTGCATGCCTTGATAATACATCCCTACGTGAACCAAGGGTGAACAACAACCGATCTTGCGCTCCTCTTAGCCGTTGGAATCTGCAACTTATTCCTAAGTCAGATTAATCTTCACCAACGATCGTTTGAATGAAAACCATGTTCATTCGTTTCTTGAATCTAACTCTCCTGATATTAGATAAATGGATGAATTCACGAGATCCTCTCCCAATTCACTCGCAAAAAAATTAAGAACCAAGAATGAACAAACCTTGAATTAAAATTGCAAACTCAAATACCTAAACAAATCCAATCGTTCTCACAACCACAAAAACACAATAGCCCAAGCCAAATAAAATTAGTTCATGGCTGGGTTCGAATGATATACAAAGAATAATTTCCATAGCATGAATCTAATCGAAGCAAGAGGAAGAAGAAGAAGAATTCGACAACCCCTTGGTGTTTTTTCTCTCAATTGAGTCTCCCCTACTTGGCGGCTAGGTCTTCTTGTTTATTACAGATAGCTAGGTCAAAGTCTTTCTTGAAGAGGGAGTTAAGTTGGAATTAAATATCATTAAAGTGATAAATCTCTTTAATGTATTTATCTTCCTAAAACTTCTCCTACTTTCATGGAACTTTAATGTCCCTTTGACTTTTTCATGGAATTCCAACTCCTGTAAGATTTCTTCTTGCTCCACGCCATGTAGGGTTTATCCATTCATCAAATTCGGCTGCCACATCAGCTTATCCTCAAGTCGGCTATTGCCTCGGAAACACGTTTGGCATGTCCTTCTTTGGTTGCCTCGGCAACTTCCAGTTTGCACGGGCAATAAATCTGCATACACAAAATAACCTCCAACAATATCTTTTTCCACAAAAACTAATTGAAACATGAACTTAAGCATAACGGTGAAGGAAATTATGAAAATATACATGAATACCTAATAATGCAACTAAAATGTGCCTAAGTCTAACAATAATATGAGTAAAAAGGATAATAAAAATAGTACTTTTGAACACCCATCACACCCCCAAACTCGAACTATTGTTTGTCCTCAAAGAATACAAAATTAACAATTACTTGCCAAGACTTTAATCTTCAAAGACATGCTTTAAACTTGACTTCAAACCTCAGAACTGTGGCACAAAGTATGATCACCTTTTGAATTTTTCGGATAGCACAAAAATTACCTGGAACTAAACTATAATGCCCGTGACAATGTTTGTGCGTAGTTGTGTACACGTTGATTTTCAAGATTCTATGTGAACAATAGGCTTTTATTAATTTAATTAGCGGGGCATTTATTTTTATTTTCACTAGAGCCAATTTTGGGCACCTCTAGCGAAACAAGCAATTTCTTATTTGAATTTAATCGACTAGAGCCAATTTTGGGCACCTCTAGTGATTTTTAATGTGTGACAACTAGAGCCGATTTCGGGCACCTCTAGCAAGAAATTAAATTTCAATTTTCAATTTACCCAAATTTTAAGCAACCTAAGTTCACTAAGTTTCCATCAATCAACAAGCCACAACCGTGTCAATAAAATTTAGTATCATAGTAAAATTCTAAGTTCTTTTCATGAAATCCTAAAATTAAAGGTTCTTTCAATTAAGTGCAATGGCAAAAATTCATCATTGGATATTCAACAAGTTTTAAGCAATTAAACCCAATCAAAGGCATGTCAAGTAATATATGCAACCTATATGCGATTACTAAAGACGAATGCAACTTGTGAAACCAAAATTGATTTTGATATAACAATTTAACTTATGGACTAAATTGTAAAACAATATATTTTTAAGTATTTTCAAAGACTCACATTTTAACAAGCCATTTTGAACCAAACACTATTTCAAGTCAAAACATATTTAAATGTTCGATTTTCACTAAGTCTTTTTTTTATGTTTTCAAGCCAAACTTCACAAAATGCCCAGACGTATCGATACCCTTATGTGTATCGATACAATTTTTCAACACTGAAATTTTAATTGTTCATAGCGTACCCATACAGTCTAATCTTGTATCGATACGACATTCAACTGGGCAAGACTTTAAGCTATAGCGTATCGATACACATCGAAACCTTATCGATTCTGTTTCTTCTTAAAATAATATTTTGCTATAGCGTACCGATACAACATGTCACCGTATCGATACGATATGCTGACCTTTGCAAAATCATTGCATTTAATTTTTTAATGTTGGCTTGTCAGTTAATTGGAATCCAAAATTTTAAATGACCGTTGAACGATATCGATACGCTAAGGGAGCGTACCAATACGCTTTTTATCAAAACTCAACTTAGGATTCTAGTGAGAAAAATCCATATCGATACGGCTAACCGTACCGATACAGCCCTTAATATCGTACCGATACGCCCTTCAAGTGTATCGATACGCCCTGTTTTTAAGTCACAACGGCTCTTTCTTATTTGAGGCAGGTACTGATACGCCCACGAGTTGTACCAATACGGTTGGTTGTTGAGCACCATTTACTGCGGGAAATTGCATTCTAACAATTCTATTGATGATCTCAACCACCCAAACGGCTAGAAATCAATGCAAGGGTGTAAAAAAAGTCTCAAATGCTACAACAACAACTATTGAACCTACAAGCAACATCAAATCACTCAAATCTAAACCTTGTTCTTTTTAGATTCAAATATTTGTACTCAAGTCCATTGTGATTTTCATTGTAATTTTTATTGTGAGATTGGGGAGTGTTTGATTGTAATTGGGTAAACATCATCCTTAGAGAGACATTGTAAAGTTTACCAAAAATCCTTCTTTGTAAGAGTGAATGGATTAAGCTTTAGGTAGAAAGCTTAATCAAAATTGTAAGGGTTCCTCCTCCTTTGAGAAAAAGGGAAGAATCAATTAGTGGATTGGTTGAAAATCCTTAGTGGGAGCTACGGTTGTGGATTTAGAGTTCACCGGAGAACTTGAACCACTCTAATTGACTTGTGTTCAATTTTTAATCTTCCAATTGCCACCCTTAAAATTTTTATCTCCAATTCACCCCTCTTGGCCATTTGCAATTTTTTGATCAACTCAATAATTGGTATTAGAGCTACACTCATTGGAAGGATTACAACCCTCTTAAGTCAATTCTAGAAGAGTTCGATCAACAACAAGTCAAGCAATGACATCCACCTCAAATTCCAACCTCTATGAGTCTCAATCTAGCACCAAACCACCACTCTTAAATGGAGATAATTACTCATATTGGAAGAATATGATGAGAATCTTTATCAAATCAACCAACTACATGGTATGGGATGTAGTTGAAAAAGACCATACATTCCGATGAAGAGAGATGGTGAAGGAAGACTTGTCCCAAAAGTGAAAGCCGAAATGGCCAAAGATGATAGAAGAAGAATGCAAGTCAATGATAAAGCCTTGCATGTCATCTTTTGTGCTCTTGGTCCGAATATCTACGCCAAGGTGTCTTCAATCGAGAATGCCAAGGAAGTTTGGGATACCCTTGAGACAACATATGAGGGAACTAACAATGTCAAAGAAATAAAGATCAGGCTACTCAATCTAAGCTATGAAAACTTCAAATGGATCCCGATGAGAGTGCCTCTAAGATGTTTGATCGATTCTCGGTCATCGTCAATGGATTAAAAGGTTTCAGTATAATCATTCCCGAAGACAAGCTCGTGAGGAAGCTATTGTATTCTCTTCCGGAATCATGGGATAGCAAGAGAACGACCATTATTGAAGCTAGAGATTTGAATACTCTCAAGCTCGATGCTCTTGTTGGATCTCTACTTACTCATGAGATCATGAAGAAGGGAAGTGATGAAGAAAAGAAGATGGAGGAGAAGAAGGTTGAGAAGAAGGAAGTTGAGAAAAATAAGATTGGAATCACACTTAAGGCTTCATACCATGATAGCGATTCTAATGAGGATGAAGAGGAGGAGATGGCCATGTTGGTCAAACGATTCACTCGTTTTATGAAGTCCAACCGAGGGAGAAAGTTCAATAGAAAAAGGGACTTCAAGAACAAGAGTAAAGAAGAAGAGAAGGACCAAATCATTTGTTATGAGTGCAAGAAATCCTGCCACATCCGATCCGAGTGCCCTCAATAAAAAAGAAAGAGTTTCGGGAAGAAGAACAAGCTCAAAGCTCAAGTGGCAACTTGGAGTGACGAGGAGTTATCCGAGGAGGAGGAAGTGGCTAACCTTTGCCTCATGGCCATTGATGATGATCCAAAGGTAAACCTCAACTCATTTAATTTCGATTTTACCTATGATGAGCTTCATGACGCATATGATGAGTTGCAAGAGGTCTATGATGAGTTAGTTGAAAAATATAAAGAGCCAATTTTGAGAAATAAGAAAAATATTTCCGATTTAAAAATTCAAAATGAGTCTCTTACAAAATCTAACTCGGAATTGGAAAAAAATGTTTTTGTCACACCCTAAAAACACCCTAGAAGAAATAATAATAAAATAATAATAAATAAAAAAGAAAAAAAGTGGAAATGTAACTTATAATATGACATATAGCATAAGAAAGTGGGTTATTAGTGGGATAACTTATAATATGACATATAGCATAAGAAAGTAAGTTATTAGTAGGATAACTTATAATATGACATATAGCATAAGAAAGTGGGTTATTAGTAGGATAACTTATAATATGATATATAACATAATATACTGGGTTATTAGTGGGATAACCTATAATATGATATATAACATAACATAGTGGGTTATTAGTGGAATAACCTATAATATGATATATAACATAAGATGGTAGGTTATTAGTGGGATAACTTATAATACGACTTATAAGATAAGATAGTGGTTATTAGTGGGATAACTTATAATATGACTTATAATATGTATTTTTAGTGACATTGAAAATAGTCACAAAAAGTGTTAAATTTAGTCACTGAAATTTACAGTGACTATTTTTCTGAGTCATCACCAGTTGTCACTATTATATTAGTGACAACTTTCATATATTTCATCACAATAGTTATATTTTTATGACCACACTATTTGACACAAATGATTATTAATACTGACTAAAATTTAGACACTAATGTTATTCTTACTAGTGACAGACATTCTATCACAAATACATATTTAAATAGTGTCTAAAATATGTCGTCACTGTCAATAATAAAAAATTAATTATATTTTTAGTTGTAACCATTTTATTTAGGGTTTAAACTAATCACTAATTGTAATACATGGCTTTAAGAAGGATCGAACCTGGAACCTTTAGGGCGAGAGTGCAATACTTATCCACTAGACTAGGCAAGAAATTTAATACTATTTTGAAAGAAAAATAATATTTAGGTTTAATTGTAATTAAAATTAATTTTATTTATTTTAAAAATAGTTATTAATTATAACACTAATTATTATAATAATAATTTAACTAATTTTTCTATGGTTTCTTATACGAAGTATGTATGTTGAAGAAACTATTTAGATTTTTTTGAAGAAAAAACTAATCAAAATGGAATATATCTTTTAAAATTTTCAAAAAAAATTCTATCATATATTATGATAAAATCACATAGTAGGCTTTGTACTCTAATTTGGTCACTTTAAATTTTTATACTTTTTAAATTTTGAATTTTCGATCCTGACATGAATGGTAGTATTTAAATATGTTAAGTAAAATTTTAATTTTAACTAATTTGTTATACATAAGTTGCTTATTTAATTTTTGTTCGTTAATTTGATCGTTTTTAGTCCTTGTAATTTAGTCATATTGTCGGTGTCCCGTTAGGATTAGGATTAAAATTTTAAAATTAGAAAAATATAGGGACTGAAGTTGATCAAAATAGATTAACTAAAACAACAATTTACACATAGTATAGACTATAGAAATATTTTTCCTTTTGACAAACTAGTTTATGATAACTTTAATTTTTATAATTATAAAAAAATAAATTTATCATTGTGACAATGTCTAATTTGTCATTACTTTTATTTTTTTTATTAGTGACAAAATTTATCACAACAAAAAGTGAAACTTTAAGTGAAGAGTAATTTCATTGTAACAACAAATGTCAAATAATAGTGACCACTTCACATATCGTCACTATCATTTGTCAAAGTTTTAGTGACAATGGACTTTGTGTCACAATTGTATACTTATAGTGAGAATTCATTTGTGAAAAATGTAATCGTCACAATTACTACTGTTACAGTGACCAAATAAAAATATGTCACGATTACTTATACTAATAGTGTCGCACAAAAAAATTGTCACAAAAAGTTAATATTTATGACAATTATTTCTAGTCACTATCAATTTGTCATTAAAAACCTATATTGTTGTAGTGAAGTCCAATCTACTTTAATTACAAAGATCAAAGAACTCCAACAAGTTGATCCGGAACTTCAGAAAATCATTTCTAAGCTTGAGTCTAATCATGATTTCTCTGTTAAATCGAACGGTCTTCTATACTTCAAAGATCGAATTTGTGTTCCTAATGATAAGGCATTAAAATATGAAATCCAACAAGAAGCACATCAAAGTTCTTTCTCGATCAACCATGGATCGATTAAGATGTACAAGGATCTCAAGCCCTTGTATTGGTGGCCCAGAATGAAATCAGCTATCAACGACTATGTCTCGAAGTGTTTGAATTTCCAACGTGTGAAAGCCGAGCACCGAGTCCCTACTGGATTGCTCCAACCTCTCGAATTTCTACAATGGAAATGGGAACAAATCACAATGGATTTTGTATCTGGTCTTCCTTGCTCCTCAAGAATCTGTGACGCTATTTGGGTAATTGTTGATAGATTCACCAAATCTGCTCATTTCATTCCAATCCATATGAATTATAGTTTGGAAACTCTAGCCGATCTCTACATACGGGAAATCATCTGTTTGCACGGAATTCTTATCTCAATTGTCTCCGATCAAGATCCCCGATTCATAGCTTGATTCTAGAAAACGCTACACAAAGCCCTCGGAAAATTGAATCTTAGTACAACTTTTCATCCGCAAAGTGGTGGAAAATATGAACGAGTGATTCAAGTTCTTGAAGATATGCTCAAAGCTTATATCATCGACTTCGGAAAGAATTGGGAGAAATCGCTACCACTGGTAGAATTCGCTTACAATAACAACTATCAGCCTTCCATTAAAATGGCTCCTTTTGAAGCGATGTATGATATATGATGTAACACCCAAAAAATTTCCCAATTTTAAAAACCTAAATTTTGGGAATTTAGGTTAAAATCCAAATTAAGAAAATTCAGGAATTAATTGAATTTAAAAACGAATTTAGTGACCTATTTATGAAGAATTGATATTAGATACCTACTTTGCGAACCCTAGGATGTCAAGAACTTATAGAATAAATTATCCAAAAGATTAAACTATATAAACCAAACTAACCCTTTCTTTTTCCTAAATTTTATTCGGATGTTTTCCTCACCCATAAACTCTCCCTCTCGTCTTTCACCTCCATCAAATTCAATCACCTTCTGCAATACCTAGATCTACCAACACAACCCCTATGAAAACAACAATTGTTGGCACCCTTTGTTTTTAATTCTTCTCGATTGAAAAGAAAACCACGTGGTACCCCCCATTCAAATTCCACGTTGCTCACTCATTAGTTAGGTAAGCCATTCACTGAGTCTTAGCCACCGCTAGTTTGATTTTTATTAATCAATATTTAGACAATAGCATATCGATTGTTATACGATGGTTTATCCAAGTTGAGCTAAACCCGAGTCAACTTATTGATTAATCGGTCTGTTAACCATTAAGAATTTATTATTGGATTATGATTAAGTTTATTGTTATGTTAAAGGTGAGTACGACTCTCCTGGTGAGTCCGACGACCTACCACCTCCTTCGCCTGTTCGATCTAATCATGTACGTAATACAAGGACTACACGTGAGTATTCTTTTGGATTAGTGTTTTTGTCTTAGTTTGGTGACATAGTGATAATAATGCTAATATCGAAATTATTCCCATAGGTTCTGATACAGATAAACTCAGTGGTTCTGATCGTGGGAAACACATTATAAAGTAGGTTGAGTTGCTTTGGCTAAGGTGTGTTTCTTCCGGTGCTATAAATAAATGATTTTTAGGTGTGTTCTCTATCCATGCTACATACTTTGTATTTGTGACTGTGATTTTACGCTTGAGGAATTTTGAGAAACCAAAATTGATTTTGATATAACATCTAAACTTATGGACTAATTTGCAATACAATAAATTTTTAAGTACTCTTCAAAGTCTCACTATTGACAAAGTCTTTTAAACCAAATAATATCTCAAGAAAAATCTTTCTTAAATGATAAATATTTCTAAGTTTTTCCTATGTGTTTTCAAGCCAAACTTCACCAAAACGTCCAGGCGTATCGATACCCTTTGGCGTATCGATACGGTTTTTAGCCACTGGAATTTTAATAGATATAGCGTACTGATACAATATTACCCCGTATCGATACGATATTCATCTGGGAAACTCTTTCAATGATATCGTACCGATACGCTTTGCAACCTTATCGATACGACAAGCTTACCTTTGCAAAATCATTTCATTTTATTTTCGACCATTGACTTGTCAGTTAGTTGGTATCCTGATAGCTATGCTATTACCTCTATATTTATGCCTCTTTGCTATAGCAATTTCTTGTTTTCAGGCGCATTACATTGCATGTAGGTTGCATTTTTAGTATATTATGGGTGCTTTTCAATTTATTTCTCGTGTGGAGTTGGTGCTGCGTAAAAGGTGGTTTTTTGCTGTTTGTGTGCAGGATGACAGAACATAATGCAAGGGAAGAAGCAAGGAACAAAATGCTATAGCAAAGGAGGAGAAAGAAGGCTAGCTGGCGCAAGAAAGTACAAGCACGTGAAGTGCAGGAAAGGACGCCTGACACTGTCAGACAGCTTTATGCAGCAACCGTACTCCATCTGCAGACCGTCCTATCTGTCCTCTGGTGGACAGAGCTTGTCGAAGCATATTCTTTGGGATCCCCAACAAGATAGCAAGGCACCAAAACCCTAGAAGACCACCCTCTCACTATATAAAGGCTTTATCACTTCAAGGCAAAAGGAGGAGAGGTCTGACGAGAGAAAAGTGTGCAAAGGGAAGCACAACAGAGGGGAGGAGCACTTCATCGTTGACCAGACTTGGTGTCCTTTATTGGGAAGCCCGAGGCGTGGCCTCACCATCCTCTTCCGAGGCGGTGAGCCTAAGGCGATCATGGCAGTCCACCGGTGAACTGGGAGTTTATCTTTCCTTTTTGCTATAGCATTTATCTATCTGGAGGGTTGTATGAGAATGATACTTTTGAATATTGCCCAGCCATGAACTGTCTTAAATGGCTTGGGTTTTGCTGGATGATACTCATTTTATTTTCTTAATCTCAAGTTGATGTGTACTGTTCTCTCTTGAGCTTTTTTTATGTTATGCTTAGTTTCCTTGAAGTTGTAAGAGCTTAGAGTTGTAAGTGCTTTGAAAGTTTGGCCCTACCTTAAGCGCTTTCGAGAGTTGGCCTTTCTTTAGGAACAACCTAGGGTTGGAAGAGATTAGGGATGTTAGTGCCTCAAAAGTTAGACCATTCCTTATGATGCTTTCGAAAGATGGTCGTTCCCTAGGTACAGATAGGGGTAGTGATTAAGAGAGCAAGCCTTAGCAAATAGTGACAGTTAGAGTAGTGTGTGACAACCTTCGAGAGAAGGTCATTGCTTTAGCATTAGCTAGGGGAGTGAATGAAAGAGCTAGCCTTAGATCTTCATAAACAATGGAGTAACCACCAAGGGGAAGGACTCCAAGCTACCTTAGAGATAAGTGATAGGTTTAAACGGCTAAGAGGGATAGAGATTAGGAGAGTAGATTGTTGAAGTCAAGCCGAGAGGTATTGCTTTAGCATTTTAGTCTCCCAGCTTTCTTGCTAGAGATAGTTTAGGAGCAGCCTAAGTAAATCCCGCCGAGCATAGTGAGAGAACTAGGATTCGTTAGCAGTGTTAAGAGGTTTGAGAGAATTATCCTTCAGGAGCTAGCCAGCCATTCTGTAAAGAGCTTCGTATCCGAGAGAGTACCTACCTGCCATTGATTATCTCTTCTCTATTTGCTTGTTTTGCTACTGCATTTTTTCCCATCCATCATTTTGCCTCAACATACTCATATTACAATTTGATTACTATAGCAATTTGGATACGAAAACTGTGTTCACCTCCAATCCTTGTGGAGACGATACTCACTCATCACTTTATTACTCATTCGACGTGTATACTTGCACCATTTGCGTATCATTTATAATCACTGCACGAACGCAACAAGTTTTTGGCGTCGTTGCCGGGGATTGGCAATTGGTTGTCCACAGTTTTATTTTCATTTTTCTTTCTATTTCCACGTTGTAAATATTCACATGTTTTGTTGTTTTACTTTTCTTTTCAGGTATTGTTACAGTTTATGACCGGGAGAAGCTAGAGTCATGGAATCAGCACCTGTTAGTGCAGATGCTATGGCAAATGGTCAGGGAGTAGTCGCTCGACCACGAACCATCATGGATCATCTAACTCCTAGTTTGGATGATCTCCATCCCGGAATAGTAGCTCCAGAAATTCAGGCAACCCAATTCGAACTTAAACCCATCATGTTCAATATGTTGAGCAACATTGGATAGTATGGTGGCTTGCCTCATAAAGATGCTAGACAACATATCCGTGCTTTCTTGGGTGTTTGTGATTCTTTCAAGCAGCAAGGGGTGCATGAGGATGTGTTGAAGTTAAAGTTGTTTCCATATTCGTTAAGAGATCGTGCTACAGCATGGCTAAATGGGGTGTCAGCCGGATCAATTCAAAGTTGGACCGATTTAAGCAAGAACTTTTTGCTATGGCATAGGTCCCCAGTGATGAACACCCAGATGAGGAATGATATAGCTTCCTTTTGCCAGTTTGATGACGAATCTATGTATGAGTGCTGGGACCGATTTAAAGGATTGTTGAGGAAATGCTCTAACCATGGGTATCATGAGTGGACCCAAGTGGTTATGTTCTATAATGGTGTCAATGCTACCATAAGGATGTTGATCGATGCTGCAGCAAATGGGACATTGTTGGACAAGTCACCAGAAGAAGCATTTGATATCCTCGACAAGGTAGCCAACAACGATTATCAGTTCTGAACAACAAGGCTTGAAACAAGGAAGAGAAGACAAGCTGCCAAGGAGAGTGAAGTTGACAACTTAATACTGAATCAGTTGGCTAACATCACAGATCTGCTAAAGAATCTCCAGCGTTCCAACGAAATGAAGGAAGCTAAGGCAGTAAAGTCATGCCTAAGATGCGATGTCAATCACCACCTTAACAATTGCCCAGATAATCCAAAAATCTGCCAACTATGTGAGGAACTACAACCATAGCAACAACATCCCAGGATGGAGTCAACACCCAAACCTGAGATGGGGTAGTTAGGGGCACATCAACAATTCAGCCGGTCAAATGCCATAGAAAAATCTGCAAGACGCACACCACTTCAGCCAGAATATGACATGGCAAAAACAGAAGGGAGCATCACCTTCAATGGAGGCTACTTTTAAGGAATTCATGGCTATGACAAAGGATTTCATGGGAACCACTAAAGTTATGCTACAAGATCAAGCAACACACATCAAAAACCAGAGAGTCCTTCTACAAAATCATAGCGCATCCTTACAAGCTGTAGAAACTCAAGTGGGTCAGATAGTTCAAACCTTGCATATGCGACCACAAGGAAGTCTGCCTAGTGACACTGAAGCCACTAAGCACCATGGCAAGGAACAATGCAGTGCACTCACACTATAGAGTGGCACGGACATTAACCAAGGTGACAAGTTTGGGGATGAATAGGGCGACGTCCAACCTAGCTTACTACAGCAACAAGCTACAACAATTCCTGCCAAACTACCTCCACGATTCTCTCAAAAACTCAAAAAGCAAGAAGATCTTCAATTTGGGAGGAATATTATTACAAAGAAGAGAAAGGTGGAAAAGCACGAGATGGTTGCTATAGCAAAGGATTGCTACTACATTTGGAGAAAACGCCCACCAAAATGAAAAGACCTCGGAAGCTTCATTATCCCCTGCTCTATCAAAGATAAGTTTGTTGGAAGAGCGTTGTGCGATTTGGCATCGAGTGTGAACCTAATGCCTAAATCCATATTTCAGAAACTAGGGTTAAGGGATGTCAAGACTACTGAGGTTGCACTACAGCTCGCTGATCACTCTGAAATCCGACCAGAAGGATCAATTGAGAATGTCATAGTAAAAGTTGATCATTTGGCTTTCCTAGCTGATTTCTTGATCCTCTATTGTGAAAAAAAAAACAGAGATGCCCCTATCATCCTAGGAAGGCCATTTCTAGCTACAGGGCGAGCCTTGATTGACTGCGAGAAGGGTGAAGTCACACTAAGAATGGGTGAAGAAACAATTACCTTCACTATACATAACACCCTTCATGAGAGGTCAATGGAAGATAGGCACTACAATACTATAGCATGGGATGAGCTACAAGAACTTTGATGTAGCATCAACATTCAGAAGAAAGCCTTTGCTGGACCAGATCAAGAGAAAGAATTTAAGGACCTGACCAGGGAAGGGAACCCAGATGCTGAAAATCACTCAAACGAAGTGGTGCTAGCTACGTCTCACCTCAGCCTCCCTGACCCTTGACAGTATGCCTCCTAACTTTTTCTTTTTCCTTTAGCATTTTCAATAAACAGTAGTTAGCTTTTGTGTGTTTTTAGCTTTGTTCTTATCTTTTGTTTATCCTTTCTTTTAATTTATTATTCTGCAACTTCCGTATCATAGTACATGTCCTCTGTAGTGTTGATCAGTCGAACAGGTGGTACAACAAAAAAAGTTTATTCTATTGGTTGATAAAGGAGATCAGAGTTTGTAGGGAACACAATTTGTTTTGACTTGGGAGTTGAAGCGACATAGGATAAGGAAGGAAATAAAAAGGGCATTATAAAAAGGGGGAATTATTAGAGAGAACAAACCCTAGCCACATATAACCTAGTTCTCTTTCCCACTTTCTCTTCAAACATTTAAGAACCCTTTTCTCTCTCCTGACAAAAGACGACTCCCATCACTCTCAACCTTCTCTCCTCATTAAGAAGAGTCAGAGGTTAGCCGTTTCTCAAGGAAACTTCCCACACGTCCCCCCACTCTCCTCTCCAACAGTCCTCACGCTTCATCTTCTTCACTCAACCTCAACCCATTCAACTCTTCTCTCCACTTTCTTCCCAACACAAAAATTTATTTCCCCAAAAAAACCAAAAGACCTACCTTCAAGCCTCCAACAATGGTTCGCTGCAAAAATGTCTCTGGTGCTGCCTCTAGTTCTCAAAACCCACCATCTGTCAAGATCAGACTCTTTGACGATGAAGCAGCCCATGAAATATGGCTAAGTCTAAAAGATAGAAAGCTACTGCCAGAGCAAGGACTCTTATTCCCTACGGAAAATGAAGAGAACTTCGAGTCAGCCCTGCTCAATGCCATAGCCAAGCACGACTGGAAAAAGCTAGTCGAACACCCTCAAGGCATATGTGTCCCGTTAGTGAAGGAGTTCTATGCGCACTTGACTAGACCAACACAGTCAAGTGTTCACGTTAGAGGAGAACAAGTGAAATTCACTGCTGCAGCAGTGAATAAATTTTACGGCCTGAAAAACGTAGTGGATGAGCATGGTAGTTTCATTGATGGGCTAGACGACAAAGCGCAGGAAGAAATCGTGAAGGAACTGTGTTATCAAGGGACAAAACTCAACCGGAACACCATGACAGTGGAGAGGGGGAGGCTAAAGCTTGAAGCAAATCCGAACGAGACTGATGCCCACATTGCACACAACCACGGTACATCTATCTCGTTTGCTGATTATTCATTCCATAATTAATGGTCGACAAATCGATGTAGGGAAATTGATGGTGGATGAAGTCTATGTATGCCTTAAAAGGAGCAAAAGTCATTTGATTTTCCCAAATCTGATAACTGCCCTCTGCCGAAGGAAAGAAGTGTTTGAAAACTCGGCTAAGGACGAGCGCATGGAGGGTAAAAAGGGGTTGACACCTGCCCAGATTCCTCAGTTGAAGGGCTTTGATGAAGATGCTCCAAACGAGACCATGGAGAGAGGAGCCAAGAGCTTTGCTGCACCAAGAACCGCAACATTGGTTGCTAAAGCAACCCACCTGGCCACAGAGCTTCACAGTTTGAGGGTGCAGCTGAGCACCTGTTTTAAATACGCCAACCAAAGGGATGTGGCCATCTCACAGTGCTTCTCCGAGGTCTTACCAGGAATTGCAATCTCGTTTCCCCCATTTCCAAAGGAGCTCCTCGTCACTCATGAACCACAAGACCAGAATGCCGCAGCAAGCACACCCCCAACCAGCCCAGAAGAGAAAGTTGACAGCTCGGAAGAAAGTCAACCCAACGCCTGCCCTAGAGCCAGCTACTAGAGACCCCTCTGCTCAAAAGTCAAAACAAATTGATCATGTTTCCACACCCACCAGGAAGAGAACACGAAGCACAAATCCTGCTACAACATCATCGTAGCCACTTGAATAGCAAAGGGAGCCAGCCACCACTTTGAGTGATGATGATCAACCTATGGCTGAGGCTGCCCCTACCACTGGCACCAATCCCACTGTGCCCCCATCTAAGGATGCTACATCATCAAAGCCAAAATGTTACAAACGCACATTAGGACGCACTGTCAAAACAACTGATCCAACCCCTGCCCTATCTAATGACAGTGCAACCTCAACAGTTCCAATGGCGCACGACGACCACTCCACAGATGACACCAGTGACAATTGACCTCAGCACCCATGAGGTACATTTTTTATTTTTTTTATTTTTTGTTCTTTTTAGTTTATTTTTGCATCAGCATTTTGCATAACATTTTTTCATGCATTGAGGACGACACATCTCCAAGTTTGGGGGTGTTTCTCCTTCGCTTATTTTAGGACCATAGCATTTGCATTGTAAGAGTAGACAAAAGTTTTGCTATGGCATTTTGTTTAGCTAGGAAGAAATATGCAAATGTGTTGATGATGCTTAGTGATGATCATTTGAAAGGCCTGAACTGAAGTTTTTTTTTTAAAAAATTTACGATTGCATGAGACTTAAGGAACTATCTTAGAAGTGAGATTGCTATAGAAAATAATTTTAGACACAAATTGCTTTCTTTCTATGCTTGATAGGTTTAGAAAAAACGTTTTAGGAAGGACTTTAGTAATTCCTTGCATGAAAGAATGAAAAATGAGCTTAAAAGAAAAAGAAGACTCCCATGTGCCTAAAAACCGACCATTGAATAAATGCTATAGCATAACTGTATAAGGACACTTTGCTGTGCAGTCTTCAGGCCTATTATTGTTCAAAAAAATGTGGTAATGAAAAGCACGTGAGTGAATGAAAGTTGTCACGGGATGACTCTACCTACTGGCTCGGGGTGAGAGGTATGCTCCCTACTCATCTAGAGTTAAAGACGGTAGGTGTGATGAGCTGACACCCTTCGTAACAGTACCTCTTTCATTTTTGTAGGACTCTGTAATACTTAAAAATTTCATTGCTAAGGACTTATCATTGAGCTTCCTTGAAAATTTTTCTTCGCATATCACGCATAGCTAGAAAGTAATCTTGCGCACACACTCACTAGCAGCTTGTTCTTAAGAGAAATTCTGGCCAGTCTCAAATAAATGTTGTTGATATTGAATGCCTATTTTTTCTATGAAAGCTGAAACACTGATGTAGTATTAACTCCTTGCTAAACCTTTGCCATAACATCCCTTTTGTTTATTTTTACTCATTGCTTGAGGAAAAGCAATAGCTTAAGTTTGGGGGTGTGATAGCTACGCTATCACCTCTATATTTATGCCTCTTTGCTATAGCAATTTCTTGTTTTCAGGCGCATTACATTGTATGTAGGCTGCATTTTTAGTATATTATGGGTGCTTTTCAATTTATTGCTCGTGTGGAGTTGGTGCTGCGGAAAAGGTGGTTTTTGGCTGTTTGTGTGCAGGATGACAGAACATAATGCAAGGGAAGAAGCAAGGAACAAAATGCTATAGTAAAGGAGGAGAAAGAAGGCTAGCTGGCGTAAGAAAGTACAAGCACGTGAAGTGTAGAAAAGGACGCCTGCCACAGTCAGACAACTTTATGCAGCAGCCACACTCCATCTGCATACCGTCCTTTTTGTCCCAAGGTGGACAGAGCTTGTCGGAGCATATTCTTTGGGATTCCCAACAAGATACCAAGGCACCAAAACCCTAGAAGACCACCTTCTCACTATATAAAGGCTTTATCACTTCAAGGCAAAAGAAGGAGAGGTCAAACGAGAGAAAAGTGTGCAAAGGGAAGCAGAACAGAGGGTAGGAGCACTTCATCGTTGACCAGACTTGGTGTCCTTTATCGGGAAGCCCAAGGCGTGGCCTCACCATCCTCTTCCGAGGCGGTGAGCCTAAGGCGGTCATGGCAGTCCACCGGTGAACTGGGAGTTTAACTTTCCTTTTTGCTATAGCATTTATCTATATGGAGGGTTGTATGAGAATGATACGTTTGAATATTGCCCAGCCATGAACTGTCTTAGATGGCTTGGGTTTTGCTGGATGATACTTTTTTTATTTTCTTAATCTCGTGTTGATGTTTATTGTTCTCTGTTGAGCTTTGCTTTGTTTATGTTATGCTTAATTTCCTTGAAGTTGTCAGAGCTTAGGGTTGTAAGTGCTTTGAAAGTTCAGCCCTACCTTAAGCGCCTTCGAGAGTTGGCCTTTCTTTAGGAACAACCCCGGGTTGTAAGAGATTAGGGATGTTAGTGCCTCGAAAGTTAGGCCATTCCTTATGATGCCTTCGAAAGATGGTCGTTCCCTAGGTACAAATGGGGGTAGTGATTAAGAGAGCAAGCCTTAGCAAATAGTGACAATTAGAGTAGTGTGTGACAACCTTCGAGAGAAGGTCATTGCTTTAGCATTAGCTAGGGGGAGTGATCGAGAGAGCTAGCCTTAGATCTTTATAAACAATGGAGTAACCACCAAGGGGAAGGACTCCAACCTGCCTTAGAGATAAGTGATAGGTTTAAACGGCTAAGAGGGATAGAGATTAGAAGAGTAGATTGTTGAAGTCAAGTCGAGAGGTATTGCTTTAGCATTTTAGTCTCCCAGCTTTCTTGCTAGAGATAGTTTAGGAGCAGCCTAAGTAAATCACGCCGATCATAGTGAGAGAACTAGGATTCGTTAGAAATGTTAAGAGGTTTGAGAGGATTATCCTTCAGGAGCTAGCCAGCCATTCCGTAAAGAGCTTCGTATCCAAGAGAGGACCTATCCGCCATTGATTATCTCTTCTCCGTTTGCTTGTTTTGCTACTGCATTTTTTCCCATCCTTCATTCTGCCTCAGCATACTCATATTAGAATTTGGTTACTATAGCAATTTGGATACGAAAATTGTGTTCACCTCCAATCCCTGAGGAGACAATACTCACTCATCGCTAAGTATGCGTACCGATACATGTTTTATTAAAACCAAACTTGGGATTCTAGTGAGCAAATCCAATATCGATACGTCATTTTGTATCGATACACCCCTTAAAAATCGTACCGATACTGCCTCTAAGCGTATCGATACGCGATGTTTTCAGTCACAACGACTCTTTCCTCTTTGATACATGTACCGATACGCCCTTAGCCGTACCGATACGGTAGGCAGCAGAGCTGCATTTATTGCGGGAAATTGCATGTCAACGACTCTATTGATGATCCCAACTACCCAAACGGCTAGAATTCAATACAAGGGTATAAAAATCAGTTTCAATTGAACAAGCAACAACTCTTGAACCTACAAGCAACATCAAAACACTCAAATCCAAACTTTGCACCTTTAGAGTCAAATTCTTGTACCCAACTCTTGTATTCTCAATTGTAATCTTTTTATTGTGAGTTTGGGAGTGTGAAATTGTAATTGGCTAAACAATTATCCTTTAAGAGGAATTTGTAGAGTTTACCAAAAACTTTTCTTTGTAAAAGTGAGTGGATTGAGCTTTGGGTAGAAAGCTTAATCCAATTGTAAGGTTACCTCCTCATCCAAGAAAAAGGGAAGAATTCAAGTAGTGAATTGGTTGAAAATCCTTAGTGGGAACTAAGGTAGTGGATGTAGAGTTCGTTTGGAGAACTTGAACCACTCCAATTGCTTTGTGTCACATTCTAATTTTTCATATTCTCACCCACCAAAATTTTTATCGCCAATTCATCCCCTCTTGGCCATTTGCAATTGTGTGATTAACTCAACAATTGGTATCAGAGCTACACTCATTGGAAGGATTACAATCCTCTTGAGTCGATTCTAGGAGAGTTTGATCAACAACTAGTCAAGCAATGACATCCACCTCAAATTCAAACCTTTACGAGTCACAATCTACCACCAAGCCACCATTCTTCAATGGAGATAACTACCCATATTAGAAGAATAGGATGAGGCTCTTCATGAAGTCTACCGACTACATGGTGTGGTATGTGGTTGAAGAAGGTCCATTCATACCGATGAAGAGAGAAGGTGAAGGAAGACTTGTTCCAAAGGTCAAGGCCGAAATGACCGAAGATGATCGAAGAAGGATGCAAGTAAATGATAAAGCTCTTCATGTCATCTTTTGTGCACTTGGTCCGGATATCTACTCAAAGGTGTCTTCAATCGAGAATGCCAAGGAAGTTTGGGACACCCTCGAGATAGTATATGAGGGAACTAGTGACGTCAAGGAAACAAAAATCGGGCTACTGAATCTAAGCTACGAAAATTTCAAAATGGGTCCTGATGAGAGTGTTTCCAAGATGTTTGATCGATTCTCGGTCATTGTCAATGGGTTGAAGGGTTTCGGTGAGATCATCCCCGAAGACAAGCTAGTGAGGAAATTGTTGTACTCTCTTCCAGAATCATGGGATAGAAAGAGAACGGCTATTATTGAAGCTCGAGATTTGAAGACTCTCAAGATAGATGCTCTTGTTTGATCTCTACTCACCCATGAGATCATGAAGAACGGAAGAGAAGAAGAAAAGAAAATGGAGGAGAAGAAGGTTGAGAAGAAGGATGTTGAGAAGAAGAAGATTGGAATCACTCTTAAAGCTTCATACCATGAAAGCGATTCTAGCGAAGATGAAGATGAGGAGATGGCCATGTTGGCCAAACGATTCACTCACTTTATGAAGTCCAACCGTCGGAGAAAGTTCATTAGAAAAGGAGACTTCAAGAGCAATAGTAAAGAAGAGGAGAAGGACCAAATCATTTGCTATGAGTACGAAAAATCCGGCCATATTCGTTCCGAATGTCCTCAATTGAAGAGGAAGAGCTTTGGGAAGAAGAACAAGCTCAAAGCTCAAGTAGCAGCTTGGAGTGACGAGGAGTCATCCGAGGAGGAAGAGGAAGTGGCTAATCTTTGTCTCATGGCCATTGATGATGAACCAAAGGTAAACCTTAACTCATCTAATTTTGATTTTACCTTTGACGAACTTCAAGATGCTTACGATGAATTGTAAGAGGTTTATGATGAGTTAGTTGTAAAATATAAGAAGTCTATTTTGAGAAACAAGAAAAACATTTCTTATGTAAAAACTCAAAATGAATCTATTTCAAAAACTAACTCGGAATTGGAAAGGAAGGTTTTGTACTTAGTAAATCTTTCAAATGATCTTAAAAAGAAAAACTTTGATCTTGAAAATCTTTTTTCCGATATTCAAGATTATCACACAAAGGAAGTGGATAATCTTAAAACATCTATTGCTATTGGGAAAAACCATTTTGAAAAAGAAAAGTCTTCTAAATCCCAATATGTAAAAAGAAAAACTTTTGTTCCTAAACAAAGAAATTTTCCTAAGCAATCTAGAGATCAAAGGATTAGGAGTGTTTTTGTTCCTAAGGAACTCATTATTTCTAATAACATGAATGCTATTGCTTCTTGGATCCCTAAGGGAACCAAGGTTTTGAGGGCTAACACACATGGACCCAAAATGATTTGGGTACCAAAAATCAAGGCATATTTTCTTTGTTTGTAGGGGGAGCATTGCTACAAGGCCAAAGCTTCAAGCCAAAACTCATGGTACCTTGATAGTGGATGCTCAAGACATATGACCAGTGACAAGAGTAGATTCGTGGAACTAAAGCCAAAGAGTGGTGGAGTGGTAACTTTCGGTGACAACTCCAAATGCCACATTGAAGGAATGAGCACCATTGGTAATCACTCTTCTATTTTCATTGAAAATGTTTTGTATGTCAACAGTCTTAAACACGACTTATTGAGCATTAGTCAATTATGTGATAAGGGTTTTAATGTTTTATTTGATAAAAGTGGTTGCAAAATTGTGAACATTAAAACAAATCAATTGATGCTCATAGGACATAAGAAAAGGCAATATTTACATGGTGCATTTAGATGACATCCAAACATCTCATACATGTTTAGTTGCACATGATTAACATGACTCATGGCTTTGGCATAGAAAATTAGGATATGCTAGCATGAGTGTTTTAGAAAAAAATGATTTCCCTTACCCAAACTTAATTCTCTAATGATAAAATTTGTGATGCATGTTCTAAGGGTAAACAACATAGAACTTCATTTAAATCCATTAATGATGTCTCTACTAGTAGATGTTTACAATTGATTCATATGGATCTTTTTGGGCCTATTAGAACTATGAGCTTGGGTGGTAAATCATATGCCTTTGTACTTGTTGATGACTATTCTAGGTTTACTTGGGTTCTATTCTTAAATACAAAATATGAGGCTTTAGAAAAATTCATCATATTTTCTAAAATAACTCAAAATGATCTTGAACTTAAAATTTCTCACATTAGAGGTGATCATGGAATCGAATTTTGAAATCTAGGTTTTGAAGAGTTTTTAAATGAAAATGGGATTAGCCATAATTTTTCCACTCTTCGCACTCCTCAACAAAATGGAGTAGTTGAGAGGAAAAATCGAACTTTAGAAGAAATGCCTAGAACCATGCTTTGTGAAAATAATTTACCTAAATACTTTTGGGTGGAAACCACAAATACCGCTTGCTACATTATAAATCGTGTAATGATTAGGCCAATTTTGAAGAAAACACCATATGAGATCCTTAAATCTAAAAAGCCTAACATTAACTATTTTCATCCATTTGGTTGCAAGTGCTTTGTTTTAAATAATGGAAAAGACAACTTAGGTAAATTTGATGCTAAAGGTGATGAAGCTATTTTCTTGGGGTATTCTTTAAACTCTAAAGACTATCGTGTATTTAATAAAATAACTTTAGTAGTAGAAGAGTCTATACATGTTGTTTTCGATGATAACCTCCTTCCGAGGAAGGAATCTTGTGATGATGATGATATAGGGATTCTTGATGCCATTGATGGAGGACAAACGTCAAAGGTAGATGAGACTCCAACTAAAGATGAAGATGCACAAGATCCACCTCTTGAAGCCTTGAAGAATTTAGCTCTTGAAGAAAAGGAGGTATCTTACCCAAGGGAGTTCAACTATGTCAAAGGTGGTGAAATCTTCGGTGATCCATCCAAGGGGGTAACTACTAGATCCTCTCTCAAATTAATGAACCATGTTGCATTTCTTTCATGTATTGAGCCTAAGAATATCAAAGAAGCATTAAAAGATGTTTTTTGGATTTTGGCCATGCAAGAGGAATTAAATCAATTTGAGAGAAGTAAAGTTTGAACATTAGTTGAAAGGCCTAGTAATCAATCTACTATAGGAACTAAATGGGTCTTTAGAAATAAACTAGATGAAAATGATAATATAGTGAGAAACAAGGCTAGGCTTGTTGCTCAAGGCTATACCCAAGAAGAGGGAATTGATTTTGATGAAACATATGCACCCGTAGCTAGGATGGAAGCCATTAGAATGCTTTTGGCATTTGCATGTTACAATGATTTCAAGCTTTTTCAAATGGATGTGAAAAGTGCTTTTCTAAACGGTTTTATAAATGAAAAAGTGTATGTTGAACAACCATCGGGTTTTGAGGATTCAAAATTTCCAAATCATGTGTTCAAACTAACTAAAGCTCTTTATGGTTTAAAACAAGCTCCTAGAGCTTGGTATGAAAGACTTTCAAACTTTTTAATTGAAAAGGGTTTTGAAAAGGGTAAGGTGGACACTACACTTTTCATAAAAAGATATAATAATGACATCTTAGTAGTACAAATCTATGTTGATGATATCATTTTTGGTTCTACTAATGAATGTTATTGCAAAGAATTTTCTAAGCTAATGCAAGGTGAGTTCGAGTTGAGCATGATGGGGGAGCTCACATTCTTTTTGGGACTCCAAATCAAACAAAGGAAAGATGGCACCTTCATAAATCAAGCTAAGTATGTGAACGATATGCTAAAAAAATTCGGCTTGGAGAATGCAAAGCCCCAAGCCACACCTATGAGCTCTTCCATAAAGCTTGACAAAGATGAATGAGGTAAGTGTGTTGATTCTAAGCTTTATAGATCCATGATAGGTTCTTTGCTTTACCTTACCGCAAGTAGACCGAATATCATGTTTAGTGTTTGCTTGTGTTCTAGGTTTCAAGCTACTCCTAGAGAATCACACTTAGTTGTCATTAAGAGAATTTTTAGATACCTTAGAGATACACCTAACTTAGGCCTTTGGTATCCTAAAGTTTCCTCCTTTAGCCTTCATGCTTATTCGGATGCAAATTATAGGGGTGTAAGATAGATAGGAAAAGTACCTCCGGGACATGCCAATTTTTAGGTAGTATGCTCGTATCTTGGTTCTCTAAGAAACAAAATAGCGTAGCCTTATCTACCACCGAAGCGAAGTACATATCCTTAGGGAGTTGTTGCGCTCAAGTCCTTTGGATGAAACAACAACTCTTAGATTATGGCGTTGAAGTAGAAACTATACCCCTTAAACGTGACAACACTAGTGTCATTTGTCTCACTAAGAATCCCATCCAACACTCTAGGACCAAACACATAGAAATTAGACATCATTTAATTAGAGACCATGTGTTGAAAAATGATGTTGTTCTAGAGTATGTTGATATCTTGAACCAATTAGTGGATATATTCACAAAGCCTTTAGATAAAGAGCATTTTTGGACCCTTAGGAGAGAGTTAGGTTTAACTAGCCTTTCTTGACCCTTCTTAGGTCCCAAATTGTCAAAATTTTGCTTGAAATTGGTTGATATTCATGCTTGTGTTAATTTGCCTCTTTTTGCTTCTATGCATGTTGCTAGGGGAATTATGCATTAAGTTTAGCCATTAAAACTTGTTCATATGTCATTCATATGCATTTAGGGACGTTTAAAGTTGACTTTTTGAACTCAAATCTGTCAAAAATGTCTTATCTGGTAAATGCGTATTGATACGGATGAAGTGTATCGATACGGGTTCACAACAAAGAAATCTTAAAAGCTAAATGTGTATTGATACGACCCCGCGTATCGATACGGATAAGTCAAGGGAAGTAATCCAGGTCAAATCGTACCGATACGGTCCCGCGTATCGATACGACAATAACGTCAAATAAAAAATTAGGGCAAACGCGTATCGATACGTTTTACAAGCGTACCGATACGGTCTCGACGAATAGGTTATTTAGGGCTGCATCTACAAAAACACTTCAAAATTAAAAAACCCTTCTTTTTTCTCTTAAAAACCTAGTCGCACCCCTCTATAAACCCCCTCCCCCTCAATCCTTCATTTTTTCCATCAAACTTAAAAATTCGTTGAAGGTTTTTAATCTCCACATCAAAGCTAAGTTTTGTCAACAATCTAGTGCATTCACATCAACACATTCATCCAATCTAACAATTCAAGGTATAAAACTTTTCCCTTTTTTATTTTCTTTTATTTTTGTTTGATTTTTATAATTATTTCAACTTAGTTTTTGTACAAACTGTACTTTTATAACATGGTTTCAAACTTTTTACCAAAATTTTTCAAAATCAAAATTTTTTTCATTCGAATATATTTTATATTCTAATCGTATTTTTTTAATCTGTTTTATTTTTATTTTTTTAACTCTTTCTAAAATATGTATATATCTTTTTCACAATAAAATTGCCTTTTAAAATTACCTTGAACAATTAGAATTTATTGGTTTGGATAAGATGTTAATTGCATACATATTCGAACCGTTTTTGATGTGTTTTTAGGGTTATGACACCGAAAAAGAGAGCTAGACGTAGTCTTGCCACTTCTGATCCTATTGAGGATGAAGAGGGTAACCCTAAACCTAATCTCCCTTATATTATCCAATGTAGTTTTCCCGACCCTTCGGATACGTCTCGTTACAAACTCTTTCAAGGTTTCACCCTTAGGGAAGAACGCATTGTGTCTATACCATTTTTAAACTCTTCCCGTTTCAAATTTCAACACCTCTCTTTAATTAGGTAATGGAAATTTCTAACCTTTTTAAGCATTCCTCCCATTCTATATAGGAACATGGTCATCATATTCTTTTCAAATGCTATATGTATTCATGATGAGCCTAGAGAGCATGTCATTGCCATCGAGTCATATGTTATGGGCAAAACCATTAAAATTGATCAAGAGGTCCTTTGCAAGGCTTTTGGTTTTGAAAACGTAGAAATTGATGATGAAAAGTCTTTAGGTCAAGGTTCCTTAGGTTCTGTCAAAGTCTTAAATGCTTAGGACCGAATCCTTCATCTTCTCATTACTTGGTTTTTGCGTCCATCGGGAGGGAAATTTTCTACAATTCGTCAAGTCGATAATTTTTGGCTTAGGTGCTTTAAGAAGGGTCAACGTCCAAACCTTTGTCAGATTATATTTCCCGACCTTTTCTATCTCATTCAACACCGTCACACCGACCAAGTCAAATCTTTTTACTATTCTACGGCGTTGAGTTACCTTTTCCATTCCCTTGAAATTGATTGTTCCTATGATTATCCCGAACCCCTTGGCCAACCTATAGATGAACGTTCCCTATCTCGTGCTCATTTTCCCTATGTTAACAATGAATGGGTTCGTGTCCCTCATGCTCCTCAACAAGATGCTCCGGTTGATGCTCCTTAAAGCTCTCAACGAGCTCCTATTGAATCCTCTTCCATGGGCACCCTAATGACATTCCTCAATGAGAAGTTCACTAACATGGAAGTCGGGTTTACCGCCATTGACACTCGATTCACCTCTTTGGAAGATCGCATCAAAGGTATGGAGAATCAAATGAAAGCCATCACTCTTCACCAAAACTCCATGGATATCTCTCTCACCGCCTTCCATGGTGCTTGGCTCAACCAAAATAGGAGGAATCAACCTACTCGAGACGATGAAGATGAAGAGGACGAGGAAGATGATGATGATGATGAGGCGGACGAGTAGTTTTTGCATACCATCTCATGACATTTAGTTTCTTTAGTTTTTGCACCTATGATTAGTACTTTATGCCTTTTATCTATGTTTTAGGATCTAAGTTTGGATTATTATGTTGCTTTTCCTTTGAAGTTTGCTTTGAACTATTAAGTTTGTTCTAATTTGAAGTTTGCTTTGAAGTTTATCATATGATTGTTACTATTATCCTTGTGCTTATGTTTGATCTAACAAAAGGGGGGAGAATGATTATAGAACCATTTTTTTTTATTTTGAACATCCATCTTAAATTAAGGGGGAGAAAGTTTTTCAAAAGTTTCAAAAACTTAAAAAATTATATGTGGTTTTGTTATATCAAAAGGGGGGAGATTGTGAAACCAAAATTGATTTTGATATAACATCTAAACTTATGGACTAATTTGCAATACAATAAATTTTTAAGTACTCTTCAAAGTCTCATTATTGACAAAGTGTTTTAAACCAAATAATATCTCAAGACAAATATTTTTTAATTGATAAATATTTCTAAGTTTTTCCTATGTGTTTTCAAGCCAAACTTCACCAAAATGCCCAGGCGTATCGATACCCTTAGGCGTATCGATACGGTTTTTAGCCACTGGAATTTTAATAGATATAGCGTACCGATACGGTATTACCCCGTATTGATACGATATTCATCTGGGCAACTCTTTCAATGATATCGTACCGATACACTTTGCAACTGTATCGATACGACAAGCTTACATTTGCAAAATCTTTGCATTTAATTTTCGACCGCTGACTTCTCAGTTAGTTGGTTTCCCAATATTTAAATGACCGTTATACCGTACCGATATGCTAAGTATGCGTATCGATACATGTTTTATTAAAACCAAACTTCGGATTCCAGTGAGCAAATCCAGTATCGATACGCCCTTCCGTATCGATACGCCCCTTAAAAACCATACCGATACGGCCTCTAAGCGTATTGATATGTGATGTTTTCAGTCACAACGACTCTTTCCTCTTTGATACATGTACCGATATGCCCCCTAGCCGTACCGATATGGTAGGCAGCAAAGCTACATTTATTGCGAGAAATTGCATCTCAACGGCTCTATCGATGATCCCAACTACCCAAATGGCTAGAATTCAATACAAGGGTATAAAAACAAGTTTCAATTGAACAAGCAACAACTATTGAACCTACAAGCAACATCAAAGCACTCAAATCCAAACTTTGCACCTTTAGAGTCAAATTCTTGTACCCAACTCTTGTATTCTCAATTGTAATCTTTTTATTGCGAGTTTGAGAAGTGTGAAATTGTAATTGGGTAAACAATTATCCTTTGAGAGGAATTTGTAGAGTTTACCAAAAACTTTTCTTTGTAAAAGTGAGTGGATTGAGTTTTGGGTAGAAAGCCTAATCAAATTGTAAGGTTACCTCCTCATCCAAGAAAAGGGGAAGAATTCAAGTAGTGAATTGGTTGAAAATCCTTAGTGGGAACTAAGGTAGTGGATGTAGAGTTCGTTTGAAGAACTTGAACCACTCTAATTGCTTTGTGTCACATTCTAATTTTTCATATTCTCACCCACCAAAATTTTTATCGCCAATTCACCCCCTCTTGGCCATTTGCAATTGTGTGATTAACTCAACAAATTTTCAATTGTGTTGTGATTTTACATTATGTTTTCCGTGCATACTATTTTCAGACTGTGAATAAAATTGATTTAAAATAAATGAGTTGTGAATCTCGGATTTATTATCAGACTGTGTTGAGACTGTGAAAACTGTGATATCTTTTTACTGTGTTATCATGGGTTGGGATTGTGCAGAGGAAGTTCAGTGGTTTATGCCACTTGTGTTGGTGACTATGTAGTGAGAGGTTCTAGGGAACCTACTCTTTTTTGTGACTATGCATACTATTTTCAGACTGTGAATAAAATCGTGATTTAAAATAAATGAGTTGTGAATCTCGGATTTATTATCAGACTGTGTTGAGACTGTGAAAACTGTGATATCTTTTTACTGTGTTATCATGGGTTGGGATTGTGCAAAGGAAGTTCAGTGGTTTATGCCACTTGTGTTGGTGACTATGTAGTGAGAGGTTCTAGGGAACCTACTCTTTTTTGTGACTATGCAGTATGGGTGCATTGCATTGTGTTTTCATAAAACCGTGTTTAAACGTGCTTTGTGTCTTTTAAATATTTTGTGGAAATTTATTGTTGTGGAACTGAGTTTGTGATTGCCTGCACTTTAGAGACACTAAGCTTAATAGCTGACTCCCCTTAGTTATTGTTTCACATTCTCATACATAGGCTTTCGGTACTTTGAGGACCACAATTTATCAGATTTATTTCAGTTTCAAGTATGGATATTTTGGATTTAGAAAATTATTTTATTTTAGTTATTATTTTGGGATTTATGTAATTTCGATTACTTATACATTTATTTGGGATTTTTCAACTGTTTTAGCATTCATGAGAATTTTTATTTGGATATTTGAATAATTTATTTTACGATGTTTTTATTTATACGGACGTGTTTTTAAAAAAATTGAACTTATTGTGAAACGACATCATTTCAATAAATAACCTAAATTTTGATTTCTCTAAACCTAATAATCTTACTTGAGGGGCAACTTTTCAACCCGACTTCCTAAATTCGGCCCATAACCCTTGGGTGGGGTTTAGGGGGTTTATATGATGCCGAACTCCTCTAAGTTGGTCCGAACTCGGAGATAACAAGGTGTTAGGCCCACAATTGCTTTGGGAAACCGAAGAACAAGTTCAAATCATTCACTCTCGATTGAAGCAAGCTTTCGATATACAAAATTCATACGTTGATCTGAAGCGTAGGGACATCCAGTATGAAGTTGGAGATAAAATCTTCCTTAAAGTCTCCCCGTGGGAGAAAGTATTCCGGTTCGGCAAAAGAGGAAAGCTATGTCCTTGGTTTATCGGACCATTTGAAGTTATCGAAAGAATTGGTCTTGTGGCTTATCGACTCGCACTTCCTCCTGAGGTCGATAAAATTCACAATGTCTTCCATGTCTCAATGCTACGATGATATCAATTTGATCCGTCTCACATTCTTGAGCCAGAAGAAGTTGAACTTAATCTCGACCTTTCATATAAAGAAGAGCCTATCCAAATTCTTGATCGGGAAGTTAAAAGACTTCGAAACAAGAACATTTCTCTCGTTAAAGTTCTGTGGAGAAACCACAAAGTCGAAGAAGCAACATGGGAACCCGAGGATACGATGCAAAAGCAATATCCTCATCTATTCAATTCAGGTAAATTCGAGGGCAAATTTATTTTAAGGAGGGAGGAGTTGTCACACCCTAGAAGAAATAATAATAAATAAAAAAGAGAAAAGTGGAAATTTAACTTATAATATGACACATAGCACTAGATCCTCTCTCAAATTAATGAACCATATATCTTTCATGCATTGAGCCTAAAAATATCAAAGAAGCATTAAAAGATGATTTTTGGATTTTGACCATGCAAGAAGAATTAAATCAATTTGAGAGAAGTAAAGTATGAATATTAGTTGAAAGGCCTAGTAATCAATCTACTATAGGAACTAAATGGGTCTTTAGGAATAAACTAGATGAGAGTGGTAACATAGTGAGAATCAAGGGTAGGTTTGTTGCTCAAGGTTACATTCAAGAAGAGAAAATTCATTTTGATGAAACATTTGCACTCGTAGCTAGAATGGAAGCTATTAGGATGCTTCTAGCATTTGAATGTTACCATGATTTCAAGCTTTTTCAAATGGATGTGAAAAGTGCTTTTCTAAATGGTTTTATAAATGAAGAAGTGTATGTTGAACAACCACCAGGTTTTGAGGATTCAAAATTTCTAAATCATGTTTTTAAATTAACCAAAGCTCATTATGGTTTAAAACAAGCTCCTAGACCTTGGTATGAAAGGCTTTCAAACTTTTTAATTAAAAAAGGTTTTGAAAAAGGCAAGGTGAACACTACACTTTTCATAAAAAGATATTGCAATGACATCTTAGTAGTGCAAATTTATGTTTATGATATCATTTTTGGTTCTACTAATGAATGTTATTGCAAAGAATTTTCTAAGCTAATGCAAGGTGAGTTTGAGATGAGCATGATGGGGGAGCTCTCATTCTTCTTGGGGCTCCAAATCAAACAAAGAAAGGATGGCACCTTCATAAATCAAGCAAAGTACGTGAATGGTATGCTCAAAAAGTTTGGCTTGGAGAATGTAAAGCTTCAAGCCACATCTATGAGCTCTTTTATAAAGCTTGACTAAGATGAAGGAGGTAAGTGTGTTGAATCTAAGCTTTATAGATATATGATAGGTTCTTTTCTTTACCTTACCGTAAGTATACCTGATATTATGTTTAGTGTTTGCTTGTGTGCTAGGTTTCAAGCTAGTCCTAGAGAATCACACTTAGTAGCCATTAAGAGAATTTTTAGATACCTTAGAGACACACCTAACTTAGGTCTTTAGTATCCTAAGGATTCTTCATTTAGCCTTTATGCTTATTCGGATGCAGATTATGGGGGCTGCAAGATAGATAGGAAAAGTACCTCCGAGACATGCCAATTCTTAGGTATAATGCTCGTATCTTGGTTCTCTAAGAAACAAAATAGTGTAGCCTTATCTACCATCGAAGCGGGGTACATATCCTTAGGAAGTTGTTGTGCTCAAGTCCTTTGGATGAAGCAACAACTCTTAGATTATGGTGTTCGAATAGAAGTCATACCCCTTAGGTGTGACAACACTAGTGCCATTTGTCTCACTAAGAATCCCATCCAACACTCTAAAACCAAACATATAGAAATTAGGCATCGTTTTATTAGAGACCATGTGTTGAAAAATGATGTTGTTCTAGAATATGTTGATACCTTGAACCAATTAGCGGATATATTTACCAAACCTTTAGATAAAGAGTGTTTTTGGACCCTTAGGAGAGAGTTAGGTTTAACTATCCTTTCTTGACCCCTTTAGGTCCCAAATGGTCAAAATTTTACTTGAAATTGGTTGATATTCATGCTTTTGTTAATTTGCCTCTTTTTGCTTCTATGCATGTTGCTAGGGGGACTATGAATTAATTTTAGTCATTAACTCTTGTTCACATGCCATTCACATGTCATTCACGGCTAAAAGCGTATCGATACGGGTCCGTCAAGGGAAGTGATACAGGTTAAACTGTATCGATACGATATTGAAATTGAATTAAAATTTAGGGCAAGGCGTATCAATACGCTCTACAAGCGTACCAATACAGTATCGACAGAAAGTTAAAATTGGGCTCTTAAATGTGAAATCACTTTTAAACAAAACTTCCCCTCTTTTTCTCTAAAAACCCTAGCCACAAATACCTATAAAAACCCCTCAATCTCTCAAATATTTTACATCAAACTTCAAATTCTTTAGGGTTTTTCATCAACACATCATAGCCAAGCTTTGTTAGCAATCTTGTGCATTCACATCAACCCATTCATCCATTCTAATAAATCAAGGTAAACTTTTTCCCTTTTTTCTTTTTAATTTTCGTTTGTTTTTATTAGTTTTTGTTGCGTGTAAAAGAGTCTATCGCAATTGTAGTGCAAGTGTACACGACGCAAGTAGTAAGTGATACGAAGTATCGGATATCGTCTCCACAGGGATTGGGCTAATAGCTTCACCTTATTTCACTGCACGAAGTAAAGAAAATATTTAAGAGAATTGTCGCGAAAATAATAAGGAAAAACGTAAATAAAAGAGTTGGAATATCAAGATAGAGAGAATGGGCTGGTATTGAATTGCTCGGTAGTGCAGGTATTGCAATGCTTAGGAACTCCAGTTCTGTCGTCGCGCCTGTCGCGGCAGCACCTGTCGCGGCAGCTGTCCGTTGGTCGTCGCGGCAACAAACTCACCAACTCAGTACTTCAAGTTTGGCAAGAATCCCATATCTGCCTTGGCCTATCCCTAGGTCCAAGTCTGTCGATGATCACGTCTTTGATGATACCTCCCGGCGTGAATCGAAGGATGAACACCGATGTGTATGAATTCTTATTTAGCCACTTAACCTTTCCCTATCCCTAGGCACAAGATAGTTCAACTATAAACTAGAGAACTTGCTCTTATTTCTTTCGTATACTTAACTCTCCCGATGCTAAGTAAATGGATAACCTCACAAGGCTCTCCCGATGCTCTTGCAAGATATTAATAACCAAAATAAGAGAACTTGAAGTTTATTTTATTGAACTTGGAAAATCCTAAAACAAAACAACCCTTGCAACTACTCTACAAATCAACCTGTGGCCCTAGGGGTTTTTAGAACATATCGACGGTGGGTAAACGGCGGAGGGGTTTGGTTGTCGATTATGGGGTATGATGCCTCCTAGGTTAAAATCTATGCCCTTATATAAGCTTTGGGCTCATGTATTCTAAGATAACAAGGATTACAACTTTAATTAAAAGTAAGATTCTAATAAAGACTTAATCTCCAAGGATCCTACTTTTCAGCCGCCCTCCTTGTTTCTTGGGATTTCCTCTCCTTAAGCTTTGGCTTGACATATCTTTTGATCTGGGGCTTGGAAAAATATATGGTTTTCACACGACAGACGAGCATAATTTTCTCTATCTATCGAGGTCCACTTTGCTTTTTCTCCACTAACTTGCTGTTGTCCTCTGCTGTCACGGCAGATCCATGGCAGCATCGTCCTCATCGTCTGCTTGTCCAGTTCAGCTTTCCTGCTTCTCTGCCCTGCGCCCGCCTTCTCTATCTACCATGGCAGCAACCTGCAAAATAAGCCATCTTTTAGTAGAATCCGTGCCTTTAATATATTTGTGATGTTTTGCTGTAAACTAACCTAAATGCAATGCAATGATGCTTGAATGCAGCAGAAATATGGGTTAAAAAGGGTGTAAATAATAGAACTTTTACACACTCAACACACCCCCAAACTCAAGTTTTTGCTTGCCCTCAAGCAATTAAGACCTAAAAGAAAAATGAATATTTTTGTGTTGGCTTTCAAACAGTGAACTGTCCCTTACTCGTCGCTCATTCTCTGTGGCGGCAGCAACCTGTCGGAAAGATTAGGATCTGTCCGGAATCTCACTATAGTCCTCGTGCAGTGTGTGCATGCTTGTGAACAGTTATATGCTAAAACTCTCTTAGTTTCACTAGAATATTCAACTTTTTAACTCGAATTTTTATGCCAAAGTTTATTTTCTTGAAGACACATTTTCATGCTTCTTTTCTTCTATTTTCAAGCTAAGTTTTACTAGAGCCAGTTTTGGGCACCTCTAGTTAGCTTCCTAGAGCCGGTTTCGGGCACCTCTAGGTTTTTGAGTTTCTTTTGCTAAACTTCTTTCCTAGAGCCAATGTTAGGCACCTCTAGGGGCTATTCATGTACTAAGCATCCTATTCTAGTTTGGCTAAAAGAAATCTAAGCAATATAACATTCACAATGGTGTTTAAGTTTTTCAGAACTATAGAAAGGTTCTAAACTTCTTCTTAAACTGTCCTAAAGATGCTGCCACGACAGAGCTATCATGACAGGTAAGTTTTACTTCACAGTTTTAAGCCAACAGTTTTTTTTAGTCTTTTCTGATTTTTTTTAGAACTTAATTAAAAGACACAACAATTAATTATAGATGTACTAAGACTCCATTAGAATGGAGGGTTGCCACCCCCAAACTCGAGGGTTGCATTGCCCTCAATGCAAATGACAGATAAAATGAAGGCAGGTACATCACAAAATATATATTAAGCAGGCAGCAATAAAAAGAAAATAAAAGACTTAGATTTTAATCGCTGTCTTCACTGCTGCTGCTGATACGGATCTGGTGGCGGCGTCTGGGTGGTGGGGCAGGCTGGGCAAGTTGCTCCACGACCTGGATGTCTGAGCTGTTGCCGCTATCCCAAGTGCTGGTGGTGGTGGTGCTGGCCTTGGGCATTAGCTTTCTGTCAGCCACGTGTTTCTGCCTCTTGACAGGCGTGAATTACTTCTCCAAATTCCTCCTAATAGGAGGTTCTGCCTCGTTGTCATTTGAGGCTGGTCGCTTCGTTCCTCAGGCAGAGGTGTCGGCCGGAGGACTGCCAGCTGCCGTCGGGGCAGGTGATGGGGTGGAAGCAGCAGAATGTGCATGTGGGGAGGCAGGTGGTGTAGGTGTGTGGACAGGGTGGGGATGTGGAAATAGTGGGCAGGGGAAGTGTGGAAAACAATATCGGGATAATGTAAAGTGTTGGTAATGAAATTTACCGTTGAATTGGTGAAATCCCTGATTAATGTCATCAGCCCCATCTGTCTGTCTTCCACCCGCTGTATGGCGGCAAGGATTTGGGCAGATTGGTCTGTCTGCGCGGCTGCTGCGGCAGGTTCAGGGGCAGGTTCCTCGGATGATTCTACTGGGGAGGCAGCCGGGTTGAAGGAGGAGAGGGGGGTTGCGACTATCAGCTCCATGAGGCTATTAATGTTGTTATCGGTCCAGCCTCGTCCTTGGACCAGTTTATCGGTGGTGGCCTCTGGGACAGCAGCGCAGCGGCAGAGAGATGTGATCATGAATGGTAGGCAGAGGCGGGAGGTTGATCGATGTGTGCAATCCAAGACGTTGTCCCTCATATAGCGGCCCACGTTGATAGGCCGGTCGTTCATGATCGAATGAATGAGGGCGAGCCTCTGCTGGTCCATCGTCGTGTGATGGGAGGACGGCAGGATACGCTTCTTGATGAAAGCGTTCCATAGCTTGGCTTCTGGAAGCAGCTGCCCCCTTTTGACAGAGTTGGGGTTCTTTTTGCTCGTGTTCCACTCTGTTCCTTCTTCTGTCACCTCTGCCATGACAGCACCGTAGGCGGCAGAGTAGAGGGTGTCCAAAAATTGCTGATGGGCATCGTCGTTGGGACCAAAATAGAGGCCATACATATGGTTGATACTATCGGCTGTGAATGGTACCTCTACCCCTCGGACAGTCACTGATGTTGCTGTCCTGCTGTCGATGGCAGCATAGAACTCCCTCACCAGCGTGTCATTCAATTCTGCTGGTTGTTGTGCGAACTGCTCCCATAGTTGAGCTCTTATTGCCATCGCGATGAATGGTCGGAGCCCCATGTTTGCTGCCTTTCGGACGTAGATGAATCTTCTTTCCTCTCATAATTCCTTGGTTGCGAAAGACTGCGGGGTGGGTGCTGCTGCTGAAGAGGTTGAAGCAGCACTGCGGCGGGTACGTCTGGAAGACATATTAGTTGCAAGGGTTGTGAAAGTAAAGAAAACAAATAAAAACGAGAGGAGAAAGCAAGTAAGAATAAGCAGAAGTGAGGAAAATGAAAATGAAAACGGGGTTTTATAGCGGTAGAGTTGCTGCCCGTTTAATGCTTTAACGGCAGACGTGAATAACGGGGCGACTGTTGGGTTTTGGCGTGTTTGACGCGTCTGACACGCATTTATGCGTCTGTTACGCATATGTCACACGCTTCTGCGTCTGCCGTGTCAGTCTGTTGACAGCCTGTCTTATCCGTGTCTGCGGCGGCAGCTGGAACGACAGGCATCAATAAATAGGCTATGTTGGGCTAATGGATGGATGGTGGGCTTGGGTCACTTCTCCTTTTGTTCTTGACTCCTTTATTACCTAAAAACAGAAAAATATAAAAACATTATTCGAATAAAATAAACCATATTTCCTAATAAATAATAAAAATAAATAAATAAAAATAAAATTTAGGTTAAATTAGGGATGCCTTGTAGGGCATCTCCTAAGGTAACCACTTCCTGTATTCCTGGGGCTTTAGTCCCCTGATAATGCTTAAGGCGCTGTCCATTGACTTTGAATTGGTGTCCGTCTTTTAATGATCGGATTGTGATGGCACCATGGGGAAAAACTTGTACCACTTGGAACGGGCCAGACCATCTAGGCTTTAGCTTTCCTGGGAAGAGTTTCAGTCTAGAATTGAACAACAACACAAGCTGCCCTGGGCAGAACTGTCGTGGCAGCAGCTTCCTGTCGTGCCACTTCTTAGTTTTCTCCTTGTAAATTCTTGCATTTTCGTAGGCCATTGTCTGTATTTCTTCGATTTCGTTCAGATCTAAGAGCCTTTTCTGACCTGCCTTTTCCAAGTCTATATTCACTGCCTTGATTGCCCAGTATGCTTTGTGCTCTATCTCGACAAGCAGATGACATGTTTTTCCATAAATCAGTCGGTATGGAGACATGCCCAATGGAGTCTTAAAAGCTGTCCTATATGCCCATAATGCATCATTTAGAAGTAAAGACCAATCTTCCCTAGTTGGCTTAACCATCTTCTCAAGAATGTTCTTAACTTCCCTATTGGATATCTCAGCTTGTCCATTGGTCTGTGGGTGGTATGCTGTCGCGATCCTGTGCTTGACACCATATTTCTTCAAGGCGGCAGCAATAACCCTATTGTCAAAATGACTCCCTTCATCACTGATAATCGCCTTAGGGATGCCAAATCTAGAAAAAATGTTTTTGTGCAAAAACTTTTGGACTATCTTGGCATCATTATTTTGAGTGGCGATGGCTTCAACCCACTTAGAGACATAATCCACTGCTAGGAGGATGTATAAATTTCCACATGAAGATGGAAAAGGTCCCATAAAATCAATCCCCCAAACGTCAAAGATCTCGACTTCTAGAATGTTCTGCAGTGGCATCTCGTTTCTCCTCGAGATGTTACCTGTCCGCTGGCACCTGTCACAGTTCTTGTAAAAGTCCTGTGCATCTTTATATAGTGTCGGCCAGTAGAACCCTGACTGCAGCACCTTGGCAGCAGTTTTGTTGCCTCCTAAGTCACCTCCATATTGTGAAGCATGGCAGTGATGGAGAATGTCTTCTTGTTCTTCTTGTGTTACACACCTCCTTATGACTTGATCTGCACATAGTTTGAAAAGAAGAGGTTCGTCCCAATAATAATGCTTAACATCATTTTGGAACCTCTTCCTGGCTTGATAATTAAGATCAGAAGGAAGTATTCCGCTAACTATAAAATTAACGAAATCAGCATACCAGGGGAGTTCAGAAGACTTACCTGCCGCCATGACTGTTGCGGCAGCGATTGCGGCAGCAAAGAGCTGCTCATCTGGGAAGGTCTCCAGTATGTTTGTCTCATCTATTGGCAGACTCTGTCCCTTCTCCAACCTTGACAAGTGGTCTGCCACCTGATTTTCTGTCCCTTTTTTGTCTTGATCTCAAGGTCGAATTCTTGTAATAGCAAGATCCACCATATCAATCTAGGCTTTGCATCCTTCTTTGCAAACATATATTTTAGGGCAGAATGGTCTGTGTGCACTATCACCTTCGTCCCAAGTATGTAAGAAAGAAACTTGTCAATGGAGAATACCACAGCTAATAACTCCTTTTCTGTGGTGGTGTAATTCACTTGGGCGTCATTCAATGTCTTGCTGGCATAGTATATAACATGAAACAGCTTATCTCTGCGCTGCCCAAGTGCTTCCCCGACAGCATAGTCACTAGCATCACACATAATTTCAAATGGCTGTGTCCAGTCTGGTGGCTGTACTATGGGGGCTGTTACCAGTTTTTCTTTCAGAACCTTGAATGCTTCAGTACATTCATCATTAAAGTCAAAGGGTCGGTTCTGCTCTAAGAGATGGCATAGGGGCTTGGTGATTTTTGAGAAATTTGCAATAAATCTTCGATAAAAACCAGCATGCCCTAAGAAACTTCTAATGCCTTTGACTGTGGTCGGTGGCGGCAGCTTCTCTATGACTTCTATCTTGGCCCTGTCGACTTCTATCCCACGGCAGCTAATCTTATGGCCGAGGACTATCCCTTCATCCACCATAAAGTGGCATTTTTCCCAATTCAATACAAGATTAGTTTTTTCACATCTTTCAAGTACCTTTTGTAGATTGCCGAGGCAGCTCTCAAAATTGTCTCCAAAGACGGAAAAATCATCCATAAATATCTCAAGGAAGTCCTCTACCATGTCGGAGAATATAGCCATGATGCACCTTTGGAAAGTGGCGGGTGCATTACATAATCCAAACGGCATTCTCCTAAAAGCATATGTTCCGTAGGGGCATGTGAAAGTCGTCTTTTCTTGATCCTCTGGTGCAATAGCAATTTGATTGTAACCTGAATAACCATCAAGGAAACAATAGTAAGGTTTTCCCGCTAATCTATCAAGCATTTGATCAATAAAGGGTAAAGGAAAATGGTCTTTTCGGGTAGCTTTGTTAACCTTCCGATAGTCCATACAAACCCTTCAAACAGTCACAGTCCTGGTTGGGATTAACTCATTGTTCTCATTGGTTACTACGATCATTCCTCCTTTCTTTGGAACACATTGCACCGGGCTCACCCATTTGCTGTCGGAGATGGCGTAAATAATACCAGCATCTAACCACTTGATTATCTCTTTATGCACCACCTCTTTCATCGCATGGTTTAGCCGCCTTTGGGCATCAATAGTCGGCTTATGATCTTCCTCTAGAAGGATTTTGTGCATGCATAATGCAGACTAATGCCTTGTATGTCTACTATCGTCCATCCAATCGCCTTTTTGTGCTGCCTTAGCATGCCGATGAGCTGTCGTTCCTGTTCCTGCGGCAGCTTAGAAGAGATGATTACGGGTAACGTATCATTTGAACCAAGAAAAGCATATTTAAGCTGCCCTGGCAGGGGCTTCAGTTCTAAGGCAGGTGGTTCAATAGTAGATGGCTTTTGGATTAAATGGTTATCCGAAGTATAATTCAAAGGTTCGAATAACTTACCTGGACGATGGCCTAACCAGTTTACCTCCTCCTGACCTTCAGTATCAGATGCATCGGATTCAGAGGAGTTTATGTCGTCGGTGCTGTCGCCGTTGCTGTCGTGACAGTCCTGTAGGTGGCTGCCGCGGCAGTGACCAAATTTAATATCGTGACAGCCCGACCTGGTGCAGGGTTGATCAAGGGTAACATCAATGATAGCCTTGCATTCCTCGTCCACATCAGCATGTTTCATCGCTTGGAGAACATTCAACTTAATCTCTTGATCGTTCACTCGCATGGTGAGTTCTCCTTTCTCCACATCAATCAGTGATCTTCACATGGCTAAGAAGGGTCGCCCAAGGATGACTGGTGCATTTTCGTCTGCCTCACAATCTAAAACAAGAAAGTCAGCAGGAAAAATAAACTTATCCACTCTTACCAGAATATCTTCAATTTTTCCCTCTAGATGAACGTAAGAGCGGTATGCCAGCTGCAGAGTTACTGTCGTGGGCCGCGCCTTTCCAATACCTAATTTCTGAAAAACAGACTTTGGCATTAGATTAACACTAGCACCAAGATCACAAAGTGCCTTACCCACAAATTTATTGCCGATTACGCAAGGTATGATGAAGCTCCCCGGATCCTTCTTTTTCTAGGGTGGCTACCGATGAAGAATGCTCATGCAACCTTCTGTCATCTTTACCGTTTCAAACTCCCCAAGTTTAGATTTTTTCGACATAACATCCTTGAGAAATTTAGCATAACCGGGCATCTCCCTAACGGCATCTAACAGCGGAATATTAATATGAACCTGCTTAAAAATATCATAAATCTTTTTAAGTTGAGATTCTTGCTTAGCTTGCTGTATCCGTTGAGGAAAATGTGGTGGGGGACGATAATCAGCAATACGTCCTTCCCACTGCATACGAATCTGAGGAGGTTTGGGTTCATCAATTTTCTCCTCTGTTGCTTCTGCTGTCGTGACAGGCTCACCGGCAGCAGTCTGTTTATCACCTGTCGGGGCAGCTTCCTCGGCAGGTTTATCCAAGGCAGGTTCCTTTACTGTTTCAGCTTCTTTTTTCGGCCCTAGTAGTTTCTTCCCACTCCTAGTAGTAATTGCCTTACATTGCTCATGTGTGGACGGTCTAGCATTTTCAGTATTGCTAGGGAATCCTCCATTCTACCTTGGCTTTATATGTTGGGAAACCTGACCCATTTGCGTCTCTAGAGATTTCAAAGTAGCTTCATGATTTGTCATCCTCATCTCTGTTTTATCCATGAAATTCTCTGTCTTCTTGACAAACTGATTCATATTCTCAATATAAGTACCGGTCTGAGACATAAAGGTGGCCAGAGTCTGTTCCAATATACTGCTCGTGGCAGCTGGTTGCTGCTGTTGCTGCTGCGGCGGCAGTTGCTGTCGCGTTAGCAATCTAGGTCCTCCCTGATTCTGATTATGTGTTTGCGGATTCAGGGCATTGTTAGGATTACTCCAGGAAAATTTGGGATCCTTTCTCCAATTGGGATTATAATTGTTGGAATTGTAATTCGGCTTGTAATTTCCAACATATTTTCCCTCTTCTACTTGTATTGGGCACTCATCCCGACTATGATTCCCCTCACAGATATCACATACTTCCTCAACAGCAAATCCTTGTAATCCATCATCATTCAATAACCTTTTCATTGCTTTAGTAAGGAATGCTACCTGTGATTTCATAGTGTTGTCGGCCTCATAGTCCTTGATAGCAAGTACCCGTTTACCCCCTCTTCTTGTAGTCGGAAACTGCTCCTCATTCTTAGCCAGATTTTTCAAAACTTGTAATGCCTCGTCCGGATCTTTATCCAATAATAGTCCATTTGCTGCAGAATCAATCTGAATACGAGTTTGTAAGTTGGCAGCATTATAGAACTTAGTTACCTAATTCCAGACAGGGAATCAATGCATTGGGCAGTTCCGAAGAAGAGTAGTAAATCTGTCCCAGGCCTCGTGCATCGGCTCGTCATCTTCCTGTTGAAAAGTAGCAATTTCATTACGTAATCGCTCAGATAAATGCGAAGGATTAAAACGAGATAAGAATTCACGAGATAAATCTGCCCAAGTTACGATTGAACCCGGCGTAAGTTTATTCCACCAAGTTTTAGCTCTGTCCCTCAATGAATGGGGAAATAACCGAAGCCTCAGTATCTCCGGATTAACTCCTGGCAGTCTAAACGAACCACAGATCTCCTGGAACGTCTTGAGATGCTCTCTAGCATCCTCTGTCACAGCACCACTAAACTGCCCGACATTGTTGATCATACTAAACATGACAGGTTTAAGCTCGAAGTTATCAACTTCAATATCCGGCAGCGTGGTCTCCAGCTCTACATGATCGTTCAACATGTAGTCACGGCAGGACCGTCGTCCATCTGTTGTAGGCGGGTCGCCGACAGGCGGTATACCTCCACCGGCGGGCGGATTACGGGCCATCTGCTCTAGCTGTTCCTCAAGGTACTCGTTCCTGGCTAAAAGGTGGCGAAGTTGTTTCTTGAGATTGAAGGAACATTCGATTTCCGGATCTAATTTATATTCAGGATCTTCACCTCTTTTAGATCTGCGCATAAACAAGAAAACCTCGTGAAAAGCAAGAGTTGAAAGTACTAACGAAAAATAGAAAAAGAAAAATTAAAAGAAAAACAAAAACAAAAACAAAAAGTGCAATAAAAGAAAGGTGTAGTTATGTTGCCAATCCCCGGCAACGGCGCCAAAAACTTGTTGCGTGTAAAAGAGTCTATCGCAATTGTAGTGCAAGTGTACACGACACAAGTAGTAAGTGATACGAAGTATCAGATATCGTCTCCACAAGGATTGGGCTAATAGCTTCACCTTATTTCACTGCACGAAGTAAAGAAAATATTTAAGAGAATTGTCACGAAAATAATAAGGAAAACGTAAATAAAAGAGTTGGAATATCAAGATAGAGAGAATGGGCTGGTATTGAATTGCTCGGTAGTGCAGGTATTGCAATGCTTAGGAACTCCAGTTCTGTCGTCGCGCCTGTCGCGGCAGCACCTGTCGCAGCAGCTGTCCGTTGGTCGTCGCGGCAGCAAACTCACCAACTCATTACTTCAAGTTTGGCAAGAATCCCAGATCTGCCTTGGCCTATCCCTAGGTCCAAGTCTGTCGATGATCACGTCTTTGATGATACCTCCCGGCGTGAATCGAAGGATGAACACCGATGTGTATGAATTCTTCTTTAGCCACTTAACCTTGCCCTATCCCTAGGCACAAGATAGTTCAACTATAAACTAGAGAACTTGCTCTTATTTCTTTCGTATACTTAACTCTCCCGATGCTAAGTAAATGGATAACCTCACAAGGCTCTCCCGATGCTCTTGCAAGATATTAATAACCAAAATAAGAGAACTTGAAGTTTATTTTATTGAACTTGGAAAATCCTAAAACAAAACAACCCTTGCAACTACTTTACAAATCAACTCGTGGCCCTAGGGGGTTTTTAGAACATATCGACGGCGGGTAAACGGCGGAGGGGTTTGGTTGTCGGCTATGGGGTATGATGCCTCCTAGGTTAAAATCTATGCCCTTATATAAGCTTTGGGCTCAAGTATTCTAAGATAACAAGGATTACAACTTTAATTAAAAGTAAGATTCTAATAAAGACTTAATCTCCAAGGATCCTACTTTTCAGCCGCCCTCCTTGTTTCTTGGGATTTCCTCTCCTTGAGCTTTGGCTTGACATATCTTTTGATCCGGGGCTTGGAAAAATATATGGTTTTCACACGACAGACGAGCATAATTTTCTCTATCTATCGAGGTCCACTTTGCTTTTTCTCCACTAACTTGCTGTCGTCCTCTGCTGTCACGGCAGCTCCATGGCAGCATCGTCCTCATCGTCTGCTTGTCCAGTTCAGCTTTCCTGCTTCTCTGCCCTGCGCCCACCTTCTCTGTCTACCATGGCAGCAACCTACAAAATAAGCCATCTTTTAGTAGAATCCGTGCCTTTAATATATTTGTGATGTTTTGCTGTAAACTAACCTAAATGCAATGCAATGATGCTTGAATGCAGCAGAAATATGGGTTAAAAAGGGTGTAAATAATAGAACTTTTACACACTCAACAGTTTTTTCACTTAATTTTTGTATAAAACATATATATGTGATATGGGTTTTCAAGTTTTTACAAAAGTTTTTCAAAATCCTAAATTTTTTCATTCGAATATAATTTTATATTGTATTTTTTTTTTGAAAACTTTTTAATCAATCTTTTCTTTTATACCTATATATATTTTTAACATTAGATTTATTTTTCAATACCTTGAATTATTGGAATTTATTGTTAGATTGAATAAGATGTTAATTGCATACATATTCGAATTGTTTTGATGTTTTCAGGATTATGGCACCCAAAATGAAAGCGAAACGATTCTTAGCCTCTACTTCTGATCCTATCGAGGACGATGAGGGTAATCCTAAACCAAATCTCCCTGACATAATCCTAACGTAGTTTTCCAAACCCTTCGGATGTGTCACGTTATAAACTTTTTCAAGGTTTTACTCTTAGGGAAGAACGTGTCACGTCTACTCCTTTTTTAAACTCTGAACGCTTTAAATTTTCATACCTTCCTTTGATTCGACAATGGAAATTTATAAACTTCTTGAACCTTCCTCATGTTTTATATCGAAATTTTGTCACAATTTTCTTTTCCAATGTCATATGCATTCATAATGAAATGAGAGAACACGTTGTTGCTATACAGTCTCATCTTATGGGCACAACTTTTCAAATCGATCAAGATGTTCTTTACAAAGCTTTTGGTTTTGAAAATATAGGGATTGATGATGAGAATTCCTTAGGTCATGGTCCTCTAGGTTCAGTCAATATGTTAAATGCTCATGATTGTATTCTTCATATCATTATTACATGGTTTTTTCGTCCCTCGGGTGGAAATTTTTCATCTATCCGTTAAGTTGACGATTTTTGGCTTAGGTGTTTCGTGAGGGTAAGCACCCTAATCTTTGTCAAATCATGTTCGCCGACCTTATTTACTTAGCTCAATACCGTCACACTGATCAAGTAAAGTCCTTTTACTATTCTACGGTGTTGAGTCACTTGTTCCATTCCCTTAAGATCGATTGCACCCATGACTATCCCGAACCCCTTGGCCAACCTATTGATGAGTGTTCCCTCTCTCGTGCTCACTTTGCCTATGCCAAGAATGAATGGGTTCATGTCCCTCGAGCTCCTCGACAAGATGCTCAAGCTGAAGCTCCAAAAGCTCCTCAAGGCTCTCAAGGTGCTCCTATTGCTTCCACGTTCATGGACAATCTCATGACATTCCTTAATGAAAAATTCACAAACATGGAAGCCGATTTTGCAGCCATTGACACTCGATTCACATCATTGGAAGATTGAGTCAAGGGTCTTGATACTTGCTTCACATCTTTGGAGGATCAAGTCAAAGCCATAGCTCTTCAACAAAACTCCATGGATGTCTCTCTCACCGCTTTCAATAGTGCTTGGCTCAATCAATCTATGAGGCATCAACCGAGTCTAGATGATGAGGACGAAGATGACGATGATGGTGGGAACGACTAGTTATGCATACCATCACATATCATTTAGTTTCATTGTTTATGCATCTATCTTTTAGAACTCTATGCTTTTCTTTATGTTATTAGGATTTGAGTTTGGATTTATGACTTTGAACTATTTGTTACTTTTAAATTCTAATGTTTGCAATTGATTCAGTAATATTTTGTGGCTATTATCCTACCTTGTGCTTTTATGTTTGATCCAACAAAAGGGGAGAAGTATTATATAGAGCCAAGTTTGAAAACTTGAAACTTAAATTTGAAAACCTATCTTAAATTAAGGGGGAGTAAGCTTTTCAAATGTTTCAAAACTTAAAAATTTATATTTGGTTTTGTTATATCAAAAGGGGGAGATTGTGAAACCAAATTTGATTTTGATATAACAATTTAACTTATGGACTAAATTGTAAAACAATAAATTTTTAAGTATTTTCAAAGACTCACATTTTAACAAGCCATTTTGAACCAAACACTATTTCAAGTCAAAACATATTAAAAGGTTCAATTTTCACTAAGTCTTTTCTTAAGTTTTCAAGCCAAACATCAACAAAATGTCAGGCATATTGATACCCTTATGCGTATCAATACGGTTTTTCAACACTGGAATTTTAATCGTTCATAGCGTACCAATACGGTCTAATCCCGTATCGATACGACATTCATTTGGGCAAGACTTTAAGCTATAGCGTATCGATACGCATCAGAACCGTATCGATATTGTTTCTTTTTTAAATAGTATTTTGCTATAGTGTATCGATACGGCATGTCACTGTATCGATACGATATACTGACCTTTGCAAAATCCTTACATTTAATTTTTGAATGTTGGCTTGTCAGTTAATTGGAATCCAAAATTTTAAATGACCGTTGAACGGTATCGATACGCGAAGGGAGCATACCGATACACTTTCTATCAAAACTTAACTCATGATTCCAGTGAGCAAAATTCGTATCGATACAGCTAACCGTATCGATACACCCCTTAATATCGTACCGATACGCCCTTCAAGCGTATCGACACACCCTATTTTTAACTCACAACGACTCTTTCTTATTTAAGGCATGTACCGATACGCCCACGAGGCGTGCCGATACGGTTGGTTGTTGAGTAGCATTTATTGTGGGAAATTGCAGCCCAACGGCTCTATTGATGATCTCAACCACCCAAATGGCTAGAAATCAATGCAAGGGTATAAAAACATGTCTCAAATGCTACATCAACAACTATTGAACCTACAAGCAACATCAAAGCACTCAAATCCAAACCTTGTTCTTTTTAGAGTCAAATATTTGTACCCAACTCCATTGTGATTTTCATTGTAATTTTCATTGTGAGATTGGGGAGTGTTTGATTGTAATTGGGTAAACATCATCCTTAGAGAGGCATTTGTAAAGTTTACCAAAACCTTTCTTTGTAAGAGTGAGCGGATTAAGCTTTGGGTAGAAAGTTTGATCAAAATTGTAAGGTTTCCTCCTCATCCAAGAAAAATGGAAGAATCAATTAGTAGATTGGTTGAAAATCCTTTGTGGGAGCTAAGGTAGTGGATGTAGAGTTCATTGGAGAACTTGAACCACTCTAATTGCCTTGTGTTCAATTTTTATTCTTCCAATTTCCACCTTTAAAATTTTTATCATCAATTCACCCCTCTTGGCCATTTGCAATTGTTTGATCAACTCAACAAAACTAAACATGAATTTAACTAGAAAAAAACACCCCCAAACTCAAGAGAATCATTGCCCTTAAAAATAAAATAAAATGCAAATGAGTTAGTCGAAAAGTTCGTCACCTTGAATGTTAGTTTCCTTCGGATCGTTTGCTTGATTCTTTTTCTGGTCCGCGGTGGTCAAATGCTTGTGGATGGTACTGCATGAACAACAATTGTTGGGCCTCCATTTGCTCCAATCGGTGTGTCAAGGGGGGAGTATTGCTTTCATTTGATCCATGTTTACCGAAGTAGAGTCAGTTGTCTGGGCATCAGGACTTTCCGAGGCAATTTTGCTTGCCTGGGCAGTGGTCGGTGCAGGGGATTTTCCTTAGCATGGTGGTTGTGAGTCTTGATGTGAAAAAAAAAGAAAACCTGGAAACTAATGATACTGAAGAAAGATAAAATATCTCCTGAATTTTTGAAAATAATAATAAAAAATTAATCAAAAATAAAATAAAGGTCCAAAAATTAAAAATTCTTAGAAAGAGCATTTTCATGCATCTTCTAAGGTTACTGCATATCTAAGAAAGCTTGAGGAGGGTCATTTTTTATACTTCTTATAGTCCGTTCGTACCCTCCATCGAGTGATAATATTGCCCAAAAAAGAGTTGGGCCAATGTGCTCACAGCTACTCCCTTTTGCGTTACCATGGTGGAGGTGTCTTTCCTCCGCATTCTCTTGTAGTCCGTGTATACTCTCCACCTTGCTACTATTCTTGAAGGCATGAATATATTAATAGAAAAATTCATATCAATACCCAACCATTTAATTATCTCAATCTCGTCGACCTCCATCATGGTTGGATGTAGCCTTTGTTGTCGTGGCAATTGCTGCTCAAGCTAATTTTCGTGGCAATCAGTTGCCAAAATTCGTTATTGTCAAGGGAAAACCAATTTCTGAAAAGCTTTACGAATCCACACATTTTTTTCCTTTTGGCCTCTCAAACATCTACATTAGTAGAGATTTCGATGGCTTCAAATCTACCAACATCGGTTTCTCAAGACATACCTGCAATGGACGATGTGAGTTTTTAAAGAATTAAAAAGGTTCAACCATTACCTGCTCATATTCCATTGGCAAAATATTGTCATCTTGTTGATTTTGCATATGGTCGTGCAATTACCGTGGAAAATGTAGGTAAGAGAAATCTTTATATTCTTGCTTCCGCATCAATGTTGTAACATTATGGGAATCAGATTCCTTAGAATTTGTTGTAGCATTTTTGTTCTCAGCCGCAATGAGTGTTGCCACGACATTGCTCTATTCAGGCTTCTCAATCTTTGTCGGGGCAATTGATTGCATAGGCTCATCATGTGTTGGGTAATCTCTCTTATTGGCATCATCTTGATTTTGAGGTTCTAGTTGTTCCCCACACATCGGGGACCTCTCTTCATATTGCTCCTTATCCTCCTGCCTTGGTAAGTCAATATCCCCATGACTTAATTGTTGGTACATTTTATCCATGGCAAATGTGAGTCTCCTTATTTGATCTATTGAATCGCTCATGAATGCATCCATCCTAGCCATCCTTGCTTCCAAAGAATTTGATAGCTCTTGATTGGATTCGATGAGAGATTCAGTTCTAGCCATGAAAGCTTGAAGCGTGTCCTCCAAGGATTTTGAATGCTCTTGAGGAGAACTACATTGTCATGGCATATCTTTTGCTACGACAAAACTATTATGGTAAAAAATTTGAGCTTTTTGATTATACCATGAAGGATTTTACCATTGTGTCCATCTTTTGTCCTCTTTGTAGCCATATGCATCGAGATTGTAAGGGCAATTTTCAAATACATAATGTTCTCCACAAAAAGTGCACGTGTTTTACACGGTATAGGCTCTTTGGGCTATTCTTGGTTGGTATAGGTAATCATCGGTGAATGCAAGAAATTAATGATTGGGTTGATTAAGGTTGTTTACTGAGGTGTATAAGAGCATCTAGAAAAGATAAAATGAGAAAAATTATGGCTGTTTACTGAGGTAAACTTCCCGGTTTACTTTAGTATTACCCGTGTGACCCAATCGGTTCGGTCTTTCGCCCAGAGCGAGTCGAGGGGATTACATTTGGTGGTATTAGAGCCAGGTTACGAAAGAATAGGATGATGGTAGGTTATTGGTATGTTGACGTGATGTAATTCTAAGTGAATGATGTTGTTTGCTTTGCACGGTGATGGTTATAATCATGTTGTTGTTGAACAAATGATATTAATGCCATGCATGATGGTTGTGATGCATGTGTTAATTGTTATATGTGTGTTGTGGTGGATTCAGTCATGTTGATTGTTATGCGTGGTGATTGATTTATGCATGTTGATTGGGATATGCTATGTGGAGTAAGTCTTTGAAAGATCAGGATGTTGGTAATCTAGTATGGTGATGTTGAAAAACGAAACATGTTGTTTGTTATGCATGGTGTTTGTGATATGTGCTTTGATTGTTTCATGTTATGATTGGGGAAAGTCGGGATACCCATTGCCTTATTACTATATGTAAAGTGTTTTAAATTGACTTGGAAGTCTTGGATCCTTGCTCAAAGCTGGCCTAAATGTTTTGTTTTGTTAAGTTTATTATCATGCCGTAATTATAATAACACAATAAACCAAAAAGAGAGTAGCAATCTGGTATGATTGTTGTTGTCGTTGGGCAAGGAGTAGAGGAGTGTGTAATGTCTCCTGGGGGTTTGACACCCCGATGTAAGTACAACCTGTGTCAGTTGGGCCAGTTTTGGATGACATGGCGTCTAGGACATAGGCAATGTCAGGAACTTGAGAAGATGTTAATGTTGGAGTGCATGTGAATGCACTAGCTGTTAGACGATTGTCAGCTGGTGTTAGAACACTTACGAAATTTGGATGAAGTTGAGCTTGAGGATTGTCACCTGAGGTATCCATGGAGTGGATGGCCAGTACTAATAGGATTATGGAACAAATAGGGTATAATCAGGCCGAAGATTGAAAATGAGATGTATCTCGGTTGTGGAGAGATGTATGCAGTTGGTGGACAACTACGGTTGTGGGCGTGGAACTCGATGTTGTGACATGGGAGTTGTTTCGTGTAAAAGTGTCTATCGCAATGTAGTGCAAGTGTACACAACGCAAGTAGTAAAGTGATACGTAAGTATCGGATATCGTCTCCACAGTGACTGGGCTAATAGCTTCACCTTGGATTACTGCGCGAGAAGAAAAAGAATAGTTTAAATTGTTGTCACAAAAATAATAAAGAGAACTGGAATTTAAGATTAAAGAAATCAAGATAGAGAGAATGGGCCGGTATTAAATTGCTCAGTAGTGTAGGTGTTGCAAAGTCTAGAAATATATGCTCTGTCGTCGTCCCTGTCGCGGCATCGGTCTGTTGTTAGTCGCGGCAGCGATCACACAACTCTGCACTTCAAGCTTGGCAAGAATCCCTGCTATTCCTTGGCCTATCCCTAGGTCCAAGTGTGTCGATGAACATGTCTTTGATGATACCTCCCGCCGTGAATCGGGGGATGAACACCGATGTTGTTGAATTCTTCCTTAGCCACTTAACCTCGTCCTATCCCTAGGTATGAGATAGTACAACCATAAACTGGAGAACCCGTACTTATTCCTTCCGTATACTTAACTCTCCCGATATTAAGTAAATAGATAATCTCACAATGCTCTTCTAATACTCTTGCAAGATGTTGAAAACCAGAATAAGAAAACTTGAAGTCTATTTTATTGAACAGAAAATTGCTAAAACAAATGCAATCCTTGCAACTACTTTACAAATCAACCCGTGACCCTAGGGGAAGTTTAGAACATGATGAGAAGGGGAAAACGGCTAGGGTTTTGGGAAGAAGGCTAGAGATGAAGATATCCTTCCCTAGGTCGAATTACATGCCTTTATATAGGCCTTGGGTTCAAGTTTTCTAATATGGCAAGAATACAAGTTTAAACTAAAGTACAACTCTATTAAAAACTATATCTTCAGAAAATATATCTTTAATTCGTCCTTTTTTCTTGCTTGGAGTTTCTTCCTTGAACCTTGGGCTTGGCCTTCATTCTGATATAGGGCTTGGAAAAATATACGGGTGCTCCACGAGAGATGGGCTTAATTTTCTCTTTCTGTCGAGGCCTACTTTGCTTCTTCTCTTCACCACTGCTGTCATCCTTGGCTGCCACGGCAGCGGCCATGGCAGCGTTGTCCTCCTCGTCTGCATTCAAGTTCCATCTCTGCTTCTTCACTACCCAGCGTCTGCTTCTCCATCTGCTACAGCAGCTTCCTCCAAAAGCAACCAATTTCAGTAGAAACTGTGCCATTTAATATATTTGTGATGTATAAATGAAATCTAACCTAAATGCAATGAATTATGCTTGAATGTAGTAGAAATATGGGTTAAATAGGGGTAAATTATAAAACTTTTAAACACTCAACACACCCCCAAACTCAAGTTTTTTCTTGCCCTCAAGCAATTCAGACCTAAAAGAAAAACAAAATATTTTTGTTTGGCTTAAAACAGTGAACTTTCCCTTACCTACCATTCATTCCCTATTGTGAGCAACACCTCGTCGAATAATTCTGGATTCATCCGGAACCTTGCTATAATTCTCGTGTAGTGTGTGCATGCTTGTGAACAATTATATGCCAAGACTCCCTTAGTTTCACTAGAATAGTTAAGCCTCTAACTTGAATTTTTATGTCAAATTTCATCTTTTTGAAGGCAATTCTTATGCTTCTTTAGTTTTTATTCAAACTCGATTTTATTTTCTCAAGCTTAAGTTTGACTAGAGCCGGTTTCAGGCACCTCTAGCTAACTTCCTAGAGCCGGTTTCAGGCACATCTAGGTGTATTGGGTCTATTTTTCTTAACTTCTTTTCCTAGAGCCAGTGTTAGGCACCTCTAGGGGAAACTCAAGTGCCAAGCTTCCTATTCTAGTTTACTAGTAGAGTTCTAGGTAGTATAAAAGTCACAAATGGTGTTTAAGTTTTATAACTATAGTAAGGCTCTAAACTGCTCCTAAACTATCCGAAAGGCACTACCACGACAGAGGTTGTCACGGCAGGTAAGTTTAGTTCAAAGACTTAAGCCAAAAAAAATTCATTTTCATTTTTTTAAGAAAAAATAAACTAAGTAAAAGACACAATTTTTAAACTTAAAAGACTCCATTAATGGAGGGATGCCACCCCCAAACTCGAGGGTTGCATTGCCCTCAATGCAAATGACATATGAGATAAACAAAATACATCACAAAATATAAAAAAAAGGTAGACAACAAAATAAGATAAGAAACTTAAAATTTAGGCGATGTCGTTGCTACTGCTGCTGCTGAGCTGGATCTGCCGACGGGAAGTGACCTTCTTGGCTGGTGCTGGCTGGCGGATGGGGGAGGCAGATGTGAGGAGGTTTCTCCACTACCTAAACCTCGAAGCTGCTACTGCTCTCGTTGTTGCTGCTGCTACTGCCGCTATCTTATTTTCCCTTGTCTGCTACCATTTTCTGTCGCTTCTCTGGTGTGAACTCCTTGGACAAATTCCTCTTGAAAGAGGGCTCGTTGTCGGAGGCTGCCCAGATTTTAGAAGAAGAGAAACTAGCAATATACCTATCAAGGTCGTCTTCAGGCTCCTTTCTCTTGGTTCCTCGGGCAGAGGTGTCGGCTGTGCGGCTGCCTCCAGCAGCTGCTGTGGTAGGGGTCGGTGTGGAGGCAGCAGATGGTGGTTTAGGCGTGGCAGCAGGAGTAGGGGTATGGGCAAGGGTGGGGGCAGCAAAATATTGATTTGGGAAGGTAGGGAACACAGCATCGGGGAAATTAAGAGAGGTTTGAATAAAGTGTACCGTGGCAGTGGTGAAGTCTCGGATGAAGCTCATGAGGTCGAGCTGCCGTTCCTCCAGTTTTTGTATGGCATTAAGGATCTGGGAGGAGGTGTCAGCTGGAGGTGCTGCTGCTGTAGGCTGCCTGGTTTCTGTGGCAGCAGGCTCGATGTCGGTGGGTTCTGTCGGCTCTGCTGCTGTGGCAGTAGGGTCGAAAGACGACAAGGGTGTGGAAGCAGTGAGTTCCATCAGGCTAAGTATATTTCTGTCAGTCCAGCCTTTCCCTCGAACTCGTAAATCTTCGGCTGCCTTCGGTACGTGGTGGCTGCGACAGAGAGCGGTAATGAGGTATGGGTAGAAGAGTGGTTCGTACGATCGGTATGCGCATTCCAATATGCCCTCCCAGACATATATGCCAACGTTAATCGGCCTCTCATGTAATATAGAATGGATGAGGGCTAACCTAGGTTGGTCGACTGTTGTATTGTGAGAGGGGCATAATCCGCTTCTTGATGAAAGCGTTCCAAAGCTTGGCCTCCGGGGTGAGCTGGACTCTCTTCACCGTCCTTGGGTTTTTCGGATCTGTGTTCCACTCTGTACCCTCGTTTGTCAGTTCTGCCATCACAGCGTCGTAGTCGGCAGGCTCTAAACTCTCGAGGAATTCTTTATGGCCATCTTCGTTTTTGCCCACATAGAACCCGTAGAGTGTGTTGATGTACTCGGGCTCGAAGGGCACCTCTTTCCCTCAAACTGTGACTGTTGTCGCGTTCCTGCTGCCGATGGCAACATAAAAATCCCGGACAAGAGTCATGTTCATCTCCTATTGATGTTCTGCGAATATCTGCCACATCAGGGCTCTGATTTTTCTAGCTATGAACGGCTGCAGCCCCAGGTTCCCCGTTTTCGAAGTGTAAATAAAACCATTCTCCTCCCACATATCACGGATTTGGAAGGATCGTGGAGTTGATGCTGCCGAGGTAGATCATGAGGCATAGCTTCGGCGGGTGTTTCTAGAAGACATGTTGCAAGGATTGTGTAAGAAAATGAAAGCAAGTAAAAATTCTAGAGAAAACAAGTAGGAGTAGAAGTGAGTAAAAAAATGAATAGTAAAACGGGGTTAATATAGGGGAGAGTTTGCTACCCGTTGGAGCTGTAACAGCAGGCGCGAATAACGGGCCCATCTGTTACGCGGTTTTTGACGCGTCTGTCACGCGTTTCCGTGTCTGCTGCGCGTCTGTTACGAGTTTGCGTGTCTGCCGCGACAGCGTGTCGATAGGCTGGATTTTCCGCGTTTGTCGCGGCATCTGTAACTGCAGGCTCCAAAGTTGGGCTTTTTGGGCTGATGGAAAGATGGTGGGCTGAATTCACTTCTTATCTTCTCCTTGTCTCCTTAATTTCCTAAAAATAATAAAAATAAAAACGTTATTTCCTAAAAATAAAATAATTCTTATTACCTAATATATAAATAATAAAAATAAAACTTAGGTTAAATTAGGGATGCCATGAGGGGCATCTCCTAAGGTAACCACTTCCTGCATACTTGGGGCTTCAGTCCCCTGATAATGCTTCAATCGTTGTCCATTGACTTTGAATTGGTGCTCGTCTTTTAAAGATCGGATTGTTATTGCACCATGGGGAAAAACCTGCACCACTTGGAATGGGCTAGACCATCTAGATTTCAGCTTCCCTGGGAAGAGCTTCAACCTAGAATTGAACAACAACACAAGCTGCCCTGGGCAGAACTGTCGTGACAACAACTTCTTGCCATGCCACTTCTTGGTTTTGTCTTTGTAGATTCTTGCGTTGTCATAGGCCATTGTTCGAATTTCTTCGATTTCATTCAGATCAAGTAGCCTTTTCTGTCATGCTTTTTCCAAGTCCATATTCACTGCCTTGATGGCCCAGTATGCTCTTTTCTCAATCTCGACAGGTAAATGGCATGTTTTCCCATAAATCAGCCGATAGGGGGACATTCCCAATGGAGTTTTGAATGCTGTTCTGTAGACCCATAATGCATCATTGAGGTGTAGAGACCAGTCCTTCCGAGTTGGCTTAACCATCTTTTCAAGAATGTTCTTGACCTCTCTATTGGATATTTCAGCCTGTCCATTGGTCTGAGGGTGGTATGCTGTTGCAATCCGATGTTTGACACCATACTTTTTCAAGGCATCAGCTATAACCCTATTTTCGAAGTTCCTCCCTTCATCACTGATTATCGCCTTAAGGATGCCAAATCTGGAAAAAAATGTTTTTATGCAAAAACCTCTGAACCGTCTTGGCATCATTTTTCTGGGTGGCGATCGCTTCAACCCATTTGGACACATAGTCCACTGCCAGGAGGATATATAAGTTCCCACATGAAGTTGGGAATGGTCCCATAAAATCTATCCCCAAACATCGAAGATCTCGACTCCAAGAATATTTTGCAGCGGCATCCCATGTCTTCTTGAGATGTTTCCAGTCCGTTGACACTTGTCACAGTTTTTGTAGAATGTTTGGGCATCCTTGAACAATGACGACCAATAAAATCCCGATTGCAAAACCTTGGCAGCAGTTTTGTTACCTCCTAAGTGTCCTCCATACTGTAAAGCATGACAGTGATGTAGTATAGCTTCATGTTCATCCTGTGGTACACATCTCCTTATAACCTGATCTGCACAATATTTGAAAAGAAGAGGTTCGTCCCAATAATAATGCTTAACATCATTTTGGAACCTCTTCCTAGCTTGATAATTAAGGTCAGGAGGAGTTATTCCGCTAACTAAATAATTAACGAAATCAGCGTACCAGGGGAGTTCAGAAAACTTACATGCCGCCATGGCTGTCGCGGTAGTGCTTGTGGCAGCAAACAGCTGCTCGTCAGGGAAGGTCTCCAGTATGTGTGTCTCATCTGCTGGGAGACTCTTTCCCTTCTCTAACCTTGACAAGTGATCTGCAACTTGATTCTCTGTCCCCTTTTTGTCCTTGATTTCAAGGTCGAACTCTTGCAGTAGCAGAATCCAACGTATCAGTCTAGGCTTTTCATCCTTTTTGGTGAACAGATACTTCAATGCAGAGTGGTCTGTGTGGACTATGACCTTCGTTCCAAGTATATAAGAACGGAACTTGTCAATAGAGAACACCACAGCTAACAGTTCTTCTTTGTTGTGGTGTAGTTTACTTGGGCGTCGTTCAGTGTTTTGCTGGCATAGTATATGACATGAAAGAGCTTGTCTTTTCTCTGCCCAAGTGTTGCCCCGATAGCATAGTCACTAGCATCACACATGATCTCGAATGGCAGTTTCCAATCTGGTGGTTGTACTATTGGGGCTGTTACCAGCTTTTCTTTCAGAACCTGATGCCTCAGTACATTCAGCATTGAAGTCGAAGGGATGGTTCTGCTCCAGAAGATGGCATAAGGGTTTGGTGATCTTCGAAAAGTTCGCGATAAACCTCCGATAAAAACCAGCATGCCCTAAGAAACTTCTAATTCCCTTGACTGTGGTGGGTGGCGACAGCTTTTCGATTACCTCGATTTTTGCTTTGTCGACTTCTATGTCGCGACAGCTAATTTTATGGCTAAGGACTATCCCTTCATCCACCATGAAGTGACATTTTTCCAAGTTCAATACCAAATTTGCTTTTTCACATCTCTCGAGCACTTTCTGTAGGTTGCCTAGGCAGCTTTCAAAGTTTTCTCCAAAGACTGAAAAATCATCCATAAATATCTCTAGGAAATCCTCCACCATATCGGAGAATATTGCCATCATGCACCTTTGAAAGCTGGCTGGTGCATTACAAAGTCCAAATGGCATCCTCCGAAAAGCATAAGTATTGTATGGGCTTGTGAACGTTGTCTTTTCTTGATCTTCCGGTGCGATGGCTATTTGATTATAACCTGAGTAACCATCAAGAAAAAAATAGTAAGGCTTACCCGCTAATCTATCAAGCATTTGATCAATAAAGGGCAAGGGAAAGTGGTCCTTCCGAGTAGCTTTGTTAAGCTTTCGGTAGTCTATACAAACCCTCCAACCGGTCATAGTCCTGGTTGGGATTAGCTCGTTTTCTTCGTTGGTTACCACGGTTATTCCTCCTTTCTTGGGAACGCACTGCACCAGACTCACCCACTTGCTATCCGAGATGGCGTAGATTATTCCAGCATCTAGCCATTTTATGATCTCCTTACGCACCACCTCTCGCATAGAATCGTTCAGACGTCTTTGTGCATCAATGGCCGGCTTATGATCATCCTCTAAGAGAATTTTATGCATGTATAATGACGGACTGATGCCTTGGATATCAGCTGTCGTCAATCCAATAGCCTTCTTGTGCTGCTGCAGCATCCCTATTAGTTGCTGCTCCTGTTCCTGCATCAACTTGGAAGAGATGATTACGGGCAATGTATCATTTAAACCAAGGAAAACATATTTTAGCTGCCCTGGCATGGGCTTAAGATCTAGAACATGGGGCTCAACAGTTGATGGCTTTTGAATTATATGGTTATCCGAGGTATAGTTTAAGGGCTCGAACAACTTACCTGGACGATTGCCTATCCAATTTACCTTCTCTTGATCTTCAGTATCAGATATATCAGATTCTGAGGAGCTGCTGTCGTCGGTGCTGTCGTGACAGTCTTCTAAATGGCTGTTAGGGAAGTGGCCAATTTTGATGTCGTGGCAGCCCGACCTGATGCAGGGTTTGTCAAGGGTAACTTCAGTGATAGCCTTGCATTCTTCTTCTGCATCAGCATGTTTCATTGCTTGGAGAACATTCAGCTTGATCTCTTGATCATTCACTCTCATAGTGAGTTCTCCTTTTTCCACATCAATCAGTGATCTTCCTGTGGCTAAGAAGGGTCGCCCCAGGATGATTGGTGCATTTTCATCTGCTTCACAATCTAAGACAAGAAAGTCAGTAGGAAAAATAAATTTATCCACTCTTACCAGAATATCTTCAATTTTTCCTTTTGGATGAACGTAAGAGTGGTCTACCAGCTACAGTACTACTGTTGTGGGCCGAGCTTTTCCAATACCTAATTTCTAAAAAACAAATTTGGGCATTAAATTTATACTAGCACCAAGATCACAAAGTGCCTTACCCACAAATTTGTCTCCGATTATGCATGGTATGATGAAGCTCCCAGGATCCTTCTTCTTATGGGGTAGATGCTTGTGCAGAATACTCATGCATCCTTCTATCATCTTAACCGTTTCGAATTCCCCAAGTCTGGATTTATTCGACATGGCATCCTTGAGAAATTTGGCATAACCAGGCATCTCCTTTATAGCATCCAACAGCGGAATATTGATATGGACCTGCTTAAAAATACCATAAATGTTCTTAAGCTGTGATTCTTGTTTCAATTTCTATAACCGTTGGGAAAATGAGGTGGAGGACGATAATCAGCAATACGTCCTTCCCACTGCATTCGGATCTGAGGAGGTTTTGGTTCATCATCTTTCTCCTCTGTCCCTTCTACTGTCGTGACACGCTCATCGACAGCAGGTTGTTTGTTACCTGTCGGGGTAGCTTCCACGACAGTCGACTCCAAGGCTGGTTCCATAACTGATTCAGCTTCCTTCTCTGGCCCTGGTAATTTCTTGACAAAGTGATTCATGTTCTCAATGTAGGTTCCTGTTTGAGACATAAATGTAGCCAAAGTATGTTCCAGTACCCTAGTGGGCTTTGCACTGCTTATGTGTGGGCTGTCTAGCGTTTTCAGTATCGCTAGGAAATCCTCAATTCTGCCTTGGTTTAATATGCTGGGAAACCTGACCCATCTGTGTCTCCAATGATTTCAGAGTAGCTTCATGATTGGTCATCTGCATCTCTGTTTTATCCATGAATGTTTCCGTCTTCTTGACAAAGTGATTCATGTTCTCAATGTAGGTTCCTGTTTGAGACATAAATGTAGCCAAAGTCTGTTCCAGTATACTAGTTGTGGCAGCTGGTGGTTGTTGTTGCTGCTGCTGCGGTTGCTGTCGAGTCAGTAACCTAGGTCCTCCCTGGTTCTGAGTATTATGTGCTTGAGGATTCAGGGCATTATTAGGATTGCTCCAAGAGAACTTGGGATCCTTTCTCTAGTCGGGATTGTAGTTGTTTGAGTTATAGTTCTGTTTATTGTAGTTCCCAACATACATCCCTTCTTCTAACTGTAACGAGCACTCCTCCGAACTGTGATTTCCATTGCAAGTTTCGCATACCTCTTCAGCATAGTAGACAGGCTGTGAATCTTTTTTCAAGAGCTTTTTCATTGCCTTAGTGAGATATGCCACCTGTGATTTTAACGAACTGTCGGCCTCATAATCTTTTACAGCTAGAACTCATTTACCTCCTCTTCTTGCTGTAGGAAACTGTTCCTCATTCTTCGTCATATTTTTCAATACTGTCATTGCCTCATCTGGATCTTTGTCCAGCAGTAATCCATTTGCTGTTGAATCAATTCTTATACGAGTTTGTAAATTAGCAACATTATAGAATTTAGTTACCTGGTTCCAAACGGGGAATCCATGCATCGGGCAGTTCCTTAGAAGAGTGGTAAATCTGTCCCAGGCTTCGCGCGTTGGCTCGTCATCTTCCTGTTGAAAAGTAGCAATTTCGTTACGTAATCGCTCAGATAAGTGTGGAGGATTAAAACGAGACAAGAATTCACGAGTTAAATCTACCCAAGTTCGAATTGAACTCGGCGTTAGTTTATTCCACCAAGTCTTTGCCCGGTCCCTCAATGAATGAGAAAATAACCGAAGCCTCAGTATCTCCGGATTAACTCCTGGTAGTCTAAACGAACCACATATTTCCTGGAACGTTTTCAGATGCTCCCAAGCATCCTCTGTAGCAGCACCACTAAATTGGCCAGCGTTGTTAATCATGTTGAACATAATAGGTTTCAGCTCAAAGTTGTCAACATCTACGTCTGGCAAGGTTGTTTCTAGTTCTACATTATCATTGAGCATGTAGTCTCGGCATGACCGACGTGCGGCAGTGACAGGAGGGTTGGCAGGTGGATCGTTCCCTCCGTCTCTGGCAGGATTTACATTATCCTGAGGATTCCTTTGGTCGTTCCTTCTTTCTTCGCGTCTTTCGTTCACCATTGCTTCAAATTTCTCCTCTAGGTATTCATTTCTTTCAACGAGGTAACGAACTCTTTTCTTGATATTGTACGTTCGTTCAATTTTAGGATCTAACTGATGCTCAGGTTCTTTTCCTCGTTGAGATCTGCGCATACACAAACAAAAGACCTTGTGAAAGGTATAGGTTGAACAATCCAAGTAAAAACAGAACAGTAAAGAAAGTGCAGTAAAAGATAGGGTAAAGATATGTTGCCAGTCCCCGGCAACGGCGCCAAAACCTTGTTGCGTGTAAAAGTGTCTATCGCGATGTAGTGCAAGTGTACACGACGCAAGTAGTAAAGTGATACGTAAGTATCGGATATCGTCTCCACAGGGACTGGGCTAATAGCTTCACCTTGGATTACTGCACGAGAAAAAAAAGAATAGTTTAAATTGTTGTCACAAAAATAATAAAGAGAACTGGAATTTAAGATTAAAGAAATCAAGATAGAGAGAATGGGTCGGTATTGAATTGCTCAGTAGTGTAGGTGTTGCAAAGTCTAGAAATATATGTTCTGTCGTCGTCCCTGTCGTGGCAGCACCTGTCGCAGCAGCGATCTGTTGTTAGTCGCGGCAGCGATCACACAACTCTGCACTTCAAGCTTGGCAAGAATCCCTTCTATGCCTTGGCCTATCCCTAGGTCCAAGTCTGTCGATGAACACGTCTTTGATGATACCTCTCAGCGTGAATCGAAGGATGAACACCGATGTTGTTGAATTCTTCCTTAGCCACTTAACCTCGTCCTATCCCTAGGTCCGAGATAGTTCAACCATAAACTGGAGAACCCGTACTTATTCCTTTCGTATACTTAACTCTCCCGATATTAAGTAAATAGATTATCTCACAATGCTCTCCCGATACTCTTGCAAGATGTTGAAAACCAGAATAAGCAAACATGAAGTTTATTTTATTGAACAGAAAATTCCTAAAACAAATGCAATCCTTGCAACTACTTTACAAATCAACCTGTGGCTCTAGGGGAAGTTTAGAACATGATGAGAAGGGGAAACGACTAGGGTATTGGGAAGAAGGCTAGAGATGAAGATATCCTTCCCTAGGTCGAATTACATGCCTTTATATAGGCCTTGGGTTCAAGTTTTCTAATATGGCAAGAATACAAGTTTAAACTAAAGTACATATCTATTAAAGACTAAATCTTCAAAGAATATATCTTTAATTCGTCCTTCCTTCTTGCTTGGAGTTTCTTCCTTGAACCTTGGGCTTGGCCTTCATTCTGGTCTAGGGCTTGGAAAAATATGCGGGTGCTCCACGACAAATGGGCTTAATTTTCTCTTTCTGTTGAGGCCCACTTTGCTTATTCTCTTCACCACTATTGTCGTCCTTGGCTGCCACAGCAGCATCCATGGCAGCGTTGTCCTCCTCGTCTGCATTCCAGTTCCAGCTCTGCTTCTTCACTGCCCAGCGTCTGCTTCTCCATCTGCTACAGCAGCTTCCTGCAAAAGCAACCAATTTCAGTAGAAACTGTGCCATTTAATATATTTGTGATGTATAAATGAAATCTAACCTAAATGCAATGAATTATGCTTGAATGCAGCAGAAATATGGGTTATATAGGGGGTACATTATAGAACTTTTACACACTCAACAGGAGTTTTTTCGAGCTGTCTTTAAAAAGAAGTGTCTTAGGATTAGATACTCGGTTGACAAGAAATGTGAATTTATGGCTTGGGTTCAAAATCGTAAGTTTGTAGCAACGTTTAAGGCACAAATTGTTTAGTTGAGCGGGTATGCTCCTAGACTGGGATTGGATGTGCGACATCGATGTGATTGCTTCTTTTATGGATTGATGCATGATGTTAGGCTATATATGTTGTTTTTATTAGCTACATCGTTTTCGACGTGTTGGTTACACGGGCGAAGTGCACTGAGCATAACCGGGGTTTATCAATTCGTGTGAGATGTTCCAGCTCTGGAAAGAGAGTTGTGGACTCTGGTTTTAACGGTAGTTAGTGTAAGAATAGTCATGGTAAAAGGTGTCGCCTGAGTTGAGGCGAGGTTGTGGTAATGTTGGACAAGGACTATAGGGCCAGTGTGTCAAGGCTTGAGTAGCATGTGATACCTATTAGGTATGTGGATCGTGTGACCACGTGAGGTGAGATTGTCCTTGTTTGATCAGTGAGGTATAGCTTTTTGCGCCTGTTGTTGCTAATTTTTTTGGGAGTTGGGGCTTGAAAGATTGTTTCAGAGGTGTTAGATGTGGGAATGTAAGTAACTAGTTTCTCTGGTGAAACTGTTGTTACGAGAAGGTTGTATAGGAGATGTCCTTTATCTATTCAAGGTCATGTGTTTGCAATTTATTTAATGGAGTTTCCTTTCTATGGTTTTGATGTAATCCTTTGGATGGATTGGTTGACTGAGCATAGGGCAGTGGTCAATTTTGATGCTAAGCGAGTTACCTTGAAACTTGTTGATTATTATGAAGTGGTAATCGTGGGCGAGAATGTGAAATTCTTGTCCAATGCAATTTCGGCTCTTGAAGCGAGTCGTATGATGGAGTTGGGTTGTGAAGCTTTCTTAGCTTATGTGATGAATCCAGGATCAAAAAAAGTGTGTGTACAGGACATACGTATGGTATGTGAGTTTTCGGGTGTATTTCCGGAAGATTTGCTTGTTTGCCACCAAACAAAGAGGTTGAGTTTGGCATTGAGTTGTATAAAAATATGAATCCAGTGTCTATTGCTCCTTATCGAATGGCACCTATGGAGTTGAAGGAGTTGAAGACGCAACTTCAAGAGTTGCTAGATTGAGGGTTTATTAGACCTAGTGTTTCACCTTGGGGTGCACCGGTCTTGTTTGTGAATAAGAAAGATGGCACGATGCGTGTGTGTGTATAGATTATCGGCAACTAAACAAGTTGATGATTAAGAACAAGTATCCTTTTCCAAGGATTGATGATTTGTTTGATCAATTTAGAGGTGCTTTAGTGTTTTCTAAAATTGATTTGAGGTATGGATATTATAAGTTGAAGGTAAAGGATGTGGATGTACCTAAGACAGCTTTTCGTACAAGGTATGTGCATTATAAGTACTTGGTTATGTCGTTTTGCTTGACTAATGCATCGAGTGCATTCATGGACATGATGAATCGTGTGTTCTATGAGTTTTTGGATCAGTTCATGGTTGTGTTTATTGATGATATTCGTGTGTACTCTCGTACCGAGGAGGATCGTGATAAGCATTTGCGGATTGTATTGCAAGTGTTGTTGGAAAATCAGCTTTATGCCAAGTTGAGTAAGTGCGAGTTTTGGCTCAGGCAAGTTGCCTTTCTTGGACATGTGGTGTCGGTCGAAGGTATCTGGGTTGATCCACATAAGATTGAGGCGGTGATGAATTAGAAGTCGCCTAAGTTGATTCATGAAGTGCGTAGTTTCCTTGGTTTGGCGGGATACTACCGTAGGTTCGTGGATGGTTTATCAAGGATTGCTGCTCCTTTGACAAAGTTGTCACAAAAGGATGTTAAGTTTGAGTGGACAGAGGTTAGGCAACAAGCTTTTGAGAAGTTGAAGGAAGCGTTAACCCGAGCTCCTATCTTGATTCAACCTGAATCGGGTAATGAGTTTGTGGTTTATAGTGATTTATATTATGTTAGTTTGGGATGTGTGTTAATGCAAGAAGGTAGGGTGGTAGCTTATGCATCTCGACATTTGAAGGTGCACGAGCGTAATTACCCTACGTATGACATCGAGTTGGCTGCGGTGGTGTTTGCCTTGAAGATCTAGAGGTGTCACTTTTATGGTGAAAAGTGTACGATGTACACAGACCACAAGAGTTTGAAGTACTTGTTGTCCCAAAAAGAGTTGAATCTTAGGCAATAAAGGTGGTTGGATTTGTTTAAAGATTACGACTTGACGATAGAGCATCACCCTGGAAAGGCCAATATTGTGGTCGATGCCTTGAGTAGGAAGGTGGTTGTATAGTTGAGGGCGTTGTTTTCTCGGTTGAGTATATCGCGTGATGGTGGATTGATAGCTGAGTTACAAGTGAAACCTTCCTTGGTTCAGTTGATTAAAGAGATGCAGTTGCATGATGATTCATTGGTGCCTCATGTTCAGGACATAGCGGATGTTAACGCAACTGATTTTTGTTTCAATGATGATGGTGTTTTGTGCTTTAAAAGTCGAATAGTTGTGTCGGAGGATATTGAGCTGAGGCGCATTATTTTGACTGGGGCTCATAGCAGTCCTTTTGCTATGCACCGTGGTAGTATAAAGATGTATCGTGGGTTGAAAGACGAGTACTATTGGGTTGGGTTGAAGAAGGATGTTGCTGAATTTGTGAATAAGTGTATGGTTTGTCAGCGCGTGAAAGCTGAGCATCAATTTCCTTTCGGGCTATTACAACCTTTGAAGATACTGAAATGGAAATGGGAGAGGATTACGATGGATTTCGTGTCTTGTTTGCCTTTGACCCCGTCAAAGAAGAACTCTATTTGGGTGATTGTGGATCGTCTTACGAAGTGTGCGTATTTCATAGATGTGCATACAATGTGTACATTGGATAAGCTGGCAGAATTGTACATTGTTGATATTGTGAGGTTGCATGGTGTACCTAAATCCATAGTGTCGGATGGAGATCCAAGTTTTACAACGAGGTTTTGGGAGTGTCTACATCAAGCGTTGGGTACGCATTTGAATTTCACTACCTCGTATCATCCACAAAGGGATGGTCAGTATGAGAGAGTTATCCAAGTGCTTGAGGATATGTTGAGGTGTTGTGTTATAGATTTCCAAGGTTCTTAGGACAAACAGTTGCCTTCAGTGGAGTTTGCTTATAATAATAGCCATCAAGCAAGTATACAAATGGCTCAGTATGAAGCTTTGTATGGTAGGAAGTGTACGACGCCTCTTTGTTGGGCGGAAGCAGGACAAAAGTTGGTTTCCTTGCCAGATTTGCTTAAGGGAACGAAAGAGGAAGTAAAACTTGTTTGTGATCGGTTGAAGGCAGCATCGGATCGTCAAAAGTCTTACGCGGATTTAAAGCGTAAGGAGATTGAATTTGCGGTTGGAGATTGCGTGTTCTTGAAAGTGTCACCTTGGAAGAAGGTGATGAGGTTTGTGTAACCCCCTTAGCCCGGCCTAGATGGTTGACCCGAACTACGAAGATTACACGGGGAAAACCAAAGTCAACCCGAAAGTCAACCTTGATTAATGACCCTTTTTTTCTTTTTAAACTTGTCGAGATGCACATTAATCCTAGGCATACTCTTGAGATAAGCATACTCAAAAATCACAGCAATCGGAAAACAATAAGGGACTCAATTGCACAACAAAAAAATTTAGGGACCAAAATGTAAAATCTGGAAATTAAGAGGACTTTGCAAATTTTTAAGATGCCATTATGAAATTAGTTAGGTTATATGCTTCTCTGTCAAATTTCACCTTAAACGGACATCTCGAACTCAAGCAATTGCACATACAAAAATCAGGAATAAATGTAAAGCTTGCAAACCTCAAAACCATTCAAATCAGTGCCCAACGGTCAAGTGTTTCGAAACGGGAATTGACCGTTTAGAAACGCGGCTTGGCAGTAGCCAAAGTGTTTCGAAACACCTCTACCCGTTTCGAAACGCCCAGGCCAAAACATGCACCTGTTTCGAAACAGGCAAGGGTGTTTCGAAACACCCTGCCTAGAAACACCAGAAAAGCCTGTTTTTACACATCTAATCACCATCAAACATACTCTAAATCAATCCTCAACATATCAACAACAGGCCAAGCATCATAAATACCAAATTGCATTAAAATCTAGATGCAAAGCAAACCTTAGGTGCACCAACTCTTTCAACACATCCGACACTTGATCAAGCTTTTAAAACAAGAAGCATAGTGCAACAACTTATGAATAAGAAGATTCAAATGTTGCAAAGTGATAAACAACAAGATTCAAACCACAAACCAAATATGGTCAACATACTCAAACTCGTTACACATCAATATAAAAGACTCTCCCCCCATTCCCTTTATTATCTATAGCTATTAACCGAGACATACTTCTCAAGTGGAGATCTCCTTGAATCCCTTGCTTCTTGCTGTCCCAACTTCAATTATCTGCATTGATGGACACAAAGGAGCGTAAGCACATAATGCTTAGTGAGGGATGCTCAAAACCAAAACACCATTAATGCAGCAAATCATAAAACCTTCTTAAAAAGTAAATACAATTCAATAAACCAAAGCATTGTTTGAAAACCCCTTTTTAAAGCAACATGCTTCAAACCATGCATTGCTCAACATGAAAACCAACCTTTAGCTTAGAAAAGCTAAACAACTCACCCCAAAACACATTCTTGCAAACTATCATTTAAAACCTTTTCATGCATGAACATCACATGCAAAGTTAAACACAAATTCCTTGGAAAGCACTTCCAATTCACAACATACTTTCCTCATTCTTGATGAACATCTCAAAACAAGAAACCCTTTGAAAACCATTAGCTCCTTCTAACTATCTCACGCATTAAACCAATGCAACACATGAACCACAAAAACAACGCTTGCATTACATGCCTTCTAAAACAAGCCCTCACAAGACTTCAATGCATTTATGAGATTCTATGCACATATACACCATTCACATTAGCAAAATATACTAGTGCTCAAGCTTAACAAGCATCGCATGCATTCTTGCATCATTTACATATTTCCCTTGCACCTTGCATCATTTCCAAGCAACTCTTGCTTCATTACATTCAAACACATTATATTGGCATTCAAGCGACAATTCACAAACCATCACAACACAAGACACAATTGGATACGTGGATTACAAGCGTTGTCCCACACACTTCATACACGCTACCGAACAACACAAGTTGGAGTTTACCGGTACAATCTCAACCCCTCAACACCCGTGAAGGAGTTTAACGGTACAATCACAACCCCTCAACATCACTCATCGGAAGTTGTATAACTCACTAGCAAGAGCCGGGACACACCACAAGGCATACGCATGGGAGCTACCTCAACCATTGTAATCACCTTAACCAAGCTCACACACGGGAGCAACCCTCCACCGTTGTGACGCTTATCAAGGTCCACCCACAAGAGTCATCCTCCATCGCGGTGACACTTAACAAAGTCCACCCACGAGAGCCATCTTCCATCGTGGTGACGCTTAACAAGCCCACCCACGAGAGCCATCCTCCATCGTGGTGACACTAATTTCCTCGATCGCTAGGGTACTTGGACGGAGTCTACGGTAAAATCACAACCCCTCAACATCCTAGGCGACTCAATTCACGGTGCACCCAATCCTATAGCCGGCTAACTATATCCGATTAAAGTAACCAAGAACCAGTTACATCACTTGCCAATATAACCATTTTACCACATTAATCCACTGTTTTTACAATCATAACCAAAATTGCAAATCCACAAGCATCACATGCTTAGAATCATATGCACACAACACAAGCAAGTCAAGGATTACTTACCTCATGCATCTTTAACATAATGACATTAATAACCGACTATAAACCATGTCCAAACATGCTTAAAAACAGTAATTTAAACACAATCATCCCAAGTGCATTTAAAAACCAAAGCATAGCCCAAACCAAGAGAGAAATTCCATTTACTTACTCTTGAGCTTAGCTAAGTTGTTTAGACTTAAACTAAGCTCCCAAAGCCTCATCCAAAATGTTTCAAAGCTGGAAAACTCTTTACCACTCACCGATACACAAAACTACGCTAGCCGTTAAGCCTTCCAAGCATCTGAAACCTCCAACGCCACCTCTATTGCCTTCGGATCATTCTCCCATGTTTTAAACACATAACAACAGAGGATTAATGCATCATTATGCATTAAAATCACCAGCAACACACCTAAACTCGCTGCTCTACAAAAATCCAACATTTCGGTTACCAAACACAACCGAAAACACCTCCAAACTCTTCCAAAACTTAACCCAGCCAAGATCCATCATTTTTAACCATTTTTAAACATCAATTAACATCCAAAATGAACCCAAACTCGTCCTTATACCTCCAGCATTAACAAAACACCAAGATCACCCCAAAAACCACCATTTTCACAAGTAAAAACTTAGGAAAATCAACCTATTCGGGATTGCATTGATTAAACCTCCATTTCACATCATTTAAACATCCAAAATACATCAAAAAGACATCTCAAAACATAGCCCAAACATCCAATACGAATTTCTTCAAAATTAAATCCAAATCTTGAATTTTAAGCCAAAAATCAAGATCACAACATTAAAACCTTTAATAAAACTCAATTTAAGGATTGAGAACATGGGAATTTCAGTAAAGAACTGAGTATTTAGAGGAGAAGGACGTTCATACCTCTAAATGTGGATTTCTCCTTGTTTAGAGCCAAAATCCTTGAAAATTCAATAAGCAAATGAAGAGGATTTGATGTAGAAATGATTATGAATCATTTGAGGATTGAAATCTCATCATTAGATGTGAAAATCAAAAGAAAAGTTGCTGTGGAAATGTGTTTGGCTGAGGGAATTTTGAGAGAAAATGAAATGGGAAAATTTTTAGCAAAAGTTAGTTATGAAACTAAAATATGGTTTTTCCCTCTTTTCTTTTTATTAATTATACATTAAATGAGTCTTTAAAAATCAAGAAAAATCTGAAGAAATCCTCCCTTGGGTAAATTAGCTCCTTAATGATTCAAAGTTTCAATCCTTTTAAAACAGTCACGAACTTTTCAAAAATTACATTTTAGTCACTAACTCGAAATGTCATATTTCCAAACCTCATTTTGTAAAATTGATTTCACCACTCTCTTATATATATTAAAAGAGGATTTTTAGATATTTTTCCATATTTTTAATGCATCCCGAGCTAGGCTTTCCCTAAAACCACCTTTTATATTCAAATCGAAAATCCGACCGGTCCGGTTCAAACCCAAAACTTCTAAGCCCAAAATTGGGGTGTTACAACTCTCCCCCTCTTAGGAAATTTCGTCCTCGAAATTTCAACCGGCGAAAAGAGCACAACCAAACTTCTTCAGGCAACCCACAAGGCAACACAGGAGACTTAACCACCACTGAACACTCTCCACATAAAACTCTACAAACCAACTCCTCCACAAATCAACTTACACTATAACCAAACCCAACACCACCACATACTGTTCACAAATTCCAGAACACTCAGATGTTAACCACAGCTTAACCTTTCACACTTCCGAACTGCGCATAGCCCCACCAACAACCCGAAGAACCTCCAAACTTTTACAGCATACACCACCTTAACTCATAACTCCCAAAACTCGCACACACGGTGACACCAACCCATCCAGTTCAGCCACCATGTGACCCACAACCTTCACTGCTTGTAAAACCCCTTGCAAAACTGCTCAACCTCTTCCAAAGGTTACCACATCAAGCAAAAATTTCTTAAGCATCAACTGCTTACTCAAACTTCTCAACGTATTGATAACATTCCTTCACCTCCGCCACTATCACTACCATAACGACTCACCAAAACTACTCACACAACATTCGAAATTCACGTCACAAAACCCCAACCTTGACTCCGCCAGCCGTTCCACATACCACTAGCTGACTTCAGAAGGGATTTACTTATACACGACTAGCCAACCACTTCTCACAAGAACCCGTCCAACCAACAATGGCCTTTGAACTTACATTGCCTTTCCACTTCAAGCTTTGACTACAACACTAGCCTTACCAGGACACCGCCCATTCTATACATACATATTAAGATTACGAAACTTTTATTCACCCCAGGCCAAACCTTTTCTACAACCCACAACACAACCTCTTCTCAACTCTTCGAAGGTTGCTACGAACCATCACCTACAAAAACAACGCTTCTATTACAACATCAATGCCAAGTTACCTCAGCACTCTGGAAACACATCCACTAACCTGCAACATCATTTAACACCAAGAAACTACCACTTCTACTAGCTATTCACAACCACTTTGACTGATTCTAACTTCAACCGGTAATCTCCTCACCACCACACCGCTAAACTATTTAAGCGCCAAAACACTTTTCTTATGCCAACAATACTATATCGCACTCACTATTACTGACAGCTCACTTAATACCCTCCATTACTTCTAACATTCTCCTAGCACCAAAACAACTCTTAAAACCCATCATCCAACCTAACCCTATCACAACACTAACGGACCCAACTAGCTATTAGCATGTGTGAACGTTCGTATACATGGTCACCAATATGCCATATCAATGCCTGTGTACATGTATGCAAAACCTCTAATGTCATGTCACATGTATGCATGGACCAACACACACACATATATATATATATATAATATAATATATAACAATGGTTTTAACTGTGCATGTATGTCGGTTCACACCCACCAATAACATCCTCAGAATCCGCCTAAGAACAACCTCGTACCTCACTTTTAACTTGTCCAACTCTACCATTCTAACAACCCATTAACCACAAAATACACACTAATACCCTCTTCATACTAAAGTTGTTTTCAAAACAACACCAACTACTACCCCAAACTTGCTAGCTATAAGACCATACCCACTACGCAAGGGAAAATTAAACCGAAACCAAACTAAGATAACTAGGGTAAAGGTTACCTGCAAACATCTTACTGCCTTGGGGCTTCAACAGACAAACTCCCTTCTTCGCAGAACCATCATTCTCTAGTCGCACCGCCGCAGCATCAGCCAACACCTTAAGGTCATCACCATCTCCATGCGGTAAAGAACCCTGACTACCCCGAGCCAACTTCAAACAATTTTGTCTCAAATGTCCAACAGACCCATAATTCCAACAAGATTCATTCCCCAAGCTCCTCACACCTTTCTGCCCTTCCTGCCATCTTCGAACTTTGTCTTGGTCGCGCCCACGACCCTTCTGAGACCCTTTTGCTACCATTGAAGCTGATCTCACCACTTGAGGACAATTTCACTTCACATGCTCCTTAGAACCACAGTTCCAACAAACTCCCACGCCCCAACAACCTCCAATATGACACCTTCCACAACGGTCACACATCGACAACCGAACTACTCCTCCTTGATCATGTAGCACTTGCCCCGCATCTGCACTACCACCCAAGCTTCGATTCAAGCAAAACCTTCTATCACGCAACCTCTTACGCTGACCGCTCCCGAGGTCTGTATCCACAGCTCTCTTGTTTAAACTTTTCTCACCTTCATAATCTGAAGCCACACCCCCACGTTGCTTAACCCTTGGGAATTTCTTTCCAAGGTACCTTTCATAAAAGGCAGACACAAAGAAGTCCAAATCTATATCGTGGATATGCGTTGCCACCGCCACATATGTCCACCAGACACAGGCGTCCTCCAACATCAATAAGACAACACTTCCCAGCTTACAGGCGTAGTCACACCCTTCTTGGTCCAAAATCAGAACTATACTGGCCAACCAAGCTTCGAACGCCTCAGGTGTCGAACCACGATACTCCACAGCTCCCAAATCATATAGGCGATGTTTTGTCAAACTCGCGTGTCCTTTGATCGGCACGTCTTCAGGCCTCACTTTCATCGTGGCCTGAGATGTTCCCAACACCTCTTGAACAATAGGTGAAGAACTCTTCATCACAGAACCAACTTCCTCCTCCTGCCTTACTACCTCAACTCCAGGCACTGTAGGCTGAAACGAAACTCCTCCACCAAAAGATGAATTCCAAGACTTAACAACCTGCTCTAAAGCAGCAACCATCTCACCCAACTGCCATTCTCTCATTGATTCCATCGTGCTAAAAACAACAAGCAATCATAACAAAACAAACAAAATGATCAGGCCAGCTTCAAGTAAGGATTCAAGACTCCAACTCCAACATAACACAATAGCTATAATAATAAGGCAATGGGTATCCCGAATTCTCCCCTTTTACATGACATAACAATCAATAAAAACATGGATATCACAACATCGAGCATATCAATCAACATACTTCGATCATGCTCTCATCAAACAACATTCACCCGCAACAGCATAACATCAACATATCATACCCATCACACTTTCATCATTCATAAAATCAGCTCACAACACCAGCACATCACCAGTACAATTTCACATTAGCTCAATGAAGATTCATAACCAAAAAGCATGTTAAAAACATCAACAATTCGCTCAAAGACACACATTTCAACCGACTTTCAACCACAAATCAGAATAAACATCAAACACTTAATACAACAATTTACCATTTCCCCAAGCATTCGCAACTCAGCTCTGATACCACCAAATGTAACCCCCATAGCTCGGCCTAGACGGTTGACCCGAACTACGAAGATTACACGGGGAAAACCAAAGTCAACCCGAAAGTCAACCTTGATTAACGACCCTTTTTTTCTTTTTAAACTTGTCTAGATGCACATTAATCCTAGGCATACTCTTGAGATAAGCATACTCAAAAATCACAGCAATCGGAAAACAATAAGGGACTCAATTGCACAACAAACAAATTTAGGGACCAAAATGGAAAATATGGAAATTAAGAGAACTTTGCAAATTTTAAAGATACCATTATGAAATTAGTTAGGTTATATGCTTCTCTGTCAAATTTCACCTTAAAAGAACATCTCGAACACAAGCAATTGCACATACAAAAATCAGGACTAAAATGTAAAGCTTGCAAACCTCAAAACTATTCAAATCAGTGCCCAACGGTCAAGTGTTTCGAAACGGGAATTGACCGTTCAGAAACGCGGCTTGGCAGTAGCCAAAGTGTTTCGAAACACCTCTACCCGTTTCGAAACGCCCAGGCCAAAACATGCACCTGTTTCGAAACACCCTGCCCAGAAACAGCAGAAAAGCCTGTTTTTACACATCTAATCACCATCAAACATACTCTAAATCAATCCTCAACATATCAACAACAGGCCAAGCATCATAAATACCAAATTGCATTAAAATCTAGATGCAAAGCAAACCTTAGGTGCACCAACTCTTTCAACACATCCAACACTTGATCAAGCTTTTAAAACAAGAAGCATAGTGCAACAACTTATGAATAAGAAGATTCAAATGTTGCAAAGCGATAAACAACAAGATTCAAACCACAAACCAAATATGGTCAACATACTCAAACTCGTTACACATCAATATAAAAGACTCTCCCCCCATTGCCTTTATTATCTATAGCTATTAACCGAGACATACTTCTCAAGTGGACCTCTCCTTGAATCCCTTGCTTCTTGATGTCCCAACTTCAATTATCTGCATTGATGGACACAAAGGAGCGTAAGCACATAATGCTTAGTGAGGGATGCTCAAAACCAAAACACCATCAATGCAGCAAATCATAAAACCTTCTTAAAAAGTAAATACAATTCAATAAACCAAAGCATTGTTTGAAAACCCCTTTTTAAAGCAACATGCTTCAAACCATGCACTGCTCAACATGAAAACCAACCTTTAGCTTAGAAAAGCTAAACAACTCACCCCAAAACACATTCTTGCAAACTATCATTTAAACCTTTTTCATGCAGGAACATCACATTCAAAGTTAAACACAAATTCCTTGGAAAGCACTTCCAATTCACAACATACTTTCCTCATTCTTGATGAACATCTGAAAACCAGAAACCCTTTGAAAACCATTAGCTCCTTCTAACTATCTCACGCATTAAACCAATGCAACACATGAACAACAAAAACAACACTTGCATTACATGCCTTCTAAAACAAGCCCTCACAAGACTTCAATGCATTTATGAGATTCTATGCACATATACACCATTCACATTAGCAAAATATACTAGTGCTCAAGCTTAACAAGCATCGCATGCATTCTTGCATCATTTTCATATTCCCTTGCACCTTGCATCATTTCCAAGCAACTCTTGCTTCATTACATTCAAACACATTATATTGGCATTCAAGCGACAATTCACAAACCATCACAACACAAGACACAATCGGATACGTGGATTACAAGCGTTGTCCCACACACTTCATACACACTACCGAACAACACAAGGTGGAGTTTACCGGTACAATCTCAACCCCTCAACACCCGTGATGGAGTTTAACGGTACAATCACAACCCCTCAACATCACTCATCGGAAGTTGTATAACTCACTAGCGAGAGCCGGGACACACCACAAGGCATACACATGGGAGCTACCTCAACCATTGTAATCACCTTAACCAAGCTCACACACGGGAGAAACCCTCCACCGTTATGACGCTTATCAAGGTCCACCCACAAGAGTCATCCTCCATCGCGGTGACACTTAACAAAGTCCACCCACGAGAGCCATCCTCCATCGTGGTGACGCTTAACAAGCCCACCCACGAGAGCCATCCTCCATCGTTGTGACACTAATTTCCTCGATCGCTAGGGTACTTGGATGGAGTCTACGGTACAATCACAACCCCTCAACATCCAAGGCGACTCAATTCACGGTGCACCCAATCCTATAGCCGGCTAACTATATCCGATTAAATTAACCAAGAACCACTTACATCACTTGCCAATATAACCATTTTACCACATTAATCCACTGTTTTTACAAGCATAACCAAAATGCCAAATCCACAAGCATCACATGCTTAGAATCATATGCACACAACACAAGCAAGTCAAGGATTACTTACCTCGTGCATCTTTAACATAATGGCATTAATAACCGACTATAAACCATGTCCAAACATGCTTAAAAACAGTAATTTAAACACAATCATCCCAAGTGCATTTAAAAACCAAAGCATAGCCCAAACCAAGAGAGAAATTCCATTTACTTACTCTTGAGCTTAGCTAAGTTGTTTAGACTTAAACTAAGCTCCCAAAGCCTCATCCAAAATGTTTCAAAGCTGGAAAACTCTTTACCACTCACCGATACACAAAACTACGCTAGCCGTTAAGCCTTCCAAGCATCTGAAACCTCCAACGCCACCTCTATTGCCTCCGGATCATTCTCCCCTGTTTTAAACACATAATAACAGAGGATTAATGCATCATTATGCATTAAAATCACCAGCAACATACCTAAACTCGCTGCTTTACAAAAATCCAACATTTCGGCTACCAAACACAACCGAAAACACCTCCAAACTCTTCCAAAACTTAACCCAGCCAAGATCCATCATTTCTAACCATTTTTAAACATCAATTAACATCCAAAATGAACCCAAACTCGTCCTTATACCTCCAGCATTAACAAAACACAAAGATCACCCCAAAAACCACCATTTCACAAGTAAAAACTTAGGAAAATCAACCTATTTGGGATTGCATTGATTAAACCTCCATTTCACATCATTTAAACATCCAAAATACATCAAAAAGACATCTCAAAACATAGCTCAAACATCCAATACGAATTTCTTCAAAATTAAATCCAAATCTTGAATTTTAAGCCAAAAATCAAGATCACAACATTAAAACCTTTAATAAAACTCAATTTAAGGATTGAGAACTTGGGAATTTCAGTAAAGAACTGAGTATTTAGAGGAGAAGGACGTTCATACCTCTAAATGTGGATTTCTCCTTGTTTAAAGCCAAAATCCTTGAAAATTCAATAAGCAAATGAAGAGGATTTGATGTAGAAATGATTCGGAATCATTTGAGGATTGAAATCTCATCATTAGGTGTGAAAATCAAAAGAAAATTTGCTGTAGAAATGTGTTTGGCTGAGGGAATTTTGAGAGAAAATGAAATGGGAAAAATTTTAGCAAAAGTTAGTTATGAAACTAAAATATGGTTTTTCCCTCTTTTCTTTTTATTAATTAAACATTAAATGAGTCTTTAAAAATCAAGAAAAATCTGGAGAAATCCTCCCTTGGGTAAATTAGCTCCTTAATGATTCAAAGTTTCAATCCTTTTAAAATAGTCACGAACTTTTCAAAAATTACATTTTAGTCACTAACTCGAAATGTCATATTTCCAAACCTCATTTTGTAAAATTGATTTCACCACTCTCTTATATATATTAAAATAGGATTTTTGGATATTTTTCCATATTTTTAATGCATCCCGAACTAGGCTTTCCCTAAAACCACCTTTTATATTCGAACCGAAAATCCGACCGGTCCGGTTCAAACCCAAAACTTCTAAGCCCAAAATTGGGGTGTTACAGTTTGGACATAAGGGTAAGCTAAGTCCAAGGTTTATTGGACCATATAAAGTGGTGGAGCGTGTTGGACATGTTGCTTATAGGTTGAGGTCGCCTTCCGAGTTGGAGAAGATACATGATGTTTTCCATGTATCTATGCTTCAAAGATATAGAACGGATCCGTCTTATGTTGAATCTGGATTTTTCATATGATGAAGAATCAGTTGAGATCTTGGATTCGGACAACAAGGTTTTTCATGGTAAGACCATTGAGTTGGTCAAGGTCTTTTGGCGACATCATGGTGTTGAGGAAGCCACGTGGGAAAGGAAGGATGACATGAAAAAGCAGTTTCCATACCTTTTTCCACCAGGTAAAATTTTGGGGATGAAATTTCCTAAGTGGGGGACGGTTGTAATGCCCCGATTTTGGGCATAGAAGTATTTCGAGGTTCGTAGGGCGTAGACTAGAGATCCGAGTTTTCGAGAGCGGTTCGGAGAAAGCAAGGTTAGGGTTATGATAAAAATATGAGAAATGCTTAAAAATCATTATTAATTATGTAAATGATTTTGGTAAAATCAATTTTAAGAAAAGGACTTTAGAAGTGGGACATTTTGAGTTGGTGACCAAAACACGATTTTTACAAAGTTGATTTAGTGACTGTTTTGTAAATGTATTGGAACTTTGAATCTTTAAGGAGCTATTTTACCTATTTGTTTTTATCATATTTCTCTACCAATTAGGAACATTTTAAAAGGTTTAAATTAATGATTAAAAGGAATTAATAAAGGGAGAGTTACTTATTTCATTAAAGATATTTTACGTCATTTTCTCTCATTCTATTTTCTCTCAAAGTTTTCCTTCAGCCAAATACTCTCCATTTTCAAGAAACTTGAGGTAATGCTCTTGATTTACTGAGTTTTTTACTCATAAAGGATTCCTTAATCTTGATTTACAAAACCTTATTGTTTTCATTTGAGTTTTTCAAGAGAAACACATCCAATTGCGAGAGATTTCATCCATTAGAGGTAAGGTTCGTTCTCCTCCTCTAATGATCAGTTCTTTACTGAAATTCCCAAGTTATCAATCCTTTCATATGTTTTCCAAGTTGTTTGTAACCCCCTTAACCCGGCCCAGACGGTTGAACCGAATTAAGAAGTTTACACGGGGAAAACCAAAGTCAACCCGAAAGTCAACCTTGATTAACGACCCTTTTTTTTCTTTTTAATCTTGTCTAGATGCATATTAACCCTAGATATGTTCACAAGATCAGCATACACAAAGATCATACCAATCAGAGAACATTCAGGGACTCAATTGCACAAATTAAGGAATTAGGGACCAAATTGTAAATTCTGAAAATTACAGGGACTTAACCCAATTAAAAGTTACCAATATGAAATTAGTCATGTTTCATGCTTCCCTGTCAAATTTCAGCTCAAACGGACATCTCAAACTCATCCAATTGCATATACAAAGTTTAGGACCAAAACGCAAGGCTTTCAAAACATTTAACCAACTATTTCAGTGCCCAACGGTCGAGTGTTTCGGAACAGGGAAGAACCGTTCCGAAACGCGGGACCGTTCCGAAACTGGTACCAAAACAGGGCCTGGCAGAGGCCAAACCGTTCCGGAACAGTTCCTTCCGTTTCGGAACGCCCAGGCCATTCCAGGCCCCCGTTCCGATACGGTAGCACCTGTTCCGAAACAGGCTGCCCAGATTGCAGAAAAATTGCTGGTTTATCACACGATTGACCTATCAAACATGCTCCAAAGGCAACCAAATCATACCAGCATGTCATTCAACATACAAGGGACATAATTGCATCAAAATCTAGATACAAGACCACCCCTAGGTGCAACAACTCATTCAACATCTCCAACACTCAAACATGCTTTTAAAACAAGAAGCATAACATATTGACTTAAGCATAAGATGATTCAAACGCTGCAAGCGTTAAGCCACATAGTTCAAAACCATAAACCAATCTTGTCCAACATACACAATCTCATTAAACATCAATATAAGAGATTCTTCCCCCATTGCCTTTATTATCTATAGCTATTAACCGAGACATACATCTCAAGTGGAGTTCTCCTTGAATCCCTTGCTTCCCGCTGTTCTAACTTCAAATATCTGCACTGATGGACAAAAAGGAGCGTAAGCACATAATGCTTAGTGAGGAATGCTCAAAACCAAAACACCATCAATGCAGCGAATCATAAAACCACTTTTAAAAGCAAACTCGATTCGATAAACCAAAGCAATGTTTGAAAATCATTTTCAACAACATGCTTAAAATCATGCATTGCTCAACATGAAAACCAACCCTTAGCTTAGAAAGCTAAGTAGTCCTTTCCAAAGCACAAACTTGCAAAACCAACAATTTAACCATTCCATGCATGATCATCATATGCAAGGTTAAATACAAAATCCTTGGAAAACACTTCCACTTTACATCATACCTTTCTCATACTTGAAAATCATCTTAAAGCAAGAAACTTTTAAAAACCATTTACTCAACATCCAATCGGATACGCGGATCACAAGCGTTGTCCCCACGCTTCATACACACTACCAATCTCAAGGTCCCCAAATGGAATTTTAACCACCATTTGACCTTACCATACACAAGGTTCTCATATGGAATTTCAACCACCATATAACCTTAACATTCACAAGGTCCTCATATGGAATTTTAACCACCATATAACCTTAACATTCACAAGGTCCTCATATGGAATTTTAACCACCATATAACCTTAACATTCACCATTGGTAGTTGTATAACATCACTAACGAGATCCGGGACATGCTTCACAAGATCCACACATGGACTTTACACCACCATTGTGATCTTAACAAGCACAAGGTCCTCAAATGGAATTTTAACCACCATTATAACCTTTGCTTATCCAAGGTCCTCAAATGGAATTTTAACCACCATTATGACCTTAACACAAGACCCACCCATGGAATTTCAACCACCATGGTGTTCTTAACCATCTCGTTAGTGTACTTGGATGGAGTTACCGGTTCACTCATAACCACTCCACATCCAAGGCGACTTTATTCACGGTGCACCCAATCCTATAGCCGGCTAACTATATCCGATTTAAGTAACCAAGAACCACTTACATCACTTGCCAATATAACCATCTTACCACATTAATCCATTGATTTACAAGCATAACCAAAATGCAAAAACCACCATTTACCATCATTAATCCACTGTTTTTGAAGCATTACTCAAAGCCATTAAACAACATGCAACACTATGCATAAATTCCACAATTCCAATGTACAAAACCAAGGATCTCTTACCTTGAGCATCCTTCACACATGGCTTTCAAAACCAGCATTAAACCATGCTAAAATATGCTTTCAAAACAGAATTTAAAACATGTAAATCACATGCATTACATCCAACAATCACAAATGCTTTAAAAACCAATTCACAACACAAACCAAGAGAGAAATTCCATTTACTTACTCTTGAGCTTAGCTAAGTTGTTTAGACTTAAACTAAGCTCCCAAAACCTTCAAACCTTGGTTTAAAAGCTGAAAACCCAACTTCACTCGCCGATACACAAAACAAGGCTAGCCAACAAGCCTTCCAAGCATCCGAAACCTTCCACACCACCTCTAATGCTCACGGATCAATCTCCCCTGTTTCAAGCACACAATAACAGAGGATTAATGCATCATTATGCATTAAAAACACCAGCCACACAACTCAACACGCTGCTCCTTGCAAAAACAACAATTCGGCTACCAAACACAACCGAAATCACCTCCAAACACTTCCAAAACTTAGCCCAGCCAAGATCCATCACTTCTAACCACTTATAAACATCAATTAACATTCAAAATAATCCCAAACACGTCCTTATACCTCCAGCTATAACAGATCATCAAGATCACACCAAAAACAACCAAAAACTCAAGCAAAACTTAGGAAAATTAACCTATTCGGGATTGCATCGATTAAACCTCAACTTCTCATCAATTTAACATTCATTTAACATCAAAAAGACACCTCAAAACCATGCCCAATCAGATCATACGAAAATTCATCAAAATCAACCAAATCTTGCATTTTAAAGCCAAGATCAAGAATACCTTTGCAAAACCTTTAACAAAACACAATTCAAGGATTGAGAACTTGGGAATTTCAGTAAAGAACTAAGAGTTTAGAGGAGAAGGACGTTCTTACCTCCAAACTTGAGTTTCTCCCTTTTTAGAACCAAAACTCTTGAAGATCCAAATAGCAATTACAAAGGTTTTGATGAAGAGATGATTAGAGATCAAAAGAGGATTAAAATCTCATGTTTAGATGCCAAAATCAGAGGAAAATGCTCTGGAGAAATGGTGTTTGGTTTGAGAGAAAAGATGAGAGAAAATGAAAATGGAAGATTTGAGAGAAAAGTTAGTTATGGCCAAAATATCTTCCCTCCACTTTTCTTTTATTTAAAAACCATAAATTAATCATTTAATACTTTAGAAAAATCTGGAGAAACTCCCATTGGATAAATAGTCCTTAAAGATTCAAAGTTTCAATCCTTTTTAAAACAGTCACACAGTTTTCAAAAATTACATTTTGGTCACTAACCCAAAATGTCACTCTTCCAAACCACATTTTGTAAAATTGATTTCACCTTTCTCTTATATATAATAAAAGAGGATTTTAAGACATTTTTCCATATTTTTAATGCAACCCGAACTAGGCTTTCCTAAAAATCACCTTTTATATTCGAACCGCAACCCGTCTGGTCTGGTCCAAACCCAAAACTTCTAAGCCCAAAATTGGGGTGTTACATTGTTTTTATGGATTAATCATGGAAATTTGGTTAAATTGAAGATTATTGATTGAAATCTATGATTTTCGTAATGCTATTGCTTTGCTTGATTTGAGGCTGATATTAATTATGATTTGGATGTTAAATGTTGTTGAAAAAATATTTTTTCATAATCATCCCGAATTGGTTTGGATCTCTAGTTGTTAGATGGTTAGTTTTGGGGTTTTGTGAATATATGTGGTTCTGGTGTTGTTGTAGGTATAAGGATGAGATTAGGTTGTCTTTAGATGTTATTTGATGGTTAAAATTGGATGAAGGTGTTAGGTTTTGGCTGGGCTGAGTTTGTTGTGTAATCGAAGGTGTTTTCGGTTGTTTCGGATAGACGTTTTGGTGATTTTGGCCAGAGAAGCGGGGAAGTTTTGTTTGCTGGAGATTTTAATGCTTTGTGATGCATTAATCCTCTGTTCTTGTGTGGTATAAAAATGGGAGAACATATCGGAGGCAATCAGTGAAGGTTCGTGAGTTTTGATTGCTTGGATTCGCGTCGGCTAGTCGAGTTTACACGTGTCGGTGAGGGAGAATGTGAATTTCAGTTTTGAAAGCTTTAAAAGGTGATTTGGGAACTTAGTGGTAAGCTTGAAACATTTAACTAAGTTCGGAAGTAAGTAAAGGGGTTTTCTCTCTCGATTGTGCTATTATGTGATGATTTATGCACTATTTTGGTTTGATCGAATTACCTACTTTTAAAGTAAGTTTAAAAGAGTGTGATTACTATTTTTAATGATGTGATGTTGAAGGATGCACATGGTAAGTGATCCTTGTAAGTATATGACTTATAGTTGTGATTTTAAGCATAGTTTAATTCTTGGAAATGTGAATTATTGACGATGCTTTGAAAACAGTGAGTTATGAGTTAAATGTGAATTATATTGGCAAGTGATATTGTGAAAATGGTTTATAAATGATATTGGATATAGTTAGTCGGCTATAGGATTGAGTGCACTATAAACAAGTCGCCTTGGATGTTGAGGGGTTTATACGGTGTACCGAATACTCCATCCAAGAACTCTAACGATTGAGGAAAGTGTATGGTGTCCCGTTTCTCGTTAGTGGGGTTATACATCTACCGATGAGTGGTGTTGAGGGGTTTATACAGTGTACCAAATACTCCACCACGGGTGTCACAGCGGTGGAGGGTAGCTACCGTGTGTGAACCTTGAGATGCCTGTGAGAATGTATGAAGTGTTGGGATAACACTTGTGAATTCGTGTATCCGATGTGGTTTTGAGAAATGAGCATGTTGATGATCACTTGTAAGCCAATATAATTGATGATGTGTTATGATATGGTTTATTATGCATAAAATGAAAATACATGTTTTACTCTTTAAGCTTTGCATATGGTAGCTATGCGTGGGAAGGCTTAAGTTGAGTGTCAGCAATGGATTTGTTTTTGGATTCATAGAACATGTTGCATGATGTTTAACATGCTGATTTGATTGAGGAAAGTGCATAGTTTTAAAAAGGGCATGATGGTTTTCAAATGATGTTTTAGCAAATTGAAATTGGATTTCAATGTGGACATGAAAATGGTTTTAATGCATTGAAGGGTGTTTTGCTTATGAGCCTCCTCACTAAGCCTTGTGTGCTTACGCTCTCATTTTTCCATCAATGCAGATAATTGAGGTTTTGGAGGCAGCAAAAGGCAAGGGATTCCAAGAGGCTTCACTTAAGAATGTATGTTTCGGTGAGGCTAAAGTAATAAGGGCAATGAGGGATCCGTTGAATTGTTGGGAGATTTGTGTAAACTCTCTTTTGTGCAAGTTTGGTTTGTTGTTTTAGACTTGTAAAAGGCCATTGGTATTTGGTTTATGCTTTACTTTGCATTTTGGTATCTTGCTTGGTTTGACAATAGGTTGCATGCCTATAGTTTACCTTTGATGCAAATGTTCATTTTATGTTGATGAATATGCCATGAATGCTTGAGGATTGATGCTTATATATGTTGTATGCGTGTTGGAAGCATGTTGGATTGTTATAGATTGGATTAAAGTATGAAAAAACAGTAAAAAGTGACATTACAGGCCCAGGTGTTTCGGTACACTCAAGCTTGTACCAAAATAGGGTGCCTGAAATGGCCTTGGGGTTTCGAAACAGAGAGGGACGTTTCAGTACGTTTGGTTACTTGAAGGTTGTGTTCCAAAACGGGTTTGAGGTAGTATCGAAACGGCCTCGTGTACTGAAACAAACAGCCTTGTTCTAAAACGGGCATTTCGATACAGGGCAACTTGTACCGAAACACCCTACAGTTAAGTTGGTTAGTGGAATCTTCTAAAGTTCTGATTCTTTATGTTTTGATCATGGAATGTTGTGGATGCAATTAAATGAGCTTGGGGTTGTTTTGAGTTGAGATTTGACAGAGATGCATGTAATGTGATTAATTAAATGTTGGTAACTTAAAAGCGAGGAAGTCATTGTATTTTGGCAAAATTACAAAATGGTCCCTAAAATATGATTGCATGCAATTGAGTCCTTATTTGTTGTCTGATCAGGTTGCAAATTGTTCTGTTGCGATGTTTATCACATAAGGTGTATAAAAGCATCTAGAAAAGATAAAATAAAAAATAGGGTTGTTTACTGAGGTAAACTTCTTGTTTTACTTTAGTATTTCCCCGTGTAACCCATTCGGTTCGGTATTTTGCCCCGACCGGGTCGAGGGGGTTGCAAAAAGGGCATTTTTGGTCTTTTTAACAGTTAAGGGAAATTTCATAATTTAACCCTAATAGGGTAAGTCAGTGATTTTTTGTCCTGAAGATTGCTAACGGCTTGCCAAGTTTCCAAGTCTATTCCATTAAACATGTCTCATCAATGCGTTACTTTCCAAGCATTCGAATAGGTATACCTCACCTTCACAAATTATCCTAGAATGAGCCTTGAATGGTTGAACATGTATTTATGCAGTATTCTTCCATTACTGGAACATTATTAAGAATGACTGGTTTACATAAGTCAAGCTTCAAACCATAGGGGCGTTATAGTCATTTGCAATTCATCGTAAATTTTAGGATTTTCCAAGCTTCCACTTATCTCTAGTCATGTATGTATTTCAATCATTTATGTACTCGCTGGTGTTTTAGTCATTCAAGTACTTTTGGTACTTCTAAACAATTCACTCATTTCAAAACTCAAGGGTTTATCCATCATTTTATTTAATTTGGGAATTTCAGTACCTGAGGTTATTTCGGTCATTTCAATCATTCTGATCAACTCATTCTTTACTGTCATTTAGATTAGTTCTAGAATATGAAGAACTTCAAGTAAATTTATATTCATGTGTTTAACCAGAGTTCATGAAAAATCCAAGTGTTTTGTTATCACACATGTTTGCATCTTGATATCGAAGTCTTTCCCAATAGATCAAGGATTTCATATGAAGTAATTATTTTATCAGATCAAGTGTAAATTCCAGGTGATTTCCTTTGTTAGGATATTTTAGTCATTCTTACGTCTCAAAGGTATTATCGTTATTTCTTAACAAAATATTTCAGATATCAAATTCTTCAACACTATCAATCAGATTAGAAGATTAATTGTCTTATTAGTCACTTACTGGACTCTGGATCCTTTCAATCTATTAAACTTCTCTTTCAAATAATTCATTCTTATCCAGATTACCATTCATTTAATTCGTAATCAAATTGACTCAAGTAGAGATGAAAATATACTTAATCATAATCATGCATACTTTAACTTAATACCAACATGTTTCATAAAGCAGGCAAGAGGTACTAATGCATTACCTTGAATCCTTGCTATATCGATCGACCCTTAAAAGGACATTCGAACACTCTCAAGCCTGAATTCGATGTCCTCAACATCTTGAACACGAAGATATGTGAATATTCACCTTCAATTAAACATAATCCATAATCAATCCTTAGCTTGTTCACATAATTTTTAAAGTAAAAAGCTAAACATATGCATTCTCGGGTTTAAGGTCAGATTCGGAGGCTTTCGAGTTAGAAATTTGCGAAATAGACTTCAAAAATGGACTCAGGATGTTCAAAAGCCTAAAAAGGGTTTTCGGAAAATTTGACATTTTGGTCAAAGTCAAAGGTCAACGGGTTGGTCAACGATCAACAGATAAGTCATCGATCAAGTTCAAAGTCAACATGACGTCGATCAATGGTCAATGTTGACATCAGTCAACATTGACGTCATTGGTCAATGGGTTGGGTCCGGTCCTTGCGTCACGGGTCACGTCAACGGATAATCGGGTTGAATCAATTTGCACTCGAACGTGTTAAATCAATTTGGGTCGGGCAGAAACGCTTCGGGTCAAAGGGGTTGGGTTGAATCAATTTGGACTAAAGACTCATGGACCTTAAACAAGCTGCCCTAAAATCCAATATCAGGCCTGGTCTTGTATAACCGGTTCAAGGTCAAATCGGCACGGATCGGTGACCAGACCAGTCTACGACTGGTTCAATTAAGGGCGTCGTCATGGTGGCCAGAAAGCATCCCGTGACGGTGCGTGGCCGCCACGCGGGACCAATTTAGCCGGGTAACACCACAAGAAACACGAGAAAACAACATTAAACTCAACTATCATTTCCATTAACCATGATCAGGTCGAAAAACTAACTGAACTTACCGAAACGAAGAGAAAGTAGTCGGGAGTGGCGTAGCTCCGATGATGCTCCAAACAACAACAGACCAGTGATCAGCGACCACGGTTTTGCTCGCCTTAACACGAGGAAGATGATGGTGGTAACGGCGTGGTGAAAGGGCGATATGGCGGCGCATCGGTCGAAAAACAGTGGAGGACTCTTGGTTTTACACCGAGCTTCCAACCAGGATTTCACAGCAATCGACGACACATCTCTGCGAGTGGTGGATGGGGTTTTGATCGGAGTGTAGCGGCGGTGACGACCACAGTGGGGCGGTGACGGAGATCAGACGCTGGATGGTGGTTTGAGTAGGGGAAAAGTCTGAGAAGGCTCTAGAATATCCAACATTTTCTTCATATTTGACATATACATTAAATGAGACAGATGGGGGTTGGATGGCTTATTTATTATTGGGTCAGATAACAAAAACATAGATTAAAAGAATATTGGTTCATGATTGAATTAGATGTGATCCTTAGCCCAAATGGTTAAGGCCTGTGTTCACTAAGCCAAGGGGTATAGGTTCAAATCCCCTTGGTCGCAAGAAATCTTTTTTTCTTTCTTTCTTTTTTTCTTTTTTAACACATTTATACTAAATAAAATTAGAGTGTTACATAGGAACAAAAGGATCACCTTAGTGAAGGTTCTATCCAGGAATCATGGAGTTGAAGATGCGACTTGGGAACTAGAGGAGTCCATCAAATTACAGTATCCACACCTTTTTGATTCAGGTAAATTTTGAGGACGAAATTTCTTTTAAGGTGTGGAGAGTTTTAATGACCCAAATTCTCGAGTCAGCATTCGAGCATTGACCCAAGTGAATAATGGATAAATGAAATTAAAGATCGAGTTTTATTGTAATTAATTTGGGTGAATTTAGACCTTTTTATAAGGAAAATAAAATATTTGAAAGCTTAGGTAAAAATGTTAAAAGTTGGGTGGCTATAAGGGTAATTAACCCATTGTTCCAAAAAAATCCACTCTCCTATTAATTGGGAGAGTATGGTCGGCTGACTGCAAAGCATGGGCAATCAATTTTTAAAATCCTCCATAAATTTCATAAAAATAATTAGGATGTGAGGTATACATCGTTATAACTGTGAGTTTGTCTAGTTTCATTTAGAATAAACGGAAATCAATTTTGATTTGTATTTTAGAATATATGAATTTTTTAGTGTTGGAAGGTCAGAAAATTTGGTAGCAAAATTTTTACAAAATTGTTTAGGCAGCAACTTAAAAAAATCACTAAAAATTCACAAGCTAAATTAGAAAGTGTAACCTTATATTTTTATAACCGTGTGGAAGTCTAGTTTTGTTTAAAACAAACGATGCTCGATTTTGAGTTATATACTAGGAGATATTAATTTTTGAACGAGCGAAGATCAGAATGCAAGACAGTAGTTTGTCTTTAAAAACATCAGTGAGTATGACTTCAAAAATTCACCATAAATCGTACGAGTTAAATTAGGAGATGAAATTTATATGATTGGAAAGATTAGCGAGTCTAGATTCTTTTAGAACAAACGTAACATTATTTGGATCTGTAAATTTTTAGTTACGTATTTTTCTTTAAAGGTAGTGCAAGATGCCATATTTCCATGATTAATATTTTAGTCATTTTTTAGGGTCAATTAGTGGTTAAGAATCCGTTAATAATATTAGAAGTTTGAAAAGCTTAAAAGGGTTTCATTAAATCTAAGTGACTAAGATATTCAATCAAGCATAATACACATTGTTGCGTGTAAAAGAGTCCTATCGCAAATAGTGCAAGTGTACACGACGCAAGTAGTAAAGTGATACTTGGAGTATCGGATATCGTCTCCACAAGGACTGGAAATAGTTTTATCCTAGAATTGTTGCACAAGAGAGAGAAAGAGTTTAATTGGATTGTAAAGTAATCGTGATAAACAACTAAAATAAAAGAGTAAAGAATCAGGTTCAAGAAATATGTCAGTATTGATTTGCTCAGTAGTGCAGGTGTTGCATTGTAAGAGAAACTTTTGTTCTATCGTCATCCCTGTCGCGGCAGCACCTGTCGCGGCAGAAGTCTGTTGATGTCGCGTCAGCGATCACACAACTCTGCACTTCAAGTTTGGCAAGAATCCATGTTATGACTTGTCCTATCCCTAGGCCCAAGTTCTGTTAATAGACACTTCTTAGATGATACCTCCCAGCATAAATCGAAGGGGCAGTGACTTTCATGGCTGGGGCTGCCAGGTTGTTGTTGATGTTGCTGCTGATTTGGAGCTTCCGGCGGGCAGTGACTTTCATGGCAGGGGCTGGCAGGTTGCTGGGGGAGGCAGAGGTTGTTTTCTTCTTTGCCTCTCGAGGTGGCTGGACATGTGACGGTGAGATGCGTGGGGGCTGGTCCAGGACCTCGATGTCATCGTCGGAGCTGCTGCTGCTACTGCTGGCAGATCTGCCTTTGCCGAAGGGTCCTTCGACAGTCTCATTCAACTTCTTCCTTTTCATCGGCGGGAAGTCCTTGGAGATGTCTCGGACAACTGATGGTTCGGAGTCAGAATCCTGCCAGACGGAATAGGAGGAGAACCCTTCAAAGTACTTGGGGTCGATCTCTAGAAGGGGGTTCTTCCTCTTCTCTCCTCTAGCAATGGCAGACTGTTTGCCGCCTTTGCCTATCGTGGCAGGGGTAGGTGTGGAGGCAGCAGAGGGGTTTTCGGGCTTGCAGTAGGGGTGGGGGCAGAAAAGAAGTGTTCTGGGAAGGAGGGGAATTGCACATGGGTAAAATGTAAATCATTTAAAATGAAATTTACCGTTGCGGCTGTGAAGTCCCTCATGAAGCCCATCAGTCCGAGTTGTCGTTCCTCCATCCTTTTCAGCGTCGACAAAATCTGGCCGGAGGTGTCTGTTGGAGGTGTTGCTGTCGTCTGTTGTGGCTTTACTGCGACAGGTTCTAGGGAGCTAGGGTTTGTCGTCGGTTCTGCCGTGGCAGAGGGGTTGATGTATGACAGCGGGGTGGCAGCTTTCAACTCCATTAGGCTGTAAATATTCCGTTGCATCCACCTCTTTCCTTAAACCTTGACGTCCTCCTCAATTTCTGGTACATTATTGCATCGGCAGATGGTGGTGATAAGGTAGGGGAAGACGAGGGGGCCCGACGGTCGGAGAGAACACTTAAGGATCCCGTCCCGGACGTAACGGCCGACATTAATTTGCCTCTCGTTTAAAATAGAATGGACGAGGGCTAAACTTGGTCTGTCGACGGTGCTTTTGTGGGAGGTAGGCATGAGACGCTTTTTGACAAAGTGATTCCACAGTTTGGCTTGTGGAGTCAGTTGGATTCTCCTCACGGTTCATCAGTGTTTAGGGTCGTCTTTCCACTCCGTCCCTTCTTTTGTGACCTCTGCCATGACAGTGTTATAGTCTGCCGGCGACATACTATTCACAAATCTCATGTGGGCTGGTTCATTCATTCTCCTTTCTTTGCTTCCTTTATTTCTTAAAAATAATTAAATACATAAATTTAAATTAAAGTCTTAGTTCCTAAAATAAATAAATAAAAAAATCTTAATTCTTAATAAATAAATAAAATAAAATAAAATAAAAATAAAAACTAAGTTAAATAAGGGATGCCTTGAGGGGCATCTCCTAAAGTAACTACTTCATGCATCCTAGGGGCTTCAGTCCCCTGATAATGCTTGAGTATCTGTCCATTGACCTTGAACTGGTGCCCATCCTTTAGGGATTTGATTGTGATGGCACCATGGGGGAAAACTTGGACAACCTGGAAAGGACCAGACCACCTAGATTTAAGTTTTCCTGGATAAAGCTTCAACCTAGAGTTGAACAACAACACATGTTGCCCTGGGCAGAACTGTCGTGGCAGCAACTTCCTGTCGTGCCACTTCTTGGTTTTGTCCTTGTAGATCTGTTGGGTCACGTCGGCATGCCCCGTGGCGCGGCGGAAAAATAAATCCGATGTAATCCAGCCAGGATCCATGTACAGGAACGAATTCGGGGTGAAAAGATGAAGAGTTACCTTTTAAAACTATGGAAACTGGAAAACTGACGGTATGTCAGAATAACCACGTCAAGTAAAACTAGAATTGTCACTGGTTCGCAACGACCTCTACGGAGTCCACCCGAACAAAACGAACAAAGTTTCCGCCACCCTAACACTTAGGGATAAATTTTGACAGGTTTGAACACCTTCCAGGGAGAAGTCGAAATCCCTCCAGGAATTCCTGAGGGAGTCTGAAATCGACCAGGGGTTCTACCGGGACCTGGATTCGAACTAGGAAATTGCCAGGAATTTGCCAAGGGGCAAGAGGAACACCAGAAAAATATCGAACAGCTTCTCAGAAAAATCTGGGACTTGTCGAAAATTCCAGAGGGGAATTCCCAGGGATATGTCAAAATTTGCAAGGAGGAATAGGGATGATTTGGTTGCTAGCCCTTGTCCCTTTAAATAGTATTCAGAGACTTAATTCTAGTTGAATTCCTTAAATCCAAGTTCAACCAAAATTCATAAAATCTAATTCTACTTGAAATTGGTTTATATTAAATATACATTATATTTAATAATATTAAATGAAATATATATATTTAATTATGTAGAATCTTATTCTACATAAAACATGGATTTAAATATATTTAAATATATATTTTTAATTATGTGGAATCTAATTCTACATAAACTTGGAATTAAATATACATTATATAAATTCCAAAATATATATTTAAATTTCTAGAACCTTATTCTATAATATTTAAGTCTCTAAATATTTTCCATACTCTAAATAATATTTGATAAATACAATATTTATCCAATATTATTCCAATTTAAGGGAGTTGTCGATTTCCCCTATCCCGTAGGGGTTTTTCGGCAACCTCCCTAAAATATGGAGTATGGTTTCCAATTTTTTTTGTTCGTTTTATTCGAAGGGTGTGACCCTTGTAGGTTCATGCAACGTTAGCAGCAAAATTAGAACTGTTCTAATTTTACAAACAATGAGTGCCATCTAGCAATACATCATTGCTACCTAAGTTGCATGAAGTCGTGATTTGACTTTTCTAATTCCTGAATAAACTTCCTTTATGTATTTCATCCTTTTGTCCTTTATATCTTAGATGAACACAAGTCATGGGTTAGTCACACTTGCGTTGTCCATCTAGTGTTTCTTGATGTCTTGAGTAGATTATGATAAATGAATCTCTATGATATCTCATATCATAATATTCGAGCATGGTCATGCATTTTCTAATCTCACTCAATCAAGTGGCCGAAGATATTTCTCCCATTATGTAGGAGGGACAAATCCTTTCTTGATCAACCATATTTCACTACACAGGTCATCACGTATCCAATCATCAGTCTTTATAATGGAGTCAGTTACGACACACGTTTGACTATGTCAAAATACGTAAATCTTTATGTTGAAATCATGTTGATCTCAAGTCTGAGGATTATACATATGTTTATCATGAGCAATGTTGTGACTGTCACATAATTACCCAAGAAACATGCTCATAGCAGGTCAATCCAGTATGTTGTTCTCTAACAAATACTTATGTGTTGATTTTGACATCTCTATGTCAATGACAACGCTTGTCATCAACCACATATTAGTCTTTATATATTATCACTGTCCATACCCGTAATAATATTCGACTAAGGATCCTATTTAACAATAATCGTATTATTGTATGGACATTATTATCCAATGGTTAGTTTGATGCACAGAAACATACCAAATGATAATAACTGCAATGTCATTACTTGACAAATCTAGTAAAATAGTATGTCTATTCAATCATCATATGATTGGTCTTTGGGCATACTCCAACAATCTCCCACTAGCACTAAGACCAATCATTCTCGTATCTAATACGATATGGCTTAGTGTAACTGGCATGCTTATGCTATGTCAAAAGTTTTGTCAGGGAGTTGACAAAGTTATCAACTTTGTGCGTATGTTGCATACTTTCATATCTCCAAGATGTAAGTACTTTAGAATATGTTTGGATTTATTGATGAGATTTGGGTTTTATTTTCTTACGCAAAGGTTCCATCATAACAGAGTTATGTAGCATCTAATATGCTGGGAACAACCCTTAGTTCAGAAGTGAACCCTTTAGATCCAAACATCCTTCTTTATTGCTATGTCGCATGTAATACATTCAGCCTATGTTGTAGAGTTAGATATTGTCTCATGTTGCTAACTCGCAGTATCTTTTATTAATGCAAAACGGATTGCGATCTTTAGTTCCTTTTGATGAGTATGTCATCTACATACAATACTTAGGAAAGTAACAATGCTCCCACTAGCTCTTTTGAAAACAAGACTCCCCTTTGTTTCTAGATAAACCAAACATTTTGATTGTATCTTCTTAAACGAATATCCCAACTTTGAGAAGCTTGCCTTAGTCTACAGATAGACCTTTGTAGCTTACATACCTTCCAAGTGTTTAGTGGAGTGACAAAACCTTCTGGATGTGTCATGTACACAATTGTTTCAAGTTTTCCCTTAGGAAAGAGGTTTTGACATTCCTTTATTTGATTCCATAATCATCGTATGTAACTACATGCAAGTGAGATTAAGATGGATTATACATAGCTACAAGAAAGATGCTTTATCATAGTCTATACTATGAAGTTTGTCGAATACTTTTAGTGACGAATCATCCTTTGTATGTTTTATCATCCATGTCGGTTTTTCCTTTTTGAAAAACTCATCCATACCTCTTAGGTTTTACCCTTTTAGGTAACCAAAGTCTATACTTGGTTTTAGACATGGATACCATCTCATATCTCATGGCTCTTAGCCATTTCTCGAATTTTGGGCTCACCATTACTTTCTAATAAGACCTAGTCTTTATCTTGATCCGAAAAGAAGAGTGTTTCCATGTACGGATAGTGAGATATCTATATTTCTCAAGTATATGGTATTCTCTTAAGGATCAACACAATGGTTGTGTTTTGTTCCAATGTTCCTTGATCATTTGTGGAACATTCTCAATCTTTGGTTCATAAATTTGTTGTCTAAAATTTCTTCACATTCCAAATCCCTTTTTTTCTTTTGTGAGAGGTAATCTCTTTCGAGAGAAACTCTCGTTTGAGCAACAAATATTTTGTTCTCGTTAAAGTTGAAGAAATAATATCCCTTTGTGAGAATTAATCTCTTTCAAGATAAACTCTCGTTTGAGAAACAAACACTTTGTTCTCGTTAGGATAAACAACAAAAGGAGTTTTTAAGGTTCGAACTTTGTAAACATTTTAACATGTAAGTAACCTTAAAACTTCAAAGGTATTCTAGAACAATTCTTAGTCCATATCTTATATGACGTTTCGGGGAAAAACACAATTAAGTATGAGAGTTGTTTTTCTGGTGTGTAAAGAAGTCAAAAATGACTTGTTCTGAATCAAAACATGTCTAACATATTTGATTCTCTTTCAAAAACTTTTTTCGTTCCACTTGTGGGATTTAATTATGGGGCAATCCCATATTCTTTAAAAGTTCATCAAACTTTAAATATTCTTGAATTTGATCTCATCAAATTACCTTAATACTTTTTATGAGTTTGAGATTAGTCATTTGTAAATATTATTGATTTGATTAGTTTAAAGATCATTGATTCGTTGTGCCATAAGAGATTAAAAGAATAACATTTAAATAATCTCAAAATTAAAAATATCTTGTCCTAACAAGATAACTAAAACTTAGGCACAAAATAATAATCTTAAAAACTAAAACAAATATATTTAAGCAAAAACACATGTCCTAATGGATGATGTAGCAACTCTTGCTTTATTTCCATTCGCAGGTCCATGTTTATTCTGATGCCTTCTCTTTAGAAGCCTCTGAGGTTGATGCCTCACTCGTTTTTGCTTTCTTGACTTATTGTAGGTGTGCGGGGCAGTTTCTCTTCCAACGTCCGGTCTTGCCGCAATGGAAACATTTTCCATCCTTCTTGATTCCCTTCTTAGGTTTCAATGCCTCCTTTCCATCAGTTTTGGTCTTACCATCACCTTTAGAATTTGCTGTCGATTTACCTTTCTTCTTGCCCTTGAGGACCATCAGAACAGGTTTAGGTCCTACCTTCTTCAGGTTGATTTCAACAGTTCTCAACATGTCGAGCAACTGTGGCAGGGTCTTGATAATTTCATTCATATTGAAATTAAGGACGAACTGATTGAAACTATCCGGCAACGATTGCAGGATGACATCAGTAGCTAATTCGTCTTTCAACGGAAAGTCGAGATTCTCCAACGTTTGGATATAGCCCATCATTTTGATGACGTGAGCTCCTACGGGAGATCCCTCACTCATCTTGCATTGAAACAAAGCTTTAGAGGTCTCGTACCTCTCTTGACGAGCTTGCCCTTCATAAATCTCCTTGAGATTTTGAATCATATCATAAGCTACCATGTCCTCATGTTGCTTCTGAAGCTCAGGGGTCATGGAGGCGCAAGCATAAGACAACCGACATCCAGCATGTCGTCCATGTGTTTCTTAAACTTGTCTTTGTCAGCTCTAGAAGCAGTGGCAACCGGTTCATCAGGAACAGGTTCTTCAATGACATATTCCTTCTTTTCCTGTTTGAGAACAATTCTCAAATTGCGGAACCAGTCAAGGAAGTTTATGCCATTAAGCTTATCCTTCTCAAGGATAGATCGCAGAGATAGAGTATTATTTGCCATTAATTCTACAACAAAGAAAATATGCTATATAAGTTTTACTAAATTTTAAAATTTATAGACAGGTCTTTACTATAAATTTACTCCCACTATTTTCTTCAAAACTAAAAACCCTCTAGTTTTAATTTCGGAAAAACGTTTCGATAGTTTTTCTAGTGAGTGAGGATCCGTATTTCACCATTCCTAAATCAGCTTTGGCTAGTCTTTTGGGAAATGGTTATTTAGGTAAGTAACACCTTACTAATTACATCTCATGTAATTCCTCATCTTTTGGCGAACAACTCTTGTTCTTTAAATCATCTTATGATTAACCAAAACTTTTAACCACTAGCTTTTCTAATCTTATTAGAACAACCCAGCTAAGTCAATACCAATATCTCAACCGGCGAATATCACTAGCTTATTCTTCGCGTTTAACTAAGATAGATAAATGAGACATTGCTTTAGCAAAGCTCGCATTATATCGATCAAAGCTTTAACGGGGGTAAATATTGGATGGTTAAAACAGACTTAGAATTATAGTGAGGGATTTACTTAATTATCTCATCATTTTAACATTGATCTTATCAATAGAACTATGTTTAATCATGCTTATAAAACATCCATTGCATCACATACAAGGTAAATATAAGCGGTAAATAAATATGCAATGATTATATCCCTTCTTAACCTAAGGCGACCCGTCCCAAGCCAATGGGAGGACCATTCTACTGAAGATAGAATCTGCTTCTGGAATGCCTGGTCCACCAGGGAAGGCCCACCACGCTGCTATGTTGGTCCTTGCTTTATCTCCATGAGTATTTACAATTTTCAGAAACTCGCGTTACATGCAAGGGAGTGAGATGAGAAGAGAAGTACAATAGAAGATAGAGAAAGGCACGACACGCAGGTCGTATTTATAAAAAACTAAAACTATAAAGGCTATGGGCTACAACTATGCAAAACAAACATTGTGCAATCTAACATGCATTTCAAACATGATGCGAACAAAGTAACAACGTGTTTATAGAGTTTTAAACTGATTATCCATATGTTGCGGTTAATGGGCCAAAGAAGGATCACGGGGTTTCATAAACCATTTGCGTTAACGAACAAATGCACCAGGTAGGTCAACATGAAAGAGAGGTGGCGCACTAGGCACACTTAAGTACCAGGTCTTTGATGATGCCAATCCTATACATGCATTTTTCATAACGTCTAACCATAACTCTTATGGATTCACCGTGAAAGATAGTTTGATAACTTTTATCAAATTAGAAGCCCTTTCAGAGATTTCATAAATCTATGGAACTACGAACAACTACTTGTTCTCTAGACTAACTATTAATCTCAACATGTTAACATTTAGCATTGAAGCAACCTAACATAGTTATGATTAACTCTTAATCATTCAGTGATAATCGAAATAAGTCTTTATTAGGTGTGATACGATAAACGATAAATATCTAAATCGAATCAAACAACATGCATCTCATACATAAACATCACCCAAGAATTTAAGTCCGAATTCGTATGATACAAGTGGCTCTGATACCACTGTTGGGTCACGTCAGCACGCCCCGTGGCGCGGTGGAAAAATAAATATGACGTATTCCAGCCAGGATCCATGTACAGGAACGAATCCGGGGTGAAAAGATGAAGAGTTGCCTTTTAAAACTCTGGAAACTGGAAAACCGACGGTATGTCGGAATAACCACGTCAAGTAAAACCGGAATCGTCACTGGTTCGCAACAACCTCTACGGAGTCCACCCGAACAAAACGAACAAAGTTTCTGCCTCCCTATTACTTAGGGATAAATTTTGACAGGTTTGAACACATTCCAGGGAGAAGTCGAAATCCCTCCAGGGATTCCTGAGGGAGTCTGAAATCGACTAGGGGTTCTACCGGGACCTGGATTCGAACTAGGAAATCGCCAGGAATTTGCCAGGTGGCAAGAGAAACACCAGAAAAATATCGAACAGCTTCTCAAAAAATATGGGACTTGTCGAAAATTCCAGAGGGGAATTCCCAGGGATATGTCGAAATTTGCAAGGAGGAATAGGGATGATTTGGTTGCTAGCCTTTGTCCCTTTAAATAGTATTCAGAGACTTAATTCTAGTTGAATTCCTTAAATCCAAGTTCAACCAAAATTCATAGAATCTAATTCTACTTGAAATTGGTTTATATTAAATATACATTATATTTAATAATATTAAATGAAATATATATATTTAATTATGTAGAATCTTACTCTACATAAAACATGGATTTAAATATACATTATATTTAATCCAAATATATATATTTTTATTATATAGAATCTCATTCTATCTTTACTTGGATTTAAATATATTTAAATATATATTTTTAATTATGTGGAATCTAATTCTACATAACTTGGAATTAAATATAAATTATATAAATTCCAAAATATATATTTAAATTTCTAGAATCTTATTCTATAATATTTAAGTCTCTAAATATTTTCCATACTCTAAATAATATTTGATAAATACAATATTTATCCAATATTATTCCCATTTAAGGGAGTTGTCGATTTCCCCTATCCCATAGGGGTTTTTCGACAACCTCCCTAAAATAGGGAGTATGGTTTCCAATTTTTTGTTTGTTTCATTCGAAGGGTGTGACCTTTGTAGGTTCATGCAACGTTAGCAGCAAAATTAGAACTGTTCTAATTTTACAAACAATGAGTGGCATCTAGCAATACATCATTGCTACCTAAGTTGCATGAGGTCATGGTTTGACTTTCCTAATTCCTGAATAAACTTCCTTTATGTATTTCATCCTTTTGTCCTTTTATATCTTAGATGAACACAAGTCATGGGTTAGTCACACTTGCGCTGTCCATCTAGTGTTTCTTGATATCTTGAGTAGATTATGATAAACGAATCTCTATGATATCTCATATCATAATATTCGAGCATGACCATGCATTTTCTAATCTCACTCAATCAAGTGGCTGAAGATATTTCTCCCATTATGTAGGAGGGACAAATCCTTTCTTGATCGACCATATTTCACTACATAGGTCATCACGTATCCAATCATCAGTCTTTATAATGTAGTCAGTTACGACACACGTTTGACTATGTCAAAATACGTAAATCTTTATGTTGAAATCATGTTGATCTCAAGTCTGAGGATTATACATATGTTTATCATGAGCAATGTTGTGACTGTCACATAATTACCCAAGAAACATGCTCATAGCGGGTCATTCCAGTATGTTGTTCTCTAACAAATACTTATGTGTTGATTTTGACATCTCTATGTCAATGACAACGCTTGTCATCAACCACATATTAGTCTTTATATATTATCACTGTCCATACTCGTAATAATATTCGACTAAGGATCTTATTTAACAATAATCGTATTATTGTATGGACATTATTATCCAATGGTTATTTTGATGCACAAAAACATACCAAATGATAATAACGGCAATGTCATTACTTGATAAATCTAGTAAAATAGTATGTCTATTCAATCATCATATGATTGGTCTTTGGGCATACTCCAACAAGATCTTGGCATTGTCGTAGGCCATTGCTCGAATTTCTTCAATTTCATTCAAGTCTATTAGCCTTTTCTGTCCTGCCTTATCCCAGTCCATATTTACAGCCTTGATAGCCGAGTAAGCTCTGTGTTCTATCTCAACAGGTAAATTACAGGTTTTCCTATACCCACTTTGACATGTAATCCACTGCCAGTAGGATGTACATGTTCCCACAAGATGCTGGGAATGGTCCCATGAAGTCGATTCCCCATACATCGAAGATTTCGACCTCTAATATGTTCTACAGTGGCATCTCATGCCTTTTCGATATGTTCCCAATCCTTTGGCATTTGTCACAGCCCTTGTAAAATGCTTGTGCATCCTTAAACAGCATGGGCCAATAGAGTCTGAATTGAAGAACCTTGGCAGTGGTTTTGTTTCCACCTAGGTGTCCTCCATTTGGGGAAGCATGGCAGTGGTGAAGCACAACTTCCTGTTCGTCCTGTGGCATGCATCTCCTGATAATCTGATCTGCACAATGTTTGAAAAGAAGAGGCTCGTCCCAATAATAATGTTTTGCATCGTTTTGGAACCTCTTCCTTACTTGGTAATTAAGTTCATGACGTAGTACCCCACTAACAATGTAATTAACAAAATCAGCGTACCAAGGGGTTTCAGGAAGCTTACATGCCGCCATGGCTATCGCGGCAGCGCTGGTGGCAGCAAACAACTGCTCATCTAGGAAGGTCTCTAATATGTCGGTTTTGTTTGTGGATTGACTCCTTCCCGTTTCCATCCTCGACAAGTGGTCTGCTACTTGGTTCTTTGTTCCCTTTTTATCCTTGATATCAATGTCAAATTCTTACAGCAGTAGAATCCAACGTATTAATCTAGGTTTTGCATCTTTTTTTGTGAACAGATACTTTAGTGTTGAATGGTCTGTATGGACCACCACCTTTGTTCCAAGTATGTACGGATGGAACTTGTCGATTGAGAACACCACTGCTAATAGTTCCTTTTCTGTAGTGGTGTAGTTGACTTGGGCATCATTCATTGTTTTGCTGGCATAGTATATCACATGGAAGAGCTTATCCTTCCTCTGCCCCAGTGCTGCCCCGACAGCATAGTCACTGGCACCACACATTATCTCGAATGGTAGACTCTAGTTTGGTGGCTGTACAATCGGGGTTGTTACCAGCTTCTTCTTCAGAATTCTGAATGCCTCAGTACATTCAGTATTAAAATCAAAGGGACGATTCTGCTCCAATAGGTGGCATAAGGGTTTGGTAATCTTCGAGAAATTTGCAAAAAATCGTCGATAAAACCCGACATTCCCTAAGAAACTTCGAATCCCCTTGACTGTGGTGGGTGGCGGCAGCTTTTCGATGACTTCTATTTTGACTCTGTCCAACTCTATGTCGCGGCAGCTCACTTTGTGGCCTAGTACTATTCGTTCATCCACCATGAAGTGACATTTTTCCCAGTTCAAAACCAGGTTCGCCTCTTCGCATCTTTCAAGAACCTTCTGCAAGTTGCCTAAACAACCTTCAAAACTGTCTCCAAAGACGGAAAAGTCGTCCATGAATATTGCCATCATGCACCGTTGGAAGGTTTCTAGTGCATTGCAGAGCCCAAATGGCATTCTCCGAAAAGCATTTGTGTCGTATGGGCATATGAAGGTAGTTTTCTCTTGGTTCTCCAGTGCAATTTCTATTTGATTATAACATGAGTAACCATCAAGAAAACAATAGTAAGGTTTCCCCACTAATCTATCAAGCATTTGATCAATAAAGGGTAAAGGAAAATGGTCCTTCCGGGTAGCTTTGTTAAGCTTCCGGTAATCCATACAAACCCTCCAACCAGTCACAGTCCTGGTTGGGATTAGCTCGTTTTCCTCGTTGGTTACCACGGTTATGCCTTCTTTTTTGGGCACACACTGCATCGGGCTCACCCACTTGCTATCAGAGATGGCGTATATGATTCCAGCGTCGAGCCATTTGATAATCTCTTTTCTCACCGCTTCTCGCATAACCTCATTCAAACGTCTATAGGCATCAATAGTTGGCTTATGATCATCCTCCAAGAGAATCTTGTGCATGCATAACGCCGGACTAATGCCTTGGATATCAGCTATAGTCCATCCAATAGCCTTCTTATGCTGTTGTAGCATTCTGATTAGTTGTTGCTCCTATTTCTGCATTAACTTGGAAGAGATAATTACGGGCAACGTATCATTTAAACCAAGAAAGACATATTTAAGCTGCCCTGGCAGGAGCTTAAGATCTAGAACAGGTGGCTTTTCAATCGAAGGCTTCTGGATTATATGTTCATTCACGGTATAATTAAGAGGCTCGAAGAACTTACCTGGACAATTGCCTATCCAATTTACCTCCTCAGGACCTCCAGTGTCAGATGTTTCTGAGTCGGAGGAGTCACTGTCGTCGTTGCTGCCGTGACAGTCTTCCAGGTGACTGATGTGGCAGTGACCAATCTTTTTGTCGTGGCAGCTTGACCTCATGCAGGGTTGGTCAAGGATTACATCAGAGATTGCCTTGCACTCTTCTTCTGCATCAGCATGTTTAATTGCTTGGAGAACATTGAGTTTGATTTATTGATTATTCACTCTCATGGTCAGTTCTCCTTTCTCTACATCGATCACAGTTCTGCCTCACAATCTAAAACAAGAAAGTCAGCAGGGAAAATAAATTTATCCACTCTTACCAAAATATCTTCGATCTTGCCTTCTAGTTGTACGTAAGAGCGGTCTTCCAGCTGCAGCATGACTGTCGTGGGCCTTGCTCGTCCAATACCTAATTTATGAAAAACAAATTTGGGCATTAGATTTATGCTAGCACCAAGATCACAAAGTGCCTTACCCACGAATTTGTCGCCAAATATGCATGGTATGATGAAGCTCTCGGGATCCTTCTTCTGGGTGGATGCATGTGTAAGATAGTCATGCATCCTTCTGCCATCTTTACTGTTTCGAATTCTCCAAGTCTGGACCTTTTTGACATGGCGTCCTTGAGAAATTTCGCATAACTAGGCATCTGCTTGATGGCCTCTAATAGCTGTATGTTAATGTGCATCTGCTTAAAAATATCATAAATCTTTTTGAGCTGGTACTCTTGTTTCTGTTTCTGTAACCGCTGTGGAAAAGGAGGTGGAGGACGGTAATCTTCAAGACGTCCTTCACATGGTATTCGGATCTGAGGAGGTTTAGGTTCTACAACACCCTTTGTTTGCTCCTCTGTCCCTTCTGATTTCGCGACAGGTGTGTCGACAGCAGGTTGTTCTTCCTCTGTCGGGGCAGTGTTCATGGCAAGTGTATCTAGGGTTGGTTCCTCACTTGGTATGTTCTTCATCTCCGGCCATTGTAATTGTTTCCCACTCCTAGTTGTGATTGCTTTACACTGCTCATGTGTGGGTTTTCTAGTGACCTTAATATCACTAGGGAATCCTCCATTTTGCCTTGGCTTGATATGCTGGGAAACCTGGCCCATATTTGTCTCCAGCGATATCAGGGTAGCCTCATGGTTTGTCATCCTCATCTCTGTCTTGTCCATGAATGACAATTTTCTTGACAAAGTGATCCATGTTTGCCATGTAAGCTCCTGTCTGTGACATAAATGTTGTCAATGTTTGCTTCAGTATACTAGGTGCGGCTGCCGGCTGCTGTTGTGGCTGCTGTCGCGATAGGATTCTAGGTACCCCTTGGTTTTGGTTGCTCTGCATTTGAGGATTCAGTTCATTGTTCGGATTGCTCTAGGAAAATTTAGGATCTTTCCTCCAGTTGGGATTGTAATTGTTGGAATCATAGTTTCTTGGCTTGTTATAATTCCCAACATACATCCCTTCTTCCAGCTGTAAAAGACATTCTTCTAAACTGTGATTCTCACTAAAGGTTTCACATACCTCTTCTGCAGAATATACGGCTTTGGAATCTTTCCGCTGCAGATTTTCCACTACTTTTGTGAGGTACACAACCTATGATTTCATCGAATTGTCAGCTTCATAATCCTTTACAGATATCCCTTGTTTGCCCCCTCTCCTAGCTGTAAGAAACTGCTCATCGTTTTTTGCTAAATTCTTCAACATTATCATTGCCTCGCCTGGTTTCATATCCAGTACTAGCCCATTTGTTGCTGAATCTCTTTTCAGACGGGTGTGTGCATTGGCAGCGTTGTAGAATTTGACGACCTGATTCCACACGGGGAATCCATGCATTGGGCAGTTCCGAAGAAGAGTTGTAAATCTATCCCATGCCTCGTGCATTGGTTCGTCATCCTCCTGTTGAAAATTAGCAATTTCATTACGCAATCTTTCAGCTAAATGAGAAGGATTAAAACGAGATAAGAATTCACGAGAGAGATCTGCCCAAGTTCGTATTGAACCTGGTGTTAGTTTATTCCACCAAGTTTTAGCTCTGTCTCTCAGTGAATGAGGAAATAATCGGAGCCTCAGTACTTCCGGATTGATTCTTGGCAATCTAAACGATCCATAGATTTCTTGGAACGTTTTCAGATGTTCTCGGGCATCCTCAGTTGCAGAACACTAAACTGGCCAGCGGAATTTATCATGCTGAACATGACAGGTTTCAGCTCGAAGTTCTCAGCTTCCACGTCTAGCAAGGTGGTTTCCAGCTCAACATGGTCATTGACCATGTAGTTGCGGCAGGACTGCCGTGCGGTAACAGCAGCAGGCCGTTCATTCCGAACATCTTGGGGAGGATCTTCAACAACCCTCTGGTCATCATCTACCCCGTTGTTCTACCTTCCGTTCACCATTGCTTCTAGTTATTCCTCAAGATAGTTGTTTCTTGCTATCAAGAGTCAGACTTGGTTCCTGAGTTGGTACGTGCATTCGATTTCAAGGTCTAGTTCGTACTCAGGTTCTTTGCCTCGTCTAGATCTGCGCATAAGCAAACAGAAAACCTTGTGAAAAGCACAGGGTAAATAATACCACTAAAAACAGAAAAATAAAGAAAAAGTGCAGTAATAGTAAGGGTAAAGATATGTTGCCAGTCCCCGGCAACGGCGCCAAAAACTTGTTGCGTGTAAAAGAGTCCTATCGCAAATAGTGCAAGTGTACACGACGCAAGTAGTAAAGTGATACTTGGAGTATCGGATATCGTCTCCACAGGGACTGGAAATAGCTTTATCCTCGAATTGCTGCACAAGAGAGAGAAAGAGTTTAATTGGATTGTAAAGTAATCGTGATAAACAACTAAAATAAAAGAGTAAAGAATCAGGTTTAAGAAATAGGCCGGTATTGATTTGCTCAGTAGTGCAGGTGTTGCACTGTAAGAGAAACTTATGTTATGTCGTCGTCCCTGTCGCAGCAGCACCTGTCGCGGCAGAAGTCTGTTGATGTCGCGGCAGCGATCACACATCTCTGCACTTCAAGTTTGGCAAGAATCCATGTTATGACTTATCCTATCCCTATTCCCAAGTTCTGTTGATGGACACTTCTTAGATGATACCTCTCGGCGTAAATTGAAGGGTGAACACCAATGTTGTTGAATTCTTCCTTAGCCACTTAACCTCGTACTTATCCCTAAGCCGAGATGGTTTAACCATAAACTAGAAAACGCGTATTTATTCCGTTCGTATGCTTGACTCTCCCGAAATCAAACAAATGGATAATCTCACAATGCTCTCCCGATACTCTTGTGAGATATGAAAACCAGAATAAATAAACTTGAAGTTTTATTACTTGAACAGAAAATTCCTAAAACAGTACAATCCTTGCAACTACTTTACAGAATCAACCCTTAGCCCTAGGGGGAATTTAGAACATGATGGAGAAGAGAAAACGACAAGGGTTTTGGGGAAGATGGGTAGGAATGAGATATCCTTCCCTAAGTCGAATTATATGCCTTTATATAGGCCTTGGGTCCAAGTTTTCTAATATGGCAAGAATACAAGTTTAAACTAAAGTATAACTTTATTGGAGATTAAATCTTCTGAGTATATGCCTTTAATTCGTCCTCTTTTCTTGCCTTGAGTTTCTTCCTTGGACTTTGGGCTTGGCCTTCATTCTTCCTCCGGGCTCAGAAAAATATAGGAGTGGCCCACGACAGACCGGCTTTAAGTCTTCTATCTGTCGAGCTCCACTTCACTTGTCCACTTCATCCTTCTGTCGTCATGGATGTTGGGTGTGCAAAAGTTCTACTTTTTACCCCCTATTTAACCCATATTTCTGCTGTATTCAAGCATTATTCATTGCATTTAGGATAGATTTTACACATACATCACAATTATATAAAATGGCACAGTTGCTACTGATTTTGGTTACTTTTGCAGGTAGCTGTTGTAGCAGACTCAGGGCAGTGGAGAAGTAGAGCTGGAACACAGGACTGCAGTCGAGAAGAATGACGCTGCCGTGGCCGCTGCCGTGGCAGCCAATGACGACAGCAATGGTGAAGGGAAAAGTGAAGTGGAGCTCGACGGAAAGAGGAAATTAAGCCGGTCTATCATGGGTCACTCCTATATTTTTCTGAGCCCTAGATCAGAATGAAGGCCAAGCCCAAAGTTCAAGGAAGAAATCCAAAGCAAGGAAAGAGGATGAACTAAAGGCATCTACTCTGAAGATTTAGTCTTTAATAGAGTTGTACTTTAATTTAAACTTGTATTCTTGCCATATTAGAAAACTTGAATCCAAGGCCTATATAAAGGCATGTAATTCGACCTAGGGAAGGACATCTTATTCTCTAGCCGTCTTCCCCTAAACCCTAGTCATTTTCCCTCTTCTCATCATGTTCTAAACCTCCCCTAGGGCTAAGGGTTGATTATGTAAAGTAGTTGCAAGGATTGTACTGTTTTAGGATTTTTCTGTTCAATAAAATAGACTTCAAGTTTGCTTATTCTGGTTTTCAACATCTTGCAAGAGTTTCGGGAGAGCATTGCGAGATTATTCATTTACTTAATATCGGGAGAGATAGGTATACGAAAGGAATAAGTACAAGTTCTCCAGTTTATGGTTGAACTATCTCGGACCTAGGGATAGGACGAGGTTAAGTGGCTAAGGAAGAATTCAACAACATCAGTGCTCATCCTTCGATTCACGCCGGGATGTATCATCTAAGACGTGTTCATCGACAGACTTGGACCTAGGGATAGGACGAGTCACAGCAGGGATTCTTGCCAAGCTTGAAGTACAGAGTTGTGTGATCGCTGCAGCGACAACAATAGACTGTTGCCGCTGCAGTGTTGCCGCGACAGGAGCGACGACAGAACAGGAAGTCCTATACAGTGCAACACCTGCACCACTGAGCAAATCAATATCGGCCTATTTCTTTACCTTGAATCCTTTAATCTTTTATCTTCAGTATTCTTCAATATTTTCCTACAAACATTTAAATTCTCTTCTTTCTTTCTTGTGCAGCAATCCAAGGATAAAGCTATTTCCAGTCCCTGTGGATTCGACATCCGATACTTCGTGTATCACTTTACTACTTGCGTCGTGTACACTTGCACTCTATTGCGATAGACTCTTTTACGCGCAACAAGTTTTTGGCGCCGTTGCCGGGGACTGGCAACATATCTTTACCCTACTTTTACTGCACATTCTTTTTAATTTTTATGTTTTTATTTGGATTGTTCACCATGTGCTTTTCACAAGGTTTTTCGTTGGCTTATGCGTAGATCGAGACGAGGCAAGGTACCTGAGTATCAACTAGATCCTGAAATCGAACGCTCATACAATCTTAGGAACCGAGTCCGTCTTTTGATAGCCATAAATGATTATCTTGAGGAAAAATTAGAAGCCATGCATAATGGGAGGAACAACAAAGGGAATCCCCAAGATCCTGAAGATCCTATCGGAGATGAAGGAAACGGACAGCCTGATGCTGCCGTGGCCGCACGACGGTCATGCCGTGATTACATGATCAATGATCATGTGGAACTAGAGACCACCCTACCAGACGTGGAAGCTGAAAATTTCGAGCTGAAACCTGTGATGTTCAGCATGATCAATTCTGCTGGCCAATTTAGTGGTGCTGCTACAGAGGATGCCAGAGAACATCTGAAAATGTTCCAAGAAATTTGTGGATCGTTTAGATTACCAGGAGTAAATCCAGAGATACTGAGGCTCCAGTTATTTCCTCATTCATTGAGGGACAGAGCGAAAACTTGGTGGAACAAACTAACGCTGGGTTCAATACGAACTTGGGCGGATCTAACTCGTGAATTTTTATCTCGTTTTAATCCTTCCCATTTATCTAAGCGATTACGTAATGAAATTGCTACTTTTCAACAGGAAGATGACGAGCCAATGCACGAGGCAGTTGACAGGTTTACCACTCTTCTAAGGAATTGCCCGATGCACGGATTCCCTATTTGGAATCAAGTCATAAAATTTTACAATGCTGCCAATACACATACCCGTATGAGAATAGATTCAGCAGCTAATGGATTGTTGTTGGATAAAGATCCAGATGAAGCCATGGTGGTATTGAAAAATTTGGCGAAGAATGAAGAGCAATTTCCTACAGTGCGGAGAGATAAACGTGTACTAGCTGTGAAGGATTATGAAGCCGACAATTCCCTAAAGACACGGGTTGTGTACCTCATAAAGGAAGTAGAAAACTTGTTGAAGAAAGATTCACAACCGGTCTATGCTGCAAAAGAGGTATGTGGTACTTGCAGTGGAAATCATAGTTCGGAAGACTGTCCGCTACAGCTAGAGGAAGGGATGTATGTTGGAAACTATAACAAGCCAAGGAACTATGACTCCAACAATTACAATCCCGGCTGGAGGAAAGATCCCAAGTTCTCCTGGAGTAACCCAAACAACGAACTGAATCCTCAAGTGCAGAACACTCAAAATCAGGGGGCACCTAGAATTATGACACGGCAGCAACCGCAATAGCAGCCACAACAGCAGTCGGCAGCCGCTCCTAGTATACTTGAGCAGACTTTGGCTACATTCATGTCACAGACAGGAGCTTACATGGCAAACATGGATCACTTCGTTAAAAAGACTGAGTCATTCATGGATAAAACAGAGATGAGAATGACCAACCATGAAGCTACACTGAAATCACTGGAGACACAGATGGGTCAGGTTTCCCAACATATTAAGCCAAGGCAGAACGGAAGATTTCCTAGCGATACTGAGGTCGCTAGACAACCCACACACGAGCAGTGGAAAGCCATTACAACAAGGAATGGGAAACAACTGCCAGGGCCGGAGAAGAAAGCCGAACCGGTTAAGGAACCAGCCCTAGAATTGACTGCCGCGAACACTGCCCCGGTAGACGATAAACGGCCTGCTGCCACCACACCTGTCACGACAGCAGAAGGGACAGAGGAGAAGGATGAAGAACCTAAGCCTCATCAGATCTGAATACCGTGTGAAGGACAAATTGAAAATTACCGTCCTCCACCTTCTTTTCCATAGCGGCTACAGAAGCAGAAACAGGAGTACCAGATCAAAAAGATCTATGATATTTTTAAGCAGGTTCACATCAATATTCCGCTGTTAGATGCCATCAAGGAGATGCCCGGTTATGCGAAATTTCTCAAGGATGCTATGTCGAAAAGATCTAGACTTGGGGAATTTGAAACGGTAAAAATGACAGAAGGATGCATGACTATTCTGCACAGGCATCCACCCCAGAAGAAGAAGGATCCTAGGAGCTTCATAATGCCGTGCATTATTGGTGATAAATTCGTGGGTAAGGCACTTTGTGATCTAGGTGCTAGTATTAATTTAATGCCAAAATATGTATTTCAAAAATTAGGTATTGGACGAGCACGGCCCACGACAGTTATGTTGCAGCTGGCAGACCGCTCTTACGTGCAACCAGAAGGGATGATTGAAGATATTCTGGTAAGAGTGGATAAGTTATATTTTTCCTGTTGACTTTCTTGTTTTAGATTGTGAAGCAGATGAGAATGCACCAATCATCCTAGGGTGACCCTTCTTAGCCACAGGCAGATCACTGATTGATGTAGAAAAGGGAGAACTTACAATGAGAGTGAATGATCAAGAGATCAAGCTAAATGTTCTCCAGGCAATTAAGCATGATGATGCAGAAGAAGAATGCAAGGCTATCACTGAAGTAATCCTTGATCAACCCTGCATCAGGTCGAGCTGCCATGACATCAAATTTGGTCACTGCCACAGCAGACATCTAGAAGACTGTCACGGCAGCGACGACGACAGCAGCTCCTCAGATTCTGATATATCTAACACTGAAGGTTGGGAGGAGGTAAACTGGATAGGCAATCGTCCAGGTAAGCTATTCGAGCCCTTAAACTATACCTCGAATGAACATATCATCCAAAAGCCCTCAACTGTAGAACCACATGTTTTAGACCTTAAGCCCCTGCCAGGGCAGCTCAAATATGTTTTTCTTGGATTAAATGATATGTTGCTCGTAATCATCTCTTCCAAGCTAATGCAGGAACATGAACAGCATCTGATAGAGATGTTGTAGCAGCATAAAAAGGCTATTGGATTGACAATAGCTGATATCCAAGGCATCAGTCCGGCACTATGCATGCACAAAATTCTCTTAAAAGATGATCATAAGCCGACCATTGATGCCCAGAGACGCTTGAACGACGCTATGCGAGAAGTGGTTTGAAAAGAAATTATCAAATAGCTTGATGATGGGATAATTTATGTCATCTCGGATAGTAAGTAGGTGATCCCGGTGCAATGCGTTCCTAAGAAAGGAGGAATAACCGTGGTGACCAATGAAGAAAACGAATTAATCCTAACCAGGACTGTGACCGGTTGGAGGGTTTGTATGGATTACCGGAAGGTTAACAAAGCTACTCGGAAAGACCATTTTCCCTACCTTTTATTGATCAAATGCTTGATAGATTAGCGGAAAGCCTTATTATTGTTTTCTTGATGGTTACTCAGGTTATAACCAGATAGCTATCGCACCGGAGGATCAATAGAAAACGACTTTCACTTGCCCATACGGTACTTACGCTTTCCGGAGAATGCCATTTGGACTCTGCAATGCACCAGCAACATTCTAGAGGTGTATGATGGCAATATTCTCTGACATGGTGGAGGACTTCCTGGAAATATTCATGGACGATTTTTCCGTCTTTGGAGACAGTTTTGAAAGCTGCTTAGGCAATCTACAGAAGGTACTCGAAAGATGCGAGAAAGAGAACTTGGTATTGAACTGGGAAAATGTCACTTCATGGTGGATGAGGGGATAGTCCTAGGCCACAAGGTAAGCTGCCGCGGCATAGAAGTCGACAGAGCCAAAATAGAAGTGATTGAAAAGCTGCCGCCACCCACCACAGTCAAGGGAATTAGGAGTTTCTTAGGGCATGCTGGGTTCTATCGAAGGTTTATTGAAAATTTTTCGAAGATCACCAAGCCTTTATGCCACCTACTAGAGCAGAATCGTTCTTTTGACTTCAATACTAAATGTACTAAGGCATTCAAAATCCTGAAAGAGAAGCTGGTAACAGCCCCAATTGTACAGCCACCAGACTAGAGTTTGCTATTTGAAATTATGTGTGATGCCAGTGATTACACTGTAGGGGCAGCACTTGGGCAGAGGAAGGACAAGCTATTCCATGTAATTTATTACACCAGCAAAACACTAAATGATGCCCAAGTGAATTACACCACAATAGAAAAAGAACTGTTAGCAGTGGTGTTTTCAATTGACAAGTTCCGTTCATACATACTTGGAACGAAGGTGGTGGTCCACATAGACCACTCTGCACTGAAGTATATGTTTGCTAAGAAAGATGCAAAACCTAGACTCATATGTTGGATTCTGTTGTTGCAAGAGTTCGACATTGAAATCAAGGATAAAAAGAGGACAGAAAACCAAGTTGTTGACCACTTGTCAAGATTGGAGATGGGAAAAAGTATACCGACAGACAAGACTCACATACTAGAGACTTTTCCTGACGAGCAGATGTTTGCTGCCACGAGCATTGCCGCGATAGCCATGGCGGCAGGTAAGTTTTCTGAACTTCCTTGGTATGCCGATTTCGTTAATTACATAGTTAGCGGAATATTACCCCCTGAACTTAATTACCAAGAAAGGAAGAGGTTCCAAAATGATGTTAAACATTATTATTTGGACGAACCTCTTCTTTTCAAACATTGTGCAGATCAGATAATCAGGAGGTGTGTACTACAGGATGAGCAGGAAGCTGTGCTTCACCATTGCCATGCTTCACCATATGGAGGACACTTAGGTGGTAACAAAACCGCTGTCAAGGTTATACGGTCTGGATTTTACTGGCCCTCACTGTTTAAGGATGCCCAAGCATTCTACAAAAGTTGTGACAAGTGCCAACGGACCGGAACATCTCAAGACGAAATGAGATGCCGTTGCAAAACATCCTAGAAGTCAAAATCTTCGACATTTGGGGGATTGATTTCATTGGACCGTTCCCAGCATCATGTGAGAATCTATATATCCTCCTGGCAGTGGACTATGTGTCCAAATGGGTTGAAGCAATCGCCACACAAAAAAATGATGCCAAGACTGTTCAGAGATTTCTGCACAAGAATATTTTTTCCAGGTTTGGCATACCTAAGGTGATCATCAGTGACGAAGGGAGACATTTTGACAATAGGGTAATAGCTGCTGCCTTAAGAAAATATGGCGTAAAGCATCGGATCGCAACAGCTTATCACCCTCAGACCAATGGACAGGCCGAAATATCCAACAAGGAGGTAAAGAACATTCTTGAAAAGATGGTTAAACCTACTCGAAAGGACTGGTCTTTACACCTCAATGATGCACTATGGGCCTATAGAACAGCATTCAAGACACCATTGGGAATGTCACCCTACCGGCTGATATATGGAAAAACATGCCATTTTCCTGTTGAGATAGAGCACAGAGCTTACTGGGCAATCAAGGCAGTGAACATGGACTTAGACAAGGCAGGATAGAAGAGGTTACTTAACTTGAATGAAATTGAAGAAATTCGAGCAATGGCCTACGACAATGCAAGAATTTACAAGGATAAGACAAAGAGGTGGCATGACAAGAAGTTGTTGCCACAACAGTTCTGCCCAGGGCAGCTTGTGATATTATTTAACTCTAGGTTGAAACTCTTCCCAGGGAAGCTGAAATCTAGATAGTCCGGCCCATTCCAAGTTGTGCAAGTATTTCCTCATGGTGCCATCAAGATCAAATCCTTAAAAGACGGGCACCAATTTAAAGTCAATGGACAGCGACTGAAGCATTATCAAGGGACTGAAGCCCCAAAGATGCAGGAAGTGGTTACTTTAGGAGATGCCCCTCAAGGCATCCCTAATTTAACTTTATTTTATTTTATTTTTATTTTTATTACTATTATTTATTTATATATATATATATATATATATATATTAAGAATTTAGAATTATTTTATTTTTAGGAACTAAGTTTTTATTTTAACTATTTTTAGGAAATAAGGGAAACAAGGAGAGGAGAAGAAGTGAACCAGCCCACCATCTCACCGGCAGCCCAAAAATCCTAAAGGAGGAGTCTGTCGTCACAGCCTGTCAAGAACTGTCGCGACAGACGCGGAAAAGACAACATGTCACCACGTTGCCGCGGTAGACATGCAAACGCGTAACAGACGCGCAGCAGACACGAAAACATGTGACAGACGCGTCAAAAACCGCGTAACAGTTGACCCCGTTATTCGCGCCTGCCGTTACAACTCCGACGGGCAGCAACCCCTTCATCTATATAAACCCCATTTCACTATTCATTTTTCACCTCACTTTTAGTCTCTCAACTTGCTTTCTCTCTAGATCTCAATTTTTTCTTTCATTTTCCACAGCCTTGCAATTATGATTACCAGACAAACTAGACGAAGTGCTGCCTCCAGCTCTGCCGCAGTAGCCGGCACACCCAGCAACGACAGACTCCCTAACCGCTTTGCCACCACTGACTCTGTCGACCGATACTACACCTCCTTCCAAAAGAGGGAGATGTGGGAAGAGAGAGGGTTCCTCTACACCAAACGCACGAAAGATTTCAGGCTCGAACCGTTCATAGCTCGGAAGATTCAAGCCCTCAAATGGCAGATGTTTGCTGCCCAGCCCGAGGAAATGAATGTCACATTGGCCCGAGAATTCTACGCTGCCATCGATAGCAAGGACACGCAAACCATGACAGTGCGAGGTAAGGAAGTCACTTTCGAGTCAGAATACATCAATACCCTCTACGAAATCTACGTCAGCAAAAGGGAAAACAGACACAAGAGGTTCATGGAAAGTCTATCGCCGGCAGACTACGATGTTGTCATGGCAGAATTAACTAAAGAGGGGACAGAGTGGAATACTGATCCCAAGCATCGTTGGATAGTCAAACGCACTCAACTCACTCCAGAGGCAAAACTATGGAACCACTTCGTCAAGAATGGGATAATGCCTTCTTCCCACAACAGCACGGTTGACAGACCCAAGTTAGCTCTCGTTCACTCCATTTTAAATGAGAGACCTATTAATGTCGACCGGTATATACGAGAGGGAATTTTGGAGTGTGCCCTAAAGCCATCCAGACCCCTTTTCTTCCCGTACCTCATCACCGAGATCTGCTGCGGCCACAACGTTCCCGAAATCCCTGAAGATTACAAGGTCCAAGGGAAAGGATGGACGGAACGCAACATTATTCAGTTTGATGGAGCTGAAAGCTGCCACACCCATCTCCTGCTTCAACTCGTCTGCCGCGGCAGAGGAACCAGCAGAGCCTACTCAGACAGAACCTGCCGCCGCAGAACAGCAGCAGCTCCTCCAGCAGATTCCTCCACTCAGATCCTAGCCACACTGCAAAAGATGGAGGAATGGCAGCTGGGTCTAATGATTTTTGTCAGAGACTTCACAGCAGCAATGGTACATTTTATTCAAAACAATTTAAATTTTGCAAATGTACAGTTTCCTGCTTTCCTAGAGCATTATTTTGCTGCCCCTACACATGCCCATATTCCTACCCCTGCTGCCACACCAAAAACACCCTCTCCTGCATCCACTCCAACCCCGGCCGCGACAGCTGAAGGTGGAAGCCACACCGCCACTGTCTCTGCCATAGGAGATAAACGAAAGGAGCCGCTAGGCAAACTTGATGAATTTATCGTTGGGTTCTCTTCCTCCTCCATCTGGAGGGAATCTGATGGGGAGCCCTCGGTCAAAAGAAACCTTTCAAAGGAGTTCACCCCGATGAAAAGGCAAAATCCCAACACCGGTGAAGGACCATCTGGCCAGGGCAAGTCTAGAATCAGCAGCAGCAGCTCATCGGAGGAGGTACAGGTGCTGGAAAGGCCACCCCAGATCTCACCCACTCGCATCCAGCCTCCACGGGAAGCTAAGAAAAAGACTGCCTCCGCATCCCCGATCATTCTGTCGGCATCCACAACGAAGGTCACTGCCCGCCGGCAGCTAGAGATCAGCAGCAGCAGCAGCGATGACAGCACCTAAATTTAAGTTTCTATCTTATTTTTGATGTTCTGATGTTTTATTATAATTGTGATGTATTTATTTTCTGTTTTTTTTTTGTCATCATGCATTGAGGGCAATGCAACCCTTGAGTTTGGGGGTGGCATCCCTCCAGTAATATGAAATGTTTTGAGGTTCAAAATTGTGTCTAAGTGTTCATTATTATCTAAGTTTATTTTTGTCAAAAAAAATGGCTTAAGTCTTTGAACTGAACTTACCTGCCATGACAGCCTTTGTCGTGGCAGTGCCTTTAGGATATTTTTAGGAGCAGTTGAGAGCCTTACTATAGTTCTGGTCTTAAAACACCCTTTGTGACTCTTATAATGTCTAGAACTCTATTGGTAAACTAGAATAGGAAAAAGCTTAAACACTTGAGTTGCCCCTAGAGGTGCCTAACTCTGGCTCTAGGAAAAGAAGTTAAGGAAAAAAATAGACTCAATACACCTAGAGGTGCCCGAAACCGGCTCTAGGAAGTTAGCTAGAGGTGCCCGAAACAGGCTCTAGTCAAACTTAAATTAAGAAAAGAAAATGGAGTCTAAGAAAAAAACTAAAGGAGCCTAAGAATTGCCTCCAAAAAAATGAAAGTTGGCATAAAACTTCAAGTGAGTGGCTTAGCTATTCTAGTAAACTAAGAGAGTCTAGGCATATAATTGTTCACAAAACATGCACACACTACACGAGAATTATAGCAAGGTTCCGAATGAATCCTAGAATGTCCAACAAGGTATTGTTCACAATAGGGCATGAAGGGTGGGTAAAGAAAAGTTCACTGTTTTAAGCCAAACAAAAAGTTTTATGTATTTTTCTTTTTAGGTCTTAATTGCTTGAGGACAAGCAAGAACTTGAGTTTAGGGGTGTGTTGAGTGTGCAAAAATTCTACTTTTTACCCCCTATTTAACCCATATTTCTGCTGCATTCAAGCATTATTCATTGCATTTAGGATAGATTTCACACATACATCACAATTATATAAAATGGCACAGTTGCTACTGATTTTGGTTACTTTTGCAAGTAGCTGTTGTAGCAGACTTAGGGCAGTGGAGAAGCAGAGCTGGAACACAGGACTACAGTCGAGAAGAATGACGTTGTCGTGGCCGTTGCCGTGGCAGCCAATGACGACAGCAATGGTGAAGGGAAAAAGTAAAGTGGAGCTCGACAGGAAGAGGAAATTAAGCCGGTCTGTCGTGGGTCACTCTTATATTTTTCTGAGCCCTAGATCAGAATGAATGTCAAGCCCAAAGTTCAAGGAAGAAATCCAAAGCAAGGAAAGAGGACGAATTAAAGGCATCTACTCTGAAGATTTAGTCTTTAATAGAGTTGTACTTTAATTTAAACTTGTGTTCTTGCCATATTAGAAAACTTGAACCCAAGGCCTATATAAAGGCATGTAATTCGACCTAGGGAAGGACATCTTATTCTCTAGCCGTCTTCCCCTAAACCCTGGTCGTTTTCCCCCTTCTCATCATGTTCTAAACCTCCCCTAGGGCTAAAGATTGATTCTGTAAAGTAGTTGCAAGGATTGTACTGTTTTAGGATTTTTTTCTGTTCAATAAAATAGACTACAAGTTTGCTTATTCTGGTTTTCAACATCTTGCAAGGGTTTCGGGAGAGCATTGCGAGATTATTCATTTACTTAATATCGGGAGAGTTAGGTATATGAAAGGAATAAGTACAAGTTCTCCAGTTTATGGTTGAACTATCTCGGACCTAATGTAACCCCCTTAACCCGGCCCAGACGGTTGAACCGAATTAAGAAGTTTACACGGGGAAAACCAAAGTCAACCCGAAAGTCAACCTTGATTAACGACCCTTTTTTTTTCTTTTTAATCTTGTCTAGATGCATATTAACCCTAGATATGATCATACAATCAGCATACTCAAAGATCATAACCATTAGAGAACATTCAGGGACCCAATTGCACAATTTACAACTTTAGGGACCAAAAAGTAAATTCTGAGAATTACAAGCACTTAACCCAATTAAAAGTTACCAATATGAAATTAGTCATGTTTCATGCTTCACTGCCAAATTTCAGCTCAAACGGACATCTCAAACTCATCCAATTGCATATACAAAGATCCGGACCAAAACGCAAGGTTTTCAAAACATTTAACCAACAATTTCAGTGCCCAACGGTCAAGTGTTCCGAAACAGGGAGGACCTGTTCCGAAACGCGGGACCGTTCCGAAACTGGTATCGAAACAGGGCCTGGCAGAGGCCAAACCGTTCCGGAACAGTTCCTTCCGTTTCGGAACGCCCAGGCCATTTCAGGCCCCCGTTCCGATACGGTAGCACCTGTTCCGAAACAGGCTGCCCAGATTGCAGAAAAATTTCTGGTTTAACACATGATTGACCCATCAAATATACTCCAAAGGCAACCAAATCATACAAGCAAGTCATTCAACACACAAGGGACATAATTGCATCAAAATCCAGATACAAGACCACCCCTAGGTGCAACAACTCATTCAACATATCCAACACTCAAACATGCTTTTAAAACAAGAAGCATAACATATTGACTTAAGCATAAGATGATTCAAACGTTGCAAGCGTTAAACCACATAGTTCAAAACCATAAACCAATCTTGTCCAACATACACAATCTCATAAAACATCAACATAAGAGATTCTTCCCCATTGCCTTTATTATCTATAGCTATTAACCGAGACATACATCTCAAGTGGAGTTCTCCTTGAATCCCTTGCTTCTTCCTGTTCCAACTTCAAATATCTGCATTGATGGACAAAAAGGAGCGTAAGCACATAATGCTTAGTGAGGAATGCTCAAAACCAAAACACCATCAATGCAGTGAGTTATAAAACCACTTTTAAAAGCAAACTCGATTCGATAAACCAAAGCAATGTTTGAAAACCCTTTTCAACAACATGCTTAAAATCATGCATTGCTCAAACATAAAAACCAACCCTTAGCTTAGAAAAGCTAAGTAATCCTTTTCAAAGCACAAACTTGCAAAACCAACAATTTAACCATTCCAAGCATGAACATCATATGCAAGGTTAAATACAAGATCCTTGGAAAACACTTTCACTTCACATCATACTTTTCTCATACATTGAAAATCATTTCAAAGCAAGAACCTTTAAAAACCAATTACTCATTCAATCTAACACGTGCATTAAACAAATGCAACATATGAACCACACCATCAATATTTGCATCACATGCCTTTAAAAACAAGTCTTCGCAAGACTTCAATGCACTAAAGAGATTTCATGCACACATGCACCATTCTCAATAGATAAACAACACTTGTTCAAGCTAACAAGTAATACATGCATTCATAAATCATTATACACCTCTCATGCATCCATGCATCATTTCAAGCATCTTATGCTTCATTACATTCAAGAACATTATATTGGCTTCCAAGTGATAAACCATATCCCCTTTTCAACTCAACAACCAATCGGATACGCGGATCACAAGCGTTGTCCCCACGCTTCATACACACTACCAATCCTAAGGTCCCCAAATGGAATTTTAACCACCATTTGACCTTACCATACACAAGGTTCTCATATGGAATTTTAACCACCATATAACCTTAACATTCACAAGGTCCTCATATGGAATTTTAACCACCATATAACCTTAACATTCACAAGGTCCTCATATGGAATTTTAACCACCATATAACCTTAACATTAACCATTGGTAGTTGTATAACATCACTAACGAGATCCGGGACATACTTCACAAGATCCACACATGGACTTTACACCACCATTGTGATCTTAACAAGCACAAGGTCCTCAAATGGAATTTTAACCACCATTATAACCTTTGCTTACCCAAGGTCCTCAAATGGAATTTTAACCACCATTATGACCTTAACACAAGACCCACCCATGGAATTTTAACCACCATGGTGTTCTTAACCATCTCGTTAGTGTACTTGGATGGAGTTACCGGTTCACTCACAACCACTCCACATCCAAGGCGACTTTATTCACGGTGCACCCAATCCTATAGCCAGCTAACTATATCCGATTTAAGTAACCAAGAACCACTTACATCACTTGCCAATATAACCATCTTACCACATTAATCCATTGATTTACAAGCATAACCAAAATGCAAAAACCACTATTTACCATCATTAATCCACTGTTTTTGAAGCATTACACAAAGCCATTAAACAACATGCAACACTATGCATAAATTCCACAATTCCAATGTACAAAACCAAGGATCTCTTACCTTGAGCATCCTTCACACATGGCTTTTAAAACCAGCATTAAACCATGCTAAAATATGCTTTCAAAACAGAATTTAAAACATGCAAATCACATGCATTGCATCCAACAATCACAAGTGCTTTAAAAACCATTTCATAACACAACCAAGAGAGAAATTCCATTTACTTACTCTTGAGCTTAGCTAAGTTGTTTAGACTTAAACTAAGCTCCCAAAACCTTCAAACCTTGGTTTAAAAGCTGAAAACCCAACTTCACTCACCGATACACAAAACAAGGCTAGCCAACAAGCCTTCCAAGCATGCGAAACCTTCAACACCACCTCTAATGCTCACGGATCAATCTCCCTTATTTCAAGCACACAATAACAGAGGATTAATGCATCATTATGCATTAAAAACACCAGCCACACAACTCAACACGCTGCTCCTTGCAAAAACAACAATTCGGCTACCAAACACAACCGAAATCACCTCCAAACACTTCCAAAACTTAACCCAGCCAAGATCCATCACTTCTAACCATTTATAAACATCAATTAACATTCAAAATGATCCCAAACACGTCCTTATACCTCCAGCTATAACAGATCATCAAGATCACTCCAAAAACAACCAAAAACTCAAGCCAAAACTTAGGAAAATTAACCTATTCGGGATTGCATTGATTAAACCTCAACTTCTCATCAATTTAACATTCATTTAACATCAAAAAGACACCTCAAAACCATGCCCAATCAGATCATACGAAAATTCATCAAAATCAACCAAATCTTGCATTTTAAAGCCAAGATCAAGAGTTCAATTGTAAAACCTTTAATAAAACATAAATCAAGGATTGAGAACTTGGGAATTTCAGTAAAGAACTGAGAGTTTAGAGGAGAAGGACGTTCTTACCTCCAAACTTGAGTTTCTCCCTTTTTAGAACCAAAATTCTTGAAGATCCAAATAGCAATTACAAAGGTTTTGATGAAGAGATGATTAGAGATCAAAAGAGGATTAAAATCTCATGTTTAGATGCCAAAATCAGAGGAAAATGCTCTGGAGAAATGTGTTTGGTTTGAGAGAAAAGATGAGAGAAAAGGAAAATGGAAATTTAGAAAGTTAGTTAGAAAATGCCAAAATATCTTCCCTCCCTTTACTTTTATTTAAAAACCATTAATTAAACCTTTAATATTTTAGAAAAATCTGGAGAAACTCCTATTGGGTAATTAGCTCCTTAAAGATTCAAAGTTTCAATCCTTTTTAAAACAGTCACACAGTTTTCAAAAAATTACATTTTGGTCACTAACCCAAAATGTCACTCTTCCAAACCACATTTTGTAAAATTGATTTCACCTTTCTCTTATATATAATAAAAGAGGATTTTAAGGCATTTTTCCATATTTTTAATGCAACCCGAACTAGGTTTTCCTAAAAATCACCTTTTATATTCGAACCGCAACCCGACCGGTCCGGTCCAAACCCAAAACTTCGAAGCCCAAAATTGGGGTGTTACAACTCTCCCCCCCTTAGGAAATTTCGTCCTCGAAATTTCAACTGGCGAAAAGAGAACAACCAACCTTCTCAAAGCAACACACAAGGCAACAGAGGAGACTTAACCACCACTGAACACTCTCCTCACAAAACTTCACCCAAACTCAACACCACCACATACTGTTCACGAATTCCAAAACACTCTGATGCTAACCACACCTTAACCTTTCACACTTCCGGACTGCACACAACCCCAACAACAACCGGAAGAACCTCCGACTTTACAGCATACACCACCTTAACTTATAACTTCCAAAACTTGTTCACACAGTGACACCAACCAATCCAGTTCAGCCACCATGTAACCTACAACCTCCACTGCTTCCAAAACCCCTTGCACAACTACTCAACCTGTTCCAAAGGTTACCACACAAAGCAAGAATTCTTAAGCATCAACTGCTTACTCAAACCTCTCAACGCAATGCTGGCATTCCTTCACATCCGCCGCTATCATTACCATAACGATTCCCCAGGACTACTCACCCAATATCCAAAAATCACATCACCAAAACCCCAACCTTGACTCCGCCAGCCGTTCCACACACCACCAGCTGACCTCAACAGGAACTTACTTAATCACAACCAGCCAACCACTTCTCACAAGAACTCGCCCATCCAACAATGGCCTTTGATCTTACATTGCCTTTCCACTCCAAGCTTTAACTACAACACTAGCCTTACCAGGACACCGCCCAACCTACACTTACACCAAGAAACTACCATTTCTACTAGCTATTCACAGCCTCTTTGACTGATTCTAACTCAACGGTAAACTCCTCAGCACCATACCGCTAAACTCATTAAGCATCAAACACTTTCCTTCTACCAACATGCTATACCGCACTCACTATTACTAACAACTTGCTTAATACCCTCCATTACTTCTAACATTCTCCTACCACCAACACAACCTCTAAACCCATCATCCAACCTAACCCTATCACAACACCAATAGACCCGATTAATTATTAGTGAGTGTGAACGCTCGTATGCATGGTCACCAATATGCCCTATCAATGACTGATGTACATGTATGCAAAACCTCTAATGTCATGTCACATGTATGCATGGACCAGTACATATGTAATATAGCATATAACAAATGATTTTAACTGTGCATGTATGTCGGTTCACACCCACCAATAACATCCTCAGAATCCGTCTAAGAACAACCTCCTACCTCACTTCCAACCTGACCAACTCCATCATCCACAAGATACCCACTAATGCCTTTTTCACACTAAAGTTGTTATCAAACAACAACAACTACTACCCCAACATGCTAGCAACGAGACCACACCCACTACGCAAGGAAAGACCAAACTGAAACCAAACTAAAATACTAGAGCAAGGGTTACTTAACAAGGTTACCTGAAAACACATCACCACCCCGGAGCTTCAACAGACGAGCTCTCTTTCTTGCAGAACCATCATTCTCCAGCCGCACCACTGCAGCATCAGCTAACACACCAAGGTCACCACCATCTCCTTGCGGTAAAGAACCCTGGCTACCCCGAGCCAACTTCAAACAATTAGGTCTCGTATGTCCAACAGACCCACAATTCCAGCAGATTCCACTTCCCAAACTCTTCACAACTTTCTGCTCTTCCTGCCACCTTCGAACTTTGTCTCGGTCGTTCCCACGACCCTTCAGAGACCCTTCTGCTACCACTGAAGCTGATCTCACCACTTGAGGACAATCTCGCTTCAAATGCTCCTTAGAACCACAGTTCCAACAAGCACCTGCGCCCCAACAACCTCCAACATGGCGCCTTCCACAACGGTCACACACCGGTAGCTGAGCTCCCACTCCTTGATCAGGCAACACTTGCCCCAGATTTGCACTACCATCCAAACTTCGATTCAAGCCAAACCTTCCACCATATAGCCTCATACGCTGACCGCCCCCGAGGTCAGTATCCACAACTCTCTCGCTTAAACCTTTCCCACCTTCATAAACAGAAACCACACCCTCACATTGCTTAACCCTTGGGAATTTCCCTCCAAGATACCTTTCATAAAAGGCAGACACAAAGAAATCCCAATCAATATCTTGGATGTGCGATGCCACCGCTACGGATGTCCACCAGGCACAAGCGTCCTCCAGCATCAATGAGATAACACTTCCCAGCTTACTGGTAAACTAGAATAGGAAAAAGCTTAAACACTTGAGTTGCCCCTAGAGGTGCCTAACTCTGGCTCTAGGAAAAGAAGTTAAGGAAAAAAATAGACTCAATACACCTAGAGGTGCCCGAAACCGGCTCTAGGAAGTTAGCTAGAGGTGCCCGAAACAGGCTCTAGTCAAACTTAAATTAAGAAAAGAAAATGGAGTCTAAGAAAAAAACTAAAGGAGCCTAAGAATTGCCTCCAAAAAAATGAAAGTTGGCATAAAACTTCAAGTGAGTGGCTTAGCTATTCTAGTAAACTAAGAGAGTCTAGGCATATAATTGTTCACAAAACATGCACACACTACACGAGAATTATAGCAAGGTTCCGAATGAATCCTAGAATGTCCAACAAGGTATTGTTCACAATAGGGCATGAAGGGTGGGTAAAGAAAAGTTCACTGTTTTAAGCCAAACAAAAAGTTTTATGTATTTTTCTTTTTAGGTCTTAATTGCTTGAGGACAAGCAAGAACTTGAGTTTGGGGGTGTGTTGAGTGTGCAAAAATTCTACTTTTTACCCCCTATTTAACCCATATATCTGCTGCATTCAAGCATTATTCATTGCATTTAGGATAGATTTCACACATACATCACAATTATATAAAATGGCACAGTTGCTACTGATTTTGGTTACTTTTGCAAGTAGCTGTTGTAGCAGACTTAGGGCAGTGGAGAAGCAGAGCTGGAACACAGGACTACAGTCGAGAAGAATGACGTTGTCGTGGCCGTTGCCGTGGCAGCCAATGACGACAGCAATGGTGAAGGGAAAAAGTGAAGTGGAGCTCGACAGGAAGAGGAAATTAAGCCGGTCTGTCGTGGGTCACTCTTATATTTTTCTGAGCCCTAGATCAGAATGAAGGTCAAGCCCAAAGTTCAAGGAAGAAATCCAAAGCAAGGAAAGAGGACGAATTAAAGGCATCTACTCTGAAGATTTAGTCTTTAATAGAGTTGTACTTTAATTTAAACTTGTGTTCTTGCCATATTAGAAAACTTGAACCCAAGGCCTATATAAAGGCATGTAATTCGACCTAGGGAATGACATATTATTCTCTAGTCGTCTTCCCCTAAACCCTGGTCGTTTTCCCCCTTCTCATCATGTTCTAAACCTCCCCTAGGGCTAAAGATTGATTCTGTAAAGTAGTTGCAAGGATTGTACTGTTTTAGGATTTTTTTCTGTTCAATAAAATAGACTACAAGTTTGCTTATTCTGGTTTTCAACATCTTGCAAGGGTTTCGGGAGAGCATTGCGAGATTATTCATTTACTTAATATCGGGAGAGTTAGGTATATGAAAGGAATAAGTACAAGTTCTCCAGTTTATGGTTGAACTATCTCGGACCTAATGTAACCCCCTTAACCCGGCCCAGACGGTTGAACCGAATTAAGAAGTTTACACGGGGAAAACCAAAGTCAACCCGAAAGTCAACCTTGATTAACGACCCTTTTTTTTTCTTTTTAATCTTGTCTAGATGCATATTAACCCTAGATATGATCATACAATCAGCATACTCAAAGATCATAACCATTAGAGAACATTCAGGGACCCAATTGCACAATTTACAACTTTAGGGACCAAAAAGTAAATTCTGAGAATTACAAGCACTTAACCCAATTAAAAGTTACCAATATGAAATTAGTCATGTTTCATGCTTCACTGCCAAATTTCAGCTCAAACGGACATCTCAAACTCATCCAATTGCATATACAAAGATCCGGACCAAAACGCAAGGTTTTCAAAACATTTAACCAACAATTTCAGTGCCCAACGGTCAAGTGTTCCGAAACAGGGAGGACCTGTTCCGAAACGCGGGACCGTTCCGAAACTGGTATCGAAACAGGGCCTGGCAGAGGCCAAACCGTTCCGGAACAGTTCCTTCCGTTTCGGAACGCCCAGGCCATTTCAGGCCCCCGTTCCGATACGGTAGCACCTGTTCCGAAACAGGCTGCCCAGATTGCAGAAAAATTTCTGGTTTAACACATGATTGACCCATCAAATATACTCCAAAGGCAACCAAATCATACAAGCAAGTCATTCAACACACAAGGGACATAATTGCATCAAAATCCAGATACAAGACCACCCCTAGGTGCAACAACTCATTCAACATATCCAACACTCAAACATGCTTTTAAAACAAGAAGCATAACATATTGACTTAAGCATAAGATGATTCAAACGTTGCAAGCGTTAAACCACATAGTTCAAAACCATAAACCAATCTTGTCCAACATACACAATCTCATAAAACATCAACATAAGAGATTCTTCCCCATTGCCTTTATTATCTATAGCTATTAACCGAGACATACATCTCAAGTGGAGTTCTCCTTGAATCCCTTGCTTCTTCCTGTTCCAACTTCAAATATCTGCATTGATGGACAAAAAGGAGCGTAAGCACATAATGCTTAGTGAGGAATGCTCAAAACCAAAACACCATCAATGCAGTGAGTTATAAAACCACTTTTAAAAGCAAACTCGATTCGATAAACCAAAGCAATGTTTGAAAACCCTTTTCAACAACATGCTTAAAATCATGCATTGCTCAAACATAAAAACCAACCCTTAGCTTAGAAAAGCTAAGTAATCCTTTTCAAAGCACAAACTTGCAAAACCAACAATTTAACCATTCCAAGCATGAACATCATATGCAAGGTTAAATACAAGATCCTTGGAAAACACTTTCACTTCACATCATACTTTTCTCATACATTGAAAATCATTTCAAAGCAAGAACCTTTAAAAACCAATTACTCATTCAATCTAACACGTGCATTAAACAAATGCAACATATGAACCACACCATCAATATTTGCATCACATGCCTTTAAAAACAAGTCTTCGCAAGACTTCAATGCACTAAAGAGATTTCATGCACACATGCACCATTCTCAATAGATAAACAACACTTGTTCAAGCTAACAAGTAATACATGCATTCATAAATCATTATACACCTCTCATGCATCCATGCATCATTTCAAGCATCTTATGCTTCATTACATTCAAGAACATTATATTGGCTTCCAAGTGATAAACCATATCCCCTTTTCAACTCAACAACCAATCGGATACGCGGATCACAAGCGTTGTCCCCACGCTTCATACACACTACCAATCCTAAGGTCCCCAAATGGAATTTTAACCACCATTTGACCTTACCATACACAAGGTTCTCATATGGAATTTTAACCACCATATAACCTTAACATTCACAAGGTCCTCATATGGAATTTTAACCACCATATAACCTTAACATTCACAAGGTCCTCATATGGAATTTTAACCACCATATAACCTTAACATTAACCATTGGTAGTTGTATAACATCACTAACGAGATCCGGGACATACTTCACAAGATCCACACATGGACTTTACACCACCATTGTGATCTTAACAAGCACAAGGTCCTCAAATGGAATTTTAACCACCATTATAACCTTTGCTTACCCAAGGTCCTCAAATGGAATTTTAACCACCATTATGACCTTAACACAAGACCCACCCATGGAATTTTAACCACCATGGTGTTCTTAACCATCTCGTTAGTGTACTTGGATGGAGTTACCGGTTCACTCACAACCACTCCACATCCAAGGCGACTTTATTCACGGTGCACCCAATCCTATAGCCAGCTAACTATATCCGATTTAAGTAACCAAGAACCACTTACATCACTTGCCAATATAACCATCTTACCACATTAATCCATTGATTTACAAGCATAACCAAAATGCAAAAACCACTATTTACCATCATTAATCCACTGTTTTTGAAGCATTACACAAAGCCATTAAACAACATGCAACACTATGCATAAATTCCACAATTCCAATGTACAAAACCAAGGATCTCTTACCTTGAGCATCCTTCACACATGGCTTTTAAAACCAGCATTAAACCATGCTAAAATATGCTTTCAAAACAGAATTTAAAACATGCAAATCACATGCATTGCATCCAACAATCACAAGTGCTTTAAAAACCATTTCATAACACAACCAAGAGAGAAATTCCATTTACTTACTCTTGAGCTTAGCTAAGTTGTTTAGACTTAAACTAAGCTCCCAAAACCTTCAAACCTTGGTTTAAAAGCTGAAAACCCAACTTCACTCACCGATACACAAAACAAGGCTAGCCAACAAGCCTTCCAAGCATGCGAAACCTTCAACACCACCTCTAATGCTCACGGATCAATCTCCCTTATTTCAAGCACACAATAACAGAGGATTAATGCATCATTATGCATTAAAAACACCAGCCACACAACTCAACACGCTGCTCCTTGCAAAAACAACAATTCGGCTACCAAACACAACCGAAATCACCTCCAAACACTTCCAAAACTTAACCCAGCCAAGATCCATCACTTCTAACCATTTATAAACATCAATTAACATTCAAAATGATCCCAAACACGTCCTTATACCTCCAGCTATAACAGATCATCAAGATCACTCCAAAAACAACCAAAAACTCAAGCCAAAACTTAGGAAAATTAACCTATTCGGGATTGCATTGATTAAACCTAAACTTCTCATCAATTTAACATTCATTTAACATCAAAAAGACACCTCAAAACCATGCCCAATCAGATCATACGAAAATTCATCAAAATCAACCAAATCTTGCATTTTAAAGCCAAGATCAAGAGTTCAATTGTAAAACCTTTAATAAAACATAAATCAAGGATTGAGAACTTGGGAATTTCAGTAAAGAACTGAGAGTTTAGAGGAGAAGGATGTTCTTACCTCCAAACTTGAGTTTCTCCCTTTTTAGAACCAAAATTCTTGAAGATCCAAATAGCAATTACAAAGGTTTTGATGAAGAGATGATTAGAGATCAAAAGAGGATTAAAATCTCATGTTTAGATGCCAAAATCAGAGGAAAATGCTCTGGAGAAATGTGTTTGGTTTGAGAGAAAAGATGAGAGAAAAGGAAAATGGAAATTTTGAAAGTTAGTTAGAAAATGCCAAAATATCTTCCCTCCCTTTACTTTTATTTAAAAACCATTAATTAAACCTTTAATATTTTAGAAAAATCTGGAGAAACTCCTATTGGGTAATTAGCTCCTTAAAGATTCAAAGTTTCAATCCTTTTTAAAACAGTCACACAGTTTTCAAAAAATTACATTTTGGTCACTAACCCAAAATGTCACTCTTCCAAACCACATTTTGTAAAATTGATTTCACCTTTCTCTTATATATAATAAAAGAGGATTTTAAGGCATTTTTCCATATTTTTAATGCAACCCGAATTAGGTTTTCCTAAAAATCACCTTTTATATTCGAACCGCAACCCGACCGGTCCGGTCCAAACCCAAAACTTCGAAGCCCAAAATTGGGGTGTTACACCTAAGGATAGGACGAGGTTAAGTGGCTAAGGAAGAATTCAACAACATCGGTGCTCATTCTTCGATTCACGTCGAGAGGTATCATCTAAGATGTGTTCATCGACAGACTTGGACCTAGGGATAGGACGAGTCACAGTAGGGATTCTTGCCAAGCTTGAAGTACAGAGTTGTGTGATCGCTGCCGCGACAACAACAGACTGCTGCCGTCGCAGGTGCTGCCGCGACAGGAGCGACGACAAAACAGGAAGTCCTATACAGTGCAACACCTGCACTACTGAGCAAATCAATACCGGCCTATTTCTTTACCCTGAATCCTTTAATCTTTTATCTTCAGTATTCTTCAATATTTTCCTACAAACATTTAAATTCTCTTATTTCTTTCTTGTGCAGCAATCCAAGGATAAAGTTATTTCCAGTCCCTGTGGATTCGACATCTGATACTTCGTGTATCACTTTACTACTTGTGTCATGTACACTTGCACTCTATTGTGATAGACTCTTTTACACGCAACAATGACTGCCACGGCAGTGGCCACGGCAGCGTGTGCTCCTTGACTCCAGTTCAGTGATCCAGTTCTGCTCCTTTTGCTGCCCTGAGTCTGCCGCAGCAGACACCTACAAAAGTGACCAAAATCAGTAGCAATTGTGCCATTTTATCTAATTGTGATGTATATGCAGAAATCTACCTAAATGCAATGAAATATGCTTGAATGCAGCAGAAATATGGGTTAAATGAGGGGTAAAATATAGAACTTTTATACACTCAACACACACTTTATTAAGTAAGTTGAAACGAGTATGAGACTTGAATGTCATTGTGGCGCTCGGGAAAACACTTCGGGCTCTTTGATTTTATGTTTGTGCGTAGCCTTCGGGCTCTAATCTAACTAGCGGCCATGTGTGGCGCTCAGGAAAACACTTCGGACACCCGAGATTATTTGACTAGCGCCCATGAGTGGCGCGGGACTATCCGAGATACCCGATATTTGAGCATATGTGCAATTTGATAAGTTTTTACAATCTGACAATTTGACAAGTTTGACAATCTGACAAATTGACAAGTCTCACAAGTTTGATATGCAAGTGATTTAGTTATGTTAATTGTGATGACTCATAATTTGACTATTCAATACTCATGCCATGCTTCTATGTATACATTTGATTTGCATGCTTATATTTATGAGCTACTTAAAGTATGATAGATTAGTTGCGTACCACTGAGCTCGTAAAGCTCAACCTTTTAACGTATCTTCATTTTCAGATTAGTAGATTTTGTTCGTGTCTGAGGAACATCATCGACGAAGGACTTCCGGCATCTTATGCATAGAGTAAAACACCTTATGTGTAGTGGGCATTATATTCCTAGAGCCTTACTTGTGTTTTAAGGGTCTGTACTCAGTAACCATTTTAATTACTTTGACTATTTTGATATACGATGGTATTGGAGCTTCACCTATTTTGAACAACTAATTTTATTATTATTTTAATGTAAATTATTTAACAATATTTTCTCGTATTTAAAAATATATTTTATCAGTTTAAAAATATTTAAAAATTTGTTAGGTTGCTCTAGTGACCTGATGGAAAGCCTTTATCTTCGTATACTTCATATTCGAGATTAGGGTGTTACAATAACACCCATTAACCTAGACTCCTCAATCATCTTGGTTTCTTCTCTCGTTAATTTAGATTTACTTTAAGCTTAATTTAGTTGTTTATTATCACATTCCATCACCATTAATTCTATTCTTCTTTTCAGTGCGAGAAGCTAAAAGTAAAGTCATCCCAATTCCTATGGAAACGATCTTAATATAGACTATTACTTACGCCGTGTATATTTGCACCGCTTGTGTAGCACTTAAATCACGCCTGTTGAAGAAGTAGCGCCCGATTGTTCCTTGCATTAGGGATTAAATTTAAGGCTGAGTAAGGAGAAAGGGGAAAGATTTTTAATTGAGGGCATAGACAAAGACAAGAAAAGTTAAGAGTGTATATGATTTTGATGATGAAAAGACACTTACGATAACATTGAAACTTGAAGAAAATGATTTGAAGAGGAGAAAATGGGGAAAAGGAAAGAAAAAACCGTGCATTCAAGAAGAGAGATTTTTTTTAACTATGACTTTAGTAACCAGACGAAAGTGATTCTTATGAAGGCCAATAGAGCATTGGAACATGAGTAAGAAGTTGGATTTTTGTTTCATATGTGATGAACAAGAGGTTCAATATAAATTTTCAAGACTTGAGGTATGTAGCTTTGCAAGCTATTTTGGGGATTGAGGGTAACTCATTTCTTTTCATATTCTTTTTGACTGAATATGATTGTGGCGAAGTTACTTTGAGGTTCATGGTGGATATGAGAATGTTAAATCTAATTTTGTGCTAGTAGGCTGCCGGTACTAAGATATTTGATTTGCCTGGGTTAGATTCTCTAGGCTTTAAGGATCTATTATGTAAGTGTTTAGGAGAATTTTAGTTTGTCGCTAAAAGCTTACTCAGGGTTTGAGTCATGGTTTTATGGTGGAATATGTTTGCTTCAATGAATGTTTTGGGTGATTGTGTTTTGACGTTTTCTGCGCGAGTTTGTCTTGGGGATTTTGAGTCTATCTTGACATAAACAATTGCGTTTTAATTTGATGTGGTCCTTGACCTTTACGAAGTTTTTCTCCGATTATATCATTTTTAGTTTTTACCTTATTTCATTTTTATTTTCAATTATTATTATTATTATTATTATTATTATTATTATTATTATTATTATTAATGCATTTTAGTTATTTTCGCAGAGCAAAAAATCTTAATCATGTCAGATATGAGAAGATTGCAAGAGATTTTGTCCAACAAATATGAGTCGTGTTCGTAGACTCGTTGGTTTATTCTAGTAACCATTCGAGGTCGTGACGACGAAAGATCGAAAAGACTAAAATTCGAATAAACATTTTTTTTGATTCTAAAACTTTGGGGATTCAGAAGCTTTTCATGCGATTTGGGGGTTTGGATTTACTTTTTTAGGCGATTTTAAGACTTGGTTCAGTTTCAGGATTCAAAAAGGGCTCGAATGTTTATTATTAATAGTTTTTCTCCATCGTTGACAAGCGGCGACCAACGTCAATCCATGGTGATCGGCGTGGTGGAGTGCAATGGCCCATCACGGAAATTGGGATTTGGGGCATTTTCCTCGATGAACACCAAGAACTTCGTGATGAGCATGATAAACTGGTGAGAGGATTTGAGGGTTTGATGTTTGATCCGTTTTTTTAAGAAGAAGAATAAGAATGAAAGTTGTTTCTTTATTTTGATTTATATGCTCGATCCATACGGAGATCTGACCCGGAGATTACTCGCGCGTTTTGAACCGAAAGGGCCAATTGCAGTTTTTGGTCCTTCCATCTTTTTTATTTATTTTATTTTATTAGTCTCCCCTTTTCGTTTTTCTTTTAAATTCAACTTTTAATTTTTGTTTTCTTTCACTTTAACCCCTTGACTAGTGTTGACCTATTGTTGGAATGATACACATTTTTGGTAAAATCATTTTTTAGTTCCTCGTCATATTTTTGTTCATGTCAATTTATTTATTTTCCTTATTTTATTTTTTGTATATATTTGTTTCTCTTTTACCGTTTTAACTTTTGTTGATGGTCAAAATGATTGGGGATCGGAGATGGTGGTTCGGTGCTGATGGGGGTGACTATTCTGGGTTAGAGTTCAAGTATTGCTCTTGCTTTTGAGTGGTGGTGGTGCCGGGAATGGAAGAGCCCTTGGTTCCTCTCAATTGTATGCCCAGTTTTATACCACCTGGACAAGTGTCAAGGTGGTGTTATCGTGGCGCATTGATTGGAATGGCTATGATTTGACGTCCTAGGTTCTCCTCAGCATCTGTTATGACATGCATGCGGTCATGTGGCCATTAGGTGAGGTCAGATGTTACCCGTTGTTTTGTCTGTTTTCCATATATTGCAAAAGGTGTCGCACAGTTCGCGAGCGATCCTGCACGCTGCGGTTCACCTTGTGTTACACTGTCTGTTGTCTTACTCGTCCTAGTTTCGACACGTGGTGGCAGGTGTTCATAGGTACTAACAATTGCCCCCGGTTGAGGGAAGGTTATAAAGTGACCATGGAGAACTTGAGTAGTCTAAAGAGGCTTCTATATGTGGGGATTGCTCGTTTATTACTTATTGTTGTTATTGTTTTGTATGCAAAATTTATTATTATTATTATTATTATTATTATTATTATTATTATTATTATTATTATTATTATTATTATTATTATTATTATTATTATTCTTTTGGTGTGAAATCCTGGGGGAGATTGTTTATATAAGAGCCGTGAGTGTTGTATGATACATTGTGGTATGGAATTTATTTAGGAACCGGTCGGTTTTCTTTAAGAGTGAACCATTTTATGTGAAGCGTCACTTTGTGAATCTTTTCCAGTAGCGGAGCATGTCGACGAGGACACGGCTCTCGTTTATAAATAAACTTTAGTTGGCCTTTGTTGGGTTTTGTTTTGCTTGTCTTGCTGGATGCTTTTAAATCTTTGAATCTTTAATTGTTGATTTCATTTTTGTGCTAATGGCTTGCTCGTCTATTGTAAAAAGTGATGAATACCTTTGCACTACTGATCCAAATGGGTTATTAAGGGTATTGGAGTGTCAGGGCCTTCTTGTTGTTAATTATTTTCGTAATCGATTTAGTGTGCCAGTTGGGACATTTCGCTAGAGTGCATGTCCCGATGAGGGGAGATCGTGGTTTTTGATCCATGTGTTTACTTTTGAAGTCGGGTTCCATTTGTCGTTGCACCCTTTCTTTGTAAAATGGCTAAATTGGTTTGATGTTGCACCGGGCTAGTTGGATGAGAGTAGTTGGGAGACTTTGATGGCGTATTTCTTGAATTGCAAGATTTATGGAGGCGAGCCCTATATTAGCGTGTTTCGCTATTTTTATAATGTAGCCATTAGTTATGTCGAGTATGTGAAGGGTTAAGTGTCCATTGATTGTCGCATAGGGGAAATGTTGGTAGCAAGGAACCAAGTTGGAAGTTTCTTTCTTGAGAGGACGAAATTTGTGAAAGTGGAATTCAGTTTTTGGAATTTTCCATTTCCCGTCGTATGGAGTCGACCAACGGAGGATAGGGTTGTGCCGCCTAACGTGGGGAAATTCTCACCCAATGTGTTACAGCTTCTTAGAAGGCTAGAAAAAACCCTCCTTGTTTTAGATGGGTATGTACTATTAGAAATATTTGGTTGCATTGTTTAGAGGAGAAGAGCCCTAATAGTTTTAATGAAGAAGATTTGTATGTATTTCTGGAGGGTTCTCTGGCGAACGTGCCTTTTTGCGTGGAAGCTTGGCGCTTTGGTAAAGGGGGATAAATGGGTTGTTGGTATTCTTTTGGGTAGTGAAAGCGAACCAAAGAATTTCTTTTCTGAATATATCGGCGCTTGTTCTAGCTCTCGAAAATGTCAAATGGAAGGTACACTTTCGGATAAGGTTGGCAAAGAATGATGGGAAAGAGGCCAGTGGTTCATGTTTGGGTTATCGAAACTTTGACAAGGTCAGAATGTGAGACTTCATACGTTTCGCTTGGACCTTGCAGCTCCGTTTTCGTTGATGCGAGTGGTGTTGTTGGGAGCACTGCTTCTGTTAATTCGAGCGTTGGCCTTACTGTCATTCATGTGCCTTCAGGTATTTTAAGTAATATGTTATTGTTGTTTTGGGTTTAGGAATTTTGCTGTTCAACTTTGGACAATGTTTTGTTTACAGGGGTAACTGGTACAGATTCTATTGTTGCCTATTGTTTCGCAGGGGACACATCTTCTGGGGTTGCGCTTGTTGAGCCCGTTTCTGTTTTAGATGTCGTGATAACTCTCTTAGTGCCTTTGTCTGGCGGTGTTTCTTTGTGCGAAGATGGCAAAACCCTTACTCCGTAGAGCGTATTTTACCCTTGGAGGGGGTTGTCAGAAACATAGAATTGGTTCCATTCGAGTGTGCTGTCAAAAGAGTGTTTGAGTTATATTCGAATAGTCCTAGCGCCTCTCTTCTCAGCTCTAGTATTAGGACGGCTGTTGAAGGGGGGTTAGGGTCTCCTGCATGAGCTATGTTGTGTTCAGCTTAACATGGAAAGGAACGCAAAGGTCATTCTTGAGGAAAATGCTAAGTTGTGTTCGCAGGTTGGGGGTTATATGTCTTTTCTTGAGGAGAATGTGAGGTTGCATTCGCAGGTGGAAAACATGCTGCTTAGTTAAAGGAGCTGTAGGGGAAACATGAGGCGGACGTTTGGGCGTGGGTAGGGGATTTGCACAGAAGACATGCAGAGAAGATTGCTGAGAAAAAAAAAGAAATCGATTGTGCTCTCAGAATTAAGAATAAACTGCTTGAAGACACGAAAGAGAATTTTAAGACTAAGATTTGAGAGCTTAATGAAAAACTAAAGCAAGCGGAGAGCGCATCAGATTAGAGCTTCACAAATTTTAGTAGGATTTTATCAGAGCTTAAGGAATCACATAGGAATAAGGTTATGGTGTTAGAAGCTACTCATAACGCTGTTATGCAGAGAAAGTTAATGCGGCTGAGGACACGATGATGTGATCACAACCAACAAGAATCCGAGGGAATTTTCTAGTGTACTTATGACTTGTTTTCTAATTTGGCAGAAAAATATAATGAAATGTTACTCGCATGGATCCATTTTGTTTCTTGGTTTGGTTTTGCGAATTTGTTAGTCTATATTCGGGCTTGATCCAATCTATTTTGGCACCCTTTTATTGGCTAATATATGGCGTTAACCTTTTGTTCTTCTAGTTAATTGCTAATATGATGGTTATACACCAAAGCATGTTTTTTCGTTGTGCACTTCCAAATAGCCATCACCTCCCTATTTATGTATTTGGGAATTAACATAGTAGAAAATTTGAGATTGGGTTAGATGAAGAAGAATATAGAAGATGGTGGAGGGGAGAATAAATAAAAAAAATTGTAAATATGAGGGATTAAATGTGTAATTATATAAATTATTTTTATTTCGGTAATCAAAATAAGAGTGGAGTAATATTTTGAGGACTATCTAGGTAATTTATACTTTTTTACTATGTCAGATCAACCTCCCATTAGTGTTTAACGACAACAAATGCCCCAGTGACCATAAATTTATATATCAAAATCGTAAATGACCATAACAAAATTAGTAACTAAAATTATACTAAGTGAAAATATAAGTGATATGATGTAAGGACTTCTATAAATGAACAGGCCCTACTTGAATGATGTAAAAGGCAGCCCTTTTAATTGTTGTTCCTAGAGGTCACGGGTTCGAGCACTAGCAGCTGTAGCAGGGTGATTCAAGTGGTTGAGAGTATATTTAGAACAGATATTACTTGTAATCACTTTAGCTTTCATCAAAAAAAAAAAAAATCTGCAAGTAAGATAGGGTCGAAATAGAAAGGCTTGATAGGTAAGTATGATGTAAAATTGTAAATTTTAATAAAATTTTCAAAGGGTAATATATGGATAAATAAGAGAGAGGTGACGATTGGTGTTCAATTCGGCGGCATATTACCCAAAAGTATTGCTTTTAGTTTGGTATCTTGATCTGAGTCTGACCAAAAATCGATTCTTCGGTCTCCCCCCGCCCATCCAAGGAGATGGGTTTTCTTGAACTCTTACCAAATATCTTCACTCTGCTCTGTTGGTAAGTGAATCACTCCACATCTTCATGCTCCTTATATTAAGTCACTAACTTCTGTTTTTTTTTGGATCAAAAAGTCACTAACTTGTGTTTATCTGCAGGCCTCCCTTCACTTTAATTTACCCCTTGTACGTACCTGCTGTCTAAACTTTCACCATACACCTTGATGTGCTGAATTTGTGTTTAAATATTATATGATTGGAACTTAGCATTTGTGTTTTAAATATTATATGATTGGAACTTAGCATTTGTGTTGATGCTACTTTCCCCTTTTTGAAACTGCAGGTTTGCTTCAATTCGCATTGTAGAGACTGGTTCTTCCTTGAAAAATCAGCAATGTCTAACGTATTGGGTTCTGTTTGCATTGATTACAATGCTGGAGCTGACTCTTGGGAATATTTTGAAATGGTAAGTCTCTGGGGTCTTAATTGTTTAATCCAGTTTAGACCTGCCATTACTGTTGGATTTTCTCACTCAATTATGTGATTGTTGTTGTTTTTTTATAATCACAGGTTGCCTTTCTGGCCTTATGCAAAGGGTGTTGCAACAATATTGCTTGCGACACCCTGCTTTGGTGCTGCTTCTTATGTCTTCCACTCTTTTATTAGACCTCTATTTATAGAGAAAACATGGGACATAATCTTCTTCCCAAAGAAGAAAGGCACTATACTTGGCAGACCTGACTCGAGTACGCTCGCGAAAGGGCCAGACTCGGAGAAACTAATTGCCGCTCAGGTAAGTTCATACATTGATAAACTTTAGAATAGTGTACTTGGGTGAATGGACAGCATATATGTAGATGAAAACCACCATGAACACTTCAATGGAGGTAAGGTATTATATGTAAAAATGTGCTAACAGAAGTAGGATGCAAAAATTTAATAGTTTCTTTGTAAGTGAAGAGCTTCTTGATTTTCATTGATTTTTGTGGAATTCTTTTTTCCAGGTCAACTTTGAACTCAGCTATGGCAATACAGAGGTAATTTGTACTCCAAAGAGAGTTCAAAAGGAATGGAGTTGTGTGCTTTGTCTGATAAGTACTTCAAGTGAAAATTGTCTGAAAGAACACCTTTGCGGGAAGAAACACAAGGCCAAGGAATATGAATTCCGAGTAGGTGAACTTTCAAGGAGGGAAACTTGTATGTCATCTTCAGTGCCAAAGAAAGGTGAGAGTGTTATTTTACTGGGTAAACTGAATATGGAGAGATTGGGCGACTTTCTAAATCCGGTTACAAGATCAATTAGATGGTGTAAATGGAAGAAGCCAGAGATTGGATGCATAAAATTAAATACAGATGGATCTGTAAATGCAGAAAATTCAAGTTTTGGCGGATTATTTCGAGATCACAAGGGTGAGCCATTATGTGCTTTTGTCTCTAAAGCTCCTCAAGATGATACTTTCTTGGTTGAACTATGGGCCATATGGAGGGGTCTTGTTCTTGCTTCTGGTTTAGAAATTAAAGCGATATGGGTTGAATCCGATTCACAGAGTGTCGTGAAAACCATTAATAGAGAGCAACCGTATGGTCCAAAGAGTAGTCATTGTTTATGTCAAATCTGGAAACTATTAGCTAAGTTTGAAAAGTATCGCGTCACACATTCATGGAGGGAAACTAACAAAGCAGCTGATCATCTTTCAAGAATGTGTGTTAGGCAGAATGATGTAGTGTTGTGGCCGGCTGACTTTCCTGATATCCTTAAGGATATTATCAAGGATGATGCATTAGGCAAGATTTATTTTAGACGTTAAGTAAGGGTACCTGACTTTATAATCAATCAAAAGAAGATAGATTCAGAAATTGTAGGCAGCAAGAATAAGGGTACCTGACTATATGATGTATTGATGAAAACAACTTCTTTTGCTTTGGTTTAGTGAATTAAAATGTGGATGTGTTGGGATCATTTAAGATTCAAATTCACGGTTGAGTTGAGTTCAAGTAATCAGCTCAGTTTCGGTGGAATAATACAGAAAAACAGCTAAGGATCCGATTTCATCTCTATTATTCATGGTTGGGAGTTGAATTTGGAGGAGCTTCGAGTCGAATATAATCATACATAATTCCTTGGAAAGGACTGCTGCTCCGTGGCTGCGTCAAGAAGATAGTGTTGTCGCCTTGAACCAGCAGTTTTGCAGGTACATCAACGTTGTAAAGCCAGTAGAGTCCGTGAATGCCGTGCCTTGCTATGGAGTTGTCCCTCCCGATTAGCCCACTTGTAAACAAAGCATTTGCTTTTGGATCATTGATTCGAACCTACACATCCATAAATGTATTTCACTGTTAATGCAAATAAATTAATTGAATAAAATTTTCTATTAATAGAATAAAATTTTATATAGGGTTTTGTTAAGTTCTATATATAACAACTACTAGATTCCTATCATTAATTGAATCTATTAATTACATTCTTAAAATATTAGATATCATTGATTTAAGGTGTTTAATTGTACTTAAACCATAAACCCTCCAACTCTAAACTTTAAATCTTAAACAATAAACATTAACCTTAAACCCAAAAATTTAAAACCCTAACTCATAGCCCTAAATTTCATAAAACTCTAAATCATAACAACTAAACCTTAAACCCTAACTCATAGCCCTAAAACATAAAACTCTAAATCATACCAATTAAACCCTACACCTTAACTCAGTCCTAAAACATAAAACTCTAAATCATAACAACTAAACCTTAAACCATGAGAACCATACAACACTAAACCCTAAAACCATAAATCCTAAAACACCTAAACTACTAAACTCTAAATTTTTTTTACATGATTATTAATTACATTAAACACCCTAAATTAATTATGTTTATTTTTTTAGGAATGTAATTAATTACATTCAAATAGGTTCCATTAAAAAGTAAAATAAGCATCATTGATAAGAATCTAGTAGTTCTTATATGCAGCCCTTAGGGATGTGTATAGCAAAACCCCTCTATATATATAATCAAACCAAACATTTATGAATCGAATTTATAAAATTACTAACCCTAAGTCAAACTGAAATTTATGATAAATAAAATAATTAAATAAAATTAATTTCGATTAAATCAACCGGTTTTCATCTAATTGAACAAAATTAATCAACATTCTTTTAGTAGATAATTTTATGTATCCGACTAAAATATCAAAACAAACAAAAATCTAAAAGCAAAACATAATAAAGATATTATTAACTAAAATATCAAACGGATACATGACAATTTAACAAAACATCAAATTTAAGTTCAACCAAATAAATCGATTAATTTTGCTTACCCAACCAATTCAGTTAATCTAAGTAACATAGAGGGGACAAAGATCAAATGTTAAGAGGGCTAAATTGTTTATCTTCAAAAAAAACAATGACACTAAATATTTAAACTAAAAATATTAGGGGCCATAACTTATTTAATTGATATTTAAATTGAAAATCTGATTGTATCTATTAGATAAATCGATTATTTCACTTATTCCAACAGGTCCAGTTAATCGAATAAAATTAGCTAATCACCAACTTTAAAAAGGGTAGTTATTCAATACACAAGCGCTTGTGGAAATTTTGTTTGCACAAGCGCTTTAATTTTAGGGTTTATATACTTCATTTAAGGTTTAGGGCTTAGGAGTTTAGGTGTAGTAGTTTTTTAATTTATGGGCTATTGATAGAATTTCGTGTTTAGGGTTAATCTTTAGAGACTACAGTTTATTGGTTAAAACATAAATCCCTAATCATATTATCCTAAAACCTAAACCATAAATTCTAACCTCAAACCTTGAATTCTAACCATAAACCCTACAATAAACCCCCAGACAAAAACCTTAAACCGTAAACTCTAAAATTAAGGCACTTGCGAAAATAAAAAAAATTAACTGCTTCTATATGGGATAATAATCCTTTTTAAAAAAATCTCATTCTTCTTATAACCAAAATTAAATTTTGATATGTTAATGAAATTAAAATCGAATAATGAACACAAAATTTTAGTTAGAACATGTATATCGTGTTGTCCCTGAGCATGGGTAGGAGGGGCGCCCGCCCATGGCCTCTTCTATAATATTCAATATTAAGATTTATTTTTTCTCCATATTTGTTCCATTTAACCTTGAGTTTTCATTATTTTATTTAGACCATTTGGTTGTTCCGCAATAAAGTGGTATTCAAGAATCTCAAAATGAATGTTAATATACTCTTTGAACGGTGCATGCTTAGATTAAGTTTTTGGTGCAAGGCTAAATGGCCGCAGAGTGTATTTTTGCTACTGATTTAGTTCGATGTTAAGAGGCCTTTCAGTTCATCGATATTAAGCATCTTCATTCATCTAGTAAGGGGTGAAGTTCGTCTTATGTGGGTTTCATGAAACTTTTAGTTGATGGCGTAGTTGAAGAGGGCTTTGGCAAAGCTGAAATAGGTAAAATTTTATGTAATCAATTTAACAAAATTGTGCTTCAATTTTTAAGATTTGCAGGTGTCATTGACGCAACAACACTGAATTGCTTGTTGTAAAAGAAGCTTGTATCCTTTTTCGATCCTCAAAGTGGGTCAACAAATTTCATTTAATTATTGAAACTGATTGTGGTAGTATTGTCGATTGGTTCAATCAGCCTATAAAAGCTCCTATTATTTTTAGACCATTACTGGATGAATGTTTCAAGATTTGTGCAGAATTCGAGTGGCGAATCCAGGCGATTCTTAGGGAATGAAACTCATATGTTGATAGTCTCGCAAAATTTAAAATTTCAAGATTTTTTTTTTCTTTGGATCGATCATAACACTGATGATGCTTAATCTGACTTTATGTGTCTGATGTGCCTGAAATTTTTTGTTTGCTAGATGCGTCATAGAGCATAATTTTATTGTAAAGGGTGGCGTTTGGAGTAGTTAGTTTGTTGGCAGTTGACTTTATAGGTAATGTGTCTATGGTGAGTTTGTATGTTGACTTGAGAGTGGGGTTCTGCTTCTTTCTAAGTTTGTAGTGTAGTGTGTCTGTGTGCGTTTGGATGATGATTTGTCGCAAGTGAAAAATGCTTTGATCTCAGAAGATAAATAGATGTGCTTTGTATCAACACTGACTCGGTGCACTCTTTTTCCTCCATCTAAGTTTAATGAGGATTTTTAACGAGGCTCGAGTCACTATCTATTTAGTGAATAAAACCAGTATTGAATTTTCAAAAAAAAAAAACTCTTAATTTTTTTCAATACTTGTTATTAGACCCAGTTTTTTCTGATACTTATAATTAGGGGCTCAATTCCCCTATATTTGTTATTAGGGACATTCTCTTAAATTTTAATTTTTTAATACTTTTTATTAGGTGTCCAATAGGGATGTGATTTTTTTCTAATATTTGTTATTAGGAACATACTCTTAAAATTTATTTTTTTAATATTTGTTATTAGAAACCTATTTTTTTAATACTTGTTATTAGGGACCTACTTTTAAAATTTATTTTTAATATTTATTATTAAGGGCCTAATTTTTTTCTAATACTTATTATTAGAAACTTACCTTTAAAATTTATTTTTTAATATTTATTATTAGGGGCTTAATTTTTTATTCGTGCTTGTACCACTAAAATCTCATAAACCGTTGTACATGTATATAGATAAAATACCTGCAATTCGGAGAAAGTTGCAGAAGCAATGGCCACTCGTAATTTATATGAACTACTCTGGTCCACGTTGTCGAGTTTGAATCTAATTTGCCATGTTGTTCCCTGATAGTTGTTATTATCCATCTTCCTGTAATTAAGAGGTATTAATTGACATCTACAACAAGAATATACCTCCTTTATCAGACAAAAAGATTTAATTGTAAAAACACCCTTGAAATATATCCTTTGTTCATTTTCACCTCAAAACTATTTTTTGTTAATTTTTATGGGAAAATTTTACAACGGGCGACGAACATTGATGAACACCACTAACGATGAACACCGATGAACACCATTAATTTTTTTTTAAATTTTAAAAATCTAAAGGATTAAAATTATAATTAAAATTATCTCTTAAAAAAAATAAAAATCAAATTTAATAGTTACTTTATAATATTTTTTTAATAGGTTAGAATCAAATATACCCAATTCTCTTAAACCCTAACAAAATTAATCTCTTAAAAAAATAGAAATCAGTTTATAATTTTTTAATAGATTAGAATCAAATATATCCGCCTGTTCACATGGTTGTCGTGTCTATTAAATTTGGGTTTAAACTGATTTCTATCAAATAGATTTAAAAAATTGATTTCTATTTTTTAAAGAGATTGATTTTGTTAGGGTTGAGGAGAATTGTGTATATTTGATTCTAACCTATTAAAAATATTATAAAGTAACTATTAAATTTCATTTTTATTTTTAAGTGATAATTTTAATTATAATTTTAGTCCTTTAGATTTTTAAAATTTTAAAAAAAATTAATGGTGTTCATCGTTAGTGGTGTTCATCAATGTTCGTCGCACGTGGTAGACTCATCCTATTTTTATGTTTCCCACTCAAGGTGAAGACGTGGTGCTTGGAGATAGGACCACATGATACATTCAAAAAATAATCTAAAATTTTAAAAATATATTTGTTAATTTTTATTTTTATTTTTTTTCGTATTTTTACTTTTTTTAAATAAAATACTCAAAAAATATTTAAAATATTCCTACATATTTTTAAAAGTGATATATTTTTAGATTTCATTACATCGTTTACATTTTTTTGAATTTTTTAATATTTTTTACCACATGACGGCATGAACTTTGTGAGCATCATGTCATTATTTTAGGGGCACTTGGTTCACAGAACGTAAAATTACCTCTAGTTTGTTTAGCATGAATATAAAATTATAGTGTTTGGTTCGTGAATTATAAAATTATCGGAATGCATATTTTACAAAATTATCTTTGTAATATATGCTTTTTTAATAAGTCGTACTTCTAATATTAAAGTAAAAATATTTGCATAAAAATTTATAGGAAATGTGTTTTCTATTGTTTTTCTTTCGTAAAATTCTTACACAAACAATTTAGTATATTTTTAATATTATATATTTGAATATTTACATACACAATGTATAAGTTATTTGTGATTTATTATAGTTACATAATTGAAAAGAATAAAACAAATTAAATTCATAAATTTTTATAATAATTACCATATTCTCTACTAAACCAAATATACTGATAATAAACTAAAATGTTATATTTATATATTTTTATTACTTATTTACATTATCTTTATAATCTAAAACTTCAAACACTACTCGTAAAGTGTTTTAAAATTGAATAAAATAGATGTTTATCATTTAAATAAAACAATATTATTTTTAGAGAATAAATAATATTATAAATTTCCTACTATTTTTTATTTATTTGTTTTTAATGACGAGTGTGATGTAGGTATTTTATTATGAAACAATTTAGGTTAGACAAGAAATTATTTTAACATATCAAAACAAACAAATATTATTGGGTGCATTGGTAAGGCACATTGCATGAGGGCACGAGTTCAAACCTTGGAAACAACATTGTTGGGAGGGGCAGTCCCGCACCCGAATATGGACCATAAGACGAACATGCATATTACAAAAAAAAATTAGAACAATTTAACATATTACTAACCCGATCGGGGTTTTCTCTTGAATTTTGGGGATCGGAGCGGGGCGGGTATTGAAAAGTATTATGTCGGGACAGGGCGGGTTCAGGTATGAGATGGAAATTTCCCACCATGGTATATTTTTATATTTTTAATTATATACACAACATATTTCTAAAAATACCACTATATATAAAAACACTTTTAGGGTTTTAAGCTATTTTTAAATTTGTGTTTATCGTAAATTGTTGTTAGATGTTGCTCGAGTTTTAACATATATGATTCTGACAGTCAATGATTCACGTTTATTCTTTTATATATGTATTTTTTCATGTGAATAATTTAATTGGGTTTTATTTTATTTTTTATATAGGTCTAAAGTCTCCTGAAACCTATATTGTGTGACTGTGATGGTGGTTTGGTTAGATGTAACATTTATCGTCGATGAAGATTAATAATTTTTTAAATTTTCGAGTTAGGTCGGGTTTATGAGGTAATATATCATGGGGGGACAGATAAATTAATATTTATATTCTGGGCGGGGCATGGCCGAGTTTAAATGTTTATAAATCGGGGCGAGTTTGGGGCGACCAAAAATCCGTCCGCCATGTTGCCATCCATCACTGCAATGATTTTATTATATTAATTTTAAGTTTTGAATTTTTTGAACATATGTTAGATTCGATTTTTGATTTTATTATATTAATTTTAAGTTTTGAATTTTGAATTTTTAGATTTTATTTTGAAAAAAAAAACACTTTGTCTTATTATTTTTGACATTAATATTTTTCTTAAAAAAATTAAATTTTCAAGAAAATAAAAACAGTTAATAATTATTATAAAGTGTTTTAAAGCTGTTATCACTATTTTAAATATAAAAAAATATTTTTTATATTATAGAAAGTAAATTAATTCAATAAAATCTATATTTAGTTCAAATAACAATATATTTTTAAATTTTTTGTCAAAAACAATATTTTTTTTAACTTATAAACCATAAACCGTAATGTTGCATAATTTCTTGAGAAAAAACCATAAACCGTCCAAATATTACGGTTCAATTTAATTTTTGATTTTCCGAATTTCTTTACACAAGATTATCCATGAAGGTTAAAAAACGAAATCTTGCCTGGTAACTTGAGCAAAAAACCAGTCCTTTTTGTAATCACTAGTACCAACGGTGTAAACTACATCTCCATCAGGGTACAATTCTGCATATCTTTCCCATAGTCAATACTGTCTAAACCTGCCACCAAATATTGAGAAGATAACCACCCAAAATGATACTATTTCATAACTATGGTACAAATTACGGATTAATTACACTATACATTTTTGAATAATGACCCAAATTCTACAATGTTATAATTAAATTTAAAAAATATCAGTATGATTAACTATGTCCTTTCATCGATTTAATTGTCATTTTAAATATTAGATGTGATATGATTTAAAGCGTATTAAAAAAGGTTAATTACTATGGTCTTCATTTATGTTTCCCTCTAGTACAGAGTTGATTACCGATTTTCAAAAACGACCAGTAAAATTATTTACGTTTTCGAGGTATAAACTTTTAGTCAGTCAACCGTTTATTACCATTAAACGTTGACAGCTTTCTGATCTGACAACTTAAAAAAATAAAATGTATTCCACGTAAGCTGCCTATTTGACTTTGACTAAAGTCATTTTTTTGTAATCTCCAAAACCCGTCATCGGGAAAAATTATATCATGGGTGATTCCCACCACGTCATTCATGAGACCAACCAATAGAAACCACCCACTTAATTATTATTTTCCATGTCATTAATCTAATAATAGAATAACTTTCAAAAAACAGTTTTTAAAATGACATGAAAAAACTTTAGTGAAGATTCATTGGTTGGAAAAAATGACATGGAAAAATCATGGTGAAGTGGATCGTTTCCATTGGTTAGTCCCATGAATGATGTGGTGGGAATCACCCATAATATAAATTTTACGTCATCGGATACATTCGGCGACCGTAACGTCGCCAATTCATTACTTAAGTCGTCACTAAAAATTAAAGGTGACGACAAGCATGGCTCTAAACTTTGGCTTGTTTTTCAGCTTTTTTCTTCCTAGCTTTCTTCTCTCTTTTCACCTTTTGACAAATGGCCTGAATCTTGGCATCCACCGTGTTCTTCAAAGCATTCAGCTTTGCACAATCTGCAAACCCCAACTCCGTCACATCCTTCAAGTTAGGAAAATTCAATCTCTCGTATTCCGCCTGCAGCTTATACGCAGTCTAATCGTAAGCATACCCTAACCAGACACGGGCTCTGTGTCTGCAGAAGTTTGATTTCCGCCACCCATTTCCTCCATTGCCTTTGCCTCACCCCTCTGTATAGCTTCTTCTTTTAAGGGTTAGTCGAGTAATTGGTCGTAAATAGAAGGTTTTGGTAGTTTCGAAGAAAACCCTTTGTCGGTGTTCGTGAAATCGAAAGGCTTCCTCTGTTTTGCTGGCAGAATCTTTGTAGGAGATCTTTTTGCTGGAGATTGACTGATGAGCCTAACGGCTCGTTAACGGCGGTTGATGATGGTGGGCAATGAGAGAAGATTGAATCTAAAGTATTCAAGCCGCCTGATAATATTATTTGCGATAACGATGACCCAAGATCCACACCATTGTTGAATCTAAGAGAATGATTGAGTTCTTGCATTTTCCCAGGACTTTAAAAAAAATGGAAGAAAGGCAAAAAAATAAACAGAGAGAAACTTTAAAAACAAAAGAGAACCCAAACTAGATTTCAATCTAGAAGAAAGTTATGATTCTTTGTTAAAAGGAAATGGTTGCTTAATGAAGTAGAAAGGTAGGGTTGAAGTTTTAAATCTGAGAGGCAAAATTAAGTGAGAAGACCCAGATTTTAAGAAAGAAAAAGAGGATGATTTTGGTTTTGGGGTTTCAAAAAAAAAGAGATGAATAGAATTACTACTGATTGTGGTTCATGCTTTGGGTGTATTTATAGCAGAGCAGTGGAATACATTTTATTTTTTTAAGCTGCTAGATCAAAAAGTTGTCCATGTTTAATCGAGTGACTAAAAGTTTACATTCAAAAAAACATAAGTGATCTCACTAGTGGTGACCAACTCTATAAGTGATCATCCCAACAGTTAGCCCTTAAAAAAATAGATATAAAAAAGAAAGGAGGGGTGATATAAAAGGAAAGAAGGGGTGACCTGTGAGGATGGTTGACATAGAGAGGGTTGATGTAGTTGGGGTTGGGGTCTGGCACATAAAATTCTGCAGCAGAACGATCAGGGATGCCTATCTCCCACAACGTTGGTCCATTTCGTGGAGGTTCGTAAATCAGATCCCCGACCTCGATCTCAATGCCTGCAGCAATTACATGTGATAATCTTCGATATCCAATTTAGAAAAGGGAGCTATGGTAATGAGTGAAGGTACCTGGAGCTATGGTAATGAGAGCAGCAGATTGATAATCTCCGATAAAACCAGGAACCCATGCATAAAGGTTGTAATCACCGGCTCGAACATCATTAATAATAAAATACCCATTTACGTCGGTGTTGGTCCAGAATTGATAGTCCTGAAATCCCACTTGTTTTATTTTTAGGGAAGAGGAAACATTATTTTTTTTTTTTTTGAGGATTAAGAGGAAACATTATGCTTATGCTATAATAGGACATGATATGAAAATGAAAATGACCTTGCATTCTCTCTGCCAAGACCCAGCATTTCCTGGTGGACCCAATCCTATGTAACCTCCATTCGCTGCTATGTTCTCGTGGCTTACATATCTAATCCCAACAACACAGAATTATGATTTAAGGAATTAACAAACTTATATGCCTATTGGGAGTGAGTACCTCATACCTGTCCTTCACAACAAGCCTACCGCTGAGCTTTCCACGTTGGTTCGATTTTGGGAAATCATCTGAGGCTGGGAATGTATAAGGCCAGCTTTCAACTTCAATACCCATCTGAATGCCATTCATAATCAGTATTCGGTTCCACTTCTACACATTCTAATCATTTCCAACCAACCTGTTGTTTAGCATCCTCCCACAGCCAAATCGGGTCTTCTCCTTCCATTGCAGAGTTGAGATACATAAAAACAGGCCCGAATACTTTCTTCCAGGCCTCGCCCGCACTGAATTTCGGCACCAAGTCCTCCCCGGAATAATGAGCACTCAGAAACACCTGCCCATTTTATCCCATTCAGGATTGTAAAATGAAATAAATTCTCACCCAAAAGGGTTCATCCTTCTTACAGCAAGGGTCGTGGGACCAACATGGGAGGTTAGGTTCTGTTTGACCGGACCACCGGACCGAAACTCATTGCTGGGTGTGACCATCCAGAACCCTACACCTGGCTCATCGGTGCAGATCCACCCATGGACTTGGCTGTCTTTGTTATCACATGAGTATTGGTACTTGTCATCCACCTAAGTCAACATGGACACTAATTTCTTTTATTTATACCAAAACATTCATTCATTCGTCCATTCAATTCAATTAATGATCACCTCTCCTTTGAACTGAGGCTCCACGGGATTAACCAGGAGAACAGCTTCTGGGTAAGCCAGGGCTTGACCTCTTCCCGGTAAACGGTCATCTGGCAAAGGCAAGTATCTTTGCCTATTGTCTGCCATGGCCATATAGCGGAACCTGTTAAGAAACTGTGCAGTTAGTCCTTGTAAGCAAATAGTGAAAACAAGACGTATAGTTAGATTAAGTACTTGTCTTTTCTGAGCTTGAAAGCGAGTCTAGTTTCAGCAAGGGTAAAACCAGGCCAATCTTTCAAGTGCTCGAAAATGGCATAAGAGTAAAAGCCTGAGCAGCCACGCAGCACAATGAACCTGAGAAGGCATAAAACATATCATACAAAGATTTTATGTAGCAGAGGTAAACCAAAAGAATTGACCTTTTGTCTATGTTCAAGGGAACAAGTTTGGACTCTTGGGAACTACCCCAACTTCTGCTGAAAGAAACCTCTACTTGATCCTCCTCCTCCACTATAACATTAAAACTTGTTCCTTTAATCCTGCATTCAAATTTCACTTCTCTTCACTCAAATTGATTTTCAGAAGAAGATATACTAAATGCTATACACATATCTTACACGTCGAATGAACCAGTAGTGCCAGTGCTTCCTGGTGAGTTCCAAACAAGGTCCCAATACCTGAATGCATTTGAACATACAGGCACAGAATGCAGACTTTTGTAAAATCAACAACAAAAAATTTGATGGAAAAATGAATCAATATTCGAGCTAGCCTATACCCTCGATTGGATTCTTCATTTACAACTTCTAGTAAATTATCGATGCCGTTATATCGAATGCCAGTCACAATTCCGTCAGGGTTCGATAATGTCAGTTGGAGTATGCCATTATCTATCATCACCTGCAGAAGTAGTGCATACGAAGACGAAGTTAATCATATTGCAATCAACAAACAGGAAAGAAAAAAAAGGAGGGAATACATGAGTATCTTGAATGTGGAGTTGAACCCCAATAATTGGCATGTTTTTGAAGATTTTAGTGTTGTGTTTTTTGGATCTAGACAAGGAAGATTTTGAGGAAGCTTGGGCAACTAGGATGGTATATAATAATACGATGGTATTTGGGCTTTTAGTTTCTTGGATTGGAGATAAAGCTTTCAACAATTCATTACTAGTGGCCAAGAATTCAAACTTAAAAGGGAGGTGATCTCTTAACTTGGTCGCCACTGCAGTTTGGTGCCATTAGATAAAAACGTGCAAGAGTCGCTATGTGCACTGCACCATGATTTTATATATATATATATATATATATATATATATATTTCCATCATTACATAGTAAATGTGTGTCGTGAGATCCATTTTTGGATGTTTATTAAGCCATAGGTTGCTCTAACAATAGCAATATCTCAATCATAATCGGTTCAACTGCAAGCATCCTGCAATCTCATTTTACTTTTTTGTTTATATCATTTTATTGAAAATTCTAAAACCAAATTTTAGAGACATTATCCGTTTAAGGTTCCAAGTAAAAATTATATAAAAGTCAAATTCAAATATTAATAAAACGGGCATTTGGGGTTTTCAAATTTTTTAAAACTAAAAATAACTACTAATTAAAAAAACATAGAGTTTGTTTGATTCTAGAAAATATTTTCTAGATTTTGTTTTTCATTTTCAAAAAATTATTTTTATTTTCAGTTTTCTAAAGTTTAGAAAACACATTATGTTAATATATATGAAAACTTGTTTTTAAAAAAAATGAAAATAGCGAAAATGTGATTGCTATCTTGTTTTCAAAATAAAAATAAACAAATAAGTACTCTTTAAATTATAAACTAAAATACAATTATTTAAAAATGATATTATAAAAAAATAAAATATAAATAAATTTCATTTTCTAAAATATTTTTAAATGAAAATAGTGAAGACTATCTTTTTTATGTTTTCAAATTTTCACTCATTTTTATTTTCTAAAAAATATTTTCAAACTTTACAACCAAACACGCTTTCTTCAAGAAAATGAAATGAAAATTGCCTAGGTTCTCTAGAACCAAACACACTTATTTTTCAAATTTTAGACCATTTTTTCTGAGAAAAAATAGTTGCTACATTGTTTCACCCGAGAGTGGGTGTGATCTACGTGAACTTTATAAACTAAGAAACAAAGATGGCATTAGACTGTCAGCATATTATCCCAATTTGAATGAATTTGGTACAGCAACAACAGTATATTAGTATATGCTCTTAAAATGATACGAGACAGGAAAGTGACAAAACGGAATATGTAGCTCTCAACCTGATTTACATAAGCCCAGTGTGCGTCGTCTACTCTGCTAATGCACCTGAGCAGTCTCAGCCTTCTTTTGGTAAAACAGTGATCCGAATAAAACGGCAATTCCAGTTATCGCAATGGTGAATAGAAGCCGTCTCCGTGAATATTCAGGTGGCTGCCTTCTTGGAGCACCTTGCTCCCTTTCAGCTGCCCTCACATCCCTAACCACACATCCCAAAAACATTAACTAAACCCGAGACAGATTCATGTACTATCGATATGGCAGGAAACTGAGAGCCAATATCTGACAACAGTGTTCACTAAACATACGCTCAAGTACATATCACAGCTTAAAGTCTTTCAGTGTAAAATCACAAGCTTTGTAAATACTTAATCCAGCATTAAACTGAACTATTCACATTTAACCCAATTGTTCAAAGAACTAGCTCTTCACACAAGAACAAAGAATACTTTGCAGAATAAAATCAGCTGTAGTCATTACAAGTTCTTTAATTGCAGATAAAAATCCTCCATGGTAAATGATAACTGATTAATATATATATATAAACATTCCCAAGGCAAAAAACTGAGTATGTACCTGGAAGATTCCAGGTTATTTTCTGCAATACCAGTGCACCTAGTTTCATGGTTATATCTTTCTCTCAGTCTAATGTATCTGTTACACAGATAACACATCTCGGTCCGGTTCCCACAGACTTCCTAAAATCACAAAGCAATAGTAATATTGCAAAAGTTTCACCTAAAATACACCATTTGAACCCTTTCATAGAAAATTATTCATGATTAGTACCTGATGCTCAGCCAGATCAATAGCAGGCAACGGAAACTCACAAAACTCACAAGTAACAATCCTCTGGGGGCAATTTTCACCCTTATGTATATCTAGATTTCCACGTTCCATTGTCTCACTGCACAGTGAACAAGCCACCTGCTCACATACACATGAACCAATAGCATCACCAATTTAGGACAACAATTATGTGAGATTCTTAGGTAGATATGCAGTTGCACAACACAAAAGCATGATTGAATCAACCAACAATACCTCGGTGGCTTGATTAAACAAAACTGTGTTAACCAGACCTACCCATTGTTATCAATCACTGAAACACTGATTGGAGTCCTTATATACTCTTTTATTTCACTTATTAATATTTCAATCCTTCATTGACAGTAAACATACACTTAACTAACTCCCGGGGGGTTGATAGACTGTTTGGACAAGTTGTAACCCAAATATGAGAAAATAGTGCTTCATGCCAAGTTGAGGCATCCCAACCCAAAAAAGAACTAAGAGTTCAAATGGAAGAATAAAATTGGGAAATGTGAGGGGGGTTATGAACTCAAATATTCATCAATCTAAACAGGCTTTGCCAATTAGCCTTAACAGATATAATAGAAATCCTAAGCCAATAAGATGTCAAAATGTGACAACTTAGTCATCCCTCTCCCAACCTTTATTCCAAAAAAAAGGTATTTTAAAAGAAGAAAAAAATCACCTATGAAAAATTACAACATATTTTAAGACTTGAATACTACAAAGTATTGCTGTTTATTAAGCTACACTGAAGGGTCAACATTTTTATTTCTTCTAGCCCAAACAGCATCAGATAGCCATCAAAATGATGGGGGAAAACAAAGTAAACAAGAAAGATAAAAGAATGGAATTCATTTAAAAACAATTGGAAAAGATTTAAACCCTCACATACCGGAGCATGGGTGTTTAAGAAATGTTCCTCAGCATGCTTTATTGGAACCATATCACCACAAACTTTACATTTTTCTAGATTCCGGGAGCAATGGGCATAATGTAAATCAATATTTGAAGAAGGTATGACCCTGTCACTGAAAAGTTAAAAAGAAAAATGTACTTGTTAAAAGTTCTAGGGCACGCATGTTTCCAAAACCATTACATATGGAATAAAAAGACCTCCACACCTAAACTAGATTAACAGAAGAAATCATTGCAACAAAAAAAAATTAACTAGCAAACAATCTCAAAACGAAGGCATGCATCAAAACAGTATTAAAAAAATTAATGGTGCATGTTTATGTCGCATAAAAACAATGGATTATAATTGATGGAAAATGGCAGCGATCAAGAAAGAACCTTAAGAAAAGGATTGCCACCAATTTATTGAAATTTCAGAACACCGGATAACTGAAGCCAAATTTCCATAATAAATGGATTTTAAGCAATTGAAAAAGATAAAAGACTGATCAGATGAACTCATTGCAATCATAAACGCATTAAACAAACCTAATTTTCATGTTTTAAACGATAACAAAGCAGGTAATTCAACTAAAGTCATTCCCTTTCCAGCTTGATTTGATCAACTCAAATCACTAATCATTCTTTAAGCACGAACTAATCAAGTACACAAATTACAGACAAATCAGGCAACAAGAATTCATCTGCAAAGCAAATTTTAAAAATTCATATGATAAGAGGAAAAAGAAACAAAAAAAGGCAGAAATCGGGAGACAAGATCAAGAAAGAGATTGCATGGAAAATTCAACAAATTAAAATTAATTAAAGAAGAAGATAATAAAAACACGGAATTTCAAGAAAAAAGCATTCATTAATACGTACCAGTGACTGCATATGCGGGTGGTTTCATCCGAAGCAATTGCCATGGGCGATCCGTTCAAGATCTGTGGTCGACAAATCGTAAATCAATAAAAACAATTAAATGTTAGGGGAAATCGGATGAGGGGGAAATGATTTGAGATAAAATATTAGTAAATTAACCTGCAAAAACCCTGGATTTCGATGTAAACGATCCTCTTTCCCCTTTGTTCTTTTTCTAATTGAAAAAAAAAAGAGTTATACGAGAGGAGAAAATTAAAATAAAAGGAAATTATGGGCAAAAAGTGAAAATAATTTATTATTTTTTACTACTATTTAGGTTGAAGTTGAGCGAACAACTTCGGATGTTTGACCATTGGATCGGGTCGTGCTGGATTAAATTTGTATACTGTTGTGGATCCGATCCATTTTGTTGGGCCTTTGAGTTTTTTTTTAAGGCTTTAAGAGTATTTTTGTTCCTATAGTAATTTCAAATGAGTGATTTTGTTATTTTTTTAATTACATCAATTTGGTTTTATTCGTTCTTTCATAATCAATAATGTTGTCCTTTTTTTTAACTTCACCAATTTAACTCTCAAACTCCTAAATTAAATCAATCTTGTCCTTTAAATGTCGTTGACTAACATAATTGTTATCTCCAGTCGCCTTTTGTCATGTCACACACTTCGTCGTTAAATAATTAACGTCTTAGTTAGCATGTTCATATGTTATTTTCTTTAATAATTTAATGTTCTCAAGTAAGATGATGACAAGTTAATTTTGAGGATGTGACAATTCAATTGACATAATTATTTTAAAAATATTTATATTTTTTTAAAATAAATAAACAATTCTAAAACTCTTCATTTGTTTTATCACATTATCAAAACTGACTTGTTATCATTGACATGGAAAGACAGTTGACGATAACGACTGATGTAGAAACATATAGCGAACACATGCAAAGAATTTAATGGATCTGTCAATCAACGACGGACAAAGGGCGAGATTGATACGATTCAAGAGTTTGAGGCTAAATTGATGAAATTAAAAAAGAAGTGACAACATAGCTAATTTTGGAAGACTACGAGGGCTAAATTAATGCAATTAAAAAGGATGTACAACATTGTTTATTTAAGATTACTATAATGGTGGAACCCAACAAGTGTCCCAGTGAAAAAACAGATGATGTTCAATCTTAGGAGACACGAGTTCAAATCTCTTTATTTACAAGGTGTATGCACATTGTCAAAGAGTTAAGAATATCTATGAACAGATACTACCTTATAATCACCTTTAGACTATTCAGAAAATTGCTCTTTAAGTTTTTTAATATTAGATCAGTTAGCATCTTTGTTGTTGTAACAATTAAGAAATCATGGGTTCAAATGTGTTTAAGAGTACATGCTTTTGGTTCAAGGTTTGGAGGGTTATTAGTAATTTAGGCATTATAATCACCTTACAAGTTGTGTAAACAAATGTCTTTTTTAGTATTACATCAGTTAGCATTTTTGTTGTTGTAACAATTAAGAGATCATGAGTTCAAATGTGTTTAAGAGTACATGCTTTTGGTTTAAGGTTTGGAGGGTTATTAGTAATTTAGACATTATATTTTGTATCTTAAAAAATTTTATTATGTAATCCCCTCGTCTCGGTCTGGACACTTGACCGGTCCGAGTGGGCTACACGTGGATAACCGAGGCGAAACCGTTAAGGCTCCACTTCGGTTAACAACCCGAGAAAACTTTTTCATTTAATTATTATCTTGTCTAGATGCGTTATTACATCCTATGTGAAACAACGACAAAGGAAGCAACAAGCGAGGCGAAACAACGAACATACAATTAAAACATCCCATTTTAACTTTCACAGCAGGCCGTATCGATACACTAGAAGAGGGTATCGATACGCCTTGACTAGGTCAACAGCCCAAGGTCAACCCAGGGAGACCGTATCGGTACACAGGTTGATCGTACCAATACGCCCTCACTGGTCAACTTCTCATGGTAACGATACAAGACCGTACCGATACACCCTAGACCAGTACCGATACGCCAAAATCTCGTCAAAATATTAGATTTCTAGAGAGGCTATGGCATATCGATACACCCCCGTGTATTGGTACGCTAGGCCAAACTTGAGTCCCAAAGTGTAGGACCGTATCGATACGGCCCTTGGGCTTATCGATACGCCATGCACTGCAACACTCAAATTTGCAGCCAAAGACTCCAAAACACAACTCTAGATGAATTTTAAGACTTCCATAGCCACACACAAACATACATACAACATCCAACATCCATGGAACAGCATACGAGTCATTCAAAACGAACAAGGAACATACATTCAAAGGATTCAAGCATTTACTCAAAGAGAGACGTACATTGCATTTATAAGGTTTCATGCCTTAGACAAATATACGTAAAAGCATTCATAAGAGCATACACTTAAGCATCCATAAAGGGGCACAAGGCCAACACACTAGGCAAGCAACCTCAAACATATCATCCACAAAACAAGGAGTTTAAACATGCTCCTAAAACCAAACATCAACATACATCAAAGCTCAAATCCCATTGCTCGACTATTACAATCTCATAATATAAAAGTCCATACTTGATAAACTCAAAAGCCAAACTAGCACATTTGGAGGCCCTCTTCTTGCACTAGCAACCCACGAACTACGGATCTGCATTGTCGAACAAAAGAGAGTGTAAGCATAAAGCTTAGTGATGGTAGCTCATTAAAACAAACCTCGACAATGCAGGGTCCAAGCACGAGCATACAACATGAGTAAAATGCATGATCTTACCTTCGAACCACAAGACCCAAAATATCAATGATACATGAACACAATATCAATATCATGCCATGCTCAACAAGTCCATATCCACATCATATGTAAAAACATATATTAATCCATATTGGAACCTAGCTATGACTCGAATACGCGGATAACCGTTGGAACTCACATCCAACAACTCATATTTACCTTACGGTGGGATTACACTCATCACCGTTTCACTCGGAGGGGATTCCACTCATCCTCACGCCCCGTTGATGGGATTCCACTCATCACCGACTAACATATATATAAGAATATTTCCGGGCAAACCCGTACTCCATCTTGATGACTACCATCACCAAGACCACGCGCGCATTTTGACTCACGTGTACACACTAAACATCCTAATGATCGATCATTGTACCCAAGCATACTAGTGCCAATACTAAACACAATTCATAACCTTTCACAACACCATTTCATATTAACTTCCGTGCTTAGCACGTACTCACCATGATTACTATCATGCACAATCCACATGCATATAACAATGCATCAATGCCATGCCTCAACATACATGTATAACACAATATACATAGCCACCATAATCACAATTAAACATGAGGCATACACAACATTTAATGATCAACCATAGTCTCTAACTAAAGCTTGGGATTAGGCTACCACTCTAATCCCAACCCTAGGTGGGTCTACCAAGCCCAACCTAGTCCACATGCTTGAACCAACCTTGAAAATCAATTTAAAACATTTAACCACTCACCGACAAATCCAAGCTCAACAACACAAGCCGATCAAGCTCCCAACGGTTCCGGATTCATTCCCGAGGCTTCACCAACACAAACCCTTTCTTCTAAACATCCCAACACAATCAAAACAACCTCAAATCAGTTCACAATTCAATGTAGCAAACTCGAAACACTAATGAAGCACAAAACACATGTTTTCAAGCTAAAGAAAACCCCAAATCCTTCATTCCCGTGCAGCCCTAAAGCACAGTCCAAAACCGATGATTCCAACACTTAAATTACTCCCCAAAGCCTCCAAAACAGCCCTTATACATAGCCTAACCATCATCCAACAATTTCTCACATAAAACACCCCCAAAACTCAACCTAAAACCCTTCAAAAACCCCTCTAAAACCCAATTTCGGGAAACACCATAAAACCTTGTAAAATTCAAGTATGTTGGATGTTTTAGATTGTAAACAACTTATATAACATTAATAAATCAAAAGATTAAGTTAAAGACAATAAAGATGACATTTTTAATCTAAAACCCCAAAACTTCCAATTCTAAAACCATGAACATTAATGAAAACTAAAGGTACCAACTCGTAGGGAAAAAGGGAGGACAAGTCGAATATGGGCTTACCTTTGAAAAATTACCAAAGATGAGGGTGTATGGTGATGGAATATTAAACTAGGGGAGGAGGGTTTTCTTTGTCGTGGAAAAAGAAATGAAGAGGGAAGAAGATGATGGCCTTTTGTGTTTGAAAACTAAAGGAAAAAGTTTTATTTTTGCAAGACTACTTATTTACAAACATGTCATTAATGAAATGGCTAAAAAAAACTCTCATCTCCTAAAATCCATGGGATTGGACTTAGAAGATAGGCCCATCATAAATTTTAATTATCTTGAAAACACGAAGCCCATAATAATATTTTATTATTTTAATTATGAAACCAAAACCCAAAACATTTATTTTAATATTATTTTCACCCGACCCCCAAACCCGGGTGTTACAAGTCTCCCCCACTTAAGGAATTTCGTCCCCGAAATTACCTGACGGAAACAAGTACGGAAACTGCTCAAGCATATCAGCTTTCCTCTCCCACGTGGCCTCTTCCACACCTCTATGTCTCCACAACACCTTGACCAACTCTATGGTCTTACCACGCAACACCTTGCTATCAGAAGCAAGTATCTCAACTGGTTCTTCATTGTAGGACAAATCCGGATTCAACTCTATCTCCTCAACGGGCATAACATGAGACGAATCTAATCTATATCTCCTAAGCATCGACACATGGAAAACATCATGGATCTTCTCTAACTTTGAAGGCAATCTCAAACTGTAAGCTACTGGCCCAATCCGCTCAACTATCTCATACGGACCGATAAACCTCGGACTCAACTTGCTTTTCCGGCCAAATCGTATTACCTTCTTCCACGGAGATACTTTCAGAAACACTTTCTCAGCCACTGAATACTCAATCTCTTTTCTCTTCAAATCTGCATAAGATTTCTGACGATCGGAAGCTGCTTTCAAACGGTCACAAATCAACTTCACTTTTTCAGTAGCCCCCTTAAGCAAATCTGGCATAGGTAGCAATTTCTGACCCGTTTCAGCCCAACAGATCGGAGTCCTACATCGTCTACCATAGAAAGCCTCATAAGGAGCCATCTGTATACTAGCCTGATATTTGTTGTTGTAAGCAAACTTAACTAAGGGCAAGTGCTTCTCCCAAGAACCTTGGAAGTCAATCACACAACAACAGAGCATATCCTCTAAAATCTGTATCACTCGCTCTGACTGTCCATCTGACTGCGGATGATACGAAGTACTGAAATGCAAACGGCTACCTAGGGCACTATACAAACAACTCCAGAACCTCGATGTGAATCTCGGATCTCTATATGATACAATAGACTTTGGAACTCCATGAAGTCTCACAATCTCGCGAATGTACAAATCCACCAACTTGTCTAAAGAATATGTAGTGTTCACTGCTAAGAAATGGACACACTTAGTAAATCTATCAACTATCACCCAAACAAAATTCTTCTTCGAAGGAGACAACGGTAACCCCGACACAAAGTCCATAGTGATCCTCTCCCATTTCCATTCCGGAATCTTCAAAGGCTGTAACAAACCTGAAGAAACCTGATGTTCTGCCTTCACTCTTTGACAAACCATACAATGGCTCACATACTCGGCTACATCCTTCTTCAAACCAACCCATAAATAATCATTCTTCAAATCACGGTACATCTTAGTACTACCCGGATGCATAGAAAAAGGACTCGAATTTGCTTCACTTAGAATCAGACGTCTCAACTCAACATCTTCAGGTACTACAACTTTGTCTCTAAAACACAACACATTCTCACCACTGAAGCTATACTCGGTCGGTCTACCTTCGGCTATGTCCTGAACATGAGGGACTAAAGACACATCTTGCAACTGTTTCTCTCTGATCATCTGAATCAAAGTAGGCTTCACTTGTAACTCGGTAATCAAACCACCATCCCCTGTTACACTCAGTCTAGCAAACATAGCTCGCAACTCAACTGCAACTTTTCTGCTCAATGCATCAGCTACTACATTTGCCTTACCCAGATGGTACTCTATAGTAAAATGATAGTCTTTCAACAGCTCAAGCCATCTTCTTTGTCTCAAGTTCAACTCTCTTTGAGTCATCAAATACTTCAAGCTCTTATGATCAGTGTAAACCGTGCACTTCTCACCATACAAGTAGTGACGCCGAATCTTCAACGCAAACACAACTAATGCTAACTCAATGTTATGCGTAGGGTAGTTCTTCTCGTGCACCTTCAACTGTCTCGAAGCATAGGCAAAAACTCTTCTTTCTTGCATCAGAACACAACCTAAACCTACATAGGAAGCATCGCTATAGATCACGAACTCTTTCCCTGAAACTGGTTGTACTAACACTGGAGCATTCGTCAAAGCCTCTTTCAATTTCTCAAAAGCCTTCTGTCTCGCATTTGACCACTCGAACTTCACTCTTTTTGCAACAATTTAGTCAACAGAGCAGCTACTCTAGAGAAACCATCTACAAATCTTCTATAGTAACCGGCTAATCCTAGGAAACTCCTAATCTCTGTCACTGACTTAGGTTGTTTCCACTCAACAATAGCTTCAATCTTCGTCGGATCAACACGTATACCTTCAGCTGACACAACGTGGCCAAGAAACACAACTTCTCGAATCCAGAACTCACATTTGCTAAGCTTAGCATACAACTGGTTACTCATCAACCTCTGTAAAACAAGTCTCAAATGCTCATCATGCTCTTCTTCTGATCTCAAGTACACAAGAATGTCATCTATGAAAACAACTACAAATCGGTCTAGATAGTCCCTGAAAACTCTGTTCATCATATCCATGAAAGCTGCGAGTGCATTCGTGAGCCCAAACGGCATCACAAGGAACTCATAGTGACCATATCTAGTTCGAAAAGCTGTCTTCGGAACATCACATGCTCATACTGCCATCCTTCTTCTTTACAAACAACACGGGAGCACCCAGGCGAACTACTAGGCCTAATAAAACCACGGTCTAACAACTCCTAAAGCTGGCTTTTCAATTCTTTCAACTCTTTCAGAGCCATACGGTACAGAGCAATAGAAACTGGAGTAGACTCTGAAACAGTCTCAATCACAAACTCTACATCCCTGTCAGGAGGCAAACCTGGTAACTCTTCTGGAAACACATCCAGAAAATCACAAATTGTTCTGATATCTTTCGGTCTAACCTCACTCATATTCGGATTCATCACATACGCTAAATAAGCCCTACAACCGGAATCCATCAACCTATGAGCTTCTAAAGCTGACACAACATTCGACAAGAACTTAATGTTCTTGCCTACTACTACTACTACTACCTCGTAGTCATCAGAAAACTTCAACGAAATCCTCTTTGTCTCAAAATCTACACTAGCTCTGTGTTCAACCAACCAATCCATACCCAGAATAATATCAAAACTATAGAACGGAAGCTCCATCATATCAACAGAAAACACATGACCCTGAATCTTCAGCGGACACCTCCTATACATCCGTCTAACTACAACTGTCTCACCAAAGGAACTAGTCACATGCATACCTACATCTAAGATCTCAACAGGTATGTCTAACTTCTTTGCATGCTCACTCAAAATGTAAGAATGCGTAGAACCCGAATCAACTAAAGAAAGTAAAGACATAGACTGTAACTCAAAATTACCTGCTATCACATCTGTGTCATTCCCTGCCTCCCTCTGTGCATAGACTCTAGCTGGTCCATCGGCCTCTAGCTGTACTACCACAACATGAGCAAGATTCCTCGGTGCCTCTATCTTAGGTGCACTAGCCCTCGGCTGGAAGTAACCACGACCGCACCCACGGCCTCTCTGATAGTCAATCGCTCTCGCAGGAGCCTGTGCTAGATTCGGTGCCTGTGCCGCCTGATGCGGACACTCTCTCCTGAAGTGGTCTCTCGATCCACAGTTCCAACAAGCATGGAAGTTACCCCAACACTCTCCTGAATGCTGTCTCTCACAATGGGCACACTCGGGCAACCGCCCTCCAGCTCTATGGCCCTGGTGGCCTCTACCATGGTGGCCACCGCCATGCCTATGGTCAAACTGATGTCCACCGCCCCGATGCCTCTTGGCATCACCACGATCAAAGTTATTATGTCTCTTCCCAGAACTAGATCCTCCTGAACGCTTGGTCAGCCCCAAGTTATGCTCAATGTCCTTGGCCCTAGCGACCAAGACATCAAAATCAGAATAATCTGAAGCCAAGGTGTACCGCTTGACTTCCTCATGAAGCCCATATCTGAACCAATTACAACGGTCCCTCTCAGTAGGAACCAACTCTGGAGCATACTGACCCAGTCGGACAAAACGGATCTCATAATCTGTCACTGAAGCATCTCCCCGAACAAGAGCCATGAACTCTCGCTTCTTCTCATCCAGATATCTCGGCCCCAAGTACCTCTTTCTGAAAGCAGTCTCAAAGAAGTCCCAACCAATCTCGACCTCAGGCACACCGGTAGTAATGGTGACCCACCAGGTGTAGGCATCACCCTAAAGCAACAAAATCACACAACCCAACTTACGAGCTCCAACACATCCCATATGAGCTAAGATACAGACTGTCTTCTCCAACCACAACTCGGATCTCTCAGGTGTAGATCCCCTGAAATGCTCCGCTCCTAGGCTACGAAGCCTCTCTAACGTTAAGCTAGCATCGTCACCTCTCGGCTGAGCTGCAGCCTGAGCTCCAGCAACTGCGGCCTGAAACGCTCCCGCTATAGCTTGAACTAGCGGAGCCATATCTATTCCCGCAGGACCTTGGCCACCCTGACCAACTTGAGGTCCCGCTCCTTCAGCTCCAGCCTCGCCTCCCACTTCAGGCTGATGAGGTGGTGGTGGTGGAGGAGCTCCAACTCCAACAGCATGCTCTCCCACAGGAGCCTCTACTCCAACCACTGGCTCATTAACAAGAGCCGCAACAAGTGGTTCCTGATGAACCAACCTCGGTCTACCTCTAGGCCTCGACATACGCGCTCAAAGATAACAACTACAACAACAACATACGAAGACAGGGTTAGCAAGGGCAAGGGTTCCAAGTGGCTCAAGTATGTTCCCTCACTTAAAAATCCTTTTTCCGATGTAATAGAAGCAATGGGACTCTACTCAACATACTTCAAACAACATACATACACGATTAAACAAGCATACATCAAAGCATACTTGATAAAAAAGCAAACATACTTACATGGCAAGCAAACATCGTACAATTGCAATACAAGAAGTTAACTTACCTCTCTTACCTGCCCAAGGTCTCGGAAACCTTAGGCTCTGATACCAACAAGTGTAACCCCCTCGTCCCGATCCGGACGCTTGACCGGTCTGAGTGGGCTACACGGGGATAACCGAGGCGAAACCCGTTAAGGCTCCACTTCGGTTAACAACCCGAGAAAACTTTTTCATTTAATTATTATATTGTCTAGATGCGTTAATACATCCTATGTGAAACAACGACAACATAAGCAACAAGTGAGGCGAAACAACGAACATACAATTAAAACAACCCATTTTAACTTTCACAACAGGCCGTATCGATACACTAGAAGAGGGTATCGATACGCCTTGACTAGGTCAACAGCCCAAGGTCAACCCAGGGAGACCGTATCAGTACACAGGTTGACCGTACCGATACACCATCACTGGTCAACTTCTCACGGTCAACAATACAAGACCGTACCAATACACCCTAGACCCGTACTGATACGCCAAAATCTCGTAAAAATCTCAGATTTCCAGAGAGGCTTTGGCGTATCAGTACACCCCCGTGTACCAGTACGCTAGGCCAAACTTGAGTCCTAAAGTGTAGGACCGTATCGATACATCCCTTGGGCGTATCGGTACGCCCTGCACTACAACACTCAAATTTGCAGCCAAAGACTCCAAAACACAACTCTAGATGCGATTTAGGACTTCCCTAGCCACACACAAACATACATACAACATCCAACATCCATGGAACAACATACGAGTCATTCAAAATGAACAAGGAACATACATTCAAAGGATTCAAGCATTTACTCAAAGAGAGACATACATTGCACTTATAAGGTTTCATGCCTTAGACAAATATACACAAAAGCATTCATAAGAGCATACACTTAAGCATCCATAAAGGGGCACAAGGCCAACACACTAGGCAAGCAACCTCAAACATATCATCCACAAAACAAGGAGTTTAAACATGCTCCTAAAACCAAACATCAACATACATCAAAGCTCAAATCCCATTGCTTGACTATTACAATCTCATAATATAAAAGTCCATACTTGATAAACTCAAAAGCCAAACTAGCACACTTGGAGGCCCTCTTCTTGCACTAGCAACCCACGAACTACGGATCTGCATTGTCGAACAAAAGAGAGCGTAAGCATAAAGCTTAGTGAGGGTAGCTCATTAAAACAAACTTCGACAATGCAGGGTCCAAGCACGAGCATACAACCAGAGTAAAATGCATGATCTTACCTTCGAACCACAAGAGCCAAAATATCAATGATGCATGAACACAATATCAATATCATGCCATGCTCAACAAGTCCATATCCACATCAAATTTAAACACATATATTAATCCATATTGACACCTAGCTATGACTCGAATACGCGGATAACTGTTGGAACTCACATCCAACATCTTATATTTACCTTACGGTGAGATTACACTCATCACCGTTTCATGCGGAGGGGATTCTAGTCATCCTCACGCCCCGTCGATGGGATTCCACTCATCACCGACTAACATATATATAAGAAGATTTCCGGGCAAACCCGTACTCTATCTTGATGACTACCATCACCAAGACCACGCGCGCATTTTGACTCACGCGTGCACACTAAACATCCTAATGATCGATCATTTACCCAAGCATACTAGTGCCAATACTAAACACAATTCATAACCTATTACAACACCATTTCATATTAACTTCCGTGCTTAACACGTACTCACCATGATTACCATCATGCACAATCCACGTGCATATAACAATGCATCAATGCCATGCCTCAACATACATGTATAACACAATATACACAGCCACCATAATCACAATTAAACATGAGGCATACACAACATTTAAAGATCAACCATAGTCTCTAACTAAAGCTTGGGATTAGGTTACCACTCTAATCCCAACTCTAGGTGGGTCTACCAAGCCCAACCTAGTCCACATGCTTGAACCAACCTTGAAAATCAATTTAAAACATTTAACCACTCACCGACAAATCCAAGCTCAACAACACAAGCCGATCATGCTCCCAACGGTTCCGGATTCGTTCCCGAGGCTTCACCAACACAAATCCTTGCTTCTAAACATCCCAACACAATCAAAATAACCTCAAATCAGTTCACAATTCAATGTAGCAAACCCGGAACACTAATCAAACACAAAACACATGTTTTCAAGCTAAAGAAAACCCCAAATCCTTTATTCCCGAGCAGCCCTAAAGTACAATCCAAAACCGATGATTCCAACACTTAAATTACTCCCAAAAGCCTCCAAAACAACCCTTATACATAGCCTAACCATCAGCCAACAATTTCTCACACAAAACACCCCAAAAACTCAACCTAAAACCCTTCAAAAACCCCTCTAAAACCCAATTTCGGGAAACACCATAAAACCTTGTAAATCTCAATTATGTTGGACCTTTTATATTGTAAACAAGTTATATAACATTAATAAATCAAAAGATTAAGTTAAAGACAATAAAGATGGCATTTTTAATCTAAAAACCCAAAACTTCCAATTCCAAAACCATGAACATTAATGAAAACTAAAGGTACCAACTCGTAGGGAAAAGGGAGGACAAGTCGAATATGGGCTTACCTTTGAAAAATCACCAAAGATGAGGGTGTATGGTGATGGAATAGTGAACTAGGGGAGGAGGGTTTTCTTTGTCGTGGAAAAAGAAATGAAGGGGGAAGAAGATGATGGCCTTTTGTGTTTGAAAAGTAAAGGAAAAAGTTTTATTTTTGCAAGACTACTTATTTACAAACATGCCATTAATGAAATGGCTAAAAAAACACTCATCTCCTAATATCCATGGGTTTGGACTTAGAAGATAGGCCCAACATAAATTTTAATTATCTTGAAAACACGAAGCCCATCATAATATTTTATTATTTTAATTATGAAACCAAAACCTGAAACATTTATTTTAATATTATTTTCACCCGACCCCCAAACCCGGGTGTTACATATTAGACATTAGTTTATGAAAATTACTTTGATGCATAAGATTGTGTAAACTAAACAAGCCTTTCAATTTTAAAGTTTAGAGACTTAGGTTGTGGTTTAGGGTTTATGGGTTTAGGTTGTAGGGTGTAGAATTTAAAGTTTAAGATTTGAGGTTTAAGGTTTAGGTTTTAGGGTGTTAGGGCTAGAGATTTAGGCTTTAGATTTTATAACTTAAATATGAAGTGTTGTGTAAATTTCTTTTACACAACTTGTGTATTAAAATATAACCCTTAGTTTATCTAAAGCCAGTCCTCGATCTCTTCCATCCCTTCATTTTTTTCTTCTACCTTACCATCTCTCTAGGATTTATTTTGAAAATTTTATTTTTTTATAAATCTTTTCATTTTTTTCATGAAACTTGGTTTGATCTTATGACACTTTTTGGTCTTGCTTTTGCATTTATTGACATCTCTCTAGTACTTATGTGGATAGTTGCATGAATAATTTACATTTTTAATGATATATACTTAACTTCAACTTCCATACACACACACACACACACACCCACACCCACACACACACACACACACATATATATATATATATATATTGTTAGGCTCAAAATCCTTCAATCGAATTAACTTTTAGAAGCAAGTTTTGTAAATCCAAATTATTTTGCTCAAAAAACTCCAAAATTTGCTTCAAGTTTTTAATTGGTTTTAGAAAGTAATTCATTTTCGATTTTCATTTTTGAAATTAACCTTTTGTTTTTCAAAAAAATAAAGCCTCAAACTCTAAAACCAAATCGTCATAGGCTTCTTGTATCTCATAAAAAATATAAGAATTTAAATTAGATTAGTTAAAAGTTACCTCTTCATCTTGGATGGCCATAAGAAAAAGGTTGACTACTTCATCATCATCGGTGGAGTCTTCCTCATCACTCCATGTAGCCACAAATGCCTTCTTCTTTGATCCCTTCTTCTTTAACCTTGGGCAATCGTATTTGACATGCTCGGGCTTCTTGCACTCGAAGCATATGATGGATCCTACTTCCTCCATGATTCATGCTTTGATTATTCTTTCTCGCACTTCATGAATCTCTTTAGCTTCTTGAAGAGTTTGGCCATATCTTCTTCTTCACTCTCTTCTTCATTAGATGTTTCTTCTTGAAAGCTCGAGGAGGCTTGAATGCAATATTCTTCTTCTTCTCTTATTCTTTCCCCATTTGACATCAACTCATGAGTGAGCAAGGAATCAATGAGCTCGAAAAGCTTGAGCGTCTTGAGGTTCTTTTCTTCTATGATCACCTTCTTCTTGGATTCCTATGATTCAGGAAGTGAGTTGAGTGCAATTCGATCTTATGTGCCATGACTTCTTGCACTCATAACAAATGAGTTGATCCCTTTCCCCTTCTTTGTTTTTGTTCTTGTTCTTGAAGTCTTTTCTCCTTTGGAACTTTCTACCTCAGTTGGACTTCATGAACCGAGAGAATCTCTTAGCTATCATAGCCAATTCCTCAAACTCATCCTCACTAGAATTGTTTTCCTCTTGAGATGCCTTGAGAGCAATTCCTTGATTCTTCTTCTCTACCTCTTGCTTCTCCACTCTTCCCTCTTCTCTCTTCTTCCCTTCCTTGCTTCATGATCTCATGAGTAAGGAGAGATCCCACCTGTAACCCCCTTAGCCCGACCTAGACGCTTGACCCGAACTACGAAGATTACACAGGGAAAACCAAAGTCAACCCGAAAGTCAACCTTGATTAATGACACTTTTTTTAATTTTAATCTTGTCTAGATGCATGTTAAGCCTAAGTGAGCACTCACGAATCATGGAAGAGAAAGGCACATCGATCGAATAACATTTAGGGACTCAATTGCTTAAATTATACGTTTAGGGACCAAATTGTAATTTTTGGAAATTAGAAGGACTTTGCTTATTTTAGGATTACCGATATGAAATTAATCATGTTACATGATTCTCTGTCAAGTTTCAGCTTTAAAAGACATTCCAAACTCAAGCAATTGTATCCACAACATTTAGGAATTAAATGTAAAGCATGAAAACTCAAAACAATTCAAATAAGCATCCAACGGTCAACTGTATCGGAACGCCTACCCACCGTACCGAAACGCCCGTATAGAAACGATTTTGACCGTTTCGGTACTCGAGTATGTTCCGAGACCAGTGTCGAAATAGGCTTCACCAGTAGCCAAACTATTTCGAAACAGCTTCAACCGTTTCAAAACACCATGACAATTACAGGCCCCCGTTTCGAAACAATTAAGGGTGTTTCGATACACCTTGCCCAGTGAGCAGATATAGCTGGTTTTTCACCTTTTAAACCAATCATACATGCCTTAAAGAGCACTTCAACATACCAACAACTCATTTTATCACTAAGGAACACATTTAAGACTCTCTAACAAGAGCATGGCATCAAACACAAGATCACATAGTCTAAAGGCATGCTCCCTAGTCTCAAAACCAATATAAGTAACCAAACCTCAAACCAAACATTTAGGACCATTTACAACCCATAAATGTCAACCTAAACATGCCACAAACTTAGGGAGTTCAAACATATCTCCCAAATACAACATTGGTTTCCCATTGCCATATATCAAAACTAAAGTGTATAAAAACATCACCATACATGAGCTTTGTACTTCCTTGGATGTTCTTAACCTTCTTGCTGCCTGAAAACACCTCAATTATCTGCATTATTGGTGAAAGAGAGCGTAAGCACAATTGCTTAGTGAGGCATGCTCTAAAGAACACCAACACAATAATGCATTTCTTGAAAACACTTTCTCAAAAGCTTTCAAACAACATGCTCATTCTATCTCATGCTTGAAAACCATTCAAAGTAACTTCTCATTGAAAACACATGTACCTCAATTCTATCTCATGCATTTAAACCAATGCAAAACTCATGGCAAAGCCACACTCATGCTTGTAACACCAAAACATTTCATATACAAATCTCATATGCATTTCTCATAGCACAAATCATTTCATCAAAGGTACATGTGAATCAAAAGCATTTTTATAAATTATACTAGCATTTCACATCTCATTATTACTTGGATATGCAGACAACTCACTAGACACTTCTGGTGGCATCTACCATCACCGTACTCACTCGTCAAGTAACATAATTTCTTGTGGAATCTCACATCACCGTACTCACATGGCGGAATCTCTCATCGCCACAAAGCTTGGGTATTTCACCAAGTCTTACCCGATGGAATGCCCATCATCGGTTCTCTCCCTTTGGATTAAACCAAAGAGCACATATGAATTTTTAGTTTATAGTGCACTTTCATCCTATTGATAGGTCAATTATATCCGGTAAGTATCTCAACATCTATGCCAATATATTATGTCAAATCATCATCTCACCTACTGTTTTTCATGCAACAATTCCAAATCATTCTCATCTCATTCCAAAACCATAACACTTGCCATGCTTTAAAACAAAAGCTCAAATCTCAACTATGCAACATGTTATCTCATGAAATCATTTCAAGCATAATCTCAAGCTACAAATCATGCATAAAAACAGTAGGAATTTATCTATCTCAAACCATGAGCATGTAAAAGCATTTTAGGGGCAACCGCCACACTTAAGAGAGCAATCTAGCCAATACTTACTTCCGGACTTAGGAAGGTGTTTCAAACCTTTCCTAAATTCCCAAACCTTGATTCTTTGTCCCTCAAAGACTTCTAAAACCATACGCACTCACCGATTACGTTTCGCGTGCTTGCCGAAACGCTATCTAGGCTCCCGGATCAACACCAAAGGCGTCCGAAGATGTCTCCCCTATTTATAACACATAAGAGCAGAGGATTAATGCATCATCATGCATTGAAATCATCAGCCACACACCTAAACTCGCTGCTCTACTTAAAAACCACATTTCGGCTACCAAACACAACTGAAATCACCTCCAAACTCATCCAAAACAAAGCCCAGCCAAGATCTACCACTTCTAACCATTTCTAAACATCAATCACCATAAAAAATCACCACAAACTCGTCCTTATACCTCCAGCTATAACAGAACACAAAAACCACCCCAAAATCCACCATTCAAGCAAGCTAAACTTAGGAATCCAAGCCCATTCGGGATTTGTTTGATAAAATCTCATTTATAACTTCAATTAACATCCAAAATACATTAGAAAACAACCTCAAAACAGAGCCTAACCATCAAGCACGAAAATCATCAAGATCTCTCCAAAAATCTTGAGTTTTAAGACAATTTCTTGTTTCTAACATTAAAGCAACTCAAAAATCAATAAAAAAGGATTGATAACTTGGGAATTTCAGTAATGAACTAATCATTAGAGGAGAAGGACGAAGCTTACCTCTAATGGCTGATTTCTTCTTGATTTGGGCAAGTTTTCTTGAAAATCCAATGTAAAATCAAGAGGTTTTGATGAGGAGAAGATTAGGAATAAAAAAGGAATTGAAATCCAATCAAAAGGGATGAAAATGATCAACCAATTGAAGGAGAAAGAGTGTTTGGCTGAAAAGAATTTGAGAGAAAATGAAAGGAGGGAAAATTGACGTAAAGTAGTTATGAAAAGTCAAAGGTAGTTTCTTTTTAATTAATCCTTGTTTTTCTTTAATCAAAACATTAATAAAATCACCCAAATTAAGAAGAAATATGATTAAAAACATTTTGGTAAAATTAGCTCCTTAAAGATTCAAAGTTTCAATCCTTTACAAAACAATCACTATTTAACTTTGTAAAAACTACGATTTGGTCACTACACCGAAATGTAGTATTTCCAAACCTTATTTTGTAAAATTGATTTCACCATAATCTTTCATATATTAAATTAATATTTTTAGATATTTTTCCATATTTTTAAAGCATCCCGAACTAGGTGTTCCCTAAAGCTCCCTTTAAGATTCGAACCATTTTCTGACCGGTCCGATTCGGACTCTAAAACATCTAGGCCCAAATTTGGGGTGTTACACCACCAACTCATCGAGCTTCAAGGTCTTCAAGTTCTTCGCCTCGATGATTGCGGTTCTCTTCCCATCCCATGATTCCGGAAGAGAGTAAAGAAGCTTCCGGACTAGCTTATCTTCGGGAATGATCTCACCGAAGCCCTTGAGACCATTTACAATGGCGGAGAACCTATCAAACATCTTGGAGACGCTCTCATCTGGCTCCATCGTGATGTTCTCATAGCTCAAATTAAGTATCCCAATCTTGGTCTCCTTTACATCGTTGGTGCCCTCGTAGGTGGTCTCTAGCTTGTCCCACACTTCCTTTGCACTTGTGCAAGATGACATCTTTGCATACATATCGGGTCCAAGTGTATAAAAGATGATGTGAAGAGCCTTGTCATTCATTTGAAGTCTTATTCGATCTTCATCGGTCATTTTTGCTCTTGTTTTCGGAACTAGCCTTCCTTCTTCATCTCTCTTTATCGGAACTGTTGGCCTATCTTCCACTACATCCCAAAGAACATAGTCATTAGACTTGATGAAGAGCCTCGTTCTATTTTTCCAATAGAGATAGTTGTCCTCATTGAAAAATGACGGCTTGGTGATCGATTGTGACTCGAGGAAGTTTTGGCCGGAGGTAGATGCCATGGCTTGATTTGAAGGTTGATTGATCTTTTTCTAGGATCTTCTCTTGTGGATGTGAGTCCCTCAAAGATTTAGGCTATGATACCAATTTTTAAATGGATCAATTGAATCGAAAGTGACCAAGAGAGGGGTGAATTGGCTTTTTAAAATTGGAAGGGAACAAATTGAAAATGTAGAAAATAAAGACAAGGCAATTCATAGTGGTTCAAGCTTAGAACAAGCTTTACATCCACTACCTTAGCTCCCACTAAGGATTTTCAACCAATTTCACTAGAAATTCATCCCCTTTTCTTGGATTAGGAGGAAACCTTACAATCGGTTAATCTTTCTATCCAAAGGTTAACCAAGACTCTCTCGCATACAAAGATTGTTGGAAAATGGCAGATAAACCTCAAAAGATGAAATATTTGCCCCAAATTACAAGTTCACTCAACCCAAATTGATAAAAGATGAATATAATTAAGTTCACTCTTTGTGCTTGGATTGTTGCAATTAAGTTCAATAGTTATTGATGTAGCTTTTGAGGCTTGTTTATATACCCTTGCATTGATTTCTAGCCGTTCTGGTGGTTGATATCACCAATTGAGTCGTTGGGCTTCATCTTTCTCGCAATAAATGCACTTCTGCAACCTACCGTATAGGTACTTGAACTACCGTATCGATACCTGTCTCAAAACATAAATATATGTTGTGCACATTTAAAAGGGTGTATCGATATGCTATAAGGGCGTATCGGTATGGGTATAATGTAAAACAGGGGTGTATCGATACTCTATGACCGTATCGATATGAATTTTGGTCACAGGAATCCTAAGGAATTTTTTTGTAAAAAGTGTATCGATACGCTATATGAGCGTATCGATATGGTCTAACGACCGTTTGAATTTTTCTGAAATCATAACTGACAAGCAACAGTCAAAAACTTTAAATGCAAAGATTTATCGAATCAGATTAAACCGTATCGATACGGGAACTTACCGTATCGGTACACTATGCCTTAAAGTTAAGCCCATGTAAAATACCGTATTGATACGGGTAAAATCATATCGGTACGCTTTGGTCGATTAAAATTCCAGAACCTAAAAGCCGTATTGATACGATGATAGCGTATCGATACGCCTTGGCGTACAAACAGGTTTTGGGCTATAACACTTAGAAAAAAATTTCTTGAAACAATTTATTTGACTTAGAAATATTTTGGTTCAAGTTTGCTTGTCAATTTGTGAGACTTTGAAATACTTAAAAATTTATTTACTTTTACAAATAGGTCCTTAAACACTTTGTTATATCAAAATCAAATTAGGTTTTACAATCTCCCCCTTTTTTATATAACAAAACCAAAGTAAATTTTTAAGTATTTTGAAAATTTTGAAAAGTTTACCCCCTTGATTTAAGATTGTTTTTTAAAGATTTGTAAAAATTTATGTTTTACACTTCTCCCCTTTTTTGTTAGATCAAAATCAATGCAAACATTTAAGGATATAAGCAAGATATAACAATGAAGTACAAAGTATAAACAAAGCATAATTAAAGCAACATAATAGCATTAAAATTCAAAATAAAATCCAAAGCAATAATAGTTCAAAGTAATTTCAAACTTAAATCCAAACTTAATCCTTAAAACAAAATCAAAGCACAGGGTTTCCAACATAAAGGTGCATAAAAAGAAATCCTAATATGATATGTAATGAGATGATATGCTCAAAAACTACTCATCCCCATCGTCTTCATCCTCGTCCTCTTCATCTTCATCATCATGATTGGTTTGAGATCTCCGAGTATGATTGAGCCAAGTACCATGGAAGGCAGTGAGAGAGACATCCATGGAAGTTTGTTGTTGTTCAATGGCCTTTACTCGATCCTCCAATGATGTAAAGTGAGTATCAATGGAGGCAAATCCGACATCCATGTTATTCCCTAAGGTGGTGAATTGCTCATTGAGATACGCCATGAGTCCATCCATGGAAGTTTGAGCTTGTTGGACTTGTGGACCTTGAGGAGCGACCGATTGATCTTCTTGAGGAGGAGGGTGAGAAACACGAACTCACTCATGATTAATGTACTCAAAGTGAGAACGAGTAAGGGAGTGTTTGTCAATGGGCTTGCCTAGAGGCTCGACAGAATCATGGGAACAATCAATCTCCAAGGAATGGAACAAGAAGCTCAAAGGCGTGCCATAGAAAAAAGACTTGACTTGATCGGTGTGACGGTGTTGGACAAGATAAACCAAGTCGACAAACATAATTTGACAAAGATTTGAGCACTTACCCTCTCGAAAACAACGGATCCAAAACGCATCAACTTGGCGAATGGTAGAGAATTTCCCATCGGAAGGGTGAATCCACCAAGAGATGATGAGATGGAGGATACGGTCATGAGCATCAAGGACGGTGACGGAGCCAAGTTGAGAGTGCCCAAGGAGTGTTCATCATCAATTCCCAAGTTTTAAAAACCAAAAACATTGCATAAAATGGTTTGATCAATTCGAAGCTTTTTTCCCATAAGGTAGGAGTCAATGGCAATAACATTCTCTCTAGCTTGGTCATGGACACATCGGGCATTAGCAAAGAAAAGCAAAACAAGGTTTCAGTACATAGTCGGGGGAACACTTAAAAAGGTAAACACTTCCATTGTTGTAACAACCCAAAATATCTGAACTTAAAACGTTCGGAGTTTAGAAAAGGGATTGAAACAACCCGTTCATCCCGGATTGGAAATGCTTGGTATTGTTTATAATGGGCCATAGCCGAAGGGGTTAGAAAACTGTTTTGAAGAATAAAATCAAGGTTTGGTTTAGTAATAACCTCATTGTCCAAATTGGGATTGGATGAACTAGAAGCTAAATCTTTCCTTTGTCTCTTCCTAAAAACATCAAAACCATTCGAAAACAATGTATGCAATTATCATCACATTCGATCCAAAAATCATTCCAATAATTCAAGGTATTGAGAAAATACTATATTTTATATGTTAAAATCATATACAAGTATAAATATGAATTTTGGTAAAAAAATATAGTTTTGAAAAATAGTATACTAAAATATACAATATATTTATATATTCAAAACAAAAAATTAGATTTTAATTTTTTTTTTGCAAAAACTTCAAAACTCATACTATAATAATACTAAGTATACAAAAATTAGTTGAAAACAATAACAGAAACTAAACGAAAATTAAAAAGAAACAAAATGATTTTCATACCCTGAGTATTAAATATGGATGAATGAAGGATGATGAATGCACCAATTTGATAGCAAAGCTTAGCCTTTATGTGTTGATGAAAAACACTCAAATAATTTTAGGTTTGGTGTGCAAAATCAAAGGGTTTGAGGGAGTTTTTATAGCCCAAAATCAGTTAGGGTTTGATAGAAAAAGAGATTTGTGTTTTAATTAAAGTGAAACACCTCATTTAATGCCAATTTAAAACCCAACGACTTACTGTATCGATACATCGTCAGCGTATCGATCCACCGTATCAGTACGATTTTCATATTGTATCGATATGTGTAACCATATCGATACAATTAAAATTGTATCGACACCCATTAAGCAACTCGTATCGATACGTGGTGACCCGTATCGATACCCTTTTACCATAAATGCATTTTTGAGCTAACTTGAGCTCAAAAATTGGATTTTTAAACATCTCTAAATGTATGTGTATGATGAATGAGCAACATTTATGGACTAAAACAGATACACACTCCCCCTAGCAACAAGCATAGATGCATCAAGAGGCGAAATTGCATAAACAAAATCATCATTCAAAATCAAGCAAACTTTTGACACTTAGGGATCTAAAAGGTCAAGACATGCTAGTTAGACCTAACTCTCTCCTAAGAGTCCAAAAACGCTCTTTGTTTAATGGCTTTGTAAAGATATCTGCTAGTTGGTTTGAGGTATCAACATATTCTAGAACAACATCATTTTTTAGGACATGGTCCCTAATGAAATGGTGTCTTATCTCTATGTGCTTAGAATGTTGGATGGGATTCTTAGTGAGACATATTGCTCCAGTGTTGTCACACTTAAGGGGTGTGATACCTACATCAATTCTATAGTCTAGAAGTTGTTTCTTCATCCAAAGGACTTGAGCACAACAACTTCTGGCCGATATATATTCTGCTTCGGTGGTAGATAAGGCTACACTATTTTGTTTCTTAGAGAATCAAAGATATCTGCAAGTTGTTTCTTGATTTGGAGCCCCAAAAAGAATGAAAGCTCCCCCATCATGCTCATCTCAAACTCATCTTGCATTAAATTAGAGAATTCTTAGCAATAAAATTTATTAGTAGAACCAAATATAATATCATCAACATAAATTTGTAGTACTAAGATTTCATTGCCATTTCTTTTAATGAAAAGTGTAATGTCCACCTTCTTTTTTTCAAAATCTTTTTCAACCAAAAAGTTTGAAAGTCTTTCATACCAAGCTCTAGGAGCTTGTTTCAAACCATATAAAGCTTTAGTTAATTTAAAAACATGGTTTGGGTAAATTGGATCTTCAAAATTGGGTGGTTGTTGAACATACACTTCTTCATTAATAAAACCATTCAAAAATGCAGTTTTAACATTCATTTGAAAAAGCTTGAATTCATGATAACATGCAAATGCAAGAAGCATCCTAATTGCTTCCATTCTAGCTACGAGTGCATAAGTTTCATCAAAATCGATTCCCTCTTCTTGAGTATAACCTTGAGCAACAAGTCTAGCCTTGTTCCTCACTATGTTACCACTCTCATATAGTTTGTTTCTAAAGACCCATTTAGTTCCTATATTAGACTTATTACTAGGCCTATCAACTAATTTCCAAACTTTACTCCTCTTAAATTGATTAAGTTCTTCTTGCATGGCTAATATCCAAAAATCATCTTTTAATGTTTCTTTGATATTTTTAGGCTCAATGCATGAAATAAATGCAACATTATTAAGCAATCTAAGAGAGGGTCTAGTGGTTACCCCCTTGGATGGATCACCTAAGATTTCACCATCTTTGACATAGTTGAGTTCCCTTGGGTATCTCACTTCCTTTTCACCAAGATTCATGTCCTTCAAGGATTCCATGGGAGGATCTTGTGCTTCTTCGTCTTTGGTTGGAACCTCATCCACCTTTGATGATTTTTGTAGCGACTAAAATTAAAAAAAATACCGGTGCCACTTGGAAGAACCATGTTTTAATTAGTTTTTGAAAATTTAATCGGATTAAAGAAATCAGGTTTTAAAAATAAAAGAGAGCCGCCACCAGCCATTTTAAAAGGTAGACCGAACCCGAAAAACAAAACTAGAGATTCGAACGAGTTATGGAAAAAAGTAATAAAATATAAAAGGCAGGTTTTTCATTTATCGAATCCGAAAATCAATTTTGAAATGGAAGAAAAGAAGAAAACGGTTCCTTATTCGATATGGACTCAAAGACAAAATTTTGTTTCTCACTTTCTTCTTCCCTCGTCTCCCTAGGGTTTAGAAACCGAGAGAATCACCATCGTTTAGCCGCCGGTGAACAACATCGGAAAACCGTCTTGGCGAAGCTTCTTCCCCCTTCCCTTTTTTTTTAAAAAAACGACACCATACCCAAAAGCTAAAACCCTTTCTTTCTTTTTGAAACCAAGATGAGAAAACCGAAAGCCCCTTCTTCGTGATCCGCTCGGCTCACCATGAACGGCCTCTAGGAAGAGATCGAGGGGTTTATCGCCGTCGTGACTCGAAGCGACAGAAAGGAGAACGGCCGGAAGACCAACGACGAGGGTAAAACTTTTCGATCTCCCCTTTCTGGTGTTTATATTTTTTACTTTGATTTGTATGGATGCATTGAAAAATGCTCAAAAAAGAATGAATATACCATACCTTTAAGGACTGAAAAAATACTCTTGTATTGCTGTTTTTTTTCAGGTTACAAATTGTTCTCTCTGTGAAAATCCTCCTCCTTTACAATTTGGTTTCAGTTTCCTATATAACCGAGTTACAACCAAAGTACGACAAAGAAAACAAAAACTGTCGATTCCTTGCTTTGTCTCTGATCTCTGTTTTTTATACCTCTGGAAATGTCTGGTTGATCTTAAGACCCTTTTTGTTCGATTATCACTTCTGGTATCTGACTTTGTTCTCATTTTTGTTGCGTGTCGATTTTTGCTGAAACGGGAGGAGGCAGTGCGTTGGCCGTGGCAGACGGCATGAAGATAGTAGGCGCGTGGAGAGTGGAGGCTTCTCTAGGGTTTTTCTTGTGGGTGCGATCTGGGCCATCGGTTGATGGATGATCCGACGATGATAGACTCGTGCAGCGCGGGATGACAGAGGGGCTCGCTAGGGTTTCCTCCCGACACGCGATCTGGGCCCTCGGATCCTCTTCGCCAGATCTGACGGCTTCAGATGTGGCTGCGCAGAAACACAACAAATTAGGGTTTTTTGTGTAATTTGTTCAAGGGCTTAAATTATTTGGGCTTACCGGGTCATACATGTATAATACATATACATATTCTTTGGGTTTTTTTATGTAATGGACTATTTATTTAAATAATTTGGAATGTTATTCTTTTATTAATGTATTATTTTCCTTTGTTTCTACAATAACAATAATGATGATGATGATGATGATGATGATGATGATGATGATGATGATGATGATGATGATGATGATGATGATGACAAATAAAAACAAATATTAATAATAGCACATAATAATAACAAAGACAAATAAGAATAATAACGCATAATGATAATAAATAAAAACAAATAATAATAATAATAATAATAATAATAATAATAATAATAATAATAATAATAGTAATAAAAATCCAATAATAATAGTAATAATATATGATCTTAATAACAATAATAATAATGATGGTAATAATAATAATAATATTAATAATAATAATAATAATAATAATAATAATAATAATAATAATAATAATAATAATAATAAATAATAACAATAGTAACAAAATTAAAAACCATACTAATAAGGATAATAAAAACAACAACAACTACTACTACTACTACTACTGCTACTGCTACTGCTACTGCTACTGCTACTGCTACTGCTACTGCTACTGCTACTGCTACTGCTACTGCTACTGCTACTGCTACTGCTACTGCTACTGCTACTGCTACTGCTACTACTACTACTACTACTACTACTACTACTACTACTACTACTACTACACGCCCGATCGGATAGGCGGGTTCTATTCTCCAAGTTCTCGAATAGATAGGTGGGTTGTGTGCTTCGAATACCCGAATAGGTGGGGTAGGGTTCCACTCTTCATGTACCTGAACGGATAGACGTGTTCTATTCTCCTTGTGCCCGAATAGATGAGCATATTCCTTTCTCCAAGTGCCTGAATGGATAGGCGGGTTCTATTCTCCACGTGCCCGAATAGATGAGCAGATTTAAAGTATCTTTGTCTCCCCTTCACGGTAAAAGAACAAGCTGGTCATCCAAACAACCTTGCCTTCTTTTTCGTGGCCAAAAAGCAACCTGAAACTCCAAATATCTTTGCCTTCCCTTCACGGCCAAAAGGCGAACTTCGGCGTCCAAGTAGATTTGCTTTCCCTTCACGGACACAAAGCAAATTGGTCGTTACTAATTTTATCCCACTTTCCTGTCGGACGGTTTCACTCCCGAGGTGGCAACCCGTGAGTCCAAGTAGCATTCTTTCCGAGGCCTTAAGAACATGAGTTCTTTTCGCCATAGAACTCATTTCCTTGGCGTACTCTTTGAGTAGTATTCCTTTCTATATATAATTCCCCTTTTCTCATATATGAAATCAAGGATCTACAAGTCCTTTCTCTATAGGACCCTCCGCTTTCGAGATCTTAAAGCCTTGGAATTTTGAGTTCTTTTCCCCATAGAACTCTTTTTTCTTGGCGTACTCTTCGGGTAGTAGTTCCTCCTCTACAGAACTCCCCTCTAAAATCAAGGATCTACAGGTCCCCTCTCCATAGGACCTTCTGCTTTCGTGATCCTGAAGTCGCAAGTTCCTCCTATATAGATCTTGTTTGGACCCTTTCTCTGTAGGATCCTTCATCTTGGAATCTGACAGCACGCTTGAAAGCTTTCATTTGAAATCTTTGAGTGGCGAACATGAAAGGTTTTACATGAAATTCTTTAGCGTTGAACATGAAAGACTTCACCTAGAATCCTTGAGGAAAGGATAAAATTGAGAAATTTTGATCTTTTTAAGAAAAACATCATTTAGGAAGGGTAAAATTGAGAAATTTGAGTTATTAAGAAAGACATCCTTTAGGAAGGCTAAAATTGAGAAATTGGGATTTGAGAAAAAAAACATCCTTTTAGGAAGGATGAAATTGAGAAATTAAGTTTTGAGAAAAATATCCTTTTGAAAGGATAAAATTGAGAAATTGAGTTTTGAGAAAAAAAATCCTTAAGGAAGGATGAAATTGAGAAATTGAGTTTCGAGAAAAAAACATATTTTTGGAAGGGATAAAAATTAAGAAATTTGAGTTTTAAGAAAAACATCCTTTGGGAAGGGATATACTTGAGAAATTTGAGTTTTAAGAAAAACATCCTTTTGGAAGGATAAAATTGAGAAATTGAGTTTTGAGAAAAACATCATTTTGGAAGAATAAAATTGAGAAATTAAGTTTTAAGAGAAAAAACATCCTTTTGGAAAGGATGAAATTGAGAAATTAAGTTTTAAGAAAAACATCTTCAAGGGAGATTGTTGAGATTTTGGGGGCTCGATTCGATCAACCGTTCTTGCTCGCCAAGTGTGGAGAAGTTGGATAATTGGTTGTTTTAGTGGGAGGTGAAAATTTGGCAATTTGACACAAGGATTTATAGTGGTTCAACCTTCTAACCAAGGTCTACATCCACTACCTTAGCTCCCCACTAAGGATTTCCTACAAATTCACTAAGAATTTCGTCCCCTTTTCTCGGATTAGGAGGAAACCGTTACAACCCTCAAAGCTTTCTACCCAAAGCTTGAAGGAACACTCTCTTTACAAAGAAAGACTTAGCAAACTAGAAATCCCTCTAATAGGTGTTTGTTTGCAATTCTAAGCACTCACCCAAAACCTAAAACACTTGAGCAAATTTGACAATTTTGGCTCACTAGTGTTTTTCTATACAAGAATTGACAATTTAAGTACAAAGACTATATTTGATCATTTGTTGATTGACAATTGAAGCATTACTTGTATCTTGATGCTTGGAGGTCCCTTTTATACTCCTTGATGAGTTTCTAGCCATTTATGACCGTTGGAGATGTTTTGGAGCCGTTGGAAGCCATTAAAGTCGAGCTTTAAATGCTCACCTGCACAATGGTTTCGAAACCATCGAAGAGGTTTTGAAACCTTAAGAAGGGATTTGTAAAAACTAGCCGTTTATGGCCGTTGGGGATGTTTTGGAGCCGTTACAGGGCCAAAGTTTCGAAACCTTAATAGAGGTTTGGAAACCTTTGTTAAGGTTTCAAAAACAATAGCTTACTGCCCAGAGAGGTTTCGAAACCTTATAGGGATGGTTTCAAAACTTCCACTTAAAAACACAATTTTGGCTAATTTTTGACTTTAAAATGTATATTCGATATAGGCGCAAAGTCAAAAATATTTTAAACATATTTTTCAAGTCTTAAGGACTTTTGAATTATTTTTGAAATCTTTAAATAAGTCCAAAACATTTTTCACATATTTGTTATATCAAAATATTTCTCAATAGAGATTAAAACTGGGGGTTGGAAGGATTTTGGAAATCCAAGTTATGTAAGTCGAAGAACTCTTGATTCTCGTGAGATATGCTTCTCCTCTCGTGAAGCTGTCGATCTAATCTTCAAATGCCTGTTTAAATAAAAAAATGCTACGATGGTATGAATTAATGAGCTCCTAGCATGGGGATATCTAGCTATTGATGATGCATGAGCATATTTCATGATGCAAAGATGCGAGTTCATGGGAATGCAAAGATGCATGGATTTAGTTTGTCTTCATTTTCTAGTGTCGGTGATCGTTATCTTGGGACTACAACCACTCATCAATCTCGTGTCTTGACAAAGCTGCCCCCAAACTTGTGTTGCTCGTTCTTCGTTCAAATATTTGAGTTGAGTGACCTCGGTCATATTTAGAATCTTTATCTAAATCCTTTCTAGCCTCGTGCCATCTTTCATCTATTTTGGTTTGAACTTTCTTAGTTCCTCCACAGACAATGGTGCATCATCATGGCAATTTAACCCCACTGACTCTCATTCAGAAATGGGGAAACTCGTGCCCCCGAGCATTCTTGAGCTTCTCGCCACTGAATCTCATTTCTTCCTAAAATTGAGGGATAACCCCCGAGTCCTAAAATATCCTCTCTATTTCTACCATTCACAATAATGGACTGCTCATTCTAGCTAGGTCGGTTTCTTGCATTCATGCCCTTACATTGAGTTTATCTTCTGAAGTAATGCAAAGGAACCTTTCGTTTATGTTTGATAATTCCAAAAGGGATGTTTCTGAAAAAATGGAATTTCCTCTTTAAATAGTAAACATACCAAGCTAAATTAGGTGCCCCAAGTCACATACACAAGTGACACCTAAATGGGTCACCAAGGGATGCTCGAGCTTCCTGTGTTTAGGAGACCTCGAAAGCCGAATTGATGTCTGAAGATGTGACGTACCCTTCAAGTTATCACAATTTATTATTGTTATTATTCTTTTATTGCTTTGTCTTATTTTCTTCTTGTTTTGGGGAAGTCAACTCATCACATTCTTTGGCCTGAGGTAAATGATGGAGCAAACAACAAAACCCCTAGCTACTCGACATTGTCATGATTTGAAACTATTACCATCACTCATGAAGCGATGCATTTGAATTAAAACGGGCTTCAGCGGAGTGCCCCAAAAATTCCACACTCATATCCGAAAAATCCTATTACCAGGTTTCGGGCATTGTAGTGCTTTTTGATTAATCTCTGAAAGGAGATGCCTATTACCAGGCTCCTTCCCTTTTTCTTTCCCTTTTCTTTTCTCTTTTCTTTATTTTTCTTTCTTGTTTTTCTCTTTTTCTTCTTATCTTTTCTCTTTTCTCTCTTCTTTTTTCCTTTTTTCTTTCTTTTCTTAAAAAAATGCCTATTACAAGGCATTATGAGTTAAATAAACTTGTTTTTATTTTAAAATAGCCTATTACCAAACATTGATCACTAAACCAATTTATTGTCATTTTTATTCGGGTAATCATCTCCATAATCTAAGTAGCTTAGGATTTCATTTAAACACATACCGCTCGAAATCATCATTTGGGATCTAGACTAACATCTCTCATGCATTTGATATAAGGGCAACCCAATTAGTCGATATATGCACAAAGTGAAGAGATAATTAAAATATAAAGGGAAATCATTTCATTCAAACAGGCCTTTAACAGAAAAAGCCTTTGCCACTGTCGGACCAACAATAGCAAGGTTAATCTTCCACATTACTTCAAAAGATAAAACAACATAATGCTTGGAAACATAAAATCCTAAAATACGCTGGAGATCTACTTCTTCCAAGATTTGTGTAACACCCGGGTTTAGGGGTTAGGTGAAAATAATATTTTAATATTATTTTGGGCTCGGTTTTATAATTAAAATGATTATAAAATAATTCCGGGTTTTCGTTTTCAAATTTACTAATTAGAGTTAACAATGTTTTGAAATTTAATCTCAAATAGCCATAGTTGGTGTGCCCTTGTGAATACCCCATTTCATTAAGGGCAAGGTAGTCTTTTGAGCCCTAAAATAAGTCACATGTGAAATAAAACACCTATTCTCTACTATTCATCTTCTCCTTCAAAATACACCAACGGGAACAAGATCTCTCTACCCAAATCTACTATTCTATCTTATTCCTCATCTATTTCAACTCCAAATCGAAAGGTAAGGACGTTTTTGACTTCCCCTCATCTTTCCCTTCATAAAAGTACCTTTCATTTTAGTTTCCATGGAAGTTTTAGAAAATGTCATTTTTGAATATTTTGATTAAAAATGAGATTTTTAAGTTGTTAAGTAAAGTATTTTGATTTAATATACTTAGTTATGGTATAAGGAAGTCAAATGGTATATCATATATGAATTTCAAGTGATTTTGGGAATTTCGGAATTGAGCTTTGAAAGGGTTTTTGGAGGGTTTTAAAGTGGGATTTGGGGCTGTTTAATGTTGGATTTTGGGGGCTGTTGGTAGTATGATATATGAGGATCATTTTGGGTGTAATTGATGCTTGATTGGGTGTTTTAAATGAGAGAATTCAGTGGGTGTTAAGGGCTGCTCGAAAATTCTGTTTTTGGGGTTGATTTTGAGTGTTGGATGCTTGGTAATGTTAATCCGGGTTAGTTTCGATGATAAAATATTGATTGTGGATGTTTTGTTTGTGTTTGGGATTGGTTAGAATCAAGTTTGGGCATCGGTGAAGCATCGGATGTAACACCCCAATTTTGGGCTTAGAAGTTTTGGGTTTGGACCGGACCGATCGGGTTCGCGGTTCGAATATAAAGGAGTGAATTTAGGAAAGCCTAGTTCGGGTTGCATTAAAAATATGGAAAAATGTCTTAAAATCTTCTTTTATTATATATAAGAGTGTGGTGAAATCAATTTTACAAAATAAGGTTTGGAAGTGTGACATTTTGGGTTAGTGACCAAAATGTAATTTTCGTAAACTGTGAGACTGTTTTAAAAAGGATTGAAACTTTGAATCTTTAAGGAGCTATTTACCCAATGGGAGTTTCTCCAGATTTTTCTAAGATATTAAATGATTAATTAATGGTTTTTAAATAAAACTAAAAAGGAGGGAAGATATTTTGGCATTTTCCAACTAACTTTTCCCAAATTCTATTTTCATTTTCTCTTATCTTTTCTCTCAAACCAAACACATTTCTCCAGAGCTTTTCCCTCTGATTTTGTCACCTAAATAACTCATTTCAATCCTCTTTTGATATTCAATCATCTCTTCAACAAAACCTTTGCATTTGCTAAGTGGATTTTCAAGAATTTAGTTCCGAAAAGGGAGAAAACTCAAGTTTGGAGGTAAGAACGTCCTTCTCCTCTAAACTCTCAGTTCTTTACTGAAATTCCCAAGTTCTCAATCCTTGATTTATATTTTATTAAAGGTTTTACAATTGAACTCTTGATCTTGGCTTTTAAATGCAAGATTTGCTTGATTTTGATGAAATTTCGTATGATCTGTTTGGGCAGTGTTTTGAGGTGTCAATTTGATGTTAAATGAATGTTTAATTGATGAGAAATTGAGGTTTAATTAATGCAATCCCGGATAGGTTGATTTTCCTAAGTTTAGCTTGAGTTCTTGGTTGTTTTTGGAGTGATCTTGATGATCTGTTATAGCTGGAGGTATAAGGACGTGGTTAGATCCTTTTTGGATGTTAATTGAGGTTTATGAATGTTTAGATTTGATGGATCTTGGCTGGGTAATGTTGTGGAGTTGTTTGGATGCATTTTCGGTTGTGTTTGGTAGCCGAAAATGGAGTGTGGATGAGAGCAGCGAGTTTAGATGCTTTCATTGAAGATATTAACGCATGATGATGCATTAATCCTCTGCTTTGATGTGTTTAAAACAGGGGAGTCATCTTTGGATCCTAGTGGTGGTGATCCGGAAGCTTGATTGGTGTTTCGGCAAGTGGCGAAACGGAATCAGTGAGTGGATTTTGGTTTCCAGCTTTGAAACCAATGTTTTGAAGGTTTGGGAGCTTAGTTTAAGTCTAAACAACTTTATTAAGCTCAAGAGTAAGTTTTCGGAAAAACTCTCTTGTTGAAGAACCATGTGATGGTTGGGTGCAAAGTGATTGTTTGCATGTTTTAAATTATGTTTTTAAAGCATATCTAGCATGTTTATTTGCTGAGATTATAAGCCATGTGTTGAAGGAAGCTCAAGGTAAGAGTTCCTTGTTTTTGAACATTGTTTTAATGTGGTTTGATGCTTAAAGATGCATGATGTTTATTGCTTTGTTAAATGCTTTAAAACAGTGGAATATTGATGATAAATGATGCATATTGGCAAGTGATGTTTTGAAAAAGGTTTAAGAACAACATGGTGGTTAAAAGTCCATGGTTGGTTCTTGTTAAGGTCACTAAGGTGGTTAAAAGTCCTTAGGTGAGCCTTGAAGGTCACAAAGGTGGTTAAAAGTCCTTGTGTGAGCCTTGTGGATTCTAAGAACTTCATGGTGGTTAAAAGTCCATGAGTGATTCTTGTTAAGGTTACTAAGGTGGTTAAAAGTCCTTGAGTGAGCCTTGTTACTTAAGAACACCAAGGTGTTTAAAAGTCCTTGGGTGATTCTTGTTAAGGACACAAAGGTGGTTAAAAGTCCTTGTGTGGTCCTTGTCATGGTGTTTAAAAGTCCATGGATGATACTTGTTAAGGACACAAAGGTGGTTAAAAGTCCTTGTGTGGTTCTTGTGAATTATAAGATCACAATGGTGTTTAAAAGTCCATGTGTGAGTCTTATGTTGATCGTATTTTTGAAAAGATGATGATTATCACTTGTGGCCAATATGACATGATAATGATGTGAAGCATGAATTGCTTGTTTTAAAATGCTTGTGAGCATGTATAAATGTTGTTTTGAAGTATGGCATATAAAAGTGTTTTATAAATGCATTATTGTGTGGTTTTAAATGAGCTTTCCCCACTAAGCTATTTGCTTACGCTCTCTCTTTTCTTAAACCAATAATGCAGAGCATTAAAGTGCATTTGAGGGCAGCAAGGTGGTGAAGAATCCAAGTGGTGAACAAAGCTCATGTATGGTGAATATTTTCTCAAACTATTAGCCTTTGGGTATTTGGCAATGGGGGACCTATGTTGATGTTTTGGACTCCCTAAGTTGGATTTATGTTGTTAATAATGTTGGTTCTTGTAATTGGCCTTTATGAAGTGGTTTTGGTATTTTGATGCTTGAATGGTTTATAAGTAGGAAGCATGCCTATAGAATTGGGGATTTTCATAATTGATGCCATATTGATGTTTGGTGGATGCAATTATGTTCCTTGTATGTTGAATGACTTGCTGGTATAATATGGTTGCATTTGGAGCATGTTTGATAGGTCAATTATGTGATAAACCAGCTAATTTTCTGCAATCTGGGCAGGCCGTATCGGAATGGGTGCTACCGTTTCGGAACAGGGGCCTGAAATGGCCTAGGCGTACCGAAACGGGAGGACACGTTCCGGAACAGAAATGCCTCTGCCAAGCCATGTTTCGGAACCCGTTGCGGAACGGTCCCGCGTTTCGAAACAGGTCCTTCCTGTTTCGGAACACTCGACCGTTGGGCTCTGAATTTGATGGTTAAATGTTTTGAAACCTTTACGTTTTGGTCCTGAATCTTGTTTTTGCAATTGAATGAGTTTGAGATGTCCGTTTGAGCTGAAATTTGATAGTGAAGCATGAAATATGACTAATTTCATATTGGTAACTTTTAATTGGGTAAAGTCCCTGTAATTTCCAGATTTTACAATTTGGTCCCTAAAGTCTTAATTTGTGCAATTGGGTCCCTGAATGTTCTCTGATGGTTATGATCTTTGAGTATGCTGTTTGTATGATCATGTCTAGGGATAATATGCATTTAGACAAGTTTAAAATGAAAAAAAAGGGTCGTTAATCAAGGTTGACTTTCGGGTTGACTTTGGTTTTCCCCGTGTAAACTTCTTAATTCGGTTCATCCGTCTGGGCCGGGTTAAGGGGGTTACATTTGGTGGTATCAGGGCTGAGTTCTCGAGTAATTGGGAATGATTGTGTGGATGTTTAAAGTATGCATGCTTTGTATGCTTGTTGAGTGAATTGCATGTATGTTGCAATTGTGGTGTATGCTGTGATGAAGCATGTTGTGGGTACCCATTGCCAAATCAAAGCTAATGTAATGATATTGTTTTTAAGTGAAAATGAGCTTGAGTACTTGGATTGCTTACCTTGTTGGGCCTGACTTTGTTTATTTGCATTGTGATTGCATTGTTAGAGTATGGCACCTCGTAGAGAGTTAAGGAGTAATGTGCGAGCTACGGCTCAGAATGAGAATGAGAATGAAGAGAATGTTGAAAGTGCGGTGGATTTACCTCCTCCACCTGGTGGTGGTGGTGCTGGGGGTGAAGGAGCTGAAGCTGCAGCTGATGCTGGGGCTGCTGGACCTGAGGCTGGTCAGGGGCAAGCTGTTCCTGACATGACGGTGTTGATTCAAGCTATTGCTGGAGCTTTTCAAGCAGCAGTAGCTGGAGCTCATGGAGCTGGGCATCAGGGAGATGCTGGAGTCAGACTACCCTTGGAACGTTTGCGCAGTCTGGGAGGGACTGAGTTCAGGGGTTTGTCTGCTGAAGGTTCTAAAGCTTGGTTGGAAAGTACCAAGAGAATCTTGGGTCAGATGAATTGCACTGATGTGCAGAAGCTGGGTTGTGTAGTATCATTGTTGCAAGATGATGCTTACACTTGGTGGACTACCTCTATCGCTGGGATGGCGGAAGCTGACGTAACTTGGATGTTCTTTCAGAACGCGTTCAAGAGAAGGTATCTGGGTGTGAGGTACCTAGATGAAAAGAAGAGGGAATTCATGTCTCTTACCCAAGGGAGCATGACAGTGGCTGAGTATGAAGTTCAGTTTGTTCGACTCAGTCAATACGCACCTGAGCTTGTTCCGAATGAGCGAGAGAGGTGTGAAAGATTCTGTTATGGTTTAGTGACGGATGTAAAGATGTATGTGCTGGCTACCGAGTATGATGATTTTGATGTGCTGGTGGGCCGAGCAAAGGACATTGAGATGAACTTGGGTTTATCTTCTAAAAGTGCTGGTTCTAGTGCTGGTAAGCGAGCTGCCGAGTATAGTTCCGGTGGTGGACGGAACAAGAGGGGACGTGATCAGAAGTATCAGTCCTCAGCTAAGTGAGGTGGTGGTGCGCCTGCTCGGGGAGGCAATGCTAGAGTTGATCCGAGTGCATGTTGGACATGTGGTTCGCGTGGCCATATGAAGCGTGATTGTCCTCGAGCTGTGAGGGAGGTGCAAGCTCCTGTTGTGGCAGCTGGTAATTCGTGCTGGAACTGTGGATCTACGGATCACATGAGGAGAGAGTGTCCTATGTTGGCTGGTGGCCAAGTGCGTGCTCCTGTAGTTGCTGCACCACAGAGAGGTCGAGGGCGCGGCCATGGTAACTTCCAGCGGAGAGAGGAAGGTGGTCGGGGTGTGGCTCATGTTGTAGCTGTCCAGCCTGAAGGAGGTGGCCAGGCTAGAGTGTTTGCTCAGAGGGAGGGGAGGAATGACGCGGATGTGATAGCAGGTACTTTTACTCTGCAATCCTTGTCATTACTTTCCTTGATTGATTCTGGGTTTACGCACTCTTACATATTGCGTGAGCATGCTGAATTGCTTGGTTTGCCTGTTGAGTCTTTGGATGTTGGTATGCGTGTCACTAGTTCTTTTGGTGAGACTGTTGTGACTCGAAAGCTTTATAGAAGGTGTCCTTTGGTGGTGCAAGGCCATGTTTTTCATGTTGACCTTATGGAGTTGCCTTTCTATGGTTTTGATGTAATCCTTGGTATGGATTGGCTTGTTGAGCATCGTGCTGTGGTGGATTGTGAGAGTAAGCGAGTTTCGTTGAAGCTTGCGGATGATTATGAGGTTGTTGTGGTTGGTGAGAATGTGAAGTTTCTTGCCAATGTGGTGTCTACATTGGAGGCGAGCCGGATGCTGAGGCAAGGTTGTGAAGCTTATCTAGCTTTTGTGATGAATCCTAGCTCTAAGGAGTTGCGTGTGCAAGATATCAGGACTGTGCGAGAGTTTCCTGGTGTGTTTCCTGAGGAGTTGCTTGGATTACCTCCTAATCGTGAGGTGGAGTTTGGAATTGAGCTGTATGAGAATACAACTCCTGTGTCCATTACCCCTTATCGAATGGCACCTAAGGAGCTAAAAGAGCTGAAGACGCAGTTGCAAGAGTTGCTTGATCGTGGGTTCATTCGGCCGAGTGTGTCGCCTTGGGGTGCACCGGTCTTGTTTGTGAAGAAGAAGGATGGCACTATGAGAATGTGCATTGATTACCGTCAGCTGAACAAGTTGACTATCAAGAATCGGTATCCATTGCCGAGAATTGATGATCTCTTTGATCAATTTCGGGGAGCAGCTGTGTTCTCTAAGATTGACTTGATGTCAGGGTATTACCAGTTGAAGGTGAAGGATGTGGATGTGCCTAAGACAACTTTCATGACGAGGTATGGGCATTATGAGTTCCTTGTGATGCCGTTTGGTTTGACAAATGCTCCTGCTGCTTTCATGGACATGATGAATCGTGTATTTTATGAATACCTGGATAAGTTTGTTGTGGTATTCATTAATGATATCCTCGTGTACTCGCGTACTGAGGAGGAGCATGAAGAGCATTTGAGGATTGTGTTGCAAGCTTTGTTGGAAAATCAGCTTTATGCCAAGCTGAGCAAGTGTGAGTTTTGGTTAAGTGAGGTCGTGTTTCTTGGTCATGTGGTATCTGCTGAGGGGATTCGTGTTGATCCTCAGAAGATTGAGGCGGTGATGAATTGGAAGGTTCCTAAGTCTGTTCATGAAGTTCGTAGTTTCCTTGGTTTGGCAGGATACTACCGGAGGTTTGTGGATGGGTTTTCTAAGATTGCTGCACCTTTGACGAAGTTGTTGCAAAAGGATGTTAAGTATGAGTGGACGGAGGCGAGGCAGCAGGCTTTTGAGAAGCTTAAGGCAGCTTTGACACAAGCTCCTATCTTGGTTCAACCTGAATCAGGGAAAGAGTTTGTGGTGTATAGTGATGCGTCCTATGTTGGTTTGGGATGTGTGTTAATGCAAGAGGGTAAGGTGGTGGCTTATGCATCACGGCAGTTGAAAGTGCATGAGCGCAATTATCCTACGCATGACATTGAGTTGGCTGCGGTGGTTTTTGCTTTGAAGATCTGGAGACATTACCTGTATGGTGAGAAGTGTACTGTGTACACGGATCACAAGAGTTTGAAGTATCTGATGTCTCAGAAGGAGTTGAATCTTAGGCAGCGGCGTTGGGTGGAGTTGCTCAAGGATTATGATTTGACGATTGAGTATCACCCTGGAAAAGCTAATGTTGTAGCGGATGCCTTGAGTAGAAAGGTAGCTGTTGAGTTGATGGCTATGTTTGCCAGTTTGAGTATTTCGCGTGATGGTGGTCTTGTGGCTGAGTTTCAAGTGAAACCATCTTTGGTTCAGTTGATCAAGGAAAAGCAGTTGCTGGATGATTCCTTGGTACCTCATGTACAGGATATTGCGGAGGGTAGGCCTTCGGATTTCTGTTTTAATGATGATGGTGTGTTGTGTTTTGGGAGTCGGATAGTAGTGCCCAATGATGCTGAGTTGAGGCGTGCTATTTTGACTGAGGGTCATAGTAGTCCTTTTGCTATGCACCCAGGTAGTACTAAGATGTATCGTGATCTTCGTGATGAGTACTATTGGGTGGGTTTAAAGAAGGATGTTGCGGAGTTTGTAAGCAAGTGTATGGTGTGTCAGCGAGTTAAGGCTGAACATCAGTTTCCATCAGGTTTTTTGCAACCGTTGAGAATTCCTGAATGGAAGTGGGAAAGGATTACCATGGATTTTGTTTCTGGTTTACCTTTGTCGCCATCGAAGAAGAATTCGGTGTGGGTGATTGTGGATCGCCTGACGAAGTGTGCTCATTTCTTGCCTGTGCATACTATGTTTTCTTTAGATAAGCTTGCAGAGCTGTATATTGCTGAGATTGTGCGGCTGCATGGTGTGCCTAAGTCGATTATGTCGGATAGGGATCCGAGGTTTACATCGCGGTTCTGGCAGTGTTTGCATCAAGCTTTGGGTACACGGTTGAATTTCAGTACATCTTATCATCCTCAGTCGGATGGTCAGTCCGAGCGTGTTATCCAGATTTTGGAGGATATGTTGAGGTGCTGCGTGATTGAGTTCCAGGGCTCTTGGGAGAAGCATTTGCCTTTGGTGGAGTTTGCTTATAACAATAGTTATCAGGCAAGTATTCAAATGGCACCTTATGAGGCTTTGTACGGGAGGAAGTGTAGGACTCCTTTGTGTTGGGCTGAGACGGGTCAGAAGTTGGTTTCGATGCCGGCTTTGTTGAAAGGAACCACCGAGAAGGTGAAGCTCATTTGTGAGCGTTTGAAGGCAGCTTCTGATCGGCAAAAGTCTTACGCGGATTTGAAGCGTAAGGAGATTGAGTATGCGGTGGGTGACCATGTGTTTTTGAAGGTTTCGCCTTGGAAAAAGGTGATGAGGTTTGGCCGTAAGGGTAAGTTGAGCCCTCGGTACATTGGACCATATGAGGTGGTTGAGCATGTGGGTCCTGTTGCGTACAAGTTGAGGTTACCGCAAGAGTTGGAGAAGATTCATGATGTGTTTCATGTTTCTATGCTTCGGAGGTATAGATCGGATCCTTCGCATGTGATGCTTGTGGAAGAAGTGGAATTGAATCCGGATTTGACCTATGATGAGGAACCGGTGAAGGTTCTGGATTCGGATAGTAAGGTTCTTCGTGGCAAGACCATTGAGTTGGTAAAGGTGTTGTGGAAGCATCGTGGTGTTGAAGAAGCCACGTGGGAACGGAAGGATGACATGCTGAAGCAGTTTCCGTATCTCTTTCCTTCAGGTAAATTTCGAGGACGAAATTTCTTAAGGGGGGGAGAGTTGTAACGCCCCAATTTTGGGCTTAGAAGTTTTGGGTTTGGACCGGACCGGTCGGGTTCGCGGTTCGAATATAAAGGAGTGAATTTAGGAAAGCCTAGTTCGGGTTGCATTAAAAATATGGAAAAATGTCTTAAAATCCTCTTTTATTATATATAAGAGTGTGGTGAAATCAATTTTACAAAATAAGGTTTGGAAGTGTGACATTTTGGGTTAGTGACCAAAATGTAATTTTCGTAAACTGTGAGACTGTTTTAAAAAGGATTGAAACTTTGAATCTTTAAGGAGCTATTTACCCAATGGGAGTTTCTCCAGATTTTTCTAAGATATTAAATGATTAATTAATGGTTTTTAAATAAAACTAAAAAGGAGGGAAGATATTTTGGCATTTTCCAACTAACTTTTCCCAAATTCTATTTTCATTTTCTCTCATCTTTTCTCTCAAACCAAACACATTTCTCCAGAGCTTTTCCCTCTGATTTTGTCACCTAAATAACTCATTTCAATCCTCTTTTGATATTCAATCATCTCTTCAACAAAACCTTTGCATTTGCTAAGTGGATTTTCAAGAATTTAGTTCCGAAAAGGGAGAAAACTCAAGTTTGGAGGTAAGAACGTCCTTCTCCTCTAAACTCTCAGTTCTTTACTGAAATTCCCAAGTTCTCAATCCTTGATTTATGTTTTATTAAAGGTTTTACAATTGAACTCTTGATCTTGGCTTTTAAATGCAAGATTTGCTTGATTTTGATGAAATTTTGTATGATCTGTTTGGGCAGTGTTTTGAGGTGTCAATTTGATGTTAAATGAATGTTTAATTGATGAGAAATTGAGGTTTAATTAATGTAATCCCGGATAGGTTGATTTTCCTAAGTTTAGCTTGAGTTCTTGGTTGTTTTTGGAGTGATCTTGATGATCTGTTATAGCTGGAGGTATAAGGACGTGGTTAGATCCTTTTTGGATGTTAATTGAGGTTTATGAATGTTTAGATTTGATGGATCTTGGCTGGGTAATGTTGTGGAGTTGTTTGGATGCATTTTCGGTTGTGTTTGGTAGCCGAAAATGGAGTGTGGATGAGAGCAGCGAGTTTAGATGCTTTCATTGAAGATATTAATGCATGATGATGCATTAATCCTCTACTTTGATGTGTTTAAAACAGGGGAGTCGTCTTTGGATCCTAGTGGTGGTGATCCGGAAGCTTGATTGGTGTTTCGGCAAGTGGCGAAACGGAATCGGTGAGTGGATTTTGGTTTCCAGCTTTGAAACCAATGTTTTGAAGGTTTGGGAGCTTAGTTTAAGTCTAAACAACTTTGCTAAGCTCAAGAGTAAGTTTTCGGAAAAACTCTCTTGTTGAGGAACCATGTGATGGTTGGGTGCAAAGTGATTGTTTGCATGTTTTAAATTCTGTTTTTAAAGCATATCTAGCATGTTTATTTGCTAAGATTATAAGCCATGTGTTGAAGGAAGCTCAAGGTAAGAGTTCCTTGTTTTTGAACATTGTTTTAATGTGGTTTGATGCTTAAAGATGCATGATGTTTATTGCTTTGTTAAATGCTTTAAAACAGTGGAATATTGATGATAAATGATGCATATTGGCAAGTGATGTTTTGAAAAAGGTTTAAGAATAACATAGTGGTTAAAAGTCCATGGTTGGTTCTTGTTAAGGTCACTAAGGTGGTTAAAAGTCCTTAGGTGAGCCTTGAAGGTCACAAAGGTGGTTAAAAGTCCTTGTGTGAGCCTTGTGGATTCTAAGAACTTCATGGTGGTTAAAAGTCCATGAGTGATTCTTGTTAAGGTTACTAAGGTGGTTAAAAGTCCTTGAGTGAGCCTTGTTACTTAAGAACACCAAGGTGTTTAAAAGTCCTTGGGTGATTCTTGTTAAGGACACAAAGGTGGTTAAAAGTCCTTGTGTGGTCCTTGTCATGGTGTTTAAAAGTCCATGGATGATACTTGTTAAGGACACAAAGGTGGTTAAAAGTCCTTGTGTGGTTCTTGTGAATTATAAGATCACAATGGTGTTTAAAAGTCCATGTGTGAGTCTTATGTTGATCGTATTTTTGAAAAGATGATGATTATCACTTGTGGCCAATATGACATGATAATGATGTGAAGCATGAATTGCTTGTTTTAAAATGCTTGTGAGCATGTATAAATGTTGTTTTGAAGTATGGCATATAAAAGTGTTTTATAAATGCATTATTGTGTGGTTTTAAATGAGCTTTCCCCACTAAGCTATTTGCTTACGCTCTCTCTTTTCTTAAACCAATAATGCAGAGCATTAAAGTGCATTTGAGGGCAGCAAGGTGGTGAAGAATCCAAGTGGTGAACAAAGCTCATGTATGGTGAATATTTTCTCAAACTATTAGCCTTTGGGTATTTGGCAATGGGGGACCTATGTTGATGTTTTGGACTCCCTAAGTTGGATTTATGTTGTTAATAATGTTGGTTCTTGTAATTGGCCTTTATGAAGTGGTTTTGGTATTTTGATGCTTGAATGGTTTATAAGTAGGAAGCATGCCTATAGAATTGGGGATTTTCATAATTGATGCCATATTGATGTTTGGTTGATGCAATTATGTTCCTTGTATGTTGAATGACTTGCTGGTATAATATGGTTGCATTTGGAGCATGTTTGATAGGTCAATTATGTGATAAACCAGCTAATTTTCTGCAATCTGGGCAGGCCGTATCGGAACGGGTGCTACCGTTTCGGAATAGGGGCCTGAAATGGCCTAGGCGTACCGAAACGGGAGGACACGTTCCGGAACGGAAATGCCTCTGCCAAGCCATGTTTCGGAACCCGTTGCGGAACGGTCCTGCGTTTCGAAACAAGTCCTTCTTGTTTCGGAACACCCGACCGTTGGGCTCTGAATTTGATGGTTAAATGTTTTGAAACCTTTACGTTTTGGTCATGAATCTTGTTTTTGCAATTGAATGAGTTTGAGATGTCTGTTTGAGCTGAAATTTGACAGTGAAGCATGAAATATGACTAATTTCATATTGGTAACTTTTAATTGGGTAAAGTCCCTGTAATTTCCAGATTTTACAATTTGGTCCCTAAAGTCTTAATTTGTGCAATTGGGTCCCTGAATGTTCTCTGATGGTTATGATCTTTGAGTATGCTGTTTGTATGATCATGTCTAGGGATAATATGCATTTAGACAAGTTTAAAAAGAAAAAAAGGGTCGTTAATCAAGGTTGACTTTCGGGTTGACTTTGGTTTCCCCCGTGTAAACTTCTTAATTCGGTTCATCCGTCTGGGCCGGGTTAAGAGGGTTACATCGGAAGTGAATCCGGAAAGTTGAAGGTTGTTGCTTGCTTGGTCGTTGAGCTTGGGTGTTTAGGTGAGTGGTTAATTGCTTTAAATGATTTTAAAATAGTTGGTTCGAGTATATGGACTAGGTTGGGCTTGGTAGACCCACCTAGAGTTAGGATTAGGGTGGTAGCCTAATCCTAAGCTTGATCTAGAGCCCTTGGATGAACTCACTATATGTTGTGTATGTCTCGTATGAAATGTGGTATGAATGCTTGTGTATATTGTATTATACATGTGGGTTGAGATATGACTTATGGTGCTTGAAGCATGCATGATGATGGTTGTTGGTGAGTACGTGCTAAGCACGAGATTGATTGAAATGAGTAATGTGAAGTGAGTAAATATTGGCACTAGTTTACTTGAATACAAATGATCGATCATTAGGATGTTAGTGTGTACACATGAGTCTAAAGTCGCGCGTGGCCTTGGTGGCGTTGAGTCACCAAGGAGGAGTACGGGTTCGCCCGGAATTGTATTTAAATGTAGTCGGTGATGAGTGGAATCCCATCGACGGGGCGTGAGGATGAGTGAAATCCCCTCCGCGAGACCGGTGATGAGTGAAATCCCACCGGGAGGTAATGTAGTTGTTGGATATGAGTTCCAACATGTCTATCCGCGTATTCGGGTCTTAGCTAGGTGCCAATGTTGTTTGATGTGTACATCAATATGTTGAGGTTTATGATCATTGATAAGATGCTTGAATGTGATTACATGTAATGTGGAGTTAAGCTTATGATCATGACATTTATAATGTACGTTGCTCATGCATTTTATTCTCATGACTCTTGTGAATCCTTGGTATGTTGGTGAAATGCCTTGGCTAGATCGTGCTCGGACCCTGCAATGTTGAGGTTTGATTTTAGAGCTTACCCTCACTAAGCATCCTTGCTTACGCTCTCTTTGTTCAACATTGCAGATCCTTAGTTCGTGGGTTGCTCGGGCAAGTGGAGGGCCTCCAAGTGTGGTTTTTGGCTTGAGTTCATCAAGTATGGATTTTTAATGTTAGCCATGTAATAGTTTGAGCAATGGGACATGTATGGTTTTGTTGGATAGTTGTTGGTTGCTAGGAGCATGTTTAGACTCCTTGATGCCTTGCTTGTGTATGGTTTGTGTTGCCATGATGAATGTTAACTCATGCCTAAATTGCTCTTTTGAATGTTAGTTAAAGGCCTTAGAGGCTATCCTTATGTTTGAATGACGATTGAATGATTGCATGTTTGTGGGGTATTGCCTTAGTGTTAGACTTGTCTAAATCTTGTTGAAGCATGCTAGTATGGTTGGTATGTCTTGAGTTTATTTTGTATGGTGTTGTGAGGTGTTTTGGAGGTGTTTTGGGGCACCCCTGTGCCTTATAACAGCCAAACGAGTCTGCAGACATGGGGCATTTCGGAACGAGTCCCCCTGTTCCGGAACGGTCCCTTTGCAAATGGCCTGCCGTTTCGAAACTGATGAGGGTCGTTTCGGAACATTTTTGCTACTGGAATTTTGAGAAATTGACGAGATGAAGGCGTTCCGAAACGGGCCTTTGATGTTTCGAAACGGTCAAATCTCGTTGACCACGAGATGTTGACCGTCAAGGTCGTTCCGATACGGGTCACCCCTGTTTCGGAACAGTCACCTTATGGTTGACCCTGGCCCGTTGACTAAGTCAAGGCGTTTCGGAACACCCTAAGGGCGTTTCGAAACGGCCTGCTGTAAAAGACTAAAATGAGTTGTTTAATGTTTGGTTGGTCGATGTACGTTGCGAATGTTTGTATTCCCGCTGCTGTGCCTTATGTAGGATTAATTTACGCATATAGACAAGATAAAACAAAAAGAAAATTTTAGGGTCGTTAACCAAGGGGAAACCTTAACGGGTTTCGCTTCGGTTTTCCCCGTGTGGCCCACTCGGACCGGTCATCCGACCAGACCGGGACGAGGGGGTTACAATTTGCCCTTTCAAAAGATTACCTCTCATCTTGTCCATCTTCTGAGTTAGTCTGCACGGTAGACTCGGGAATACATCAGAAGAGGGGTGAATTTCTCTTTCCCTTTCTCGACGCCCTTGGCCCTCCTTGAACTTCGAGGGTCCTCAGTCGTACCCCGAGGTTTTGGAACTGTGGCACTCTTGGCAGCCTCCTCCCGTCCTTGTTGCTTTCGGTCCCATTCTTCATCTAGGATTTTCGCAGCGAATCCTCTATCTTGTCTAGAGCCAACTCGATAGGGCATTCAGAATGGGGGCAGTGCACCTCATATTGGCCGATGACGGGCTAGTCTTCTTCGGATAAGACTTCCTCCATCACAATGTCTGAATCCACGTTCGTGCTTTCTTCGGGTTGGGGGCTTTGCCTTTTTTGGTCAGGGTGGCGATCATAGCCTTCAGCTCATCAAACTGTTCCTTAGTATCATCTTGAAAATTCTTCATGCATGCTATCGTTTCCTTCTAATTCCACACCAATTGTTGGTGGAACTGCTCTAGCGCATCCATTCTCATTACCAGGTTGTTCATGTTCCCAAAGCGATATTGGCTGGAAACTGTCCTTTTGTCCATTTTTTCTCTCTTTTTTCTGACACGAGCGTTTTCCCCAATTAGTAATGATGTGATGAAAGATCCTAAGCAAATTTTAATGTCTAATGATGGATGCATTATGGACTTGAATCAACTTCTAGTGTAACGGTGTGATAGATGCATGATCGTGTGATGGGTGCATGACTGACAATTTTAATGCTGCTTTGAAATGATAGATGAAACAAATGCTACAAATGTGTGCAAGTCAAAGGTGTTGGTCATATAGGCGATTCCCCTTACGTAAACTTTCATTTAGACATTGTGATAAGGTTTTTTTCCAGAGAAAACCGCTAAAGTGGGGGGCCTTATAACTATCTCATCTTTAATAGGATTTTATTTAAAAAAGGGGGGAAATTCGGATTTATAAAAGGGTGAAAATTTGGAGTCGCCACCCGCCACTAAGGTAGGCCGGACACCACAAAACCAGAGATTCGTTTAAAAAACGGGTTCGGGAGTTGGTTACGTGTGGGGAAGGATTAGCACCCCCATCACGCCCGGAAATCGGTACCAAATAACTTGTTGCCTTTAATCGATAGAAATTATTTAAAAACCGAAGTGAATATAATAAAAATGTCCTTAATTGAAAATGCGACTTAAATAGAACGGGCTATATCGGATCGTGGCTTTGGAATTAAATAAACATTTAATTAAAAAGGATGACGGTACACCGGACCATAGACTAAACCGACATCAAATAAGGCTGACTGCTGTGTTAGTTTAGGGTTCGGATCCCGTACGTCACCTTTATGCATGATGCAAGAAAATAAGGGATGATGCGTGTTATTTCCATTTTTATGCTTCCGCTTACCTAGAGACGGTGAAAATCAACCCAAATATCCGATTGACATCCATTAAGCTAGGACTGTCGTATCTCGGATACCGGAGTTAATTAATACCTCTCTTTGGTATATTTTAGATTAATTAATTATTGAGCAACCGAGATACCAAAAATCGCATGAATGACATCTAAGAATGTATGTCACAATCATATATTCGAACAATCATAAAAAGAACAAACAATGCACATATTAAAATAACACATGCAACGCACATAATCAAGCTAACTATGCATCAAAAATACATGTAACAACATACAACCATATATTAAAAAAACATTAACCACATATCATATATTTACATCAAATGAACATAACAACATGGCAAAATAAATACACATAACAATATGCAAAATAATATATATCCGATGCATAAAAAAAACATAATAAAATGCTAAGTAAGGAAAAGAGCAAACTGCCAGGGATAAAAAATGTAATAAACCCATTTATAAAAACAACTAAAACACGAAATAGGGACTTAATTAAAAGGGCGTGAAAAGCTACATGGACCTAGATGGTGATTTATCCATTAAAAATTGATTAAAACAAAAGTCAGAACAAAATTGAAAGAGCTCGAAAACATGGAGGGACCGCGGAGAGGGGTTTGAAACGCGGGAACCCTATTCGCGTAATTAAAATGGCACGGAGGCCCTTAAAACGTAATTAGACCAGATTTTAAAAAATAAAACATTATATAAACCGACTTAAAAAACACTTCACCCTTTTAAAACCCCTAATCCTAAACAGAGAGCTCTCTCCCTCTCTCGGTTTTTCTCTCCGGCGCCGCAAGGGTTCTGGTCGCCGTTGCCGGCGCCAGAACCCTAAAAAACAGTTTTTTAGACTTCCAAAACCCAAAAAAATCCTTAAAACCTTTGTTTTGATGAAAACCGAACCAAAAAAAGAACCTACTTTCATCCTTTTTCTTTCGATTGAAAACCCCTAAAAAAATAAAAGAACTTTTCTACGGTCGATCTCCGTTCACCGGCTCACCATACATGGCCCAAAGAGGGTCACGAGGCTTGTCGCCAGCAACGAAGGACCGAAAATAGCAGATCCCGACTCAAAACGAAGGTAAAGAAAGACCCTTTCTGTTTTTTATTTTTCCTCTTCGATTGGAAATGAAAAGGGAAGTATACCTCTTGAACCGTTTCTGCTTGTATTGCTCTGAAAGATGCTCGATTACAATTTTCTCTCTAAAAAACTCTCTGATGCCTCTCCGAAAACTCTCCTCTCTGATTACAAATTTTTCTCTGAAATTTCGAATGGAATCCCCCCCTTTACATTGCATTTTGCTTCGGCTTTTATAGCCGGAATATTACACTTTTTTCTTTTTTCTAAATTACATATAATTGCTGGAAATTGCTGGTTGATTTGTACGATTTCGGTTTGTTGATTGCCTCTGATTTTTGTTTCTGATTTCCGTTGCATTTGCGCGTTTTTGCTTGACATTTTGGTTGTGTTTTTGGCTGCATGTGACCCGTGAGGAGAGGGGACCAGAGGGGTATCCAACGGCCGTGGATCGATCCTGAGTGACCGGGCATGATCGACACGCGCGCGTAGGGCATTCGAGCAGTCGCACGTGAAATCGCGTGGGAGATGAACGATTTTGCCTGGATCTCTCACACGAGTTGGGGTTTTTCCGGCCATCCGATCGTGCGCTCGATCCAAGGGCTAAGGCTGCGCGGCGCTAGGGTTTCCTTGGGGGGCAGCTAGGGCTTCCTTCACCTGGTGTGATCTGGACCGTCAGATCTAGATCAGATCTGACGATAGAGAGGGGGTGGCGGCTGCAAAGATAAGAGACAACATTAGGGTTTCTGGTTTAGCAGATTAGGGTTTATTTTTGGGCATAAACGGGCCATGTAATATATGTATAAATATTTTTGGGCTTTTATTATGTATAACGGACTTTATTTATATATATATATATATATTAGTATTTTGTTTTCTGATTTTCAAAGTTAATAATAATAATATTTAATAATTAATATAATAACAACACACGACAATATTAAATAATATTAATAACATAACACTAATAATACTGATATTATATAGTATATAATAATACGGTAATTATAGTACTAATAATAGGTTATAATAATGGATAGTAATAATAATAACATATAATACTAGCAATAGCTATAAAAACAGTAATAAATATAATGGTAATAATAAAAATATAATAGATAGTAATAATAATAGGTAATAATGATAATAATAGATATAATACTAATAGTAATATTTTTTGTTTTTTCTTTCTTGGATTTTAATGACACATTTACATAGTTAATAACTAGACAATAGCCCATATAAGCCCACTATTATAAGACGAAATAAAAAAATGTTAGCCCGGACAAAATTAGTGATTACAGTTGCCCCTCTTTGCTTATACTTGTGGAACAAGAATAAAGCAAAGACCATAAGCACTAATTTTGTCCAACTTCCCTGTTTGGGGTGATTTGCTCCTCCGAAGCGGTAGAAACAAAGTGGGTAGCGTCTGCGTGTCCTCCCTGAATGGAAAAGGACAAAGTCGATTCATTCTTCCCAAGCGATAAAGAATGAACTTCAAATAGCGTGCTTTCCTGGAGCGGCGTAAGCAAACTGGACAGGCTTTCTAGCTCTTCTGTCCAGGGATCCTTGAACTCTTTTGCTCTCAGATCAGGATGCGGCGAGTATAAAATTCTTCGCCTGAAACTACATTTGCTCTTCTGAAGCGGCAGGAACAAAGTCGGTAGCATTGGTATGTCCTCCCTGAACGGCAAAGGATATAGTTGATTCATTCTCCCTAAGCGGCAAAGAATAATCTTCCAATAGCGTACTTTCCCGGAGCGGCGAAAACAAACTGGACAACGTTGGCATGTCCTCCCTGAGCGGCAAAGGACATAGCTGATTCATTCTCCCTAAGCGGCAAAGAATAAACTTCCAATAGTGTACTTTCCCAGAGCGGCAAAAACAAACTGGACAATGTTGGCATGTCCTCCCTGAGAAACAAAGGACATAGCTGATTCATTCTCCCTAAGCGGCAAAGAATAAACTTCCAATAGCGTACTTTCCTGGAGCAGCGAAAGCAAACTGGACAACGTTGGCATGTCCTCCCTGAGCGGCAAATGACATAGCTGATTCATTCTCCCTAAGCGGCAAAGAATAAACTTCCAATAGCATACTTTCCCGGAGCGGCGAAATTAAACTGGACAACGTTGGCATGTCCTCCCTGAGCGGCAAAGGACATAGCTGATTCATTCTCCCTAAGCGGCAAAGAATAATCTTCCAATAGCGTACTTTCCCGGAGCGACGAAAGCAAACTGGACAACATTGGCATGTCCCCCCTGAGCGGCAAAGGACATAGCTGATTCATTCTCCTTAAGCGGCCAAGAATAAACTTCCAATAGCGTACTTTCCCGGAGCGGCGAAAGCAAACTGGACAACGTTGGCATGTCCTTTAGAAAAGATACGATTAAGAAATCGAGTTTTAAGAAAAACTATCCTTTAGGAAGGATACGATTGAGAAATCGGAGTTTTGAGAAAAACATCCTTTAGAAAGGATACAATTGAGAAATCGAGTTTTAAGAAAAACTATCCTTTAGGAAGGATACGATTGAGAAATCGGAGTTTTGAGAAAAACATCCTTTAGAAAGGATACGATTGAGAAATCGAGTTTTAAGAAAAACTATCCTTTAGGAAGGATACGATTGAGAAATCGGAGTTTTGAGAAAAACATCCTTTAGAAAGGATACGATTGAGAAATCGAGTTTTAAGAAAAACATCATTTAGAAGGGATAGGATTGAGTAATCCAAGTTTTAAGGAAAACATCCTTTAGGAAGGATAGAATTGAGAAATTCGAGTTTTAAGAAAAACATCCTTTAGAAAAGGATAACATTGAGAAATTGGTTTTAAGAAAAAACGTCCTTTAGGAAGGAATGCAATAGAGTTTTGAGAAAACACATCCTTTAGAAAGGATAAAAAAATCAGGGATTAAGAACATTGATACCAGTCAAAGGATTCTTGAGATCTATTTCTCTTCTCGCAGAGCCGTAGATCCACCCCTTTATCAATCTTCAAATACCTGTTCAAAATGAGCAAAATCCTATGGTGGTATAAGTTAGCATGCTCCTAACATAGGGTTGTCTAGCTATTAATGATGCATGAGCATATTTCATGACACAAAGATGCGTATGGTCATGAGAGTGCAAAGATGCATGGATTTAGTTTGTCTTTATTCTTTAAGGTCGGTGGTCACCATCTTGAGACTACCACCACTCCTCAGACACATGTCCTGGCAAACTTAGCTTTCGTCTGTCGTTGCTCATTCCCTGAGTCCAACGGTCTGAATCGCAATCAGAATCATTAGCCTAGTATCTTTAAGCTGTGTGCCATCTCCCACTGATTTGAAATCATGTGTGTAAAAACCCTTGTTGACCCATGGACAAAGATGCCCCAATGGTCCTTCATCGTCTTACATCACGTAGTGCCTCTCAATTTTGGGTCTCACTGCTGAGGATGCATTTATCTCTGAAGTAATACAAGGAAATTTCTTTGTTTAAAAATATGTCAATTCGCTGGTCGTCCTTTTAATGAAGAGTGGATTTTCAAATTAACATACAGAACCTTGAAACCAAATTCTAATTAAAAGAAAAATAGGATGCCCCGGATATCAGGTGCAAGAGCATCTTAGATTCCACTTTCCGATGATCTCTTCAAGCATAGCTTGCGTCTTTGAGTGTTGTGGCGATATTTGAAGTTATGAAACTCCTCCCTAATCGCTCGGCTCATCCTCATGATTATGGTACTTGCTGGATCAACTCGATTACCATTCCTTCTAATCATGTTTCTTCATTCATATGTATGTTTAAAAATTCAACTTTCGCATAGCCCATGGGGCATGTGCGTTTATGATTACCATTGATTTCGTGTCGGTGTCCTCAAGGATTCCTTTCCAGGACTTATTTAACTTGTTCATTTATTTCTTTTTCTTAGGGGAATTCAACTCGTCACAATCCTTTGGCTCGAGAATAAAGATGGAGCATACAACGATACCCTGAGTTACTCGGCATGGTCACGATTTTGAAAATATTACCATCACTCATGAAGCAAAGAGATTCAGGCTTCAGCGGAGTGCCCCTAAAATTCCACACTCGTATCCGAAAATTCCTATTACCAGGTTTCAGAAATTGGAGTGAATTTTTTTAATGCCTATTACCAGGTTCTGAAATTAAAATCATTTATTTTGTTTTGAAACAGTCTATTTTTCACTTTTCTCTCTCTCTTTTTTTTGCACATTTAAGCAAACTTATTTGGGTTCTCTTAGGAGATTTCCTTATCATCGAACATCATCGAAGGAATAGTAGTCTTGCTTCTCTCGCTTTTCCGACCAGAGCGGACAGAGTGGGAAGTCTCACTTTATCGTTATCATAACATTCAATCGATCTATTTCATTAGAATCAATGCCACAACAAGCATGTGATATCCGAGGACCTATGAAGGTAAGGAGGGATATACATGTATATGATTTCAAGGTCATTGTATGTTAAGGAAAATGCATTTTCATTAGAATGAAAATCTGCAAACAAAACAAGTGCCCTTACAGAAAGATCATTACAATCTTCGGGCAAATGATATCAATGTTTGTTCCATGCATTACTTCAACAGAAAATGCGACATGAAAGAAGACTCAAACATATGAGGTCCTAACAACCCGAGAAACAACATCTCCCCAAAAGTCGCGCTCATCATTCTTTCTTTTCAAAACGTCAAATGACCGTTCTCGATCAGTCCTTGAACCTTGTTTTTCAGTGCCCCACAATTCTCCGTGGTGTGGCCCATGCTTCCCACATGGTAGTCGCATACGGCACTAACATCATAACATTCAGGATAGGGAGGATCCTTTGGTTTGGACTGAACTGGGGTCAGAAGCTTCTTCTCAAATAAAATTGGGAGCAAATCGATGTACGACATAGGGATCGGGTGAAGAACTTTTGGAGGCTTTGTAGACCATGACGCTTGATTAAGGAAGCGGTCACGAAATTGGTTGTTTGGGCGAGAGCCCACCATATGAACTTGGGATTCGTGCCCTTCGTGGGCGGTTGTGCTATAGGGATCCACTATCTTCCCTTTTTTAATAGCATCCTCAATATGTTCTCCCGTCATGACCATGTCCGCAAAGCTATTAGCGGGATTGCTGATCAAGCGATCGTACAAGACTCCTTTCAGAGTGTCCAAAAAACAAGGGAATGATTTCACCTTCCGGAAGTGGGGGCTGCACCTGAGCTGCTACGTCTCGCCAACGCCGAGCATACTCACAGATACTCTCACTGTGCTTTTGTTCCATCCCTTGTAGCATGAGCCGATTCGGAGTCATATCAGTTACATGCTTGTATTGACTGATGAAGGCTTTTTGACATATCTCCCAATAACTTGATGTTGACTCGACTAAGTTGAGCATACCAACGTGTCGCAGAACTAGCTAAATTGTCTTGAAAACAATGAATGAGTAGCTTCTCATCTTTTATAAAAGTTGCCATCCTCCGGAAATACGTAGTAATGTGGGCTAAGGGGCAAGTAGTTCCGTCGTACTTCTCAAAATCGGGAACTTTGAATTTCGGCGGAAGTACTAAATCCGTTACAAGACTCAAATCGCTGGCATCATTCCCTTGCTCATCCGTCCCTTGCAAGGTATTGAATCTTTCTTCAAAGAAGCGGAATCTCTCCTCATGTTTCTCTTCCATCTCGGCCTTAATCCTTTCCACTTCATCCTCATATCCTGCCCCTAAGTCAATGGGCTGATTCGTTGAGGTTCCCCCGTGGTGGCCAACAGTCGTTCCAACAGCAGTCTTGGCGTAGATTCCCGCATAGATTCTTTTTCCGGGATTTGGGACTTCCGATTGATCTTTCACATGAGTTGCATTACCCTTGTGTCCTTCTTCGGAAACTCCTTCCTCACCTTTCATCTTCAATAACAGGTCGATCACCTGAGCAATAACGGAAGCTTGAGACTGTGCGATCTGATCACCGATATTCTTACTGACCCCATCCAAACGAGTTTTGAGGTCCTTCTGCCCCCTCTCTACCTTGGCCAATCTCTCCTCCATTGCTCGGGTATGCAAACAGGTGGTGTATGAATGAGGAATGATTGCAGATTACACTTTCACTTTCTGCCATGATATTTCTCGTAATTAATTCCATGATTGATTAATGTATGCAATGTATCATATGTATGAAAATGAGATAACTTAAAAACAAGTATGCAAAGAATAATGCATGTAATGTGTTGTATGCACAACAAGGATAGGTAATCAACCAAAATGTATAATTGAATGCAAAGGTGCATTGAACATTAATTTTATTTGTTTAATGAATGAATGAATGGGTGAATGTGTTGTATGTACAACGGAAACATATGATTAAAGGTAATCAATCAAAATGTATAATTGAATGCAAAGATGCATTAATTTGATGGACATTAATTTTATTTGTTTAATCGAATAAATGAATGAATGAACATGTCGTATGTACAACAGAAACATATGGTTAAAGGTAATCGATCAAAAGGTATAACTGAAATGCAAAGATGCATTGAACATTGATTTATGAATGCAATGTGTCATATGTACAACGAAAACACATGATTAAAGGTAATCAATTGAATGCAAAGGTGCATTAATTTATTTGTTTAATGAATGGATGAATGAATGACTATGTCGTTTGTACAACATAAACATATGATTAATCGAAATGCATAATTGAATGCAAAGGTGCACTAATTCGATGGACATTAATTTTATTTGTTTAATTGAATGAACATGTCGTATGTACAACAGAAACATATGGTTAAAGGTAATCGATCAAAAGGTATAATTGAATGCAAAAGTGCATTGAACAATAATTGCATGAATGCAATGTGTCATATGTGCAACAGAAATGCATGACTAAAGGTAATCAAACAAAATGCATAATTGAAATGCAAAGATGCATTGAACATTAATTGCATGAATTCAATGTGTCATATGTACAACAGAAATGCATGACTAAAGGTAATCAAACAAAATGCATAATTGAAATGCAAAGAGCAACACTGAGTTCGGCAAATATCCTCGTTAAACAACTCATCAATGGGAACCTTGGTCCGTTACAACGATCGGATGAAACCCACTACATGTAGTTCTTGAGCTGGCGTCCAGGCCGACGATTTTCTCCAGAACTCACGCAATCCCTTCTTCTTTCTTGAAATGATATTTTGCTAGGAATCGGGCGTTCTCTCATATCCAGTTAACAAATAGGCCAACTCTCGGTCTTGCCCCCAAGTAGTATAGGCGATGAATTATGATTAGTCCACTGTCGATATTTGGTGCTCTTGACTTTCTCTTTGAAAGGGTCCCACTGAGCCTAACCTTCAAAACTTATCGGAGTTGAGGTCGGAATTCCCTCTGACTTGAAATGTTTTTCTTGTTCTAGGTTGAGACTTGATTGTCGACTCAAGATGGCAGAGTGCCAGAGAAACTTCCGATCTTGCCCCAGAAAGCTTGGTTGTTGTTCGGTGTAGTTCTCGCTAATTTCCTTGCAAGACTCGATATTTCCCAATTGTTTTAGTCAAATCAAAGCTGCCAACCGTAGAACAAATGTAGGTTGAACTCCAAAATTCGAAGTAATGATCACTTGCCTGGGACATCTGACAAATAAGTGAGGTGGCCTTTTTTATTCTTTCTTGTCTCGGAAACCAATCCATGTAGTCGTTCTCCTTGTGGCTATATTTTTTGTCGAGGTCCTTCTCACTATTGTTACATACCATATTTCCCACTAATCAAGTCTTTAATTTCAGACTATTTCCAACTCAATGTGCTCTTTATACAATGATGAAATATGCAAAATAAGAGGGGAAGAAAAGCAAAGTTGTTAGTCACATGATAAACATAAATCAAGGCCAAAAATGAAATTCAAGCATTAACAAAAAAAGAAGCGTAGCAACAAGCAATTAGCAAGAAAAACCTAGACACTCTAAACTCTAGGGTTATCTGCATGGCTCTAACGGGGTAGGCTTCTTATATTCTCACTCATGAGTTAGGTTCTAGCAAAGGGTACCCGAACCTATCTTATCACCTACTAAGGCAATAAGAACCCCAATTCTGGCACATTACAGGCTTGTGAATTGGTTTCGGTTCGAGGGAAAGCATGACCTAATGACGTGGAGGGCTGCTCACGTGTCAAAAGGCGTGGATTCCGAAAGTGAATTACCGACCCGTGGAGGGATACTCACATGGGTATGGGCGTTTCACTTTCAGTTAAGAAGGGTAGCTCGGGTATAGAGCTTAATGAACATGATGCAACACATGTCGGTGACTCCTTCGAAATTTAATGAGGAATTAATTCAAATGCCACAGATTTTCAAAGCCCGTTTGATTTAAGTCGAATTTTCATGGAAGAACAACCTTATTAACTTCACTTTGATCTTTAAATATTTTCTACCGATTAAAAAGGCAACAAGCATTTTATTGGCTTAACTCTCTTTTTTGTTTTGTAAAAAATAAAAATTTGGTCCCCAGCGGAGTCGCTAAACTATGATAAGGTTTTTCTTGGAAAATCGCTAAAGTGGGGGGCCTTATCACTATCTCATCTTTAATATGATTTTATTTAAAAAAGGGGGGAAATTCAGATTTATAAAAGGGTGAAAATTTGGAGTCGCCACCGGCCACTAAGGTAGGCCGGACACCACAAAACCAGAGATTCGTTTAAAAAACGGGTTTGGGAGTTGGTTACATGTGGGGAAGGATTAGCACCCCATCACGCCCGGAAATCGGAACCAAATAACTTGTTGCCTTTAATCGATAGAAATTATTTAAAAACCGAAGTGAATTTAATAAAAATGTCCTTAATTGAAAATGTGACTTAAATAGAACATGCTATATCGGATCGTGGCTTTGGAATTAATTAAACATTTAATTAAAAAGGATGACGATACACCGGACCATAGACTAAACCGACATCAAATAAGGCTGACTGCCGTGTTAGTTTAGGGTTCGGATCTCGTACGTCACCTTTATGCATGATGCGAGCAAATAAGGGATGATGCGTGTTATTTACATTTTTATGCTTCCGCTTACCTAGAGACGGTGAAAATCAACCCAAATATCCGATTGACACCCATTAAGCTAGGACTATCATATCTCGGATACCGCAGTTAATTAATACCTCTCTTTGGGTATATTTTAGATTAATTAATTATCGAGCAACCGAGATACCAAAAATCGCATGAATGACATCTAAGAATGTATGTCACAATCATATATTCGAACAATCATAAAAAGAACAAACAATGCACATATTAAAATAACACATACAACGCACATAATAAAGCTAACTATGCACCAAAATACATGTAACAACATACAACCATATATTAAAAAAACATTAACCACATATCATATATTTACATCAAATGAACATAACAACATGGCAAAATAAATACACATAACAATATGCAAAATAATATATATCCGATGCATAAAAAAAACATAATAAAATGCTAAGTAAGGAAAAGAGCAAACTGCCAGGGATAAAAAATGTAATAAACCCATTTATAAAAACAACTAAAACACGAAATAGGGACTTAATTAAAAGGGCGTGAAAAGCTATAGGGACCTAGATGGTGATTTATCCATTAAAAAATCGATTAAAACAAAAGTCAGAACAAAATTGAAAGAGCTCGAAAACATGGAGGGACCGCGGAGAGGGGTTTAAAACGCGGGAACCCTATTCGCGTAATTAAAATGGCACGGAGGCCCTTAAAACGTAATTAGACCAGATTTTAAAAAATAAAACATTATATAAACCGACTTAAAAAAACACTTCACCCTTTTAAAACCCCTAATCCTAAATAGAGAGCTCTCTCCCTCTCTCGGTTTTTCTCTCCAGCGCCGCAAGGGTTCCGGTCGCCGTTGCCGGCGCCGGAACCCTAAAAAAACAGTTTTTTAGACTTCCAAAACCCCAAAAAAATCCTTAAAACCTTTGTTTTGATGAAAACCGAACCAAAAAAAGAACTTACTTTCATCCTTTTTCTTTCGATTGAAAACCCCTAAAAATAAAAAAACTTTTCTATGGTCAATCTCCGTTCACCGGCTCACCATACATGGCCCGAAGAGGGTCACGAGGCTTGTCGCCAGCAACGAAGGACCGAAAACAGCAGATCCCGACTCAAAACGAAGGTAAAGAAAGACCCTTTCTGTTTTTATTTTTTGCTCTTCGATTGGAAATGAAAAGGGAAGTATACCTCTTGAACTGTTTCTGTTTGTATTGCTCTGAAAGATGCTCGATTACAATTTTCTCTCTAAAAAACTCTCTAATGCCTCTCCGAAAACTCTCCTCTCTGAAATTCCGAATGGAATCCCCCCCTTTACATTGCATTTTTCTTCGGCTTTTATAGCTGGAATATTACACTTTTTTCCTTTTTCTAAATTACATATAATTGCTGGAAATTGCTGGTTGATTTGTACGATTTCAGTTTGTTGATTGCCTCTGATTTTTGTTTCTGATTTCCGTTGCATTTGCGCGTTTTTGCCCGACATTTTGGTTGTGTTTTTGGCTGCATGTGACCCATGAGGAGAGGGGACCAGAGGGGCATCCAACGGCCGTGGATCGATCCTAAGTGACCGGGCATGATCGACACGCGCGCGTAGGGCATTCGAGCAGTCGCACGTGAAGTCGCGTGGGAGATGAACGATTTTGCCTAGATCTCTCGCACGAGCTGGGTTGTTTTCGGCCATCCGATCGTGCGCTCGATCCAAGGGCTGAGGCTGCGCGGCGCTATGGTTTCCTTGGGGGGCAGCTAGGGCTTCCTTCTCCTGGTGTGATCTGGACCGTCAGATCTAGATCAGATCTGACGGTGGAGAGGGGGTGGCGGCTGCAAAGATAAGAGACAACATTAGGGTTTCTGGTTTAGCAGATTAGGGTTTATTTTTGGGCCTAAACGGGCCATGTAATATATGTATAAATATTTTTGGGCTTTTATTATGTATAACGGACTTTATTTATATATATTAGTATTTTGTTTTCTGATTTTCAAAGTTAATAATAATAATAATAATTAATAATTAATATAATAACAACACACGACAATATTAAATAATATTAATAACATAACACTAATAATACTGATATTATATAGTATATAATAATACGGTAATTATAGTACTAATAATAGGTTATAATAATGGATAGTAATAATAATAACATATAATACTTGCAATAGCTATAAAAACAGTAATAAATATAATGGTAATAATAAAAATATAATAGATAGTAATAATAATAGGTAATAATGATAATAAAGAAGATGACATACTATATTAGTAGTGTTTAGGGTTTTTTCACATAAATGATATAACAATAGATATAATAATAGGTAATAATGATAATAAAGAAGATGACATACTATACTAGCAATACCTCTTCAGGTTGCGTCGATATTGAGTCTCGGATGCATTTCTGCGGGAAAGTTGTATTGTCGCCTAGAAGCTTCTGACTCGCCTCTGACCACAGTCGAATTTTGCAAATTAACATCGTTTCTTTTTTAGCAACCTCAGGTCCATTATGATAGTTTTTGAATAGGGTAAATAACCTTGACTCAACACCTTTGTGTCACGAAATGCATGTAAGAATAAATGCAAGAAGATCACAAGAAAAATTGTTAGTGTCGGATAAACACAGTTAATAAATTACACAAGCAAGCGAGTAGTCCTATTTATGATTTGTAATAAACCTAGGTTGTCCGCATGGCTCTAAAAGGGGTGGGCTTTCTAGTTCTCTAAATGCAATTTTGGTTCTATGAGGTACTCGAATTGTCCTTGTTGTCCCTTACTAAGGGTAGCAAGGCCCCCGATCATCACCCATTATAGGCTCCTCTCAACCGGGTTCAATTCGAGGGGACCCTTTGGCTATATCCGTACGGGGAAACGGTATTCCCCCGAAGATATAAGGTAGTCGAGCCCCGAAGGTACTTGCTAGGCCCATAGGGAGGAACGATATCCCCACGAGAGTACTAGCGTTTTCCCTCCACTTAAACACACGGGTTAATATGTCAAATTTTAAATGCGGTTAAAATAAACTCGCGTTTATAAACAAATATCAATTTAATTTGTCACTTTAATTTGCCACCTTCAAAATTAATTAAGCGATAAAAATTTTATTTTTGGCTCGACTCTCTTTTTATTTTTTTTCCCGAAAAACAAAAGTCTTCCCCAGCGGAGTCGCCATCTGTAGTGACTAAAATTAAAAAAATATCGGTGTCACTTGAAAGAGCCGAGTTTTAATTGGTTTCTGAAAATTTAATCGGATTAAAGAAATCGAGTTTTAAAAATAAAAGGGAGTCGCCACCGACCATTTTAAAAGGTAGACCGGACACCGAAAAACAAAACCAGAGATTCGAACGAGTTTGGGAGTCAGTTACATGCGGGGAAGGATGAGCACCCCCGTCATGCCCAAAATTGGTACCAATATCCTTACCGCTTAATTAATATCAAACTTTGCGAAATAAAGTGACAAATTTAATCGGAGTTTGGTTATAAAAGTGAGTGAATTTCAAAAGCCCTAATATTAGAGAGCGAACGTCCGAACCATCACCAATACGACTGGTACTGGTCTCGTTCTCTTCCGAATAAGAAGACATCGCATTCTTTGAAAATTGATCAATTTTTTTTGAAAGCCTAGACACATGAACATGTAGATATACAAGATTAATAACCTACTTTTATGGTCCACGACACCAAAAGAGTCGACATCCGAGTATTTGGAATATCGTTCCCACGTGGACTCCGGGACCGCGAGTGCTAACAAAAAGGATATTTAGAGGCATGAATGAAATAGATGAACACTAAAAAACAACACAAATCGAACAACGACGCGTGCGTATACACAAACATAAAATAATAGCGAATGGTATTAATGTATAATGATACTATGTATTGGACATGCCAAATAAAAATATGCCAAACATAATTATATATAAAAATAGGTATGTGTAGGAAGGAATTTACAATATATATATTTTCCTTAAAAAGGAAAGAGTGTTAAGTAATGCGTATGTACATATATATATGGATAAGCGCATATAAGGGATTTGAAATAATAAAGGGCGTGTAAAATAAAAAGACTAGGGTTGCAATTTTGACTAACAAGTAAGAAGATAACATTTATTGGGCATTAATTTACAAAAAAAAAAAAGAATAATAATAAAGAAAGGATGCATGCACGGTAAACAAATCAACAAATTAATTGGAGAAATAATTTAAAAAAGAAATAAGTCTTATCAGTTCATATCTCTAGACCATCTATGCATATTGGAATGCGGCTTTTAATGGTTATGGAAAAAAGTAATAAAATATAAAAAGGCAGGCTTTTCATTTATCGAATCTGAAAATTAATTTTGAAATGAAAGAAAAGAAGAAAACAGTTCCTTATTCGATATGGATGGTAACCCTCTCGTCCCGGTCCGAGCGACTGACCGGTCCGAACGGTGGGATAACCGAGGCGAAACTCGTTAAGGCTTCACTTTGGTTAACAATCCGAGAAAAATTTTCTATTTATTATTATCTTATCTAGATGTATTATTATGTTCTATGTGAAAAATGCAACAGCGGAAGAAACAAGCGAGGCAAACAACCAAACAACCCAACAAAACAGCCTATTTTAAACTTAAACTGCAGGTCGTATCGGAACGCCCAGAGGGTGTTTCGATACGCCTTGGCTAGGTCAACTGGCCAAAGTCAAGCCGAGGAGACCGTATCGAAACGGGTGTTGACCGTATCGAAACGCCCTCATCGGTCAACATCTCGTGGTCAACGCTACGAAGCCCGTTCCGAAACGCCTAGGACCGTTTCGATACTCTGAATTTCTCGTCAAAATCTCAGATTTCTAGTAGCAAAAACGTATCAAAACGCCCCCTTTGCTACCGAAACGCCTGGCCTGAAACAAGAGGCCGTATCGAAACGGGACCAACCGTTTTGATATACCTGTTACGAACAGACATGTTTTAGTTGGTTTATGGCACAAGACTGCCTCAAACACCAACTAAAACCTCCCACAACCAAACATGCATCACTCTAAGGCAAACCACACACAACAAGCACGCTTAACACACTTCATACATACAAAAGCCATACATTGATAGGAAGCATCAAATCAACAAAGATTCACACATAACATTTAAGATTCATGCTTTAGACAACCATACATAAGAGCATACATAAGAGCATTCACAAAAGGCACAAGGCCAACATACTAGGCATAAGCAAACCTTAAACATAACATCCACATAACAAGGAGTCTAAACATGCTCCTAAAACAAAATAACCACATAAGTCTTCATTGCTTGACTATTACATCATTAACTTAAAATAGTTTATACTTGAGGATAGCAAAAGCTCAACTAGCACACTTGGAGGCCCTCTTCTTGCACTAGCAACCCACGAACTACGGATCTGCATTGTCGAACAAAGGAGAGCGTAAGCATAAAGCTTAGTGAGGGTAAGCTTATTAAAACAAACCTCGACAATGCAGGGTCCAAGCACGAGCATACAACCAAGGTAGAATGCATGATCTTACCTTCAAACCACATGAGCCAAATGTATATGATGCATGAACATAACATCAATATCATGCCATGCTCAACAAGTCCATAGTCACAACATATGGAACACATATATCCATGTGTAAGCAACACATTCCACAAATCCGTTTTGGCACCTAGCTATGACCCGAATACACGGATAACCGTTGGAACTCACATCCAACACAACCATTACCTTACGGTGGGATTACACTCATCACTGTTTCACGCAGAGGGGATTCCACTCATCCTCACGCCCGTCGATGGGATTCCACTTATCACCGACTAACATATATATAAGAAGATTTCCGGGCAAACCCGTACTCCATCTTGATGATTACCATCACCAAGACCACGCGCGCATTTTGACTCTCGTGTGCACACTAAAAGATCCTAATGATCAATCATTGTACCCAAGCATACTAGTGTCAATACTAACATAATTCATAACCTTTCACAACACCATATCATATCAACTTTCGTGCTTAGCACGTACTCACCATGACTTACCGTCATGTACAAACCACAATCCAAACCACATGCATATAACAATGCATCAAAACCATGCCTCAACATACATGTATAACACAATATACAAAACCATATTAATCACACTTAATACATGAGGCATAATCAACAATTAGAGTTCAACCAAAGTCTCTAACTAAAGCTTGGGATTAGACTACCAATCTAATCCCAACTCTAGGTGGGTCTACCAAGCCCAACCTAGTCCACATGCTTGAACCAACCCTTGAAATCCATTTAAAAGCATTTAACCACTCACCGACTATTCCAAGCTCAACCACACTAGCCGATCAAGCTCCCAAAGGTTCCGAATTCGTTCCCGAGGCTTCACCAACACAATTCCTTACTTCTAATCATCCCAACACAATCAAAACAACCACAAATCAGTTCACAAATCAGTGTAACAAACCCGGAACACAAACTAAGCACAAAACACATGATTTTCAAGCTAAGGACAACCCCAAAATTCTCATTCTCGAGCAGCCCTAAAGCACAGTCCAAAACCAATGATTTCAACACTTATATTACTCCTAAAAGCTTCCAAAACAACCCTTATACATAGCCTAACCATCAGCCAACAAATTTCCACACCAAACACACCCAAAACTCAACATTTGAACTCTCTAAAACCTCCCTAAAACCTAATTTCGGGAAACATCATTAAACCTTGTAAAAAACAAGTATGTGGGACCTTATAGATTGTAAACAACTTATATAACATTAATAAATCAAAAGCTTAAGTTAAAACTAATAAAGTTCACATTTTTAATCCAAACTTTCAAAACTCTAAAATGGGAAATCATGGGTTTTAATGAAAAATAAAACTATAGACTTGTAGAGAATGATGAGGATAAGTCAAAAGTGGGTTTACCTTTGAAAAATCTCCAACAACAAGTAAGAAAGATGATGGAATAGTGAAATGGAGAAGGGGGGTTTTTCACGTCTGAAGTTGGGAGATAGGAGATGATGAATAGTATGGGTGTTTTGAAATAAGAGTGTTTTTATTTTTACAAGTCAAAATATTTACCAATTTGCCATTAATGAGATAGATATCTCAAAAATCCTAATATCCATGGAATTGGGCTTATATCAAAACAAATTTAACATAAAAATCATTTGTTTTGAAAACACGAGGCCCAAAATATTATTTTATTATTTTAATTTCACCCGACCCCAAAACCCGGGTGTTACATGGGCTCAAAGACAAAATTTCGTTTCTCACTTTCTTCTTCCCTCATCTCCCTAGGGTTTGGAAACCGAGAGAATCGTCATCGTTTAGCCGCCGGTGAACAACATCGGAAAACTGTCTTGGCGAAGCTTCTTTCCCCTACCCTTTTAAAAAAAACGACGCCAGACCCAAAAGCTAAAACCCTTTCTTTCTTTTTGAAACCCGGATGCAAAAACCGAAAGCCCCTTCTTCGTGATCCGCTCGGCTCACCGTGAACGGCCTCTAGGAAGAGATCGAGGGGTTTATCGTCGCCATGACTCGAAGTGACAGAAGGAGAACGACCGGAAGACCAACGACGAGGGTAAAACTTTTCGATCTCCCCTTTCTAGTGTTTATATTTTTTACTTTGATTTGTATGCATGCATTGAAAATGCTAAAAAAAGAATGAAAATACCATACCTTTAAGGACTGAAAAAATACTCTTGTATTGATGTTTTTTTTGGGTTACAAATTGTTCTCTCTGTGAAAATCCTCCTTCTTTACAATTTGGTTTCGGTTTCCTATATAACCGAGTTACAACCAAAGTACGACAAAGAAAACAAAAACTGTCGATTCCTTGCTTTGTCTCTGATCTCTGTTTTTTTTATACCTCTGGAATTGTCTGGTTGACCTTAAGGCCCTTTTTGTTCGATTATCACTTCTGGTATCTGACTTGGTTCTCATTTTTGTTGTGTGTCGATTTTTTCCGAAACGGGAGGAGGTAGTGCGTTGGCCGTGGCAGATGGCGTGAAGATGGCAGACGCGAGGATAGTGGAGGCTTCTCTAGGGTTTTGCTTATGGGTGCGCTCTGGGCCGTCGGTTGATAGATGATCCGACGGCGATGGACTCGTGCAGCGCGGGACGACAGAGGGGCTCGCTAAGGTTTCCTCCCGACACACGATCTAGGCCCTTGGATCCTCTTCGCCAGATCTGACGGCTTCAAATGTGGCTGAGCAGAAACACAAAAAATTAGGGTTTTTTGTGTAATTTGTTCAAGGGCTTAAATTATTTGGGCTTACCGGACCATGCATGTATAATACATATACATATTCTTTGGGTTTTTTTATGTAATGGACTATATATTTAAATAATTTGGGTTGTTATTCTTTATTTATTAATGTATTATTTTCCTTTGTTTCTACAATAATAATAATACATAATAATAATAATAATGATGATGACAAATAAAAACAAATATTAATAATAGCACATAATAATAACAAAGACAAATAAGAATAATAATGCATAATGATAATAATAATAATAATAATAATAATAATAATAATAATAATAATAATAATAAATAACAATAGTAACAAAAATAAAAACCATACTAATAATTATAATAAAAACAACTAATAACCACATAAGTAATAACATATCATATTAATAGTAACAATAATAGTAAATGAAATAAAAACAACAATACTATTAATACATAATAATAATAATAGGAACTAATAATAATAATAATAATAATAATAATAATAATAATAATAATAATAATAATAATAATATATAAATAGTATATAATATGATATATATATATATATATATTCTTCTCCTTTTCTTCCCCCCCCCCCCCTTTTTTTTCAAAATAATGATATAAAGCCCATGTTATTAAGCTCAAGAGTAGCGTAAACTAAAAGGGTTCAAGGTCTGGACAAAATTAGTGATTGCAATTGTCCACCATCATTGACTTCAACGATCCCTACATTATCATCATCACAAGAGTACTTCCTCGGAAGGAAGTTATCATCGAAAACCACATGAATAGACTCTTCTACAACTAAGGTTCTTTTGTTAAACACCCGATATACTTTAGAGTTTAAAGAATATCCTAAGAAAACAACTTCATCACTTTTTGCATCAATTTTACCTAAATGATCTTTTCCATTGTTTAAAACAAAACGCTTGCATCCAAAAGGATGAAAATAGCTAATGTTAGGCTTCTTTGACTTTAAAATCTCATAAGGAGTTTTCTTTAAAATTGGCCTAATCATTACACGATTTATAATATAGCAAGTAGTGTTTGTGGCTTCTGCCCAAAAAATACTTGGGTAAATTATTTTCACAAAGCATGGTTCTAGCCATTTATTCTAAAGTTCAAGTTTCCTCTTAACTACCCCATTTTGTTGGGGAGTGCGAGGTGCGGAAAAATTGTGGCTAATACCATTTGAGTTACAAAAATTTTCAAAACCTAGATTTTCTAATTCTGTTCTATGGTCACTCCTAATATAAGTTATATTTTAACCAATGTCATTTTGAGTGACTTTTGAAAATGTGATGAATTTTTCTAAAGCCTCATCTTTTGTACTTAAAAAGAGAACCCAGTGTATCTAGAGAAATCATCAACTAAAATATAAGCATACGGTTTTCCACCCAAGCTAGTTGTTTTAATAGGCCAAAAGAGATCCATATGGATCAATTGTAAAACTCTACTAGTTGAAACTTCATTAATGGATTTAAATGAAGTTCGTTTTTCTTTACCTTTAGCATAAGCATCACAAATTTTATCTAAGGAGAATTTTAGCTTAGGTAAACCTCTAAATAGATTTTGGGAAACCGATTTCTCTAAAACAATTATGCTAGCATGTTCTAGTTTCCTATGCCATAACCATGCATCATTTTCATTTTTAGCAACTAAACATGCATGTGATGTATGAATGTCATCTAGATGCACCATGTATATGTTACCTATGCGATGACCAATGAGCATTATCTTATTTGTTTTAATTTTCACAATTTTGCAACCATTTATATAAAAAAGAACATTAAAACCTTTATCACGTAATTGACTAATGCTCAACAAGATATACTTTAGACCATTGACATATAACACATCTTCAATGAGAATAAATGAGAGATTACCAATGGAGCCACTACCCTCAATATGGCCTTTGGAGTTGTCACCAAATGTCACCACTCCACCACTTTTTGGCTTTAGCTCCATGAATCTACTCTTGTCGCCGATCATGTGTCTTGAGCATCCACTATCAAGGTACCAAGTGTTTTGGCTTAAAGCTTTGGCCTTGTAGCAATGTTCCACATACAAACAAAGATTGGTTCTTGATTTTTGGTACCAAAATCATTTTGGGTCCCTGTGAGTTAGCTCCTGAATATTTGGTTCCGTTTGGAATCCAAGAAGCAATAACATTAATATTATTAGAAACTACTAGTTCCTTAGGAACTCATACATTTCTAATCATTCTACCTTTAGGGTGCCTTTGAGAGCTTCTTTGTTTGTAGCCATTAAAGTTCCTCTTTACATAGTTGGGTTTTGAAGAACTTGCTTTTTCAAAATCTTGTTTCCCAACTACATTAAGAGAAACCTTAAGCTCATTCACCACTTTGTGGTGATCATCATGAACTTTTGAAAGAAGATTGTTTAAATCAACATTTTCATTTTGAAAATACTTTAAATCATGTTGTAAAACAACAATCTTCTCTTCGAGTTCCGAGTTGGTTTTGGAAAGGGAAACGTTTTGGTTTTTCAAATCGAAAATCATTTTCTTGTTTTTCAAAACTGATTCCTTGTAATTTTCAACCAACTCATCGTAAACCTCTTGCAACTCATCATATGCATCTTGTAGTTCATCAAATGTAAAATCAAAAGTAGATGAGTTAGAGTTTACCTTAGGATCATCATCAATAGCCATGAGGCAAAGATTAGCCACTTCATGCTCCTCTTTATCGGATGATGATTCTTCATCACTCCAAGTGGCAACATGGGCTTTTTACTTATTCTTCGTATCATACCCATTTTCTTGAGTTGAGAGAAATCTGATCTTATGTGCCGCAGCTTCTTGCACTCATAACAAATGAGTTGATCCCTTTCCTCTTCTTTGTTCTTGTTCTTGAAGTATTTTCTCCTTTCAAACTTTCTACCTCGGTTGGACTTCATGAACCGAAAGAATCTCTTGGCTATTCTATCCAATTCCTCAAACTCATCCTCACTAGATTTTTTCCTCTTGAGAGCAATTCCTTGCTTCTTCTTCTCTACCTCTTGCTTCTCCACTCTTCTCTCTTCTTCCATTCATTGCTTCATGATCTCATGAGTAAGGAGAGATCCCACCAACTCATTGAGCTTCAAGTTCTTGGCCTCGATGATTGCGGTTCTCTTCCCATTCCATGATTCGAGAAAAGAGTAAAGAAGCTTCCAGACTAGCTTATCTTCGGGAATGATCTCACTAAAGCCCTTAAGGCCATTTACAATGACGGAGAACCTATCAAACATCTTGGAGATGCTCTCATCCGGCTCTATCGTGAAGTTCTCATAGTTCAAATTAAGGATCCTAATCTTGTTCTCCTTTACATCGTTGGTGCCCTCGTAAGTGGTCTCTAGCTTGTCCCACACTTCCTTTGCACTTGAAGTCTTCTTTTATCTTCATCAGTCATTTCTGCTCTTGTTTTTGAAATTAGCCTTCCTTCTTCATCTCTCTTCATCGGAATTATTGGCCCACCTTCCACTACATCCCAAAGGACATAGTCATTAGACTTGATGAAGAGCCTCATTCTATTTTTCCAATAGAGATAGTTATCCCCATTGAAAAATGGCAGCTTGGTGATCGATTGTGACTCGAGGAAGTTTTGGCCGGAGGTAGATACCATGGCTTGATTCGAAGGTTGATTGATCTTCTTCTAGGATCTTCTCTTGTGGGTGTGAGTCCCTCAAAGAGTTAGGCTCTTATACCAATTGTTAAGTGGATCAATCGAATCGAAAATGGCCAAGAAGGGGGTGAATTGGCTTTTTAAAATTGGAAGGGAGCAAATTGAAAATGTAGAAAATAAAGACAAGGCAATTTACAATGGTTCAAGCTTAGAACAAGCTCTACATCCATTAACTTAGCTCCCATTATGGGTTTTTAACCAATTTCACTAGAAATTTGTCCCCTTTTCTCGGATTAGGAGGAATATTTGCCCCAAATTACAAGTTCACTCATCCCAAATTGATAAAATATGAATACAATTGAAAATCACTCAATTGGGAATATTTGTGCTTGGATTGTTGCAATTAAGTTCAATAGTTATTGTTGTAGCTTTTGAGGCTTGTTTATATACCCTTGCATTGATTTCTAGCCGTCCTGGTGGTTGAGATCATCAATTGAGCCGTTGGGCTTCATTTTTCTTGCAATAAATGCACTTTTACAACCGTATCGATACATGTTTCAAACCAGGAAGAGACATTGTACACATTTAAAAGGGCGTATTGGTACGAGTATAGTGTAAAAACAGGGGCGTATGGATACTCTATGATCGTATCGATATGAATTTTGCTCATTGAAATTCTGAGGAAATATTTTTGTAAAAAGTGTATCGATACGTTATATGGGCGTATCGATGCGGTCTAACGACCGTTTAAACTTTGCTAAAATCATAACTGACAGTCAATGGTCAAAAACTTTAAATGCAAAGATTTATCGAATCAGATCAAACCGTATCGATGCGAGGCTTACCGTATCGGTACGCCATGCCTTAAAGTTAAGCCCAAGTAAAATACCGTATCGATACGGGTAAAATCGTATCAGTGCGCTTTGGTCGATTAAAATTTCAAAAACCTAAAAACCGTATCGATACGGCTATAGCGTATCGATACGCCTTGGCGTACAAACAAGTTTTGGGCTATAACACTTAGAGATTCTTTTTCTTGAAACAATTTATTTGACTCAGAAATATTTTGGTTCAAATTTGCTTGTCAATTTGTGAGATTCTAAAATACTTAAAAAAATATTTACTTTTACAAATAAGTCCTTAGACATTTATTATATCAAAATCAAATTTGATTTTACAAATATAGTATAATTATTCATATCAGTTAATTGATTTTGTCCAAAATTGTGAACTGTAACTAAATCAAAATATATTTTTTAAAAGACCGTACTAAAACTAAATTTTCCAGTTCGAATAACTGAATTTTGGATCGATATTTTAAATTTCGTATTCGACACTAATTTTCAAATTTTTACAGTCTTACAAACGTGTACAATTTATGACACATAAATAAAAGAAACCTCTTATCAAACACATCTTTTATAAAACGTTATTGACATGACATGCCATTGCTCTTCACGATATAAATAATACTATTTCAAAAAATAACTTTTGAAAGTGTTAATTTAATAAATAATTATTAGAAACGGCCGAACACAGTGACAACTAAACTTTCCCTTAAAAGATTTAAAATTATTCCATTTTCAAAGACTCAAATCTGAAATCTTTGATCAAGTTGAAACAAAACAACCCCTACTTATCATGCCTGCTTTAATAACATGCCATCCTCTACCCCAAAAGTTCCCAAAATCTTAGGGTTTCCAAGTTTTCTCAAGCTCGATGGATGTTTTATCGGTACTCTATTTTATTTAGTGGGTTTCCCCTCAGATCGAGTTTTGGACGGAGGGAAAGCTTTGCGTACTCGTCAGAGGAGGGTGGAGTTTTTCTTTCGTGCGTATTAGAGAATGGAAAAGGAAGGAAGGATGGATCCTCCATGTTCGAGGTTATGGACATTCTAAACCACCAGAATATCTTTGTACTTTTAGTGGGAAAGAAAACAAAGGGAGTGGGGCTTATAAGCTCAGACAATCAGATTTCTACAATCCTCGGTTCTTTTCTGTTTTCTCACATGAATCCTTTTGGAGTTCAGAGCTTTATTGTTTTTGCTCTAAATGACATTGCTGCAACACCCATAGCCATTGCGGAGAAGAAGCAAAGTTTCGACTGTGTCATGGAAGATCGTATGTCCCGAATCTTTGTCGGTTCGGCTATTCTGTTTGCACTTGAGGTAATCCAAACAAGGGTTTGGCTTGCTTTTGGACTCTTCGGTTGTGCTCTCTTGCTCAAGGAAGGTAGCTGACTTTTGAACGTTTCCGACAGAATTCCGGTGGGTAAAGAACTATGGCCATGGTAAAGCTTGAAGAAGAAGAAAAATGGTACATTGGTCTTTTTCGATTTTGAGGGCCCCGTATGTCAGCTTCAATGCAAGGAATGCTTCATAGAGCCTTATAAGGAAACTTTAGTTTCATACGTTTGTGCTATTGTTTTGCTGGAAGTTGAAACATATCCCACTTTTCGTGGGATTCATGCGGCGTTGTTAGCCTGGTGTGCCTTTTGCCCCTAGAATGTTGCACCAAAGAAAGATTCAGCATGGATTTTTCTACCATGCGGCAGCCTAATATGCGGCTAATATACGACGTTACCGGAAACATGATTGTGTATATAATGTAACCGGTAAAGCGGTACCGGATATGTGGATATGAAATGATGTTTCCGGTAAAAACCACTAAAAAAATGATAAAATAATGGTAACCGGCAAATTTAAATAAAAGGTCAGACATAATAAAACCGGTAGCGTCTAATTTGTTATAAGGTATATAATGTATTCGGTAACGCGGTACCGGATATGTTATATTCGAAAGTTTTCATACTTTTGAAAAGTTTTTCGAAACTTTTTATCAATGGTACCGGATATGTTGAATTCGAAAGTTTCCATACTTTTGAAAAGTTTATCGAAACTTTTTATCAATGGTACCGGATATGTTGAATTCGAAAGTTTCCATACTTTTGAAAAGTTTATCGAAACTTTTTATCAATGGTACCGGATATGTTGAATTCGAAAGTTTGCATACTTTTGAAAAGTTTTTCGAAACTTTTTATCAATGGTACCGGATATGTTGAATTCGAAAGTTTGCATACTTTTGAAAAGTTTTTCGAAACTTTTTATCAATATATGGATACTTATATTAAATGTTTGGATACTTCTATGAGAGGTAGAGATACTATCGAAAAAGTATGGAAACTTTATAAAAATTATGGAAACTTCTATTAAATCGTTTATATGAATTAGAATCAAGAAAATAGTAGTGCATCAGATAGAAAGAAAAATATTACAAAATGAAAAGATTACAAAACGATATGGCAACGGAAATAAAAAGAAATTGAGAAGAAACAAAAGATTGATCTTCTAATATTTATGTGCAATGCAAAGACCAAGCTGGATTGTTTCCAATATCATGTAATAGAGTTTTATGATATTGGAAACAATCTGGCATGGTCTTTGAACTGCACATAAATATTAGACCATCAATCTTTTCTTTATTCTGAATTCATTGTCCCTTCAAGCCTCCTCCCTTCAAGTCCCCCTGCCACCCATGGAACTTGTTCCAGCACCAGGTTGCTGTCCAACCATCTCTGCATATGGTCGCATCTCAAACTTGACCTTTTGGTTGCCTAATGAACAAAATTTTTTTTGCATAAGTATGAGCAGAAGAGTATCTTGTTATTAATAATAGAAGAAAATGATAGAGAAAACCTTGGAGATGGCGGTTGAAGATGTGTATGTCTTCTTTTTCAGCCATGTAACCATATAGTTGGCGCTGGCTGGATGGAGGGGATGGAGCATGACGTTGCCAAGCATCTAACCCGAAACCTTGGGCAGCAAACTGGTTATGCAGACGCTGAGCATCTAAATAACCTCTTGCTGTGCTCTCAAAAATCAAAAGGCTCATCCCACGATGGCCTTGTGGACCATATGAATGGCGAGCCTTGGCAACAGCACCATAGGAACTGAAAGCGTTGAGAAGGTCTTGGTTTCCCATGCCAATCCACTGAAGCAAAAAATTAAAGAAATAAGAAGTTAAGTATTATAATAGTAATGAAAACATAATTCAGAAGTTATATAACTACCTTCCCATCTTCATCTGTATGACGTTGTGTGTTCCTAATCATCACCATGGGTGGCCAGAGTATTTGGTGATGAGCTTCCTGGTGGCTTGAAGGCGGGGGGGAGACAATAGCAGCATCATTACTCAGACCACACCATTGGCCTGAAGCGTTTTGTTGAGGTTGAGGTTGAGGAGTGGCCGAAGCACCCCTTCTTCGTAATTCCTCGTCCAACGTCTGAGCAAGGAGGCGGTGGATTTTCATCTTATCTCCTTTTTTGGTTTTTGCATGGGTGAGTAGGGACTGAAGGCCAGAAAACGACTTAGAGGCACCAGGACCTCCGTGGCATGCTGGACACCGCCATGTAGTAGTAGGGTCGTTGATAGAGTTCATTCGATCGAAGGCCTCGAAGAAACTCCTGAAGAATTTGCTGGATTTGAATGCCTCGTGGCTTAGTTGTTCGTCATTATCAGAATCAGAATCAATATAGAAATCATCATCACTGTTTGATGATGTGTCGAATTCAATCTTCCTCTTTGCGAAAGACTGAGGATTTTTACCCGAACTTCTGCTTGAACTCATTTTATAATAGAAGATTGTGAAAGAGAACTGATTATAAAAGAAAAGGAAAGGGTTGAGTAGATAAAATTGAAGATGTTGTGAAGAGCAAAATAGAGGAGTTGTTAATTTATAGGCAATTTCAGTTTGGGAGGGAAAGTGATAATGCATGAAACTGAAAAGGCAGAGATTCGTTCGTTCTCCTCGTTTCCCGGGTTATAGAAATAAATGAGGGGAAGGTATATGAACAGAAACGGTGCATGTGATACATTGGAAAGACGCGAAACTGAAAAGGTAGAATCAGATTCGTTCTTCTCCTCGTTTTCCGGGGTTATAGAAGTAAATGTGGAGAAGTAGGAGCAGTAAACGGTGCATGCGTGATACAGGGAGGTAGAAGTGAAAAGACACGATACTGAAAAGGAAGAATCAGATTCGTTGTGGGGATTAAGGGTTTCAGCTTTATACAGGAGGAGCAGTAAACGGTGCATGTGATACAAGTGAGAAATGACATAACACTGGAATGCAAAGTTGTAGAAGTGTATAATGAAAACGGTAATGATAAACCGGATACATTGATGTAATGAATAAAGAATACAGTAAAAATATACCGGGAACATGAATGTTTTTGCAAACTTATCGATAATTCCATTAAAACATGGAAAAAAGTTTCGAAATCTTGTTCCCATTAAGCTATGGGAAGCCTTTAGTTTTTGTTAATTATCGATATTTGTGTAAAAGCATCGATATTTTCGAAGGATATTCGTACCGGAACATTGATTTTGTTTCAAAAGTATCGGGTTTTTTATTAATAGTGTGTAAATTGTATCGAAACTTTTTGTTCCAGTAAGCTATGGGAATCCTTTGTTTCTTAAAGTATCGGTATTTGTATCGTAACGTTAAGAAACTATCGATATTTTCGAGCAGATTCGCTAATGTATGATGGAATTTAACAACAGTATCGAAACATTTTCAGATAGGGGGAATAATGTATCGAAATTTTATTTGGAGCCAGTGGACAAGTAAGGGATAAAGGATGAAATAAGACGTCATATAACATAATTGGAAGATAATTTCAGAAGTTTATTGTTAATCTGAATCATCGTAGTCAGTGGACACGTCTGAACTTAGGTTTAGTTCTTCGATCAGCTGTTGTTTTCTTTCTCTACGCCTGTACATAAAAAGTTGCAGCTCATCCGCAGCTGCATCAACATCCGGTGAAGACGGTGCGCTTTGAATTGAGGATACTCATTCCAAACTTGATGCAAGTCTTTGCAGAAGGTGTATTCCTCTTCCTCTATGCACTTTGATTGATCCTGTTAATAGTAACTTGTATCAGTCCAAAATGTAAGAATCCTAACAAATTCAATTACCAATATGTAAGAAGCATCTTACCCAGATGAAAAAATATCGTTCATTTTGTACGGGTATTTTGTTAAGAGCAAGGTCAATGTTATGCCTGCAATCGTGAACAATTACCACGATAAACTTCAAATTATTTAAGAGGTCAACGTTAAATGTTAACAATTTGGATCATAACGGTGCTTACCTCAACTTAGATGACCATATTCCAACAAAAAAATTCTCTAAACAAAATTGCATAAATTCTTCTACACCTGGCCTCAGTTTAACATCTACAACATGAAAGGAAATTAAACATAATTGTTTTCTTTATAGCCGTAAGCAGATTTACAGAAATTTAATTACCTCTGGGAGTTTGTTTTGTATAATATGCAAGGACTCCGTTGACATAAAAAATGACAAGTTTTTTGTTCTGTGTTACAGATATAATATATCTGCTGGGGTCTTCACTGTCATCCTCATCTGAACTGCGTACCTCTTCATCATTCTCCTCTTCAGGCACCGTATTATCCTCTTCACGCACCACTGGATTGTCCACTTCTGTTATAAGCATGTCAATAGTCAAATAACCGAATGTCAATTGTAAATTGAAAGGTTATTTTACCTATGGGTTTGTATTTGCTTTGAAGCCATTGATTACGGAAGTTGGAGAAGTCAGCACGAACTGAGGAAATATCTGCTCGCATTTGGCCGATTTGGTGATTAATCTCGCCAAAACGAGCATCCATTTGCTCGCGGAAATGAACCATGTAATCCATCACTGACTTCATGGTAATGACCCCTTCGATCTCAACTTCTTGCATCCGCTCGTGCTGTTCTGCTTCAACGTTCTCCACTTGGTCGTTGCCTTGTTCTGCCCCAATTAGACATTTGTTTATCCAACCGATGTTTTCAATAAAATCGTATCCCGCTTTTGTCAAGGTAATCATGTCGATCTTCCTGGATAGTCGAAGAGGGCAGTCAAGATTGAATTGCACTCCTTCCTTCCTCAATATATGGCAAATTATGCATCCATATGGTAGTGAGGTTGTAATGGAAGCACCCTTCTTCACTATATGTAGCATTGTCTCATATATCAGTTTTGCTATGTTTGGAGCGGTTCTTGATTCATATTTAGACAACCACCAGTAATCAATATCTCAAAGTTCTGAATATTTCCCATCGGACAGCCTCAGAAACCAACTGACAAGAAAGTGGAACAATCTGCCCTCCGCACCAAGGCGAGTGGGAGTATTTCGATCCACACGTTTCATGGTAGGATCTAAAACATGTTCATCGGAATCTCCTACATTCTTCACTCCTATACCAGCAGCAATAGATGACACATCTATATATATGTCCTTACCCATGACATGAGTCGTAAATCCTAATATTTTTCCCGTACCAGGCTGCGGGTCTAATTTTGCATTACTATAGAAAACTCTAACAAGATTGGGGTAATATTTTGGTTCTACACCAAGCAGTTCCAGCCACCCCCAATCTGTAAATGTATCTTTAAACCCAAATTTGTTTTTCTCATCGAAGAAGAAGTTCAAGTCAATAACACGTTCTGGACGAATCTTCCTTGTTTTGAAATTGCTATCATATGTCAGTTTCTCATCGGTGCTTCTAAAGTTTTGCGATTCAAAAGACAAATTTTCTTTAGAAGAACTTGAACTTACTTGACTAGCAGACCTTGATTTCGAAGATGACTTTGTCTTCGAAGCAGAAGCTCTCTTCCGTTTGGGTGCCCCTTTTTTGGGTGCCATTACAACTGTTATATGCAGAAGATGATCGGTTACTCCATAATCGTGCAAAACCCTAACCCTAAAGTACGAAAAGTCAGTCACTTTTACTAACCTGTAAATATGATTGTAGTAATCGTCCTCGTTGGTGTTGATTTTACCCAGGTCGTCGTTGGAGTTGAAGAGATCTCTTCAATAGTTTCGAATAAATTCCTAAATGGGTGTTTGATTTAAGTTAAGTGCTGGTTTAAATAGAAATCCCGCCTAAATTTCCGATTAAGATTATAAGTATCGATAATTTAATAACGAAGGAAACAAAGTATCGATTTTTTCGAGGATTGTTATTATAAGGATACATATATTTCGTATAAAAGTTTCGATATTTTTACTCATTGCGACAGAAAAGTATCGACAATTTAATTCCAGTAAGCTAAGCAAGTCCGTCTGGGTCAAAAAGTTTCGATAATTTAATAACGAAGGAAAAAAAAATATCGATTTTGTCGGGGATTGTTACTCTAAGGATACATATATTTCGTATAAAAGTTTCGATATTATTACTCATTGCGGCAGAAAAGTATCGACAAATTAATTCCAGTAAGCTAAGCAAGTCCGTCTGTGTCAAAAAGTTTCGATAATTTAATAACGAAGGAAAAAAAGTATCGATTTTGTCGGGGATTGTTACTCTAAGGATACATATATTTCGTATAAAAGTTTCGATATTATTACTCATTGCGGCAGAAAAGTATCGACAATTTAATTCCAGTAAGCTATGGCAGTGCGTCTGTGTCAAAAAGTTTCGATAATTTAATAACGAAGGAAAAAAAACTATCGATTTTAAAGGGGATTGTTACTCTAAGGATACATATATTTCGTATAAAAGTTTCGATATTTTTACAAGAGTATCGACAATTGTTTCCTAAAGGAAAATAAGTATGATATTTTTACAAGAGTAAGCTAATATGTTAACATAATTTACAACAAACTAAGTATGATATCATCATTTACATAGTGGGAAAAAGAATGGTAACATAATTATCTTTTCATACGTCCCAGGCAAGCAGTTGTGAACTTCGCTCTCCTTCTATTACAATCGTGATTTATGAGATCGTTTAAAACTCTCGGACGATCAAAATCCACAACAACCTACATTCAAATTAGGAGTCAATGTCAGTCCCAAATTTTTTTTAAAAATGAAGTCTTTTTCCGACCACTTACCAAATCATCCGGTGACCTCCCTTCAGAAATAGCTTCCATCCACATGACTACATACATTCCGCAATCATGTCCGTTCGTTTGCACCTTCGTCTTACGGACCACGAATTTTAAATCCCTCGGTGGGACCTTAATCTTCCCAAATTGGGCACAAAACGCCTCGTCCTCACTAAATTTCTGTAAACATTCCAACTGCGTAAAAAAAATACAATTAGATTACGAAGAATTTATGCATTATAAATTACAAAATGTATCGACACATACTGTTTTCTTTGTTTGCTCCACTCTAGTCTTGTGCCGGGGAGATCTATGTAGACTATCAAGAAACGATGCTACACGATCAACCATATCCAACACCAAGAGACACCAATGAGTATCCGAATCGTTTATTGGCATGAAGATCTACAATTGTGTCACACAAGATATTAGAACATTTATTGTTATTATTTAAATACTTAACAACATGTACGCAAAAATATCTTACCATGTCACAATCGGTGAGTTTATTATGGCCCATCAACGTTCTAGAATAGAAGTCTACAAGAAACGGCGCATTTTGACCGTCGCTTATGAACGCGCTCTGCATTTCAAAAAACAATCTCCAGTAATTGACCAACCATGACCAAATTGGACACAAAATGTGTAAAAATGTAACTTACCACAAATTCGGATGGTAGATAGCAAATCTTCCGCTTCATGGTAGGATTCCTCATCGACTCGTAACCCAATAACCAGCCTTTCAAATTAATGATCGGACTTATTAGCCATTCCCCGGGTTTTAAGCAACCAAGGTCGCCTGCTGTGCCGTGTTCGAGCCCGTAATCTACGATAACATCTCTATAGAAGCAATTTTTTTGTATTAATTTTTTCACCACATTTATTTAAATATCACTCGCAAAGCAATATATATAACTTACCCTGGTTCTAACAAGCCACTATTCCATACATAATCACACATCGCAGCCTCGACGTCATCAATTCCACGTGGTATTTTGACTTTTGTAACCTACGATATATCAATAGATATTAGTCGCAACACAATAATGAAAATGGATGTCATTTGTATTATTCATTTTACCTTTTTACTCTTCTGCTTCTTTGGTGCAGGATACCCTGAATCGAGCTCTACATCTATTGCATGACCCGGTGTCCTCGTATCTTCATGGTGGACCTCTCTTATATGTTCCTCCACCCTCTTACTCAATTCTTCGACATTTTCTTCATCATTTTTTTATAAGTTCTTCATATTTTGCCTCAACATAACTCCTCTTTTTGTTTATTTTAGGAATTAAATCTATCCCCTCATCCAATTCTTCCTTGAATTCCGGAGTTAAATGTATCCCCTCATCCAATTTTTTGTTTATTTCAGGAATTAAATCTAACCCCTCCTCCAATTTTTTTTCCACCGTTTCAATCACCCCCTTTAACTCACCCCTCAATTCCACCACTTCTTTAACAACACCATTACACTTTTCCCCTACTTCCCCCTTTAAGCTCTCAATAGCCTGTTCGATTCTGGATTGTCTTTGCAAACAATCAGAAACGAGTTTTTTAACCTCCGCCAACTTAGCAATCAATATGTCAAATTTACTTCCCCCTTCATTCACTTTCAACTTATATTATACCTTCTCCTCTTCCTCCTCTTCCTCCTCGCCAACCTTCACAAATAAAGTACATTATTAGAGCATCTTTCTTTTGTAAGTCCTTAGTAATCTATAAATACTGAAATTACCATTACCTTCTTTTTCGGTAATTCCAACTTTAACTTTGCCATAACTCGAACAACTTCTTCCTTGCCCCAGGCAGTGATGCGTGCCACTCTGGTTTTTCGAAATGTCGGCACAGAAGAAGAATCTGACCAAAAATCATACAATGCAACCTGCATTTTGTATAAACTTTATCATTTTCTATAATAACTACTTACAAAGTTTTCTAAACAAATTCCAATATTCAACTCGTTTACCTCTAAGACAGCAATGCATCCTTTGAGGTATGAGGGGTTTTTGGACTTTTGAAAAGTCTTGATTGCATCAATTATTTTCTCATACACATATGAAGCCCAATTTAATTCACCTCTAAACCCGGAGTCGCACAATAACTTCATACTATCCTTGCTCGGGGATGAATCACCCGTTGGACAAAGGAATACTCCGACAATGTACAATAGTACACGGGCCTTCAGATCATCCCCTTCATACTTGCCGCTTTTTATTTCGTCCTCAAGTGTAGCAAATGACACATTAGACGTTAGGCCATACTTCTGCACAAGTAATTTCCAATCCTCCCTGTTTATAACTTCATCCACACTCTGGCCTTTATTTTGTAGCCCCAATACGGCTTCAACAATTCGGACACTAAAATGAAATGAATATTCTCCGTATCGCACATCACACTTCTGCAAATCAAAATCTCCCATCAACAACCGACACAATTCCCTCCGAATTGGTCGGTCCTGAATCCCAATAAGAGATCCAAACCCCATTTCTTCCAACAGATTTGATTTACCCTTCGCTTTCAACTCCTCTACTATGTGGTGCACTCGTTTTATGCTACACCTAGTCGACACTTCCTATGTAAATAATATTCATATAATGTCAGAGTTTTTATATATCATTTATCAAAATATTTACAACTATAATGAATACCTTCTTCTTCTTCTTCTTCGCCTCATAGTTTCCTCTAGCATTTATGGACAACATGTTGAATGGTTGCTTCTCAGTTTCACTCATCGTGTACCATTTCTTCACCACCACGTCTCTCACCTGCAAATTATGCATAAACCATAAACAATCAAAATATTCAACCTCCAATATATTCACTATAATTTCAATTTACATACCGAACCGACAGTGTAAGTCCCACAATCCATCATCCTCTACAATTCTTCAATACTGTCATGATAGGAAAGTTTAAATGTTCTTAAATACTTTCATCCAATAACAATTTACAGAATAATTATTTCACAATTTCTACTTACTAGAAGTACAGAAATCCACCCTTTGGTCTCTTCGGATTTTCCTCCCTATCTACTCTCTCCGCCTCCATTTGAATCATTTCAGTCTCATCTTGAACAACATCTTCATGATCCTTAGAACCCATCTCACTTCAGTTTTCTGACAAAAGTATCGATATATAAATTCTACCGACATTATTACTTTCTACCGATAAGTTCTCAGAACAAAGTTCCGATATTTATTTCCTAAATATATTTACACAATTTCGACCTATATCGATCCGAATTCCGATTTTACTTCAACATCACTAAACCCAAAACATTATCCCCAACTACCCAATACTACATTACCAAAAAATTAGGGTTTCGACAACATACCTTTTACTTCAAAGTCCCCAAACCCTAAACCTATCCTTTCGATTCTGATACAACAAATTAGGCTTTTTGTAAATGCAACCAAACTCGGGTCGATTTCAAATACTCTCCTCTCTAAGGTTTTCTGTAAATGCAAGCAATACAAAGGATACTTTTAACCGGTTATATCATTATGATATATATGATCAATATAATTCCCAAAAGTTTCGATACGTTTTTGAATTGTGTCGATTCTTTCCACACCAAACAATAAATCCGGTAAAGATTTACCGGTTACATTATATGAATTAATAATGTAATCGGTTATGTTTTACCGGTTAGATTATATGAATTAAATATCGATTCTTTTCTGCACGCTCTTAATTAAATATCGATATTTTCGACATTTTTTTTCAACCACGGTTACGTTGGTGTTCAAAAAGTTTCGATAATGATTTATAAAGTATGGATAATTTCGAAATAATATATCCGGTAAGATTTACCGGTTAGATTATATGAATTAAATATCGATTCTTTTCTGCACGCTCTTAATTAAATATCGATATTTTCGACATTTTTTTTCAACCACGGTTATGTTGGTATTCAAAAAGTTTCGATAATGATTTATAAAGTATGGATACTTTCGAAATAAACAACAAATTAGGCGCTACCGAATATATTGAAATTCGGATCAACATAACTGGTAATTTCACCGGTTTTGTTATAGTCCAAATGTCCGAGTGCCCATCCGCTCTAACTTAACAACAAATTCGGCGCTACCGATTATATTGATATTCGGATCAACATAATCGGTAACTTTTACCGGAAACATGATCTTTAACCGCTCACCGCCCTAGCCGGTTACGCCGTATATTAGCCGCATACTAGGCGCCGTACCGCAGAACCTCCCATTCAGCATGTGAAGATTATATTAAAGTTCTTTTTGGTGCTTTTTTTACTTTTGACCTTAGATCCAAAGGCTGCCACGTGACTGCTACCATTATTGGTATGCTTATGTCGAATATGGAGTCTTGTGGTTTTGATAGCAGTATGGTGTTAAATCTTGGGGAGTATTCTCAAAGGGTTGAAGAAGACTTGGTCTTTACAGTTCCTCCTTCGGTTGGTATCATACTTGAATTCCTACATGAATCCAAGCTTAATATTTCTTATTTGAACGAAACTAGAACTAAAATGAAAGCGGTGAAAATCTTATGTAACACCCCCTTCCCGGCCTGGTACAGAACCGAATTAGAAAGTGTTAACGGAAAACATATTCAGAGATCGGAAGCTAAATCAGAGCTCTAAAACTTGTTTGAAAAGGTTTATTAGTCTTCTTTTAAGACCCAATATACTAGCTTATTAACAACTTACTTAATTTGGGGTCGATTTTAAACTTTTCAAACTTTAGGGACAGAATTGTAAATCTTAAAAATTAATGGTCCTTTACCGAAATTTGTGTCATCATACTAAATTTAACTTACCAATTATTAGCTAGTGAAATTTCGTTACCAACCGAGGTCATTTACCTATCCGATTAGACGATATGATCTTTAGTGACCATTTTGTAAACTATTCAAGACTGTTTTTATTCCAATTAACCTGTCAAACGATTTCTAAATTTTACCAGAAAGTTTATAGCCCTTATTTCTAAAATCATACAAACTTTTAGAGTATTCTGTATCCATTTACTAAGTTTTTCACCTTAAACTCATTTTAGGCATTTTTAATCGTTTTAAACTATCAAGATCTAGTCATTCTAAGCATACAACAAAATCATATTACCAGGTCATCATAAAAACATAGAAGGGCTGATACAAAACAAGTTGGACAATAAGCCACTTTACTAGGCGTTTTAGCAAAAGATAACATACATATATGGCAGGGACGTGACTTGCAACTGTATAACACTATCAAGGCTCGGAATTGAACAAGGTCCTGAAAATGCATGAGACACACATGTTAGGCTTATATAGCCGAGTGAGGTAGTCAAAACGATATCGAATAACATATTATGCATGACATGATATTCAAGGGATATGCATAAAAATAGTTCCATGTTCATTTTCATGCTTATTCTAAATTTTCACATATTGTCATATTTTCATTTTGAGGAACATAACATATAGATTATCCATTAAAGGCCATTGAATACTCAGATCTCCTATACACCAGCATAAACGAATCTCCTGCCATATCAAATCATATCATAATCTTGTACACCACATATAGGCCGCAACCTCGAAACTCCAGTCATATCCATGTACACCATGTGTAGGCCATAGCCTCGAAATTCCGGGTCACACTGAGCTTATAATCCTATGGCATGCCATAGTATCCAATGTCCTTTAATTCACAAAAATCACATATTTCATATATTTTTCCATAGCACATATCAAACGAGCCTTAGCTCCATATCACATATTATAGCACATATCAAATGAGTCTCAGCTCCATATTATATATCACTTTTATTTTGGTTCATAAACCATATTTCCACATATCAAAAGATTACGAATTACTTACCGACTGTGCAAATCGAGTCCAACATGGTTGCTCTACATGAGCCCTTAATCAAATGTAAAACATAATCACAAATAATGCAATGGGATGACACCGAGCCTATCCCTTGACACAACTACACTCACCTTGACAACCCGATATTTTTAAGACTCTCGGATAACAACGCTTTTATCCTTGGCATTCAGAAGAGGTGATGATTGTTCTTTAGCAACCTTTTGAGTTGGTTAATCAAAAGGAATTGGTTAGATTTGACAAAACGATATCGAATTAATACGGAAATATCAAAATTGATATCAAACTTAAAATAATCAAGGATTTGAACTTACCCCAACAATAATAGAGATTCGATATTGTTAAACCGAAAAATTCGACCTTACCAACCCTAAAATTGGATCGGTTTTTCTTCTCTTTTTTTCTATTTTATTCGATTGTGCTTCATCTCCCTTTCTTGCTTTTCTTCGGCACCCCCGCCATTTTATACTAGCTCTCCTCCTAATATCCTCCATTCTCCACGTTAATGGGGATTTAGGGGCATAGTTCCCCCACGTGGCATGACTTAAAGTCATGGCATGCCCACGTGGGTGGAAGACGCCAACTTTGCCACCTTATTTGTTTTGTTTGTGCCGCGTAATTCCCACGTGGGAGAGGCACGACAAGTTCCTTCAATATGAAGGAGCTAGCTGTGGCCTGTGGGCCTTTTTAATAATAATAATAATACCTTTTATTGTTTAAAATTGGGTACGAGATCGAACAATTACATCGTTTGAATACTTTGGTACAAAATATTTAATCACCGAAATCTAATTTCAACTAGACCAGTTTTCAGGGTGTGACAACTCTCTCCCCCTCTTAGGAAAATTCGTCCTCGAATTTTCATTCTATCCGAATAGGTGAGGATATTGCTTCTGCATTATTTCTTCTGGATCCCACGTTGCTTCTTCAACCGAATGACTTCTCCAAAGAACTTTCACTAAGGGTACATATTTATTTCGAAGCCTCTTGACTTCTCGTGCGAGGATTTGTTCTAGTTCTTACTCGTATGTCATATTGGACTGAATTTCCACAAATTCTCGCTCGATCACATGGGAAGGGTCTATAACGCCCTTGTTTTGGGCCTAGAAGAATTTGAGGTCAATTCGAGGCTCGTAGAGCGTAAACTAGAGATCCGAGTTTTCAGGAGTGGTTCAGGGAAATCAAGGTTTGGGTTAAGATAAAAATATGAGGAAATGCTTAAAAACCATTATTAATTATATAAACGATTTTGATAAAATCAATTTTAAGAAAAAGATTTTGGAAGTATGACATTTCGAGTTAGTGATCAAAATGCGATTTTTGCAAAGTTGTTTTAGTTACTATTTTGTAAAAGGATTGGAACTTTGAATCTTTAAGGAGAAAACTTACCGAATTGTTTTTATCAGATTTCTCTCTTAATTTGGGACATTTTAAAAAGAGTTTTTTAAATATTAAAAGGTTTAATAAAGGAGAGTTGACTTTTTCATTAAAACCTATTTACGTCATTTTCTCTCATTCTATTTTCTCTAAAAGATTTTCTTCAGTCAAACACTCTCCATTTTCAAGAAACTTGAGGTAATGCTCTTGATTTGCCGAGTTTATGATTTCAAAAGGATTCTTCAATCTTGATTTACAAATCCTTATAATTTTCCTTTGATTTTTCAAGAAAATCACATCTAATTGAGAGAGATTTCACCCATTAGGGGTAAGGTTCGTTCTCCTCCTCTAAGAATTAGCTCTTTACTGAAATTTCCAAGTTATCAATCCTTTACATATGTTTTCTAAGTTCTTTTGATGGATTAATCATGGAATTTTGGTTAAATTGAAGATTAATATTGAGATTTTGTGATTTTCGTAATGCTACTATTTTCCTTGATTTAAGAATGTTATTAATCAAGATTTGGATGTTAAATGATGTTGAAATAAAGGTTTTATCATAATAATCCCGAATTGGTTTGGATCTCTAGTTGTAGATGGCTAGATTCGGGGTTTTTGGTGAAGTTTTGAGGTTCTGGTGTTGTTGGAGGTTTATGGATGGGATTAGGTTTGTTTTAGATGTTAATTGATTATTAAAAGTGGTTAGAAGTGTTAGATTTTAGATGGGTAAAGTTTAGAGAGTAATCGAAGGTGTTTTCGGTTGTTCCAGATAGTCGTTTTGGTGTTTTTTGACAGAGCCACGAGGTAGCTTAGCTTGCTGGTGATTTTAATGCATAGAGATGCATTAATCCTCTGTTATTATATGCTATAAACAAGGGAGAATGCATCGTACGAGATTGGTGAAGTTCCGGGAGCTTTAGAAGCTTAATTACGCTTCGACAAAGCGAACATGGTGTTGTCGGTGAGTGGAATTGGTTTTAAAAGTCTTTCAAAGGCTTGAAAGCAAGGTTTGGGGATTTAGGTTGAGTTTGAAACACTAACCTAAATCCAGAAGTAAGCATGAGATGTTTCGCTCTTGTTTCTCGGTTATTGTTCCATTGGTATTATGATCATTCTCTTGTTTTGAAGATAGATTTATACCTATTGTTTTATGCATGTTTTGAGAAATGAAATGATGACTTTAATGATCCCATGAGATAGGATTGACATTTCAATGAGATAGAACTATTTGAGAAAATGCTATGCATTGTACATGCTTTTGAAATGGGATGAGAATGTTTTAGATTGATGCATTGAAAAACAGTAGGTAATGATGTTAAAATTAATATATTGGCATGAGATGAGATTATTGTTACTAGATATAATTGGTTGACCAATATGTTGAGAAGTGCACTATAATATACAAAATTCGTACGTGCTCTTGGGTTAGGGCAATGGGGGTAGTGTCATCTCGTTCCAAAGTGAGAGTGTGGTGCTGAGAGATTCCACCACGGTAGGTCTTGGTGAAACACCTAAGCTTTTTGGCGATGAGCGATGCCGCCATGAGAGTCCGGTGATGTGAGATTCCATAGAGAGAGGACTTGACATTTAGTCAAGCTATATGCACATCCGAGTAATGTTGTTAAAATGCCAATATATGAGATTGATTATGAGATTCACATATACCTTGTTTATAAATGATTTTATGCATTGTGATTTGCATATGAGAAAATGATTTGAGAAACGCTTTATGAGATTTAAGCATGTGAGGCCTTGTCATGAGACTATGCATTTGATGAATGCATGAGATAGATGGTACATGTGATTTAAATGATGTGGTTTTGCTTTGAAAATTATTTCAAGCATGAGATAGAATGAGCATGATGAGATAGAGTTTTCTAAATGAGAAATGATTTAAAAATGCATTGTTGTGTTGGTTGGTTTTGAGCATCCCTCACTAAGAAATTGTGCTTACGCTATCTTTTTTTTCCCCAACAATGCAGAAAATTAGCTTGCTTCGGCATCAAAGAGGAAAGAAGAATTCCAAGAAGTGTGGTTAAGCTCAAGTATGGTTTTACATTTGCTCATTAGTAATAATAGTTGGCAATGCTAGGATAACTTGTTGTTTGGGAGATGTGTTTTGAAACTCCCTGGTTTGTGGCAAGTTTTGAATGCCCTTAATGACATGTAAATGGCCTTTAATGTTTGGTTGATGCCTTGGTTTGTGTTTTGACTTCTAAGTGGTTATTTGTGCATAGGTTGCATGCAGATAGATTCCCTTAATGCTTATGGACTTGCTATGATGCTGTTTCTACCACGTATGTTGTGGTTTGATGTTATAAATATGTCGTATGCATGTTAGAATGGTTGTTTTGATACAGGGCTAGCATGTACTAAAATAGCAAGCTGCTATGTTAGTTGTTGGAATATTCTAAAATTTTAATTCCTTACGTTTTAGTCCCTGGATGTTGTGTCTGCAATTAAATGAGCATGAATGATTATTTTGAGCTTAGTTTTGCCAGTGAACCATGAAATATGTTTAACTAAAGGTTGGTAACTATAAAAATGGATAAGTCCCTGTACTATGATAAAATTAAAAAATGGTCCCTAAAACATATTTGAATGCAATAAAGTTTCAATTCGTTGTTTGATCGAGTTACAAATTGTTCCGCTGCGATGTTAAAAACTTAGGATTCTAATGAGCATCTAGAAATGATTAAATGAAAAAATAGGGTTGTTTATTGAGGGAAGGTTTACTTTAATATTCCCCGTGTGATCTGTTCGGTTCGATCTTTCGCCTAGACCAGGTCGAGATGGTTACATTTTGTGATATCAAAGCTAGGTTACGAAATAATTGGGAGTTAAAGTTGATGTGATATTTTTATTTGGTTGAATTCTTGATTAATGCTATGCACGATGATTGATTATGCAATGTTTTGAATCTTTGTTTGACTTGTGTGAGATGCACGGTATTTGATAACATGAATTGTGATTGTTATATGTTGTTGGGGAAGAAAGTAAGGGTACCTATTGCCATATTATTACTAATGTAAATAGAACTTTGGTTTTGAAAAGTAGAACTTGATCACCTTGGATTCTTGCTTTGGCTAGTCTGATCGTTTTTATTGTTACATTCTTTATAGCTATACTGTTTTGAAATGGGATTGAGACGAGAGCTTAGATGCAATGTACGCATCGTGGTTGATAATGAGATTCATGAGAATGATGAGAATTTGTCGCCTCCTCCTCCTCCTGGTGGTGAAGGAGCTGGAGTGGGAGCTGGTGTTGGAGGTGTTAGACCTCAAACATCGCAAGGACAAGCTGCTGCTGATATGACACCTTTGATTCATGCTATAGTTGAGGCTTTTCAGGTTGCAATAGCGGGGATGCATGTGGCCGCACCTCAGCCTGGTGCTAATGCTGGTTTACCTTTGGAACGTCTGCACAGTTTGGGTGGAACTGAGTATAGAGGCTTATCTCCTGAGAGTTCTGAGGCTTGGTTTGAGAGTACAAAAGGATTCTGGGTCAGATGAGTTGCAATGATGTGCAGAAGTTGGTTTGAGAGTACAGAGGCCTATCTCCTTGCTTCACGGAGATGCTTATACGTGGTGGATAACCATCACTGTGGGTATGAAACCTGTCAAGGTTACTTGGGCATTCTTTGTAAATAATTTCAAGAAGTATTTGGGTGTTCATTATCTAGATGAGAAGAAGAGAGAATTCATGTCCTTGGTGCAAGGAAACATGACTGTTTTCGAGTACGAAGTTCAGTTTGTTCGGTTGAGCCAGTATGCTCCTAAGTTGGTTCCTGATGAACAGAAGAGATGCGATCGTTTTCTCTATGGGTTGGTGAAGAATGTTTAGACCTACATGTTGGCTTTGGACTACACCGATTTTCATGTCTTAGTCACTCGAGCTAATGACATCGAATAGAATTTGGGTTTGGTTGCTCGTTCGGGTGGTTCTAGCTCTAAAAAGAGGGTTGCTAAGTATGATGGTGGAAAGGATCGTTATAAGAAGCATAAGGATCAAAGGTATCAATCGGATCCTAGGCGGGATGGTAGTAACCCTGGTTATGGTCATCAAGGCAGAATGCTTTCATTCGTACTCTAGATTATAACCGGTACGGTAGAAGGCATACGGGGGAATGTTGGGGCAATTTGGGTACGTGCTAGAACTGTGGACCGTGAGGACATATGAAGTGTGATTGTTCACAACCCGTTAGAGATGGACAAGCTCCGGTGAGAGCTGCTGAGCCACAAAGAGGCCGTGGGTGCGGTCGTGGCAATTTTCAGCGTAGGGGTGATGGTCAGAGGAATGTTGCACATGTGGTTGCTGTTCAGCCTGAGGGAGGTGGACAGGCTAGAGTGTATGTGCACCGTGAGGGAAGGAATAACACAGATGTGATCGCTGGTACCTTTACTTTGCAATCCTTATCATTACTTTCTTTGATTGATTCTGGTTTTACTAATTCATACATTTTGCTTGAGCATGCACAAGTGCTTGGTTTGCATGTTGAGTTGTTAGATGTTGGTATGCGTGTAACCAATTCTTTTAGTTAGATAATTGTTACAAGTAAGTTGTTTAAGAGATGTCCATTGTCTATTCAAGAACATGTGTTTGAGGTTGATCTTATGGAATTGTCGTTCTATGGTTTTGATGTAATTCTTGGTATGGATTGGTTAACTGAGCATAGGGTTATGGTTGATTTTGAGACCAAGCGAGTTTTGTTGAAACTTACCGATGATTATGAGGTGGCGATTGTAGGTGAGGATGTGAAATTCTTATCTAATGTGGTTTCGGCTCTTGAAGCGGGTCGATTGATGCGTTCGACATGTGAAGCTTTCCTAGTTTATGTGATGAATCCTAGAACAAAGAAGTTACGAGTACAGGAAATACGTACATTATGCAACTTTCTGGGTGTATTTTCGGAAGAGTTACCTGGTTTGCCATCAAATAGAGAGGTTGAGTTTGGCATTGAGTTGTATGAAAATATGATTCCAGTGTCTATTGCTCCCTATCGAATTGCACCTAAAGAGTTGAAGGAGTTGAAGATGCAACTTCAGAAGTTGCTTGATCGAGGTTTCATTAGGCCTAGTGTTTCACCTTGGGGTGCACCGATCTTGTTTGTGGAAAATAAGGATGGCACAATGAGAATATGTATAGATTATCGTCAATTAAACAAGTTAACAATCAAGAACAAGTATCTTTTGCTAAGGATTGATGATCTTTTTTATTAGTTTCGAGGTGCTTCAGTGTTTTCTAAGATTGATTTGAGATCTGGATATTACCCGTTGAAGGTAAAAGATGTGGATGTGCCTAAGACTGCTTTTCGCACAAGGTACGAGCATTATGAGTTTTTGGTGATGCCTTTTGGTTTGACTAATGCCCCTGATGTATTCATGGACATGATGAATCTTGTGTTTAATGAGTTCTTGGATAGGTTTGTGGTTGTGTTTATCGATGATATTGTACTCTCGTACCGAGGAGGATCATGATAACCATTTGAAGATTGTGTTGCAAGTTTTGTTGGAAAATCAACTTTATGCTAAGTTGAGCAAGTGTGAGTTTTGGCTTAGAGAAGTTGTTTTCCTTGGTCATGTGGTATCGGCCGAAAGGATTAGAGTTGATCCTCAAAAGGTTGAAGCAATGATGAATTGGAAGTCACCTAAGTCGGTTCATGAGGTGCGTAGTTTTCTTGGTTTGGCGGGATACTATCGTAGGTTCGTGGATGGTTTTTCAAGGATTGCTGCAATTTTGACCAAGTTGTAGAAAAAGGAAGTAAAGTTTGAGTGGATAAAGATTCAACAACAAGCTTTTGAGAAGTTGAAGGAAGCGTTGACGCAAGCTCCTATCTTGATTCAACCTGAATCGAGAAAAGAGTTTGTGGTTTATAGTGATGTATCCTTGTAATCACTAATTTTGTCTGAGCCTTAAACCCACTTTAGTTTGTGTTTATCTTGGGCTTAGTAACATGTGCTTGACAAAAAAAAAGAGAAAAGGAGAAAAGAAAAGGAAATATTTATATATATTATTACTATTAGTTCATGTTATTGTTATTATTATTATTATTATGTATTAGTAGTATTATTGTTTTTTTATTTCATTTACTATGATATATTATTACTTATACGGTTATTGTTAGTTGTTTTTTTATTATTAAAAGTATGATTTTTATTTTTGTTGTTATTATTATTATTATTATTATTATTAGCAATATTAATATTATTGTTAGGCGAAGCAAAAATAAATAAATAAAGAATGAATAAAAAGTCCATGTTATTGAAGCCCATTTACAAATATACATTTAGCCCGTTCGGGCCCGCATTAGAACAAGCCAGATTAAATCCTAATTGTCTCCCTTCCTTGCACAACCAGTTGATAGCCGTTCGATGGAACCATGATCGTGCGGCCCAGATCACGTCCATAAGAAAACCCTAGAGACCGCAACCCTTCGCGTCGCGCCGCACTCCATAACGTCTGTTGGATCGAGACGTGGTCCAACGGCTTTAGAAGACACGAAAGGATCTAGAGATTCGCACGCGCCCACACGCGACTCTTCGAAGCCTGACGCACGACGCTATGGCTCATCCACGCACGCGTGCCGATGATTGGTTTTCGCCCCTCATGTGCCTGGACGCCCTCTGCCACTACCACACTTGTTTCTCATTTCAGCAAACCGGACATACAATAGAAAAAAATCGATGGTCAGATACCCAAAGTCGCAATCGAGACAAAAAAGAAAAAAGAAGATATCATATACATTAATGGTTGCTTGCAGATTCAAACAAGTTAGAATCCATTAATTTTTGCTTGTAAATGTGAACAAAAAACTGAGATATAAACGGTTGTAATCATATTGTAAAAGGGGATTTTTTTAAGTATATCAATAGAAAGAAAACAGAAAACCTCAAGAATTTCAGAGGCATCTTCTCTCTTGTTTTATTTCGAAGTATAAACATATTAAGATAGGGGTTTTTATGTTCTTAACTTTTTCCGTTTGGGTTGTCGGCGTCATCCTAGGGTCCTGGTGATGGACGTGTCTTCGTCCAGTGATAAACTCACGACCTTTAAGTCTAATAGTGGTCAATTGAACGACTAGGGTTTCTAAAAAAGAATGCTTTCTTCTTTATGTTTTTAAACAAAAGGAAGGAGTTTGGGTTTGATTTTTCTAAAACTATGTTTTGAATCTGGTTTAAAGAAGAAAAATGAGAATTTTTATGGTTGCAAGTAAGAGGCGGCCGACGACGTTTGATGATGACTGACGTGAGGAGTTGAAAGAGGAGAATCTGGTCCGGCCATACAATTTGTTTTTGAGATTTGAAGAACGGAAGGAAATTACTTTTTTTCTTTGTTTTTTTAAAACCATTAACTGTCATTTTTGCTTTAATTTGGTCAATTGCTTATGCACCATTACTGTCCTTTTTTAGCTTAATCACATCAGTTAGTTAAGTAATTTATTTCCAACATTACCTCGTGTTTATATTTATACGGATATATTAGCATTATCATTTCACATTGTTCAAACATATTCCATATATGCTTCATACATTGTTTGTTTCCTTTCATTACATGTTTTGGTTTTTGCTTCCTTTGTTACATATTATATACATGGTAGTATATCACCTATTTATTATCCCCTTCTAACCTTTTTAGTAAGGTCATATACGTGTATATATATTTATATCTTGCCATACTTCACTTATCATACATTTACTATCTTTTATATGTTTGATATATATATATATATATATGTCACCTTTAGACACGTTTATTATTAAACCAAATATTATACATATGTATTTTATTACACCTTTGCTTATTACGCGTTATATATTTTTATTTCTTTATTGATATATGTTAAATGTATGCATTATGTAACAAACGTATAGTATAGAACCATTTTTGTTCGTTCATTTCTCAAATGGCTATTATTTGTTACCCTTGCTCATATATTTAAATACCATGTTTATACACGTTTTTTCTTTGTTTGTTTTTGCTTTATTTCATTCCATGTATTTTTGCTGACTTATTTATATTGTTGCGTACATTGTTCATTTATCCTCGTTATGCCTTTGGTCATATGTCATGTTAAATTACATTTGGAATATAAAAATGTCATGCGTTGTCCTTTTATTTGGAAATGAACGAGGCTAGTACAAGTCGTAGTGGTGGTGGTTCGGACGTTCCTTTTCGAATATCAGGGCTTTTGAAATACACTCACTTGTATAACCAAATTTTGATTTAATTTGTCACTTTAATTCGCAAAGTTTGATATTAATTAAGCAGTAAGGATCTTGGTACCAATTTTGGGCATGAAGGGGGTGCTCACCCTTCCCCCCATGTAACTGACTCCCGAACGCGTTCGTATCTCTGGTTTTGTTTTTCGGTGTCCGGTCTACCTTTTAAAATGACCGGTGGTGACTCCAATTTTAATCTATTTTCTTTTAAAAAAATTATTTTGAATTAAAACCCGATTCTTCTAAGTGACACCGGAGGAAGGGGTAGCGATACCTCGATATTTAAAAAACGTCGCTACAGCATGTCGACTCCGCTGGGGACCAAATTTTTGTTTTCAAAAAAAGTGAGTCAAGCCAAAAAAAACCTTACCGCTTAACTAATATCCGAAGTTGTGAATTAAAGTGATAAATTCAATCGATATTTGTTTTATAAATGTGAGTTTATTTTAAACGCATTTAAAATTGGACATATAAACTCGTTTGTCTAAGTGAGAGGAAAACGCTAGTGCTTTCGTGGGGATATTATTCCTCCGTATGGGCCTAGTAAGTACCTTCGGGGTTCGAATGCCCTATATCTTCGTGAGAATATCGTTTCTCCGTACGAATATAGCTAAAGGGTTCCCTCGAATTGAACTCGATTGAAATGAGCCTATAATGGGTGATGATCGGGGGCTTTGCTACCCTTAGTAGGGGACAACAAGACAATTCGAGTACCTCCTAGAACCAAAATTGCATGTAGCAAACATAGAATACCCACCCCTTTAGAACCATGCGGATAACCTAGGCGTGTTAGACGAGATAAATAGGGTTGCTTGCTTTCATGCTTGATTTATTTCTCTTATTATGTCTATTCGATACTTACACATTTCTTTTGAGTTCTTCTGCATTTCTTTTGCATGCATTTCATGACTTAAAGGTGTTGAATCAAGGTGGTTTTACTCAATTTAAGGGCTATCATTATGTACGGGAGGTTGCTAAAAAAGGAGGATGTCAATTCGCAACTCTGACATTGGTCAGAGGTGAATTAGAGGGTTCAAGGGAACAGTTCACCGACTGAACGCACAGTTCCATGTTATACCCATGCAAGTCTTCAGCAAAGCGACCTCTATGAATTGAAGGGGATTTGGGAAAGTTTGGATAGAAGATTGCAAAACATGTTCCGAGAAACTTATGGTGATGTGGAAGATTTGATTTACGTGAGAATCAATGAACCTTTGTTCCGAGCATTATTTGAATTTTGGAACCCTGCTTTCTGTTGCTTCACTTTCAACAGGGAGGATCTAATGCCCACCATTGAAGAGTACACGACTCTTCTCCATCACAAAGGGTTCAAACAAGATTGGATCTACTCCAAACATCCTAAGTCACAAAATTACCCGGCCAAGCTTAAGGAGGTGGCCAAGATGAGCGCGGATTGGGCGAAGGGATTGATTAAGCTTCAAGGAGATAATTTGTTATTTTGGGAATGCATCCGGGACTTGATATCGACGAAATAATGAATATGGGTTTGTTTGCTTTGGGAGTGTATGGTTTGATTATTTTTTCCAAGGGTTCTAAATGGCATCGTTGTAGCAGTTTTAGATGTGCTTGAACGGTTAAAGAAGAAAGCAAATCTGGCCTCGACAATCTTGGTCGAAACCTTCATCTTCTTGAACGCAATTCAGAGACGCGAGGAGGGATGTTTCAAAGGTTGCGCTCACCTACTCCAGGTTTGGATTCAGAATCACTTTTGGGTAACACCGAAGAAAGTTTTGCAAGGTATCTTGTTCGAAGACTTTTCCCCGATGCAAGCACAACCGAAGAGTGGCGCGAGGATATTAAAAAGGGCGAAGTGGCTGCAATCTTTAGCCAAGGAGTGCCGCGGAGGCCAAAACACTACGTCCTTTCATCATCCGGAAGATGAGGGAAACACTAAGGTTCATCCAGTTGCTTCAGGCGATGGAAGAATTAGGAGTTAGGGTGAGGGCTTGTCTGTAAGATTTTGCTATGATTATCTTGTAACAAGGAACCTCCTTTACGTTTAAATGAAAGTTGACCTAAAAGGAATCACCTATAGGACCATCACCTTTTATTCGCATACATATGTGCACAAATTTTATTGCATCATCTATTTCATACATCATTTCATAATATAATTATTCACAACATTAAAATCATTAATTATACATTCATTACATCACAATCATTGCTAATTGGGCATTAAATTTTTATTTAAATCCATAATCCATTCATTACATCATGCTCGTGGCTAATCGGGGAAAGCTTTCGCCTCAGAAGGTAGAAGGGAAAAGAGAATGACTTCAAGCCAGTACAACTTTAAAAGCATGAATGACCTAGTGGCTAGGATGGATAAGCTCGAAAAGCTTCGAGAACATTTGGTTTAGAATCAAAGGCAGCTAATATCGTATGTGAGGAAAATAAATCCTTTGCAAAAATCCAATTTTAATGATTGGTGAAAACTGATTGTACCTAGGGGAATGGTACAGCAAGCCCGGAGCAAATGGCTACCGGTAAAGGCAATTCAAATCCATTAATCCCTGTGCATTTAGGAAAAATGTAAGTCTTGATTCAAGAAAATAGAATTGTAGACATTACATCGCTTCAAGAAAGAAGAAGCCATGTTTGGCAAGTCCGACAGAAATATTGGCACAACGTGCTTAAATACGGTAAAGTTTAAGACAATGGATATTTCAAATGTCCATTGAGAAATTCATTTTTATGAATGGTCAAAGGGAAATCAATCCTTTGGAAAAAAAATCCAACGTCATGATTGGTGAAAACTGATTGTACCCAGGGGAATGGTACAACTAGCTCAGAGCAAACAACTATCGGTAAAGGCAATTCAAAACCATTGATCCATGTGTATTTGGGAAAAATGCAAAAGAAATAAACTAAGCTGTAGATTTTTTTAAAAATCAAATGTAGAGTATAGTTATTTTATCATAACGAAAGTTTCATTTCGTTATTTAGAAAGTATTTCTGCATTCCTTGATTCATTAAACATTTCATTGTTTATTATTATTATTATTATTATTATTATTATTATTATTATTATTATTATTATTATTATTATTATTATTATTATTATTATTATTATTATTATTATAAGCTTACTCTTGTTTTCTAATTACACATGTATATACCTTTTGTAAGATTAACCTTAATTTAATAAAAAAAGAATTTTTTTATTCGAAAAACTAAATGTTGTGAGGATGATACAAATGGAAACACTATCTGTTCTACTTAGGCCAAGGGAGGAATGACAATGAGTGTTCAAGAATAATGAGCCACTCCCATTGAGTGAATTTTCCTCTCGGCCATTGTTGTTCAAGGTCCTTGAATGAAGCAATAACCCCAAAACATCTACCCCTGAAGATTATTTTTGATATCCACGTATGGGAAGACATTTGACATTCCTTCACTTCCCTTCACAAAGAAAGAAAATAAGAAAAATACACATTGCAGTCCCCTTTAAAGCCTGAAGAGTTTCTCTCGATCGAACCCAAACCAAGGATCACCCCCAACATCAGGGGCAAAAGAGGTAAGTCTGTGGGAAAGTGAACGGCGTCAAGTTCTGATCATGCTATAAGATAACGCGTCACGAATTAAGGGGCAGCAAAGGGATAATAAATACATGGACTGAAACATTTAAAAACACCAAAAGAAATGGTGAAAGGGAAAGCTTGTGCTCAAAGAGCCAACCCAAACCAAAGTGAAAGTTACCAACATATAAGTTGAAGGAATCAAAAGTAGAGGCGCTAAATCGAAAAGCATGGTTCTGTAAATAGAAAAAATGCTATAGGGACTATTTTTCCAAATGGAAAGGAAACAACGAAAGGAAAGTTTGTGCTCAAAGAGAAAGTCGAAAGTTACCAACATGAAGGGTGAAGAAATCAAAAGTAAAAGCTAATTTGAAAAGCATGGATTTGTAAATAGACAAAAGGGCTATAGGAACTTTTCATCTAAATGGACATCTATTTAGACTGATCAAAAGCATGCACCAATACAATGCGAAGGCGCAACCTGATCCGAAACTACACTTGATGAAAGGAAATGAACTCTAGGGTGAAAACTCAAAATGGGCAGTCTAGAGAGATCCAAAGAAATAAGAGAGGAAATAATATTTCATCTGAGCATAATTGAGATTTTCAGTTGGAAGAATTGATCCTTGGTTTTACCACCCTTAAACACTTGTTTGTGCCTATTTACCCTTTCTTTCGTAGCCGTGAGCCTTAACCTACATTACAAGCCTCAAAAGACCATTTGGACCATACACGGATGGATGAATTTGTCTTCACATCACATCCCGCCTATCGGGGTTAACCTTCCTTCAAGGATTGTCACACTTCTAATGCCTGATTGAGATCAGAAAAGAGGGAAAGATGGGGCACGATGAGCTTGTGAGTTAAAGTGAGCCACCTTAAAATTAGGTAGAAATTAGGTTTGGGAGTTGTTCCTCTTGGAAGCTTAATAGCCCAGTGAGGTTTTCATATGAATATCCCCGAAACATTCGAAAAATGTCACTCGGATTGACCTTTTTTTCAAAGACCCAAACTTGATTTTCTTAAATATCACTTGTCGTGATTCTTTAAAATGTATATTTATACATAATAAAATTATTTTTACCCTATCATTTTCATAAGTCTCATACATTGGAATAAACAAGCGGGTTGGCTATGACTCGAGGTAAAGCCAGTAGTACCCGGAGGGACACCCTCAGAAGTTCAAACATTGCTGCTAGACGACAAATACCACAAGTTGAAATGTCAAGACCGCCTTCAGTGAAATACCAAGTTGTGAAGTCGACCATCGCTAAGAAGTATTGTTGAAGTCAAAATAGAATATGAGGAAAGAAAATTTGACATAAAGAATCAAGGAACGAAAGTTAACCTCGGGATCTAGGCATCTTGCCGAAGGGAATGTCCCAAGAATGATCGCATGCGCCGCGTTGTGAGCACGCACCGAAATGAGATAGTGAGTGTCATCTGAACTCAAACTCGGCAAAAGGGTAATGAAGATAGAAGGGTGCCTAAGAAAAAAGAAAGAAGAAGGAAAGGAAAATGTGGTATTTAAATCGTCCGACTTTGACCAGAAGTCAACCTAAGGGTACAAGGCAACACAAGGAAGAGTACATGAAGAAGCAATAGTTAAGCCCGAGTCAAGTGAGGGTAATGGAATTTTGACTAGTGTAATTCGGTATCTCATTTCGAGAAGAAACGAAGGAGGAAGATACGTTAAAGAAAATTGATGATTAGATGTTATAGAAATAAGAGGGGTTCAGAAGATTTAGGGGGCTCGTCATGAAGGGCCAATGAGAAAAGATAATGCCTAAGCCGAGTTGAATGAGGCAATGAAAGAGAACTTCATGAGGTGACAGCTTTTAGTCTATCCGGTATAGGCCAATCACGTCCTTTCAAGATAAGATTGAAATGCAGACCTAGAAAAGACGGAAAGCCCGTAGAAGTTAAGGGTGATCTACCAGAAAGCGAGGGTTTCCCCCAACTGCGCTAAAAATGAATTCATTCATGTATCATGTTTAGTTAGACATCCCTAAGTTAGGAGCAAGCTAACTCATACCATAATAGCATTTTATCTATTTTCACAGATATTTGAAAGACAAATCAGGTACCTCCCTAAATGAGGAGTAAACGATAAAACGAAGACCAAAAAGGATTTCAGGCGAAGCCTTTCAAGCCGCCCCTCAAGGATTCCAGGCGAAGCCTTTCATGATCACCGCTCAAGGATTTCAGGTGAAGCTCTTCATGTTCACCGCTCTTAGATTTCAAGATGAAGGATCCTATAGAGAAGGGGTCCAAAAAGACTATATATAGGAGGAACTTGTGACTTCAAGATCTCGAAAGCGGAGGGTCCTATGGAGAGGGGACTTGTAGATCCTTGATTTCAGAGGGGAGTTCTGTAGAGGGGGAACTACTACTCGAAGAGTACGCCAAGGAAGAAGAGTTCCATGGGGGGAAAGAACTCAAAATTCCATGGGGGGACTTGTAGATCCTTGATTTCATATATGCGAAGAGGGGAGTTCTGTAGAGAATGAACTACTACTCGAAGATTACGCCAAGGAAGAAGAGTTCTATGAGGAAAAGAACTCAAAATTCCAAGGCTTCAGGATCTTGAAAGCGGAGGGTCCTAAAGAGAGGGGACTTGTAGATCCTTGATTTCGGATATGAGAATAGGAGAGTTCCATATAAGAGGAACTAATATTCGAAGAATACACCAAGGAAATGAGTTCTATGGAGAAAAAACTCATGTTCTTAGGGCTTCGGAGAGAAAGTTACTCAGACTAGCGCGTTGCCGCCTCGGGAGAAAAATTGTTCGACAGGGAAGTAGGACAAAATTAGTGCTAATCGTCTTTGCTTTATTCTTGTTCAACAAGTATAAGCAAAGAGGGGCAGTTGTAATCACTAATTTTGTCCGAGCCTTAAACCCACTTTAGTTTGTGTTTATCTTGGGCTTAGTAACATGAGCTTGACAAAAAAAAGAAAAAAGAGAAAAGGAAAAAATATATATACTTTATATATATTATTACTATTAGTTCCTATTATTGTTATTATTATTATTATGTATTAGTTATATTATTGTTTTTTATTTCATTTACTAGGATATATTATTACTTATACAGTTGTTGTTAGTTGCTTTTTATTATTAAAAGTATGGTTTTTATTTTTGTTATTATTGTTATTTAAGCCTATTTACATATATACATTTAGCCCGTTCGGGCCCGCATTGGAACAAGCCCGATTAAACCCTAATTGTCTCCCTTCCTTGCGCAGCCAGTTGATAGTCGTTTGATGGAGCCATGATCGTGCGGCCCAGATCGCGTCCACAAGAAAACCCTAGAGGCCGCACCCCGTCGCGTCGCGCCGCACTCCATCACGCCCGTTGGATCGAGAAATGGTCCAACGGCTTCAGATGACGTGGAAGGTTCCAGAGATCCGCACCCGCCCACGCGCGACTCCTTGAAGCCCGACGCACGACACTCTGGCTCATCCACACGCGCGTGCCGACGATTGGTTTTTGCCCCTCACGTGCCCTCTGCCACCGCCACGCTCGTTTCCTGTTTCAACAAACCATACATGCAACAAAAAAAATTGATGGTCAGATACCCAAAATCGCAATCGAGACAAAAAACAAAAAGAAGATATTAGAGACATTAATGGTTGCTTGCAGATTCAAACAAGTCAGAATCCATTAATATTTGCTTGTAAATGTGAACAAAAAACTGAGATATAAACGGTTGTAATCATATTGTAAAGGGGGGATTTTTTTTAGAATATCAATAGAAAGAAAACAGGAAACCTCAAGGATTTCATAGGTATCTTCTCCCTTGTTTTATTTTGAAGTATAAGCATATTAAGATGGGTTTTTTTTATGTTCTTACCTTTTGCCATTTGGGTTGTCGACGCCGACCTAGGGTCTCGGTGATGGACGCGTCTTCGTCCGATGATAAATTCTCGGCCTTTAAGGCTAATAGTGGTGAATCGAATGGCTAGGGGTTCTAAAAAAGAATGCTTTATTGTTTCTATTTTTAAACGAAAGAAAGGGATTTGAGTTTGATTTTTCTAAAACCAAGTTTTGAATATGGTTTAAAGAATAAAAAGAAGATTTTTTGTGGTGGTTCTGGGTTCGTCGGCGCAAGTAAGAGGCGGTCGGCGGCGTTTGATGATGACCGACATGAGGAGTTGAAAGAGGGGAATCTGGTCCAGCCATACAATTTGTTTCTGAGATTTGAAGAATGAAAAGAAATTACCTTTTTACTTTGTTTTTTTTAAACCGTTAACTACCGTTTTTGCTTTAATTTGGCCAATTGCTTATGCACCATTACTGTCCTTTTTTGTTTAGCTTAATCACATCCGTTAGTTAAGTAATTTATTTCCAACATTGGCTTATGTTTATATTTATACGGATATATTAGCATTATCATTTCACCTTGTTCAAACATATTCCACATCTACTTCATATATTGTTTGTTTCTTTTCATTACTTGTTTTGGTCTTTACTTCCTTTGTTACATATTATATACATGGTAGTATACCACCTCTTTATTATCCTCTTCTAACCTTTCTAATAAGGTCATATATATATATATATATATATATATATATATAGCCATACTTCACTTATCATACATTTACTATCTTTTATATGTTTGATATATATATATAATATATGTCACCTTTAGACACGTTTACTATTAAACCAAATACTATACATATGTATTTTATTACACCTTTGCTTATTACGCGTTATATATTTTTACTTCTTTATTGATATATGTTAAATGTATGCATTACGTAACGAACGTATAATATAGAACCATTTGTGTTCGTTCATTTCTCGAATGGCTATTATTTGTTACCCTTGCTCATATATTTAAATACCATGTTTATACAATTTTTTTCTTTGCTTTATTTCATTCCATGTATTTTTGCGGACTTATTTATATTGTTGCGTACATTGTTCATTTATTCTCAATATGTCTTTGGTCATATGCCATGTTAAATTGCATTTGGAATATAAAATTGTCATGCGATGTCCTTTTATTCGGAAATGAACGAGGCCAGTACAAGTCGCCAGGCTTCCATTCTCAAAATGCCTGAACGGATAGGCGGATTCCATTCTCCAAGTGCCCGAACGGATGGACGGGTTCCATTCTCCTCATGCCTGAACGGATAGGCAAGTTTCCTTTTACTGGAAAGCTTTTATATACCTGTCAACAATAGGCAAAAATGATATGATGATGTGAGTTAGCATGCCCCTAACCTAGGGATGCCTAACTACAAATGATGCATGAATTATGACATCACAATTACTCGGACGCTTTTATCTTTTTGATCGGTCACTCTTGACCTTCAGCTTGTTTCCTTCTTTTTCTCAATCTCTTCCGGCTTTCTCATCCTTGATAAATCTTCACCCTTCATCTCGTCTTGAAAAGTGATTATTGACTTTCACCTGTCAGAATAACACTTCTTGTAGTGCTCATTCTTGTAACATTCCCCCCCACTCAAACTGGGTGTTCAACCTTTCTCTTTGTCCTGACTCATTTCTACGAATTTTCTCTTATCACGACATTAGGGGGAAGGCACATGCTCCCAAGTCCCTGAACTTTTCTCTTAAGTTCATTAAGGTCCACTTTCATTTTCTGAACCAATCAAGGCATTTCTACAGAAACTCGCTTCAAGTCCCTGAACTATAGTATGTAAAATCTTACTACTATCTTACCATGGCCACCAACAAGCTATCATTTGTACTCATGGCATTGCATTCTAAACTTTGTCCTCGAAGCAATGAAAGGAAATTATTTTGTGTCCACAAAAAATTTTAGATTACATCTTTTAATTTCAAAATGAGATGCATTTTCAAAAACTAGACTCTCTTTTTAAATCATGGATATATCAAGCTAGATTAAATACCCCGAATATCAAGTGTACGAACGACACTACTATGGCTTACCAAGGATTGCCTCAAGCATCATGTGTCTAGAAGACCTCGAAAACTGAGCTGATGTCTGAAAATGTGAAATACTCTCCGAGTTATTTCAGTTTTTTAATCAATTAGAATTACCCTCTGTAGGCTTCGCCTTTATCATTATTGATTTGTCTCATTTCTTTATGGTTTCGGGGAAATCAACTCATCACATTCCTTTGGCTCGAAATAAATGATGGAGCAAACAACAAAACCCCGAGCTACTCGGCATCGTCATGATTTGAAAATATTACTATCACTCATGTAGCTAAAGTTTTTGATTCGAATGGTGCATAGCAACCTTAATGGTCTTTTTGCAACAGTGGAGTGCCCCAAAAATTCCACACTCGTATCTGAAAAATGCCTATTACCAGGCTTCGAACATTGGAGTGCTTTTGTTATGCTTTTATTATTCTCTATCTTTTTTCTTTTCCTTTTTCCTCTTTTTTTCTTTTTCTTCTTCTTCTTCTTCTTCTTCTTCTCTTTTTCCTTTTTTTAGCATGGAAGATTTCTGGTTGTTCTCCTGGAGGCACTAATGCTACGTGTACTCAATAGATGGCCAAGTTAACTTGGAGTGTAAGCCACATATTCATCATCTTCACAGCTTTCGATGTCCACTAGACAAAGGTTGCTTGAAATCAACCTTTGGGTCAAGGTGTCCCTTGTGCAATTGATATACGGGGACTCAATAGACAATTATATATACACAAAATGAAGAGATAATTGAAACACAAAACACAATACATCCTTTCATTGAAATTTTAAAAAATATGCAGTCTTAGGCCCTTACAAAAAGATCTTTGCTACCTTATGGCAAAGGGTAGCAAAGTTGATTCCACGCATTACTTCAAGAAAAAGATTAAAATGCAATGAAGTGAAAACAAGCAAACTTGGATGTATAAAACACTTGACCGCCGCTAGACTGGCCACTCATCCCAACCCTTAAGCTTCCTCGAGGAACTCAATCTCCTTGTTGTCCATCAGTTTCTAAACCAACTGCTTAAGTTCTGGACAACTCTGAATCTCATACCCTAGAGTCTAATAGTACTCACAAAATGATTCATGGCCATCATATGTTCCCTTTGTACCATTCTCAATCAAGCTCGCTGCGCACAGCTGTTCGTACACCCAACTCAGAGGGGACTTGACTTCTGACACTGCCATCCTTACTTTCTTCGTATCTACCTCTTCGAGGGCATTCACGCCTTGTCCTTAATGGTTTGGAAGTGGATTGGCCGCCACATTGGGCCGCTCTAATTCGATGACCCCGATGTTGATCATGTTTTGCACGAGCTTCTTGAATGTTGTGCAATTTTCTATCGTATGCCTCGGTACTCCACTGTGGTACTCACAATGTGCTTTCTCGTCATACCATGGAGGGTAAGGCGGCTGGAAATGAGTAACATGATATGGACGGACCAGATCAGCCTCGTACAGGTGCTTGTACACCTCCTTGTATGGCATGGGTAGAGGGGCGAAGAACATCTTCTCTTGTTCCCTCTTGGGAGCCCTATTTTCTTTTCTATTTGAGCTTTGCGCGTTCCCAATTGCAGCTTGAGGCGGTAAGATTGTGAGATGCTTAGGAGCCTCGTAGGTACTGGTGTTGTTCACCTCATGATCTTTCTTCTTGAATTGCTTCTGAGCATTCTCTCCTCCATCAATTCTACCACTCTTGATAGCTGCCTCGATACGTTTACCAGTCATAACCATATCTGAGAAATTACCGATAGGGTTGCTTATCATGTGGTCATAGAGGGTTCCCTTCAAAGTGTCAACAAACATAAGGGAGATCTCATTTTCGCGGAGTGGAGGTTGGACTTGTGCCGCCACATCTCGCCAACGCTGGGCGTATTCATGGAAGCTCTCATTGTGCGTTTGATCCAAACCGTGTAGCATGAGTCGGTTTGGGACCATATTGGTTATGTGCTTATATTGATCTGTGAAAGCCTTAGCCAAATCCTTCCATGACCTAATCTGCGTACGGGTTAACTGATTGTACCACCTCAACACGGGCCCCGCTAAGATATCTTGAAAGTAATGAATTAGAAGCCTCTCATTATCGATGAAACTCGTCATCTTTCTATAGAACATGGTTATGTGGGCAGTAGGGCAAGTTGTCCCGTCAAACTTCTCAAATTCCAGCGTCTTGAACTTGGGCGGGATTATCAGATCTGGAACCAAACTGAGATCTCTAGCATTCATCCCATATGACCCCTCTTCTTCTTCCTTTGTTCGGAATTTTTCCTCGAGGTCCTTCCGAGTCTCTTCTAGTTGCTTCAAGAACTCCACTTTGACCTTGTTTAAATTCTCAATCTCATCCAAGTCTGGGACACTATCCCCAACATTCTTCACATGATTAAAAACCAGACCTGATGGAGCATAGGTTGAGGCGCTCGCCCGATGCGATGTTGCTCCATCTCCTTGAGTAGCCGCTCCTTGTGAGGGCTTAGGGGTATCGGTGACAAAACCAGGGGAATACGATGGGTCTCCTTTCTCCTGAATAGGGTTTCCAGCAACACCCTTTCCTCTTAGATTGGCTTGTAGCAACTGGGATATCTCTTTCATCTTATCTTGTTGGGACTTGATGACGGTGTCCCTCAATTCTTGCTGAGCTCACTACAACTGACCTCTCAAATCGGCCTCCAACTTAGCAAAACTCTCCTCCATTTTCTTCCTTTGATGGAGAGTAAAGTGTGGATGCGGAATCTTCTATAGTCAGGAATATTGCCATGACCCCGAACAATTAATCTCATGACTTTATGATTTAATGCATGATATGTGTTGTTTGCATGACAGAATCAGATGATTAAAGGTAATAAATTAAAAACACAATCGAATGCAAAGAAGTGTTGATTCGACGAACATCCTCATTAAACAACTTTTCACAATGAAGATCAAGTCTTATTACAACGAGATAAGAAAATAAATAAATAGGGTACGATTTTCAATAAATTTGCTTGTCCCTCCTTTCTAAATTAGCGCGCTCCGGGAACTCTGTTTCTATGGACTCTTTTCTCCCGTTATGACAGTTTTCAATTTTAGACTGTTCTCAAATCAACACCTCGTATGAAATTGCCATGAATATGCAAAAATTATTAAGAAAAACAAGACAAAAAAGGCAACTAGATTAGTAATGAAAATAATGAATTCAATAAAAAACAAATAAATAACAACAAAAAGACCTAGTAACATGCATTCTAGCTTGCTACGGTTATCCGCATGGCTCTAACGGGGTGGGCTGTAACACCTGAGTTTAGGGGTCGGGTGAGAATAATATTTAAATAATATTTTGAGTCTCGGTCTTCAAATTTAATAATAAAATATTTTCATGGGCCTCTGGATTTCAAAATATTTAAGACTATGTTGGGCCTATCTCTTGAGTCCAAAATCCATGGACTTTAAGAGATGTGGGTTTTGGCCATTCATTAATGGCATTTTAGTAAATAGTTGGTCTTCCAACTAAAACCCACTTTAGTTTTTCTTATTTCATTTTAATTCAAATAAACAAATATCACATATTCTTCTCCAAACTCAAACCAACGACCAAAGAAGCTCTCATCTCTTTTCACTATTCCATTTCATTCCATCTCCATTTTAGCTCGGTTTTGAAAAGTAACTACATTTCCAACTTGCTCTCATCTTCCTCTCTTCAAAAGTACAACTAGTTTTCATTTTGGCCCAAGTTTTAGAATTTGGGTTTTTGGAGGATTTGAATAAAAATGGTAACTTTATTGTGTTTAACTTGAGGTTTTGATTTAATAATGTTAGATATGATGTTTATGAACCAAATGGTCCAACATATGTGATTTTTACTTGGTTTTGTAAACATTCCCGGATTTGGGTTTCCAAGGGGTTTTTGAAGGGTTTTGGAATGGTTTTGGGTGCGTTTTATGTTGGAAATGGAAGGCTAATGTTAGTATGTTAGTTAAGGGTTGTTTTGGAATCATTTGGAAGTGTTAAAAGAGTTGAATACATGAGTTTTGGTTGAGGTTTGTTGGCTGCTCGAGATTGTGGTTTTTGGGGGTTGTCCATGGCTTGAATTCTTGTGTTTGATGTTTGAATAGTATTCCGGGTTAGCTACTTTGATGTTTGAGCTGATTTGAGGTTGTTTGGATTGTGTTGAGTTGTTTAGAGACAATGACGTGTGTTGGTGAAGCATCGGGAGTGAATCCGGAAGCTTGAAGGTTTGGTTGCTTGATAGTTGAGCTTGGAAGTGAAGGTGAGTGGTTTAATGTTTTCAAAATGGTTTTTGAGTTTTTGGTTCAAGCATGTGGACTAGGTTGGGCTTGGTAGACCCTCCTAGAGTTAGAATTAGAGTGGTAGCCTAATCCTAAGCTTTAACAGAGACTTTGGTTGCACTCTTTAATCATTGTTTATACCTCGTGATGATTGTGTTTATGATGATTATGTATAAATGTGTTATACATGTATGTTGAGGCTTGGATTGATGCATTGTGATATGCATGTGGATTGTTCATGATTGTGATCATGGTGGGTACGCGCTAAGCACAGAAGTTGATATTAAATGATGTTGTAGATTGAGTTAAATGTTGGCACTAGTATGCTTGGGTACAAATGATCGATCATTAGGATGTTAGTGTGCACACGTGAGTCAAATGCGCACGTGGTCTTGATGATGGTAGTCATCAAGATGGAGTACGGGTTCGCCCGAAAATTCTTCTTATATAAATGTTAGTCTGTGATGAGTGTAATCCCATCGACGGGGCGTGAGGATGAGTGGAATCCCCTCCGCGAGTACGGTGATGAGTGTAATCCCACCGTGAGGTAAAGTTGTTGTTGGATGTGAGTTCCAACGTGTTTATCCGCGTATTCGAGTCATAGCTAGGTTCCAATATGTGTTGATATGTGTATCAATGTATTATGGAATGTGATCTCTATTTGGATGATTATATGTGTTTACATATGATGAGGATTGAGCTTGTTGAGCATGACATATTATTGGATAATTGTTCATGCATCATTGACATTTTTGGCTCTTGTGGATCAAAGGTAAGAACATGTATTTACCTTGTTGTGCTCGTGCTTGGACCCTGCATTGTCGAGGTTTGTTTTTAAAGAGCTTACCCTCACTAAGCTTTATGCTTACGCTCTCTTTTGTTCGACCATGCAGATCCTTAGTTCGTGGGTTGCTAGTGCAAGAAGGGGCCTCCAAGTGTGTGTGCTTTGTGGTGCTAGCCTAGATATCAAGTATGGTTATTTTGGGTTATGATGTAATGGTCAAGCAATGGGACATGTATATGTTGTTTGAGCCTTTTGAGGTATGATGATGTTGTTGTTTAGGAGCATGTTTAGACTCCTTTTATATGTTTTGATGGTTTGGCTTTGGATGTCATGTTGCTTGTAAACCATGCCTTTTAAGCCACCTTAATTGCCTAAGTGTTTGGCCTAGTGTAAGCATGAATCTTGAATGCTTAAGTCTATGATATGTATGATCTTGGATTTGGATGCCTATCTTATATCTCGTGTATGTTGAGCATGTTGCTATAGGATGCATGCCTCTAGAATGTAATTGTATGATTTTTATGCTTCTTGTAGTCGTTACGGACGTTTGGGATCAATTGGAGATGTCTAAAACTGATTTTGGAGATTTGCAGACAGCAGGTGTTTCGAAACGGGTTGTCCTATTTCGAAACGGGTGTGGTTCCAGGGCCCCATATAGGAACTCGTTTCGATACGTTTTGGCTACTGTGAGCCCCTGTTTTGAAACCAGTTTCGAAACACTTTGGCTACTAGAATTGCTTGTTTCGAAACTAGTATCGAAACGGCAAGGCAAAACGAGACCCTATTCCGAAACAGGGTGGATGCGTTTCGAAACGGGTGTCTGACTTTTTAAACTAGAGCTAGTGTTTCGAAATGGGCTTTGATTGTTTCGAAACACAGGCCTGTTTTGGGGCATTTTGACATCTCTAAAGGGTTTCAAGGGTTGGGCTTAGGCCCGGTTTGTTGTTGGGCTTCCGCTTAGGTTTACTTATTGCATTTAGATAAGATAAAATGAAAAAGTTTTTCCTAGGGTCGGTAACCGAAGTGGAACCTTAACGGGTTTCATCTCGGTTACCCCCGTGTAGCCCACTCAGACCGGTCAAGCGTCCGGACCGGGACGAGGGGGTTACACTTGTTGGTATCAGAGCCTAAGGTTACCGAGACCTTGGGCAGGTAAGTGAGGTAAGTTGGGTTTTTAGAGTCCCATTGCTACTATTACACCGGAAAGGAATTTTTAAAGTGAGGGAACGTACTTGAGCCACTTGGAGCCCTTGCCTTGCTAACCCTTTCTTTTGTGCTTTCTTGTTGTTGTTGTAGTTGTTGTTTGTGCGCGCGATGTCGAGGCCTAGGGGTAGACCTAGAGTGGTTCATCAGGAACCACGTGTTGCGGCTCCTGTTAATGAGGCAGTGGCTGGAGTTGAGGCTCATGTGGTAGAGCCTGTTGCTGGAGTTGGAGCTCCTCCACCACCTCGACCACCACCACCTCCTCAGCCTGGAGTTGGAGGCGAGGATGGAGCTGAAGGAGAGGGACCTCAGGGTGGCCAGGGTGGCCAAGGTCCCGCTGGAATAGATATGACTCCGCTTGTGCAAGCTATAGCCGGAGCATTTCAGGCCACAGTTGCCGGAGCACAGGCTGCAGCTCAGCCTAGAGGTGAGGATACTAGTTTATCGTTGAAGAGGCTCCGTAGCCTAGGGGCTGAATAGTTCAGAGGGTCTACACCGGAGAGGTCTGAGTTGTGGTTAGAGAAGATCGTCCGCATCTTAGCTCAGATGGGTTGTATGGGTGCTCAGAAATTGGGATGTGTGATCTCTTTGCTACAGGGTGATGCCTACACTTGGTGGGTCACCATTACTTTTGTGGTTCCCGAGGCTGAGGTTGGTTTGGATTTCTTTGAGTCTGCTTTCCGGAAGAGATATTTGGGACCGAGGTATCTTGATGAGAAGAAGCGAGAGTTTATGGCCCTTGTTCAGGGAGATGCTTCTGTGACTGACTATGAGATCCGTTTTGTTCGTTTGAGTCAGTACGCTCCAGAGTTGGTTCCTACTGAAGTGGAACGTTGTAACCGTTTCCGCTATGGGTTGAATGAAAAGATCAAGAGGTATACTTTAGCTTCTGACTACACAGATTTTGATGTCTTGGTCGCGAGGGCCAAGGACTTAGAGCACAGTTTGGGCTTGACCAAACGATCTGGTGGTTCTAGTTCTGGAAAGAGACATAATAACTTTGACAGTAAAGAAGCCAAGAGGCATAGAGGTGGCAGACATCAGTTTGACCATAGACGTGGCGGTGGCCACCATGGTAGAGGCCACCAGGGCCATAGAGGAGGAGGGCGTTTTCCCGAGTGTACACGTTGTGGGAGACATCATTTCGGTGAGTGTTGGGGTAACTTCCATGCTTGTTGGAACTGTGGTTCGAGGGACCACTTTAGGAGGGAGTGCCCGCATCAGGCGGCACAGGCACCGAACATAGCTCAGGCTCCTGCTAGAGCCAATGACTTCCAGAGAGGCCGCGGGCGCGGTAGAGGTAACTTCCAGCCGAGAAATGATGGCCAGAGGAACATATCACATGTAGTTGCTGTACAGCCAGAGGGCGGAGACCAGGCCAGAGTTTACGCTCAGCGCAAGGGTCAACATGACACAGATGTGATTGCAGGTAACTTCTCGATACAGTCTTTGGGTTTGCTTTCTTTGATTGACTCCAGGTCTACACATTCATATATACTGAGTGAGCATGCAAAGTTGTTGAAATTGCCTTGTGAAATATTAGAAGTAGGAGTTAGTGTTACTAGTTTCTTTCAGGGATACGATAGTAGTTAGAAAGATGTACAGAAGATGTCAGCTTATGGTTTAGGGGCATGTGTTTCCAGTGGATATGATGGAGCTACCATTTTATGGTTTTGATGTGATTCTGGGTATGGACTGGCTCACCGAGCATAAAGCTAGGATAGACTTTGAGACTAAGAGGATTTCCTTGAGACTCGCAGATGATTATAAGATAGTAGTTGTAGGTGAGAACGTGAAGTTCTTATCTAATGTAGTTTTAGTTTTAGAAGCAAAGAGGTTAGTTGAGTTGGGTTGCGAAGCATATTTGGCCTATGTGATGAATCCAAACATGAGTGAGGTTAGACCTCGAGACATCCAGACAGTGTGTGACTTTCCTAGTGTGTTTCCGGAAGAGTTGTCGGGTTTACCACCTGATAGAGATGTAGAGTTTACTATAGAGACTTACTCAGATTCAGTTCCTGTTTCGATTGCTCCGTATTGGATGGCACCGAAAGAACTGAAAGAGTTGAAGACTCAGTTGCAAGAGTTGACAAATAGAGGCTTCATTCGACCGAGTTCTTCGCCTTGGGGCGCTCCAGTTTTGTTTGTAAAGAAGAAATATGGAAGCATGAGAATGTGTATAGATTACAGACAATTGAATCAGTTAACAGTGAAGAATAAGTATCCGTTGCCGAGAATTGAAGATTTGTTTTACCAGTTGAGAGGGGCATCAGTCTTTTCGAAGATCGATTTGAGATCCGGTTACTACCAGCTAAAGGTAAGAGAGGTTGATGTACCAAAGACGGCCTTTAGAACTAGGTATGGTCACTATGAGTTTTTAGTCATGCCTTTTGGGTTGACTAACGCACCAAATGCTTTCATGGATATGATGAATAAGATCTTCCATCAGTACCTAGATCAGTTTGTAGTTGTCTTCATAGGTGACATCTTGGTGTATTCACGTACCGAGGAAGACCACGACTGACACTTGAGGTTAGTTTTGCAGACTTTGTTAGATAATCAGTTGTATACCAAGTTGAGCAAGTGTGAGTTCTGGATCCGAGATGTAGTCTTCCTAGGGCATGTAGTGTTAGCTGATGAGATTAGAGTTGATCCGAAGAAAATAGAGGCTATTGTTGAGTGGAAGCAACCGAAGTCAGTAACGGAAGTTCGTAGCTTTCTAGGCTTAGCTAGATACTATAGAAGGTTCGTAGAAGGTTTCTCGAAGTTAGCGCTCCATTGACACAGTTACTTCAGAAGAGTGTTCAGTTTGAGTGGTCAGATGCAAGACAGAGAGCCTTTGAGAAGTTGAAAGAAGCTTTGACCCAAGCACCAATCTTGATTCAGCCAGAGTCGGGGAAAGACTATGTAGTTTACAGTGATGCTTCCTATGTAGGCCTAGGTTGTGTTCTCATGCAAGACAAGAGAGTAGTGGCTTATGCCTCAAGACAGTTGAAGACTCACGAGCGTAACTATCCGACCCATGACATAGAGTTAGCTGCAGTTGTGTTTGCTCTGAAGATTTGGAGGCATTATTTGTACGGTGAGAAGTGCACAGTGTACACAGATCACAAGAGTTTGAAGTACATCATGACTCAGCGAGATTTGAATCTCCGACAGCGTAGGTGGTTAGAGTTGCTAAAGGACTATGACCTTACGATCGAGTACCATTCGGGTAAGGCCAATATAGTGGCTGATGCTTTGAGTAGAAAAGTAGCAGTTGAGTTGAGAGTCATGTTTGCTAGATTGAGTGTATCCGATGATGGTGGTTTTATCGCAGAGTTGCAAGTAAAGCCTTCTTTGATTCAATTGATTAGAGAGAAGCAGTTGCAAGATGTGTCCTTAGTTCCTCATGTTCAGGACATAGCCGAAGGTAGACCGACCGAGTATAGCTTCAGTGGTAAGAATGTGTTATGCTTTAGAGACAGTGTTGTTGTGCCTGAAGATGTTGAGTTGAGGCATCTGATTTTGAGCGAAGCACATTCGAATCCTTTTTCTATGCATCCGGGTAGTACTAAGATGTACCGTGACCTGAAAAAAGATTACTTCTGGGTTGGTTTGTAGAAGGATGTAGCCGAGTATGTGAGCAATTGTATGGTTTGTTAGAGAGTGAAGGCAAAACATCAGGTTCCTTCAGGTTTGTTACAGCCTTTGAAGATTCCGGGATGGAAATGGGAGAGGATCACCATGGACTTTGTGTCGGGGTTACCGTTATCTCCTTCGAAGAAGAATTCCGTTTGGGTGATTGTTAATAGGTTTACCAAGTGTGCTTACTTCTTAGCAGTGAACACTACAGATTCGTTAGACAAGTTGGCAAACTTGTACATCCGTGAGATTGTGAGACTTCATGGAGTTCCGAAGTCTATTGTTTCAGACAGAGATCTGAGATTCACTTCGAGGTTCTGGGGTTATTTTCATAGTGCTCTAGGTAGCCGTTTGCATTTCAGTACTTCTTATCACCCTCAGTCCGATGGGCAGTCAGAGCGAGTGATACATATTTTAGAGGATATGCTTCGTTGTTGTGTGATTGACTTCCAAGGTTCTTGGGAGAAGCACTTACCCTTAGTTGAGTTTGCTTATAACAACAGTTATCAGTTTAGTATCCAGATGGCTCCCTATGAGGCTTTATATGGTAGACGATGTAGGACTCCGATTTGTTGGGCTGAGACAGGACATAGATTGTTGTCTATGCCGGATTTGCTCAAGGGAACTACAAAAAAGTGAAGTTGATTTGTGACCGTTTGAAGGCAGCTTCCAATCGTCAGAAGTCTTATGCAGATTTGAAGAGAAAAGAGATTGAGTTCTCCGTGGGTGAGAAAGTGTTTCTAAAAGTATCTTCGTGGAAGAAGGTGATGAGATTTGTCCGAAAAGGCAAGTTGAGTCCGAGGTTTATTGGTCCGTATGAGATAGTTGAGCAGATTGGGCCTGTAGCTTATCGTTTGAGATTGCCTTCTGAGTTAGAGAAGATCCATGATGTCTTTCATGTGTCGATGCTTAGAAGATATAGATCAGATCCTTCTCATGTCATGCATGTTAAGGAGATAAAGTTGAATCCAGATTTGTCTTACAATGAAGAGCCTGTTGAGATACTTGCTTCTGATAGCAAGGTATTGTGTGGCAAGACCATAGAGTTGGTCAAGTTGTTGTGGAGACATAGAGGTGTGGAAGAGGCCACGTGGGAGAGAAAAGCTGATATGCTTGAGCAGTTTCCGTATCTGTTCTCGTCAGGTAATTTCAGGGACGAAATTCCCTAAGTGGGGGAGAGTTGTAACACCTGAGTTTAGGGGTCGGGTGAGAATAATATTTAAATAATATTTTGAGTCTCGGTCTTCTAATTTAATAATAAAATATTTTCATGCGCCTCGGGATTTCAAAATATTTAAGAATATGTTGGGCCTATCTCTTGAGTCCAAAATCCATGGACTTTAAGAGATGTGGGTTTTGGCCATTCATTAATGGCATTTTAGTAAATAGTTGGTCTTCCAACTAAAACCCATTTTAGTTTTTCTTATTTCATTTTAATTCAAATAAACAAATATCCCATCTTCTTCTCCAAACTCAAACCAACGACCAAAGAAGCTCTCATCCTCTTTTCACTATTCCATTTCATTCCATCTCCATTTTAGCTCAGTTTTGAAAGGTAACTACATTTCCAACTTGCTCTCATCTTCCTCTCTTCAAAAGTACAACTAGTTTTTATTTTGGCCCGAGTTTTAGAATTTGAGTTTTTGGAGAATTTGAATAAAAAATGGTAATTTTATTGTGTTTATGTTGAGGTTTTGATTTAATAATGTTAGATATGATGTTTATGAACCAAATGGTCCAACATATGTGATTTTTACTTGGTTTTGTAAACATTCTCGGATTTGGGTTTCCAAGGGGTTTTTGAAGGGTTTTGGAATGGTTTTTGGGTGCGTTTTATGTTGGAAATGGAAGGCTAATGTTAGTATGTTAGTTAAGGGTTGTTTTGGAATCATTTGGAAGTGTTAAAAGAGTTGAAAACATGAGTTTTGGTTGAGGTTTGTTGGCTGCTCGAGATTGTGGTTTTTGGGGGTTGTCTATGGCTTGAATTCTTGTGTTTGATGTTTGAATAGTATATAGCTACTTTGATGTTTGAGCTGATTTGAGGTTGTTTGGATTGTGTTGAGTTGTTTAGAGACAATGACGTGTGTTGGTGAAGCATCGAGAGTGAATCCAGAAGCTTGAAGATTTGGTTGCTTGATAGTTGAGCTTGGAAGTGAAGGTGAGTGGTTTAATGTTTTCAAAATGGTTTTTGAGTTTTTGGTTCAAGCATGTGGACTAGGTTGGGCTTGGTAGACCCTTCTAGAGTTAGGATTAGAGTGGTAGCCTAATCCTAAGCTTTAACAGAGACTTTGGTTGCACTATTTAATCATTGTTTATGCCTCATGATGATTGTGTTTATGATGGTTATGTATAAATGTGTTATACATGTATGTTGAGGCTTGGATTGATGCATTGTGATATGCATGTGGATTGTTCATGATTGTGATCATGGTGGGTACGTGCTAAGCACGGAAGTTGATATTAAATGATGTTGTAGATTGAGTTAAATGTTGGCACTAGTATGCTTGGGTACAAATGATCGATCATTAGGATGTTAGTGTGCACACGTGAGTCAAATGCGCGCGTGGTCTTGATGATGGTAGTCATCAAGATGGAGTACGGGTTCGCCTGGAAATTCTTCTTATATAAATGTTAGTCTGTGATGAGTGTAATCCCATCGACGGGGCGTGAGGATGAGTGGAATCCCCTCCGCGAGTACGGTGATGAGTGTAATCCCACCGTGAGGTAAAGTTGTTGTTGGATATGAGTTCCAACGTGTTTATCCGCGTATTCGAGTCATAGCTAGGTGCCAATCTGTGTTGATATGTGTATCAATGTGTTATGAAATGTGATCTCTATTTGGATGATTATATGTGTTTACATATGATGAGGATTGAGCTTGTTGAGCATGACATATTATTGGATAATTGTTCATGCATCATTGACATTTTTGGCTCTTGTAGATCGAAGGTGAGAACATGCATTTACCTTGTGCTCGTGCTTGGACCCTGCATTGTCGAGGTTTGTTTTTAAAGAGCTTACCCTCACTAAGCTTTATGCTTACGCTCTCTTTTGTTCGACCATGCAGATCCTTAGTTCGTGGGTTGCTAGTGCAAGAAGGGGCCTCCAAGTGTGTGTGCTTTGTGGTGCTAGCCTAGCTATCAAGTATGGTTATTTTGGGTTATGATGTAATGGTCAAGCAATGTGACATGTATATGTTGTTTGAGCCTTTTGAAGTATGATGTTGTTGTTGTTTAGGAGCATGTTTAGACTCCTTTTATAAGTTTTGTTGGTTTGGCTTTGGATGCCATGTTGCTTGTAAACCATGCCTTTTAAGCCACCTTAATTGCCTAAGTGTTTGGCCTAGTGTAAGCATGAATCTTGAATGCTTAAGTCTATGCTATGTATGATCTTGGATTTGGATGCCTATCTTATATCTCGTGTATGTTGAGCATGTTGCTACAGGATGCATGCCTCTAGAATGTAATTGTATGATTTGTATGCTTCTTGTAGTCGTTACGGACGTTTGGGATCAATTGGAGATGTCTAAAACTGATTTTGGAGATTTGCAGACAACAGGTGTTTCGAAACGGGTGGTCTTGTTTCGAAACGGGTGTGGTTCCAGGGCCCCGTATCGGAACTCGTTTCGATACGTTTTGGCTATTGTGAGCCCCTATTGTGAGCCCCTATTGGAATTGTTTGTTTCGAAACTAGTATCGAAACGACAAGGCAAAACGAGACCCTGTTCTGAAACGGGGTGGATGTGTTTCGAAACGGGTGTCTGACTTTTTAAACTAGAGCTAGTGTTTCGAAACGGGCTTTGACTGTTTCGAAACACAGGCCTGTTTTGGGGCTTATTGACATCTCTAAAGGGTTTCAAGGGTTGGGCTTAGGCCCGGTTTGTTGGTTGGCTTCCGCTTAGGTTTAATTATTGCATTTAGATAAGATAAAATGAAAAAGTTTTTCCTAGGGTCGGTAACCGAAGTGGAACCTTAACGGGTTTCATCTCGGTTACCCCCGTGTAGCCCACTCGGACCGGTCAAGCGTCCGGACTGGGACGAGGGGGTTACATGGGCTCCCTAGATTCTCACACATGTGGGTTCGGTTCTAAGAAAGGGTACCCGAACCTATCTTATCACATACTAAGGTAACAAGAACCCCAATTCTGGCCCATTACAAGCTTGCGAATTGGTTTCGGTTCGAGGGAAAGCACGGCCTAATGACGTGGAGGGCTGCTCACGTGTCAAAGACATGGATTCCGGAAGTGAATTACTGACACATGGAGGGATACTCACGTGGGTATGGGCGTTTCACTCCCACTTAAGGGACGAAGTTCGGGTATAGAGCTTAATGATCGTGATGCAACACATGTCGGTGATTTCCTTAAAAATTAAATGAGAAATTAATCCGAAGGCTACCAATTATTAAAGCTCGTGTAATTTAAGTCCCATTTTCAAAGAAGAACCCCCTCATTAAAATCAAAATAGATTTCAAAAATTTCCATCATTAAAAGCAACAATTGTTATTTTTTTGCTTAACTCTCTTTTTGTTTTGTAAAACAAAATTAGTCCCTAGTGGAGTCGCCACGCTGTGAGAACGTTTTTTCTCGGAAGGAAACCTTGAAGTGTCCCACCTTTTTAGAAAATCAATTAAAAAAAGGGAACTTCTTTTGAAAATTTTGAGTTTCGAAAAAATCGTAAAAAAATCTTTAGAGTCGCCACCGGCCACTGAGGTAGGCCGGACACCATAAAAAACAAAACCAGAGATTCATTTGAAAGGGTTCGGAAGTTGATTACGTGTGGGGAAGGGTTAGCACCCCCATCACGCCCAAAAATCGGTAGCAAAATAATTGTTGCTTTTAATCGATGGAAATTATTTAAAAATTTAAATGAACTTAATTAGAGGTTCTTAATTGAAAATTGAACTTTAATCGTGCGAGCTTTATCAAATTGGAGGTTTCGAAGTAATTGGACATTTAATTAAAAAGGATGATGGTACACCGGACCAAAGACTAAACCGACATCATATAAGTCGGACTATCGTGTTAGTTTAGGGTTCGGATCCCGTACGTCACCTTTATGCATGATGCAAGTAGATAAAGTATGATGTCATGGTCTTGTTCATTTTACTTACGAATTTTACCTTTAGACAATGCAAATTAATCCGAATATTCAGGGTATATCCAATAAGCTAGGATATTTCGAACCGAATACACGAATTAATAAGTACCTCCTTTTTATAATTAAAATTAATTATTATGAAAATCAAAATATCAAAAGTCACATGAATGACCATTTAAAATGCATGTCACAAACACATGTTTGAACAACATAAAAACTAGCTTTGCCCACATTAAAACCGAGCATGTAACATATATAATAAAACTACATTGTATGCATAAAACTATATGTTATAAAACATGTTAAACAAGATTAAATATAAAAAGCATATGATCATATACGATAAAAAATATATCATGTACCGCATCAACCACAAATCATATATGCACATTAAACATATCCATCAACATGGCAAGAACATACATCCAACATAAACATGTATTTAATAAAATGGCAAAATCATAAATGAGGACTAAAATTAAAGAAATAGAAAATGCAAGACCAAAAACTTAAAATGCATGATTAAATGGAAAACAATGGAAAAGGGACTAATTAAAACAAAAACGAAAATTTGAGGGACCAAAACGGTGAATAGACCATTCGAAAACTAATTTAATTGCAAAACGAAGGACCAAATTAAAAAGACACGAAAACCTAAAAGGGCCAAAATGGCAATTAAACCACTCGAAAATCAATTAACGTCAGAACAGGAATGAAATTAAAAGTTTTTGAAAAGCTGAAGGGACTGGAGAAAGGATTTTAAAACGCGGAGGCCCTTGCTGCGCGATTAAAGAAACACAAAGGGACCAAAAATACAGTTAAACTTATTTTAAAACACTATAAAACCTGTTTAAAAACATTTCTAATTCTTTTCTTTATTTTGTTAACCCTAAACACATAGTCTCTCCCCCCTTAGCTCTTTGTCGAATTTCCTGATGCCGAAACATCGGCCGACGCTAATCGGCGGCTGGCGTTCGCCTAAACGACCAAAAAAGCACCCAAAACCCAAAAAGAAAGCTCTTTTCCTAGAACCATTCAAAACCCAAAACTAGAAAGCCTTTCTACTTCATGAAAACAAAACCGAAAACCCCCTTTTTTGTTTTGAAAATAGAACCAAAAACCATTTTTTTAGCATCGATAAGAAACCCCTCTTTTTTTAAAAAACCTTGGACCCCTTTCGGTCACCACTCCACCGTTTCACCATGTGAGGCTTGTCAACGGCGGGCGGATGCGAACCGGTGCGCAAAGAAGATCGAACGCCGAAGGTAAAAACTGAAACCCTATCCCTCTGTGTGTTTTTTTCTTCGAAATGAAAATGAGAACAAAGACGATCATACCTCTGAAATCCGAGGTTTGTTGCTTCTCTATTGCTCTGAATTTTTTTTTAATGATCCCCCTCATTACATTGTGTCTTTCGGCTTTTATAAACCCGAAAAATTACGTTTTTTGAATTAGATGAAAAAGGGGAAAAACATCCCAGTGCCTGCTATTGTTTCTGATAATTTGGTGTCCCTCTGTAATTGCTGGTTTGCTTCTGAAATCCGTTGCATTTTGTTTGTCCTCTCTGTAATTCTGTTTTTCTTTGTCTACGTGTGTCGGTTCTCGTACGAGGGGGAGGGGACCAGAGGAGACATGGGACGTGGACGGTCGTGCGGAAATGGAGCAGATCTGGACGATCGAACGATGCGCGTGTGGGCACAATCGGGAGTTGAACCGACGCACGTGGCTTCAACGCAGGTAGGGGAGCGTCGTGCACGCGCGCGTATGCGAGTCCGAGAATCTTGCGTGGGCGTGTGGAGGTTCTGGAGGCTTCCCTGCTTCGATCCTGGCCGTTGATGGTGATCTCGACCTAATGGCTCGAGGGCTAGCGGCGCGGAGCAATGGTTAGGGCACCCTAGGGTTTCCATCTGCGGCGCGGTCTGGAATGTCAGATCTAAATGAGATATGACGGTGGTGTTTTGGCTGTGCAAGACACAAAAGAAATAAGATTAGGGTTTTGTTGTTTTAATTATTCGGGCCTATTGGGCCATGTAATATATACTTATATATTTTTTTGAGCTTTTTTAATGTTTGTAAATGGACTCTTTAATATAAATAAACAGGGCTCTAATTATTTAATGGGCAAACTTTATATATATTAGTTTTTTTTTTCAGTTTTCCAGACTTGTTTCAATATATTAACTACAACAACAACAACAATAATAATAATATAGTAATGATAGATAATATATGATAATAATAATAATAATAATAATAATAATAATAATAATAATAATAATAATAATAATAATAATAATAATAATAATAATAATAATAGCAAAGGTGCTACGAATATATTGTTAACAATAATAATAGTAACAATAAATGGATAGCATAACACATAATAATGTTTAATTTATTCAAATGGATAATAATGTAATAATAATGACTATATGCAATAATAGATAATACTATATACATCACTTATATCTAAGTAATACTAATAATATTTTTGTTTTAATTTTAATCATATTATTTAGTTAAGTAAATGAACAAAGCCCATTATTGCGAAATATAAAATCGGGTTATCACCCCAGACAAAATTAGTGATTACAGTTGGTACCACATATTCAGGACATTGCGGAAGGAAATCCAATAGACTTTTATTTCAATGATGATGGTGTTTTGTGTTTTAAGAGTCAAATAGTTATGCCGGAGGATGTTGAGCTAAGGCACACTATTCTGACTGAGGCTCATAACAGTCCTTTTTCTATGCATCCTGGTAGTACAAAGATGTATCGTGGGTTGAAGGATAAGTACTATTTGGTTGGTTTGAAGAGAGACGTTGTTGATTTTTTTCGTAAGTGCATGGTTTGTCATCGAGTAAAAGTTGAGCATCAATTTCCTTCTGGATTGTTGCAACCTTTGAAGATTTAAGAATGAAAATGGGAGAGAATCACCATGGATTTCGTGTTGAGTTTGCCTTTGACACCATCCAGAAAGAATTCCATTTGGGTGATTGTTGATCGTTTTACGAAGTGTGCACATTTCTTGGCGGTGCATACTACGTATACATTAGATAAGTTGGCGGATTTGTTCATCAAGCGTTGGGCACGCGTTTGAATTTCAGTACATCGTATCATCCTCAGACGGATGGTCAGTCCGAACGAGTTATCCAAGTGTTGGAGGATATGTTGAGATGTTTCATCATTGATTTCCAAGGTTCATGGGAAAAACAGTTGCCTTTGGTGGAGTTTGCTTACAATAACAGTTATCAAGCGAGTATTCAAATGGCTCCTTATGAGGCCTTGTATGGAAGGAAGTATAGAATGCCTCTTTGTTGAGCGGAAGCAGGGCAGAAGTTGGTTTCTTTGCCTAATGCGCTTAAGGGCACTATGGAAAAAGTGAAGCTCATTAGTGAGAGGTTGAAAGCGGCTTCGGATCGGCAAAAGTCTTACGCGGATTTGAAGCGTAAGGAGATTGAGTATGTTGTGGGAGGTAAGGTGTTTTTGAAGGTTTCACCTTGGGAAAAGGTGATGAGATTTGGTTGGAAATGCAAGTTGAGTCCAAGGTTTATTGGACCATATGAGGTGCTGGAACGTGTTGGACCTGTTGCTTATAAGTTAAGGTTGCCTTCCGAGTTAGAGAAGATACATGATGTTTTCCATGTATCCATGATTCGTAAGTATAGATCGGATCCGTCTCATGTTATGTCTGTTGAAGATATTGAGTTGAGTCTGGATTTGTCCTATGGTGAAGAACCAGTTGTGATCTTTGATTTGGACAACAAGGTTCTTCGTGGTAAGACCATTGAGTTGGTCAAGGTCTTCTGGCCACATTGTAGTGTTGAAGAAGCCACGAGGGAAAGAAAGGATGAAACGAAGAAATAGTTTCCTCGTCTTTTTCCTCCAGGTAAAAGTTTCTAGGACGAAATTTCCTAAGTGGGGGAGAGTTGTAACGCCCCGATTTTGGGCCTAGAAGAATTTGAGGTCTATTCGAGGCTCGTAGAGCGTAGAGTAGAAATCCGAGTTTTCGGGAGTGGTTTAGGAAAATTAAGGTTCGAGTTAAGATAAAAATTTGATAAAATTCTTAAAAATCATTATTAATTATATAAATGATTTTGGTAAAATCAATTTTTAGAAAAAAGATTTTGGAAGTACGACATTTTGAGTTAGTGACCAAAATGCGATTTTTGCAAAGTTGTTTTAGTGATTGTTTTGTAAAAGGATTGGAACTTTGAATCTTTAAGGAGCTAATTTACCTAATTGTTTTTATCAGATTTCTCTCTTAATTTGGGACATTTTAAAAAGGGTTTTTTTTTATTAAAGATTAAAAGGTTTAATAAAGGAGAGTTGACTTTTTCATTAAAACCTATTTTACGTCATTTTCTCCCATTCTATTTTCTCTCAAAGATTTTCTTCAGCCAAACACTCCCCATTTTCAAGAAACTTGAGGCAATGCTCTTGATTTGTTGAGTTTATGATTTCAAAAGGATTCTTCAATCTTGATTTACAAATCCTTATAATTTTCCTTTGATTTTTCAAGAAAATCACATCCAATTTAAAGAGATTTCACCCATTAGAGGTAAGGTTCGTTCTCCTCCTCTAATGATCAGTTCTTTACTGAAATTCCCAAGTTATCAATCCTTTACATATGTTTTCTAAGTTGTTTTGATGGATTAATCATGGAAATTTGGTTACAATGAAGTTTAAATTTGATATTAAATGATGTTGAAATAAAGGTTTTATCATAATAATCCTGAATTGGTTTGGATCTCTAGTTGTAGATGGCTAGATTTGGGGGTTTTGGTGAAGTTTTGAGGTTCTAGTGTTGCTTGAGATTTATGGAAGGGATTAGGTTGGTTTTAGAAGTTAATTGATGATTAAAAGTGGTTAGAAGTGTTAGATTTTGGCTGGGTAAAGCTTGGAGAGTAATCGAAGGTGTTTTCGGTTGTTCCGGATAGCTGTTTTGTTGTTTTTGGATAGAGCCGTGAGGTAGCTTAGCTTGCTGGTGATTTTAATGCATAGAGATGCATTAATCCTCTGTTCTTGTGTGTTATAAACAGGGGAGAATACATCGAACGAGATTGGTGAAGTTTCAGGAGCTCTGGAAGCTTGTTTACGCTTCGACAAAGCGAGCGTGGCGTTATCGGTGAGTGGAATTGGTTTTAAAAGTCTTTCAAAGGATTGAAATCAAGGTTTGGGGATTTAGGTTGAGTTTGAAACACTAACCTAAATCCGGTAGTAAGTATGAGATGTTTCGCTCTTGTTTCTTGGTTATTGTCCCATTGGTTTTATGATCATGCTCTTGTTTTGAAGATAGATTTATACCTACTGTTTTATGCATGTTTTGAGAAATGAAATGATGACTTTAATGATCCCATGAGATAGAATTGATATTTCAATGAGATAGAACTATTTTTGAAAATGCTATGCATTGTACATGCTTTTGAAATGGGATAAGAATGTTTTAGATTGATGCATTGAAAAACAGTAGGTAATGATGTTAAAATGAATATACTGGAATGAGATGAGATTATTGTTACCGGATATAATTGGTTGACCAATAGGATGAGAAGTGCACTATAATATACAAAATTCGTACGCGCTCTTTGGTTCGGGCAATGGGGGTAATGCCATCCCGTTCTAAAGTGAGAGTGCGGTGATGAGAGATTCCACCACAATAGGTCTTGGTGAAATGCCCAAGCTTTGTGGCGATGATAGATGCTGCCATGAGAGTCTGGTGATATGAGATTCCACCGGGGTAGGACTTGCCATTTAGTCAAGCTATCTGTATATCCGAGTAATGTTGTTAAAATGCCAATATATGAGATTGATTATGAGATTCGCATATACCTTGTTTATAAATGATTTTATGCATTGTGATTTGCATATGAGAATATGATTTGAGAAACGCTTTATGAGATTTAAGCATGTGAGGCCTTGTCTTGAGACTATGCATTTGATGAATGAATGAGATAGATGGTACATGTTATTTAAATGATGTGGTTTTGCTTTGAAAATGATTTCAAGCATGAGATAGAATGGGCATAATGAGATAGAGTTTCTAAATGAGAAATGATTTAAAAATGCATTATTGTGTTGGTTGGTTTTGAGCATCCCTCGCTAAGCAATTGTGCTTACATTTTTTTTCATCAATGCAGAAAATTAGCTTGCTTGGGCAGCAAAGAGGCAAGAAGAATTCCAAGAAGTGTGGTTAAGCTCAAGTATGGTTTTACATTTGCTCATTAATAATAATAGTTGGCAATGAGAGGATACCATGTTGTTTGGGAGATGTGTTTTGAAGCTCCCTGGTTTGTGGCAAGTTTTGAATGCCCTTAATGACTTGTAAATGGCCTTTAATGTTTGGATTATGCCTTGGTTTGTGTTTTGACTTATAAGAGGCTATTTGTGCATAGGTTGCATGCATATAGATTCCCTTAATGCTTATGGACTTGCTATGATGTTGTTTTTGCCACGTATGTTGTGGTTTGATGTTCTAAATATGTCGTATGCATGTTGGAAGCATGTTAGAATGATTTAGTATGGATTAAAGTGTGAAAAACCAGCAAAAAGTGTCATTACAGGCCCAGGTGTTTCGGTACACTCGAGCCTGTACAAAAACAGTGAGCTGAAATGGCCTAAGGGTTTCGAAACAGGGAGGATTGTTCCGGTACATTTTGCCACTAGAAGCTTCTATTTCGAAACACCTCAAAGGGTGTTTCGATACAGGCCCGTGTTCCGAGCCATGAGTACCTGTTTCGGTACGCCCGTTTCAATATAGGGCTATCTTGTACCGAAACAGCAAGTTGTTATGTTAGTTGTTGGAATATTTTGAAATTCTAATTCCTTACGTTTTAGTCCCTGGATATTGTGTATGCAATTAAATGAGCATGGATGATTATTTTGAGCTGAGTTTTGGGTGTAAGCATGAAATATGTTTAACTAAAGGTTGGTAACTATAAAAGTGGATCAGACCCTGTATTATGATAAAATTACAAAATAGTCCCTAAAACGTATTTGAATTCAATAAAGTTTCAATTCGTTGTTTGATCGAGTTACAAATTGCTCCGCTGCGATGTTAAATACTTAGGATCCTAATGAGCATCTAGACATGACTAAAATGGAAAAAATATGGTTGTTTATTGAGGTAAACCTTCTGGTTTACTTCAATATTCCCTGTGTGATCAGTTCGGTTCGGTCTTTCGCCCAGACCGGGTCGATGGGGTTACAGGGTCTGATCAGTACTTCCGTAGCATAGACACATGAAAAATATTATGGATTCGACTTAACTCCTCGGGGAGAGCTAGTCGGTAAGCAACATGTCCAACTTTCTCGATCACCTCAAATGGGCCCATGAAACGAGGACTTAATTTCCCCTTTTTCCAAAACGAAGGATCTTCTTCCACAGAGACACCTTAAGGAAAGCTTTCTCACCAACGTCATGTTGAATGCCCTTTCTTTTCAAATCTGTGTAGGCTTTTTGTCGATCGAATGCAGCTCTGAGTCGATCACGAATGATAGTTACCCTTTCTTCAGTTTCTCGAAGTAAGTCAGGCCCTAGCACCTTGTCTTCACCAAGCTCGGTCCAACAAAGAGGGGTTCTACATTTTCTTCCATAAAGAGCTTCATAAGGGGCCATTTTAATCGAGACTTGGTAACTAGTGTTGTATGCAAACTCCACCAATGGCAGGGATTTTTCTTACGTATTTCTGAAATCGATAACACAGGTCCGTAGCATATCTTCTAGAATCTGAATAACCCTTTCGGATTGACCATCAGTATGAGGGTGGAAAGAGTGCTTCAGTGCGCTCGAGTTCCCATCGCCTTATGTAGGGTTATCCAAAACCGAGATGCAAAATGTGGAACGTGGTCATAAATGATGGACACTTGAACTCCATGCAAACGAATAAATTTCACGAATGTACAATTAAGCAAGTTTAGGTAAGCTGAAGTCCATTCTTACTAGAATGAAATGAGAAGACTTGGTGAATCTATCCACAATGACCCAAATAACATCATTCTTCTTCGGTGTCATTGGTAGACCGCTTACGAAATCCATTGTAATATGCTTCTTTTACCACTGTGGAAGCTCAATGGGTTACAAGAGACCAGTGGGCACCTTGTGTTCGGCTTTAACCCGTTGGCAGGTCATACATTTAGCCACAAAGTTCGTGATTTCACCTTTAATACTAGACCACTAATATAGCTCTTTCAAGTCTTTGTACATCTTGATAGCTCCAGGATGAACGGAAAAAGGGTTCAAATAAGCTTCACTCAAAATTTGATTCCGAAGATCATCGTTATCAGAACACAAATACGGATTTGAAACCACAATAACCCTTCGAAATTCATAGCAAGATCAGAATTCAATTTGTCCTTAATCTTAGCAATAAGGGTTCATAACTCCTTGTTAGATTCACTGAGTGCCTTGATTCGGAATAAAATGGTTGACTAAACTCTCTAAGTTCAACTAACAACTTTCCATGCTTCTTGAGTCAGAAATGGGTATTCAAACATCTCGGAGAAGGGGTAGTTTTTTTACTAAGGACATTAGCTACGACATTGGCTTTACCGGATGGTAATCAATAGTCCTTCAAAAGTTCCATCCAACAACGTTGACGGAGATTCAACTTTTTCTGAGTTAAGAGATATTTTAGACTTTTGTGATCAGTGTACAAGTAACACTTCTCACCATATAGATAGTGCTTCCAAATCTTCAAGTCAAATACAACATCAGCTAACTTTATATCATGTGTCGGATAGTTTAGCTCGTGAGGCTTGAGTTGACGTGAAGCATAAGCTATGACCTTGCCTTCTTGCATCAGGACACAAACTAATCCCAAGTGGGATGCATCACTATACACGATGAAGTCTTTTCCTGACTCGGGTTGCACCAAGACATGAGCATTGGTAAGGACTTGCTTGAGTTGGTCGAAACTCCTTTATTGGTCAACATTCCACACAAAAGGAGCAACTTTTCGGAGAAGCTTCATTAAGGGTACAAAAATCATCGATAACCCCTTAACAAATCTACGGTACTAGCCTGCAAGGCCTAGTAAACTACGTACTTCTCCAACATTCCTTGGAGGAATCCAATCGAGGATTGCTTGAATCTTCTTTGGGTCAACTTGGATTCTCACAGAGGAAATCACATGACCAAAAAAAGATACTTCGGATAACAAAAATTCACATTTACTGAACTTGGCAAAGAGTTGTTTTTCTCAAAGGGTCTAAATCACTATCCTGAGATGTTCTTTGTGGGTGGTAGAGTCTTTCGAAAAAATCAGGATGTCGTCTATGAAGATAACCACAAACTTATTGAGATAAGGCTGAAATACACAGTTCATCAAATCCATGAAGGCTGCAGGTGTATTCGTGAGTCCAAAATGCATCACTAAGAATTCATAATGACAGTAACGAGTTCGGAAAGTGGTCTTCGGAACATCAAACTCCTTCACTGACATTTGGTAGTATCCGAATTGAAGGTCTATCTTGGAGAAGACATGAGCATTTTTCAATTGATCGAAGAGATCGTCAATCCTTGAAAGTGGATACTTGTTCTTGATTGTGACCTTATTTCGCTGACGATAGTCAACGCAAAGATGCATCGACCTATCCTTCTTTTCAATGAACAATATCGGTGCTCCCAGGGTGAGGAACTCAGTCAAATGAATCCCTTATCCAATAGGTCTTAGATTTAGGCCTTAAGTTCTTTTAATTCCACCGAAGCCATTCTATTCGGAGCTATGGAGACTGGTGTAGTCACCGGTTGCACTTCGATTCCAAATTCTACTTCTCGGGTTGAAGGGAGTCTCAGAATTTCATCGAGAAATTCATTAGGGAATTCTTTCACCTCTGACGTATTCTCGGGTTTTGGGATATTCTTTACACTCTATGGCACACATGATAACTTCATTAGGCTTGGGTTTGATTCCCATCAAGTTATGCTTTCCTTGCCAAGTCTATGGAGGTATAGCTTCTTTTTCGAACAGTCTACCCATGCTTGATGTTCAGCCAAACAATCATGTAGAACTAAGTGTTTTGCTATAATAAATAAAAAATGTTTTGGAAAAATTTGAAAAGAATTTAAAACTTGTCTTTAAGACCAAACAACTTGAATGATTTAAATTAGCCAAACTTGAATTTTTAGCAAGCTTGTATCGATACGGTGTACCCCGTATCGATACCTTTTTGCCCATGTTTCGTTACTGCCAAAACCTGTATCGAAACAGGCTTTGCTGTTTCGATAAGGAGAGGGATCGTTTCGATATGGCTGGTAAGCATATCGATCCCCGTTTTAACAACCTCAACGGCTAGTTTCCCAGCGGTCTTTTAAATGACCTACCGTACCGATACGCCCTCAAGTGTATCGATACGCTTAGGCTGGCAAGAGCCCAACTGCTAGTTTCTGAAGAAGGTCGTACCGATACAAATCCTCGCGTATCGATACAGAAGGTTGCATAACAGCATTAAAGATGGGAAATAAAGTTTCCAACGGCTCCAATTCATCCCCAACGGCTAGTAACGGCTACAAACTCAAAGAGGATGATAAAAGGGACCTCCAACCATCTAGTATTGGTTAATGCTTCAATTGTAATACAACCTATGATCAAAATGTGTCTTAGTGCTTAAGTGTCAATTGTTTGTATAGACAAACACTAGTGAGCCAAAATTGTTAGATTTGCTCAAGTGTTTTAGGATTAGGTGAGAGCTTAATTGTGCAAACAAATACCTATTAGAGGTATTTGAGTTTTCTTATCTTTATCTCTTTGTAAAGAGAGTTTGACCAAGGCTTTGGGTAGAAAGCTTGATCGGTTTGTAAGGGTTTCCTCATAAGCCTAGAAAAGGGGACGAATCAATAGTGGATTGATTGGAAATCCTTATTGGAAAGCTAAGATAATGGATGTAGACCTTGGTTAGAAGGTTGAACCACAATAAATCATCTTGTCATTATCATTTTTAGCTTCCACAACTCTATCACCCAAATTTCCACTTCTCCACCACTTGGCGAGCAAGAACGGTTGAAGGAATCGAGCACCGAATAACCCAACAATTGGTATCAGAGCTTGGCTTAATTGAAGAGGATTAACATTCTATTGAGAAGATTCGTCAAGCTCGATCATCATTTCAAACAATCGGATCAATGGCGCAATCCATCGATAAACTGCCCTTCTTCGATGAAACACACTATGCCCATTGGAAGACAATGATGAAGTTCTTCATCAAGTCAAAGGACTGCAAGCTTTGGGACATAGTAAAAAATGGTTTGTTCGTGCCTCAACAAAGCAAGGTGGATTGGAGTGTCGAAGATCGCAAGAAGATGGAACTTAATTGCAAAGCCTTGCACATCCTATTTTGTGCATTTGGCCCCAACATCTATGAGAAGATGTCTTCTTGTGAGAGTGTCAAGGAAGTTTGGGACAAGCTCGAAGTTACATACGAGGGAACAAACAAAGTAAAGGAGACCAAGATCGGGCTTCTCAACCTAGCGTATGAAAACTTCAAGATGGATCCGGAAGAGGACATTGAGAAGATGTTCGATAGATTCTCCACCATCACTAATGGACTTAAAGGTTATGGAGAAGCCATCTCGGAAGAGAAACTTGTCCGAAAGCTCATCTACTCCCTTCCCGAGTCATGGGACTAAAAAAGGACCGCCATCATCGAAGTTAGGAATCTCAAGACTTTGATGCTTGATGAGCTAATGGGATCACTTCTCACTCACCAAATTATGAAGAAAAATAAAGAAGAGAAGAATAAGAGGGAAGAAATTAGAGCTATGGGGGAGAAGAAGCTCAAAGGGCTTGGCATCAACACAAATGCCATTGCTCTCAAATCTTCTATTTGCCACCATGTAGATTCAAGTGAAAAGGAGGATGATGAAGAAGAGATAGTTCATCTCTTCAAGAAGTGTGCCCCTTACATGAAGAAAGCCTTGAAAGAGCTTGAACGAGAATCCATGAAAAAGAAGAGGGCAATCACTTCAGGCCATAAGAAGAAGGCATATGTGGTTACTTAGAGTGATGAAGACTCCACCGATGATGAACAAGCCAACTTTTGCCTTATGGCCATCGAAAAAGATTCAAGGGTAACTTCTAATTCATCTATTTCATGTTCATATTCTTTTGATGAATTACAAGATGCCTATGATGATTTGGTTTTAGAGTTTAAAAAACACATTTTGAAAAACAATAAAATGATTTCAACGTTGAAAATTCAAAATGATTTGATTTCTAAAACCATACTTGAACTTGAAGCAAAACTCGAAGAGTTTGAACAAAAATGTTTTGACTTGCAAAATTTGCTTCATAAAATTCAAGAAGAAAAGGATTTGATTTCCAAAGAGCTTGAAAAGAAAAATAATTTTGGAAAATCAAACTTTTATGTAAGACAATCTAGTGCCCCTAGATTTGTAAATGGTAAATGTTTTAGAAGTGTTTGGGTCCCAAAAGGACTAACCACTTCAACTAAAAAGGATGGAATTGAAAAATGGATTCCTAAGGGGACTAAATTTTGTGCTACTAACGTCTATGGATCCATAGCAATTTGAATACCAAAAATTACTTGATTGTCTTATGATAGGTGTGATGGAGTGTGATCAACAAGTCAAACATTGAGGGGGAGCTCCATGCACACAAAGAAAGACACTTGAAGAAGGAAGGCTTCATATCCTCCCTTATGTTCAAGTGTGGTAAAATCTGGTTGTTTTATTTGTTTAATTTGATTTATTTTGTTTTCAACTAGATTATGACATATGTTGGACTAACATCTTTAAAACCAAAATTCTTAATTTTGTCATTTTTTTAAACCTCTATTGTTATTTTGAGCTTAAAAGTGTTTACATTCTTTTTTATTAAAACAAAAAGGGGGGGAATGGTTTGAAAAATTGAATTTTCAAATGAATAAGGGGAGCTTTATTTGATTTAAAATCTATTGAATTTTCAAATGAATAAGGGGGAGCTTTATTTGATCTCAAATCTTATTCTCTTATTCAAAATTTATTTGACAAAGGGGGAGAAATCCTAAACAATTTTTCAAGTTGGTTTTATTATATCAAAAAGGGGGAGATTGTAGAACTAAGTGTTTTGATATAATAATTGAAAAATGTTTTGGACAAATTTGAAAAGAATTTAAAACTTGTATTTAAGTCCAAACAACATGAAAATATGTTTGAGGCATTTAAAAAGGTTTTTGGCAAAGTTATTAATGATTTAAATTAGCCAAACTTGACATTTTAGCAAGCTCGTACTGATACGGTGTACCCCGTATCGATACCTTTTTACCCAGGTTTCGTTACTACCAAAACCCGTATCGAAACAGACTTTTCTGTTTCGATACAGAGAGGTGTCGTTTAGATAGGCCTGGTAAGCGTACTGATCCCCGTTTTGACAACCTCAACGACCGTTTTCCAAATAGTCTTTTAAATGACCTACCGTACCGATACGCCCTCAAGCATATCAATACGCTTAGGCTGGCAAGAGCCCAACAACTAGTTTTTGAAGAAGGTCGTACTGATATGGGTCCTCGCGTATCGATACAGAAGGCTGTAGAACAACATTAAAGATGGGAAATAAAGTCTCCAACGGCTCCAATTCATCCCCAATGGCTAGTAACGGCTACAAACTCAAAGAGGAGTATAAAATGGACCTCCAAGCATCTAGTAATGGTTAATGCTTCGATTGTAATACAACATATGATCAAAATGTGTCTTAGTGCTTAAATGTCAATTCTTTGTATAGACAAACACTAGTGAGCCAAAATTGTTAGATTTGCTCAAGTGTTTTAGGATTGGGTGAGAGCTTAATTGTGAAAAAAATACCTATTAGAGTGATTTGAGTTTGCTTATCTTTATCTCTTTGTAAAGATGGTTTGATCAAGGCTTTGGGTAGAAAGCTTGATCGGTTTGTAAGGGTTTCCTCCTAAGCCTAGAAAAGGGGACGAATCAATAGTGGATTGATTGGAAATCCTTAGTGGGAAGCTAAGGTTGTGGATGTAGACCTTGGTTAGAAGGTTGAACCACTATAAATCATCTTGTCTTTATATTTTTAGCTTCCACACCTCTATCACCCAAATTTCCACTTCTCCACCACTTGGCGAGCAAGAACGGTTGAAGGAATCGAGCATCGAATAACCCAACAAATCAAGACCTAGGATAAGGTCGAACTCATGGAAGCGTAGGGCCGTCAAATTGGCCGGAAATGGGATCTTTTAGATCCTCAGAGGAGAAGATTTACAGATCACTCGTATAACCATACTATTTCCTAGTGGGTTAGAGACAACTATCTCAAAAGTAATGGATCCAAATTCTAGGGCATACTTCTCAATCAATGGTTCACTCATAAAGGATTGCGTAGAACCAGAATGCGGTTCTATTGCGATATGTCTATCGTTGGGCACAAACATTCTTAAATCGAATTAAACATAAAAGGTTAAATCGTGTTAGTTGCAAGTCACAAAATACATGTTCAAATAACGCCTAAGTGGCATATTCAGGCAGAGACTCATAATGGATGCTTGGTTAGTCCTAGAATCGACTAAACCTAGGCTCTGATACTACAATTGTAACACCCCCTTCCCGCCTTGGTAGAGAACCGGATCGGAAAGTGTTATCGAAAAACATATTCAGAGATCAGAAGCTCAAAAACTTGTTTGAAATGGTTTATTAGTCTTCTTTTAAAACCCAACATACTAGCTTATTAACATCTTACTCAATTTGGGGTTGATTTCAAACTTTTCGAACTTTAGGGAATAAATTATAAATTTTAAAATTAATGATCCTTAACCAAAATTCGTGTCATCGTATTAAATTAAACTTACTAATTATTAGCCTGTGAAATTTCGTTACCAACCGAGGTCATTTACCTATCCGATTAGACGATACGATATTTAGTAACCATTTTGTAAACTATTCAAGACTATTTTTATTCGAATTAACCTGCCAAACGATTTCTAGATTTTACCAAAAACTTTATAGCCCTTATTTCTAAAATCATACAAAATTTTAGAGCATTCTGAATCCATTTACTAAGTTTTTCACCTTAGACTCATTTTAGGCATTTTTAACCGTTTTAACCTATCAAGATCTAGTCATTTTAAGCATACAACAAAACCATATTACTAGGTCATCATATAAACATGGAAGGGTTGATACAGAACAAGTTGAACCATATGCCACTTTACTAGAAGTTGTAGCAAAAGATAACATATGGAAGGGACGTGGCTTGTAACTGCACAACACGATCAAGGCTCGGAATTGAACAAGGTCCTAAAAATGCATAAGACACGTGTTAGGCTTACATAGCCTAGTGAGGTAGTCAAAACGATAACGAATAACATATTATGCATGACATGATAGTCAAGTGATATGCATAAACATAGTTCCATGTTCATTTCATGCTTATTCCATATTTTCACATAATGTCATATTTTCATTTTAAGGATCATAACATATAGATTATCCATTAAAGATCATTGTATACTCGGATCTCCTGTACACCAGCATAACGAATCTCTTGTCATATCAAATCATATCATAACCTTGTACACCACATATAGGCTGCAGCCTCGAAACTCCAGTCATATCCTTGTACACCATGTGTAGGTCATAGCCTCGAAACTCCAGGTCACACTAAGCTCATAATCCTATGACATGCCATCTTATCCAATGTCCTTTAATTTACAAAAGTCACATATTTCATATCTTTTTTCATAGCACATATCAAATGAGCCTTAGCTCCATATCACATACTATAGCACATATCAAATGAGCCTCAGCTCCATATTATATATCACTTTTATTTTGGTTCATAAACCATATTTCTACATATCAAAAGATTACGAATTACTTACCGATTGTGCAAATCGAGTCCAACATGGTTGCTCTACATGAGCCTTTAATCAAATGCAAAATATAATCACAAATAATGAAACAGGATGGCACCGAGCCTATCTATTGACACAACTACACTCATTATGACAACCCGATATTTTTAAGACTCTCGAATAACAACGCTTTTATCCTTGGCTTTCGGAAGAGATGACAGTTGTTCTTTATCAATCGCTTCAGGTAGGTTAATCAATAGGAATTGGTTAGAATCGACAAAACGATATCGAATTAATATGGAAATATCAAAATCGATATCAAACTTAGATTAACCAAGGACATGAGCTTACCCCAACGATAGCAGAGATTCGATATTGCTAAACCAAAAAAGTTGAGCTTACCAATCCTAAAATTGGATCGATTTTTCTTCTCTTTTTTTTTCTATTTTATTCGATTGTGCTTCATCTCCATATTATATATCACTTTTATTTTGGTTCATAAATCATATTTCCACATATCAAAAGATTACGAATTACTTACTGATTGTGCAAATTGAGTCCAACATGGTTGCTCTACATGAGCCCATAATCAAATACAAAATATAATCACAAATGATGAAATGGGATGGCACCGAGCCTATCCATTGACACAACTACACTCACCTTGACAACTCGATATTTTTAAGACTCTCGGATAACAACGCTTTTATCCTTGGCTTTCGGAAGAGATGACGATTGTTCTTTATCAACCGCTCGAGCTAGGTTAATCAATAGGAATTGGTTAGAATCGACAAAACGATATCGAATTAATACGGAAATATCAAAATCGATATCAAACTTAGGTTAACCAAGGATTTGAGCTTACCCCAACGATAGTAGAGATTCGATATTGCTAAACCGAAAAATTTGAGCTTACCAACCCTAAAATTAGATCAGTTTTTCTTCTCTCTTTTTTCTATTTTATTCGATTGTGCTTCATCTCCATATTATATATTACTTTTATTTTGGTTCATAAACCGTATTTCCACATATCAAAAGATTACGAATTATTTACCGATTGTGCAAATCGAGTCTAACATAATTGCTCTACGTGAGCCCTTAATCAAATGCAAAACATAATCACAAAAGATAAAATGGGATGGCACCGAGCCACCTTATTTGTTTTGTTTGTGCCGTGTAATGCCCATGTGGGAGAGGCACGGCAAGTTCCTTGAATATGAAGGAGCTAGCCGTGACCTGTGGGACCTTTTTTAATAATAATAATAATAACAATAATAATAATACTCTTTATTGTTTTAAATTGGGTACGAGATCAAACAATTACATCATTCGAACACTATGGTATAAAATATTTGGTCACCGAAACTTAATTTTGACTAGACCAATTTTCGGGGTGTGACATCTTAGACAAGGTCGTAGCCTCTAGTTTACAAGATTTGGGGAAGATTGTGATCACCTTTCATGTTGAGGAAGATTATAATCTTAGATCCTTTGTTTTATGTTGTTATGCTTGTTTTTCTTCGAGGTTTTATGGCTTAGTTTTAGGATCGGTTTTAGGTGTATCTCATCTTCAGATTCTTTTTACAAATTTCTTGATGAACGTCGATGATAACATTAAAGATGGCTTTGTTCCTCTGTCGAAGTTGATGATAAGACCCTCTACCTTTGCGGGAGAGGGAGCCTGCCTCCTTTAAGAGCTCTCGCAATGAAAATTTTAGAGTCACGTTTTCTATCTTTAGATCGTTTACCTCTTTTATAAATCGGTTTTGTGCTTTGTTATTCTGAACCTTAGTGTTTCCTTGTATAAGTGTTTCTTGTTTGCTTTTATCGAACCCTTTGTTTTTCCTCAGTTTGAGGTTTGGTTGTTTTTAGTTGTTGTTATTATTTGGCATGGCCTGCATGGCTTGTCTCTTTTGTATTCTTGGAGTTGTTTAATGAAATTTTGAGACTTCTATTATAAAAGAAATAACCCCTACTTATCTAACCGCTTGACGGTTACTGCTATGTTATTCGTGTTGTCAAGGGATATCAAGCAAGGAAAGGAGGCATATGATAAGGATGAATGTGTGTGGTTAGTGAATTAATCAAGTGATAAATAGTTTATTATCGTTTAAGTAAATTTTGAGTTTGAAATTTTATGTGTTGTTGAAAGATAAAAATTAAATGTGTGTTGTGAGTCGGTTTGAACTAATTAAGTCGAGCTCTAAACTAAAAAGGAAAAAAATGACTAGACAAATACAAGGGTGAGTGGACTTCTGTAGCACTAAGTGACAGGTGTCCGAGAGAATGATGAACCGGATGAGGAAGGGAACTTTGTACACCCTTCAATTACCATAACTTAATGCAACTCATTATCCATCCATCTTGTTTCCTCTTCCCGTTTAATGGCATCAACCATGTATTTTAGGATATTCTCACCGCATAAGCCTCCAATTTTGAGTGTCTCTTTCATGTAAAATACTAGCATTTTGTTTTTTAAAGTCGTATTTTGATATTATTTTAGCATCTAAAGATTATTTTTTAAATTCTAGTTTATGAATTTGTATTTTTGAAGCATGTTACTCTACTTCATATTTTTGTTACAAAAAAGTTATATGATATTCTAGAAATATGCCATTTAACACAAAATTTATGTTAAATTATTTGAATCCATCAAGTGATATAAGTAGAAAAAAGAATGTTGTTATCTCTAGAAGATCTAGATTTGAGCAGTTTGTGTGTTATTAAAGGAAAATAATAATAAACATATACTATTTAGAATAAGGGTCATGATTTAGGGACTAATTTAGAATAAAAGGACATTTGAGAACGCGTGGTACGATTAACTCTAGTTAAAATTTAATGTGAATGTTCAAAATAGAAAAGAAAATGTGTGATATTAGTGACGATTTTGTCAAAAAAAATAATTTAGAGACTAAAATAAGAAATAGTTTGGTGACTACCCAATTATTTAGTACTGAAAAAAATAGACTCTTGTCCCGATAAACATACTTTTTTTTGTATAGTTGTGAATTTGTTATAAAAATCTACAGGTCTAAAACGGATTCTATGGTGCAAATTTATTAGGACAAAGGAATTATTGGCTCTATCTGTCTCCGACCCTACCTCCCTTGTTTGCATTGCTTGCTCCTCACTCTCTCCTTTCTCCACCTTCCCTTCATAAAACCCAAAAGCTGAACAACTTTTTCCCCACATTCTCATGCTCTGTAGTCTGTACCAATGCCCTTCATCTCTTTATCGGTTTATAAGCAAAGAACGGATCAAAATCCATGTAGAGAAGAAGAGTTGCTTTCCTGCTGGGGTCGTCTCAAGCTGAAGCTTCCATTGAGGAGTTTGGGGAACAACATAACGGCTGCTTTTAGGGCAAAGCGACCCAGACCGGTTGGTGGCTTCAAGTACGACCCTTTGAGCTATGCCCAGAATTTTGACGACGGCAATGAAGATGATGATCCGGAGGGGGCTGTTTATCGTGGCTTCTCCTCCAGATTTGCTGCTCCTTCTTCCAAGTGAAAATGGGTTTGGGTTGTATTTTTCGTTTTTATGTGTACAGTGGTGAAGGATGACTTGTGAGCTCTTCCATATGCAGAAAAAGGAATCAATATAGAAACATGATGTTTAGAAAAAGAAAGAAAAATAGTGCCTGATTTACAGATACATAATGTTTTAATCACGATGTTACAACTTTTCAAAGCTTCCTGGTCGATGTGAAATGCTTTGTGGAAACATGAGAGGTCTCCAAGCTCTTCAAGGATGAAGAACAAAGCCACTTGAGACTTGAGAGAGGCAATAAAAATATCTCTCAATACAAATTTGTCCCTTTAAATACAAGCATTCAACCCAAATTGAAGTACAAGATAAGAATTTCACTCAATACAATTTGGGATTTTATAAAAATGAGAATTTATGCACATGAGCTTGGATTTTGTGTATGGATGTTTCTTTAGAATTCAATAGTTGTTGCTGGTCTTCAATAAGCTTGTTTTTATACCCTCTCCATTAATTCTAGACGTTTGGGTGGTTAGGAAATTGGTTATAGCCGTTGAAACTCTCTCTTTCCACCATAAATGCACTTCTACAGTCTATCGTATCGGTACTCGATGAAGCGTATCGATACTTGTCTCAAAAAAGAAAGAGTTGTTGCACAAATATAAGAGAGGCATATCGATACGCGTTCAGGCATATCGATACGCGTTCAGGCATATCGGTACGGGTTAGAGAACCGTTTCGATACGGGTAAGACCGTACCGATGCAATTTTTCCAACATAGCTCACTGGAGAAAATCGCATCGATACAAATTAACTACCACTTTAAAATTTGGTTACCTACCAACTGACAAGGCAACAATCGAAATATTTAAAGCTCTGATTTTAAAATTACTTTTAAACCATATCGATATGGGTTAGACTGTATCGGTACTCGATTCAAACTCCTTGTGATTTTATAGAGAGAGTGTATCGATACAGATGGAATCTGTTTCGATACCTTGTTTCGATACGGTAAGGAGCGTATCGAAACGTTTGTCTCCAGTAGCCAAGTTTCAAAAAAATGTATCGATACGGTAAGAAGAGTATCGATACGCATAGACGTTTTTGAGCAATTTGGCCTTGGATCACTTATAAAATATTTTGAAGTTTGAGTTTTTCAAACTAGAGCAAAGCCTTGTTGATTTTAAATCTTTTAGGGGACTTAAATATTCATTTCAAATTTTACAATTTGGTCCTTAAAACACTTTGTTATATCAAAATCAAACATAGGTTTTACATTTTTCATTTTAAGCTCATTGGAAACCAAATCTTTTTTTCCTTTTTAAGACCATCAACTACTTTTTGATGATCTTTTTCAACCTTTTGAAGCAAATTTTGTAAATTTAAGACTTTAAGTTCAAAATCTTTAATTTTTGCCTCAAACTCTAGATTTGTTTTGGAAAGCCAATCATTTTCCTTTTTCAAATTTGAAAGTAGCTTCTTGTTCTTAGAAAATGATGTCTTAAATTCCAAAAGCAAATCATCATAGGCATTTTGTAATTCATAAAAAGAATAAGAACATGAGGTAGATGAATTAGAAGTTACCTTCCCCTCATTGAGGGCCATGAAGCATAGAGGGCTACCTCATTATTGGTGGAGTCTTCTTCATCACTCCAGGTTGCGACATATGCCTTCTTTGAAGATGATCCCTCTTTGTTGGACTTGTGAGAATCCTTCATCTTCTTCTTCGATTCATGCTTGGATTCAGTCGTCTCGCTCTTCATGAATCATGTGAACTTTTTGAAGAGATGTACCATATCTTCATCTTCATTTTTCCTCCTCACTAGATTTTTCCTGTTGGCATGTGGAGGATGGAAGAGCAATGACATTGGCATCAATGCCTTACTTCTTGATCTTCTTCTCATTCAACCTTTTCAAGGGTTGAGACATCATCTCATGGGTGAGCAAATATCCAACGAGCTTGTCAAGCTTGAGCTCTTTCAAGTTCTTTTCTTCTACAATTGCGGTCTTCTTGGACTCCCATGATTCGGGAATTGAATAGATCAACTTCCGAACGACTTTATCTTCCGAAATCTCTTCTCCAAGACCTTTGAGTTGATTGAAGATTGTGGAGAATCGGTCGAACATCCTCTTGATGTCTTTATCCAAGTCCATCTTAAAGTTTTCATACTCGTGGTTGAGAAGATCAATTTTTGTCTCCTTTACTTCGTTGGTTCCCTTGTATGTGACTTCAAGCTTGTCCCATATTTCCTTGGCATCTTCACAAGAAGACATCTTCTCATAGATGTTGGGGCTAAATGCACAAAAGAGAATGTGCAAAGTCGTGCAATTAAGCTTCATCTTCTTGCGATCATCTGCACTCCAATTTGCCTTTCTTCTTTGTGGCACGAACGGACCATCTTCAACTATGTCTCAAAGCTTGTAATCCTTGGATTTTATGAAAATCAACATTCTTGTTTTCCAATAGGCATAGTATATCCCGTCATAGAATGGTGGCTTGTCGATGGATTGTGCCATTCAACCGGTTAATTGAATTGATGTATCGAGCTTCCAGGATTATCTCAATAGGATGTTAATCCCCTTCGATTGAGCCTCTCTCTGATACCAATTGTTAGGCTTGATAGGCTCGATTTTCTTCAGCCGAAATGGATTGCCAAGTGATGGAGAAAATGGATTATTTGGGTGATTGGTGGTGGAAGCGAAAAATGAAATAAAACGAAAATTTATAGTGGTTCAGCCTTCTAACAAGCACCTGCATCCACTACCTTAGCTCACACTAAGAATTTTCTAACCAATTCACTGATTGATTCGTCCCCTTTTCTAGGCTTGGGAGGAAAGTCTTACAAACGGTTAATCTTTCTACCCAAAGATTAACCAAACACCCTTTACAAGAGAAATAAAATAAGCAAACTAAAAATCATCTCACAAGGTATATGTTTGCACTCTTTAAGGTCTCACCCAAACCTAAACACTTGAGCAAGTATGACAATTTTAGCTCACAAGTGTTGTCTATACCAAGAATGTAAAATTAAAGCCCTAAGACAAATTCTTCACCATAATGTTGTTGACAATTGAAGCATTAGTCTTATCTTGATGCTTGGAGGTCCATTTTATACTCCTCTTTGAGTTCATAGTCGTTACTAACTTTTAGGGATGAGTTGAAGCCGTTGGAGTCTTTATTTCCCACCACAAATTTAGTTCTGCAGCTTAGCGTATTGATACTCAGATGTTCGTATCAATACAGTCCCTTTTAAGAATTAGTCGTTGAGCACTTCCAGCTGATGCGTATCGATACGCATGTAAGCGTATCGGTATGGTCCTGCAATTTAAAAGACCATTGGAAAATTGATTGTTGGGGGTAGTTGGGCGTATCGGTACACGATACAACCGTATCAGTATGCGAACTAGCCGCTAGGGATTTTAAAGCACTCTGTATCGATATAGACAAAGCGTATTGGTACGGGTTTTGGCTACTGAAATTTTCTTGTAGCTGAAACCCTAAGACGTATCGGTACAGTACATACCGTATCAGTATAGTTACTTGAAAAACACTGGTTTGGTTACTTTAAAAGCAATTTTAAGTTATTTCAAAGCCTTGTAAAAACCCTTAAACATATTTTCAAGATGTTTTGACTAAAAGTCATGTTTTAAATTCTTTTCATTTTTAGTCCAAAACTATTTTTCAATTATTATATAAAAATGTATATTTCTAAAACGTGTGTCCACCCTCAAAAATATTTCTGGATCCGCTACAACCTAGATTCTCTTCCCCCAGGAAAAGTTAAGATTAGAATTAGGATTTGCCAAAAGAGTGCAACAAAATTTAATAATATTTATTAATTTTAAACTTGTGTGTAACACGTTTCATGCTAATAAATTATAAATTCAATAATATAAATGATACTTAAAAAAGAAAAACATTTATTATCAAGATAAATAAACTTTGAAAGAATATCGAAATACGAAACATAATTTCTCGTTTATAATCTCATACTCCTTTAAATTTAATTTTTATTTTGACAACATTTTCCATATCTTTCAAATAACTTTGTTTTATGTAAACGAATAATACTATAAAATGAGCATACATATTCAAAATAAACTTATAAATCAAGGGTGAAAAAATATAATAACAAAGAAACTCTTGATGTTTTTTTTCTTTCAATTTCATCTTTACTCTTGTCATATCATGTCAACAAAAATCTTAATAGTTAGTTGATCATTAAAAAATACTTATTTAAAAATGAAACTTTAAAATTTAAATTACTAAAAATGAGTTCTAAGGCCACAATTGAAAAATTAACAATTATTGAGGGGTTTATTTTATAAAAAGTAATTTGATATACAAATTGTGTAAATTGAAGATTATATAAACCTGTTAATTTTAGAGTTTAGTATTTTAGTTTAGAGTTGTAGGATTTAAAATATAAATTTTTTGTTAGAATTTAGAGGTTAGGGATGTAGGATTAAATATTTATATTTTATATTTTAAAATTTATAGTTTAAATAGAAAGAATTCTGTCATTTTGAAAAATATATAACTATTTTATTATGGGTAATTATTTGATACACCGGCGGTTAGTTTTAGGGTTTAGAGACTTAGTTTATGATGTAGTGTTTAGGGGTTTAGAGTTTAGGGATATTGGTTAAAATTTAGAGTTCGGGGTTAAAATTTAATGTTTATAGGTTAAAACATAAACTCTCACCATATTACCTAAAAACTATACCCTAATCTTTAAATCCTAAATTCTAACCCTAAACCTTAAATTCTAACTCACTACACCTAATCTAAGTCATTCTATTATTATGCTTTTCTAAACTCTGCACTTAAACTAAATCTCTAAACCCTAAAACTAAAATATTTGTAAAAATTAAAATCGAGAGTGTATTAAATATAAATCACTCTATTATATTATGTTTTTTGTAAAAGAATAAAAAGGTAGCAATTTGAGGTCCAGTATTTGTGTTGGCAAGAAGATAGGAATTAGGATAGAGTAAAATGTAAGAGTTGGTGTAGCATAGGGATAGGATGCTTCTCCATAGTCCATTAATATCTAACTTCCTATTCCCTCTCCCACCATTCTCCAATGGCTTCTTCCTTGCCTTCATTTCCGGGCATTGCTACTCTCAAGCTCGAACCAGACTCCACCACTGACAAGGTACTCTTCACTTCATTCTGCATTTAGAACAACAACACTAGTTCTTTTCCCATGCCGAATGGTTCGTACTTGCACTTCTTTTACTCCTCTCATCTGTCAAAATTTTGGCTTCTTTTTTTTAATTCTTTCCCCATTTTCAAATATACAAGTTAGCACGAATTGTGTTGTGTTCTCGTATATGTATTGATGCTAAGCTGCGTATTGATTATTTTTCAGAGTTCAAGCATATCTTACCCGAGGACTCGTACGTTCATCCAATCAGATGGAAAATTTGAATCATTAAGGTCTCTGAATTTCCAAGAATCACTCTCAGTCATAAAGGATGGCTCAAAGATTGAAACATCTTGTTATGTCCCGCTTTTGCAAGAATGCATCGAAAAGAATTCGTTTTCAGGGGCTCGGAATCTTCATTCTCATATCATAAAGACAGGAACTCATCGAGATGTGTTTGTGATGACATTCCTTGTCAATGTTTATGCCAAATGTGGAGCCATGGAGAATGCTCGAAAAGTGTTTGACAGTTTGCCTAGGAGAAATGTTGTTGCATGGACAACTTTGATGACAGGCTATGTTCATAATGATCAACCAGGTGCTGCCATTACTGTTTTCCAAAAGATGCTCGAATTCGGGTCTTTTCCGACGAATTATACTCTGGGAATTGCTTTGAATGCATGTTCTGCAATAGACTCTTTTGAATTGGGGAAGCAAATCCATGCCTACAGTATCAAATACCATATTGATCATGACACAAGTGTTGGGAACTCACTTTGCAGCTTATACTCTAAATGTGCAAGCTTGGGTTCAGCTATTAAGGCCTTTCTTAAGGTTGAGGAAAAGAATGTAATTTCATGGACTGCTGTTATTTCTGCTTGTGGAGATAATAGTAAAGCTGTGAAGGGGCTCAGGTTCTTTACTGAGATGCTTGCTGACAATGTTGAACCTAATGAATTCACTTTGACAAGTGTTTTGAGTATGTGCTGTACGATGCTATCTTTGAGTTTTGGGGCTCAAGTTCATTGTTTAAGCATCAAGCTCGGATATGAAACAAACCTCCGCATAAAGAACTCCATCATGTATTTGTATCTCAGATGCGGATGGTTTGTTGAAGCGCTGCAGCTGTTCAATGGCATGGAAGACATGAGCTTGGTTACGATGAATTCGATTATTGCGGGCTATGGTGAAATGATGGAACTAGCCAAGGATGACCTTTCAGCCTACCATAATGGAACTGAGGCTCTCAACATTTTCTCAAAATTGAATAACTCCGGCTTCAAACCGGATCTGTATACCTTCTCAAGTATTTTAACCATATGTAGTAAGATGTTTGCCTTGGAACAAGGGGAGCAAATTCATGCTCAGACTCTTAAAACTGGGTATCTGTCAGATATGATAGTGGGAACTGCATTGGTTAATATGTATAACAAATGCGGAAGCATTGAGAGAGCAAGCACGGCTTTTCGGGAGATGTCTGCTAGAACATTGATTTCATGGACTTCTATGATTGCTGCTTTTGCGCAAAATGGGCAGACTCAGCAAGCGCTGCAGCTCTTCGATGATATGAGACTGATTGGAGTCAGACCGAACCAGGTAACCTTTGTTGGCGTTTTCTCGGCATGTGCCCGTGCCGGAATGGTAAACGAAGCACTCGGGTATTTCGAGACAATGCAAAAAGATTTTAAGATCAAACCTGTTATGGACCATTACTCATGCCTAGTTGACATGTTTGTGAGGAAGGGATCATTAGATGAAGCTTTTGATTTGATCAAGAAGATGGATTTTCCTCCAAACGAATCCATTTGGTCTCTATTGCTTGCAGGATGCAGAAGAGATGGAAACAATGAATTGGGATTTTATGCTGCTGAAAAGTTACTTGAACTGAAACCAAAAGATGCCGAGACTTGTCTCTTGTTGCTGAATTATTACGAATCTGCAGAGAGATGGGAAGATGTTTCAAAAGTACGAGAACTGATGAAGGAGAAGGGACTCGAAAAGTTAAGGGACTGGAGCTTTATTAGCATTCACGACAAGGTTTATTCGTTCAATCCCAACGAGAGGGAAGCATATGGACCTAAGATGTATGAATTGTTGGATGAATTAGTTCATAAAGCAAAAAGTGTTGCTGGATATGAATCACTTGAAAGTTCTACCTTACATGGTGAAGAAGTTCAACATAGCGAAAAGTTGGCTGTTGCATTTAGCCTGTTGAAAATACCAGATGCTGCACCGATACGAATCATAAAGAACATAGGCATGTGCAATGGTTGCCATAATTTTATAAAGGCCATCTCTAAGCTTAATGCAAGGGAAATCATCATTCGAGATAGCAAGCAGCTCCATAAATTTGTCAATGGGAAGTGTTCTTGTGGGGATTATGGTGGCTTACTTTGATTAGTAAAGTAGGTTCCCATCACTCCATTTTTTCCCATTTGTATAAGGTTACTTTAAGAATATTTCATGCAAATTCTTATGCCTCTGATATTCCTGAATATTTCAAAGGCGTTGTAGGCATATGCATCACAAATTATTAACATGCCATTTTTTTTTATAAATATATAACATTTCAACACAATTCAAACCCCAGATATAGATTGCCAGGTACAATCAACTGTAAAATGCCACTAACAATTTCATTTGATCTCATGAAAGTATGGTACTTAGTGGACTTGTATGACTATTGTCACGGGCCCATTACTCTTTTTCTTTTCGATGTAGGATCGTCTCTTTTTAGGCGTGGTATTCTCTCCCACTAAACCTAGTGAGGCCCTCGTCACTCTTGTCCACCTTGTCTATCTCGCTTATGGGTACCATTTGTCATAGAGTTATTACCCTTTTCCTAAGAGATATGTCTGATAGTATGTGCAGCGCATTAATGTTCCCACCTCTTCTGGAGTAACACTATGGAAATACTATGGCGAACAATGTTCACTGAAAGTGATGAATTAATTGGAAAACAAAGATTGTGAAGGAATAAGAGGAACTTGTTTAGTACTAGACCAGCAAAATTGCTAAATATAAGGTGAAATAAAGAACAAAATGGGGCAAAAGCAATGCTAATATAGGGTGAGTTGTGTAGCTTATACTTGCGAATTGACTGTGCAACAACTTCCATGCTAGAGTCTAGACAGAACAACCCTGGGTGGCTTTGGCGAAACAAATCGTGCCCGATACTTCATGGGAGTATAATACGTTCTCGTTTAACTTAATATTAGAAGAAAAGAGACATACATTTGACTGCATGACGTAAACATATCCTGAAGGCTTGCAAAGTACTTAAGAGTTTGAGGTTTTGGGTCTAGAATTGATCTGCAAGGAGCTTCATAATAGATATCTCCGTTTGATCTGCAATCTGCACTAATTAATAGACATAAGAATTCAGACTTTCTGATCATGCTCAAGCTTCATTACTATGAGTCTATGACCGCAATTTAAGCAATGAAAACTTATGAAATTCAGAGAAGATTTTAAAAAAGCTCTTCTTTATAATCAACTAAACAACTTTCTCATAAATTACCTAATGCAACCGCAAATTAAACGGTCAAGCAGTAGGAAATGACTTTGTAACCATCGTTAAAAATAGTTGAAAAACTCAATTGATGCCACTCAACCTACCTATCACTTGGGTTGAAGTATATACGTAACTCATTTAGAGAATTGATTTTGGATTATCGTGATTTTAATAATTATTTTTTTATGTAAAATTAATTTTAAAGTAACGTGGTTTATGTTTGAGAGTTTTTTTTCTTTAAAAATCACAATTGTGTAAAAATATAGCGTAAAAATCACAGAAGAAACGCAAATATGTAGCCTTTCCCAAGATCACGCCCAAAATTAATTTTAAATTTTTACATCCAAACATGTAGACACGGCGTCCGAGACACAAAATCTAGATTGAACGGCATTTTAGCCCTCCTACCGCGAAAACAAACACGCACAATTATAACCCCTTCAATCAGATCCCCTAAGCCAAGGGATGGTAAAAAACCATTTTATCATATGTTACTGCTCTTTATTATATGTTTTTCTCTTTAATATGTAATGAGCAGTAACTTAAAATCATGAATTCAACCTTATGATGGTATAAATTAATAAAGTATTGCTTATAATGGGAAGGAATATATTTATGTATTTTGTATTTGACTTTAAGTATAATTTATGAGTTCAGCCTTGTGTATTTAAGTAAAACACTTGTCTTTTAACAACTTAATTTACTATCACAGTTTTGCTTTGATTACCTTAAATATTGATTGTCCTTGTGTATTTTTTTCCTTCTTTTTTAATTATTGAGAAGTTGACCCTATTTGTTCTATGATATTTGTACATGATCATAATGTTATTTTATTTTTATATTGAAAAATGTCTAATTTAGGAGAGAAATCTGTTTCATTAGCTTCTCCAACTTGTAGCACTCCTCAATTACCAATCAATGGAAGTCCAATTGGAAGTTTTGAAGAAAACACAAACCCCTCGTTAAGTCAATCTAATGTCATGGTTGATAATACTGAATGTAATACCCTCAACTCAGATGTCATATTTGAGCCTCAAGCCCAAGTCGTTATCATAAAATTTTTAATTTAGTTTAGCCCAAACCAAATCCATTACATAAAATCTATTAAGTTAAAATATTTCAACATAGATAAATAGTTAGAAAACGTCACATGGGAGCTCCATTTAAAATAGATAATTAAAAGCATTTCACTCACGATTTAAAATTAAAAATATAGTTACAATACAAACATAGGATCCTACGAATATATAGCCTAATATAATCTAAGTATTGTACTCGGACACAAGTCGATGCTTAAGTCCTACTCTGATGGTGCTCCAACAATGCACGTCAACCTACTAACTTGCAAAAGGAAACAACAATTTCGAATGTTGAGCTAACGAAGCTCATTGGATCCACTTTCACTCAACCATGCTTCATGCAAATTATAAATAAGAGCATGTAGCTAAAGATGATATCATGGCAGTAAACCAACATTTGGCGCCACCTTTAGCCGCCTAAACACATAACAAACAACACATGATGCATTAATCTCACACAGCCCATATGCATCATACCAACAAACCTAGAGTGAGGCCTGGTGTCACACAGTCTCGGGGACGTACACTCTAAGTGAGGCACGGTGTCACACAGCCTTGGGAACATATACTCGTACTCGGAACCTCTCATCGAATATCATTAGATGAGGCCCGATGTTACACAGCCTCGAAAACATACACTCTAAGTGAGGTCCGGTGTCACACAACCTTGGGAACGTACACTCCTACTCAGAATCTCTCATCGAATATCATCAGATGAGGCCCTGTGTCACACAACCTCGGAAACGTACATCTGGCATCCCATCTCATGGTGTTGCAACACACTTTTCTACAGGGGAATTAAAATCTCCCTTTCCTCCTTCAAAAATGGGTAACTTTACCCCTTTACCCTTCCAACACTCTCCTAAACACTCACAAGCCCAAAACCCTAAGCCCATCAACAACAAGAAAGCTTACAAGGCTCTCGAAAGCCCAACTCTTGGCCTAAAATACACAGGTTCATGGATCGGGTTAAACCGACCCTCAGATTTTAAAATTCGGGTCGTTACACTGAATACAACCCATCGAAGTTAAAATATCCGATATAAGAGCATTTTTAAAAAAAATATCAACAATAAGTGAAAGGCAATATGCAATCACTGCACAAGAAAACTTGGTGGCAATTAGAAGAATGGAACAAGACATTTGCATGATCATTTAGCAAGATGCAACAAGCGAGGTCAAATGGATATTCGTCAACAACTCATAATAGTTAATCAAGAGAAAGGGGATGAAAAATTGGCATTAAAAGGAGTCTCTTTTAATCAAGATGCGTCAAGGACGGATCTTGCCAAGATGATCATCACGCATGAGTATCGTTTATCGATGGTGGATCATGCACAATTTAAAAAGTATTGTTCCAGTTTACAGCCCGTGTTTAATATGCCTCCCCACAACACTATAAAGTGTGATATCATGGATATGTTTAAAGAGGGTAAGGTGAAAATATTGTCCATGTTGAAGGCTAACGAAGGACAGATTGCGATCACAACTAATATGTGGATCGTCGATCATCAAAATAGAGGACAAATTTGCAGTACTTAAAAATGGACGACCAAGGAGGATTTCAGAAGAATTATTAGTCCGATCGTTTTCCATGTCTATGACATAGAAATCTACTGGAAAGATTAAATCTTTTACCTTTACCAGAACATTCTCTAGCAATCCTTCCGGGTAAATTATGGATCTGTCCGCTAGTTGTACGGTTACTTTTGTATCCTTCAAAGGCTCAGCAGAAAGTGAGTTATAAAATGAAAGTGGCATAACATTAATAGAGGCCCCTAAGTCACACATTGCTCGTTTAATACCCACTTTACCGATTTTGCAGGGAATGGCGAACATACCTTGGTCCTTCAATTTCGGCGGCAACTTTCGCTGGAAGACCGCCGATACATGCTCTCCTAGATTAACCTTCCCAATTCCAATAAGACGGCGTTTATTAGTACATAAATCTTTAAGGAACTTAGCCTACCTTGGGATTTTTCGGATTACGTCGAGGAGTGGAATATTGATCTCTACTTTTTGAAGCACATCTAGGATCTCCTTTTCTTCTGTTTGTTTGTCTCTTTTCATTAATCTCGACGGGAAGGGAGGTGGCACGTCATAGGGGGATGTTTTAGGGATCGAATTCGGTGTATCTTTTTCAACGGGAGATGTTTTCGTTTCTTTACCTTTCTTTTGAACGCCTTCCTCCGTGGCTTTTGGTTCGACGATGGTACCGCTTCGTAGAGTGATGGCATTCACATTCTCTCTTGGATTGGGCTCCGTTTGAGAAGGTAATTTCCCTTTGGATTCTAAGCGACTTACCGCTAACGTCAGTTGACTTATTTGTTTGTCAATTGCTTCAAAGTGAGCTTCGGTTCTTTGTTGAAATTTTTCTTGGGCTAGCGCTAACTTTTCAACAATTGACTCCAACGATGGCTTCTGCGGTTGATATTGTTGTGGTGCAATTGGTTGATAAGCTTGATTTGGCCTCTGGTTTTGCGCGTAACCGAAGTTTGACTGGTTTCTCCATCCCTGATTATATGCATTTCCTATGGCATTGGCTTGAGCGATATCATCTTCCTGAATCATCGGACAACAGTCTGTCGGATGTTCTGGACTAGTACAGATTCCACAAAGTCTAGTTGTTTTCCTTTTATCTGCAATAAGAGTTTGCACTATTTCAGCTAATTTATCAATCTTATTTTCTAAAGAAACTGTACTTACCTCACGAACCCTTCGAGATGGTTCGCTAGATTGATTGAATCTTTGCGAGTTGGCGGCCATGGTTGATATCAGTGTTTTAGCCACTGTTGGTGTCATGTTGACTAGAGCTCCGCCACTTGCTGCATCTATTACTTTCATATCCATATGCGTCAATCCTTCATAAAAATACTAGAGGAGGGTTTGTTCCGACAATCCATGTTGTGGACAATTTGCACACAACTTTTTAAACCTCTCCCAGTATTCATATAAAGATTCAGCTTCTTTTTGTTGAATGCTCAGGATGTTGCGCCTAATTTCGCTTGCTTTCGCTGCAGGGAAGAACCTGTCAAGAAAAAGTTTAGCCATGTCAGTCCATGTTGTAACAGAATTAGGGGGTAAATCAAATAACCAATCTTTTTCTATATCTGCTAAAGAAAATGGAAAAGCTCTAAGTTTGATTTGGTCATCGGATACTCCCTGTGGCTTTGTGCTTAGACAAACCATGTGAAATTCCTTCAAATTTTTGTGAGGATTTTCTGTCGGCAAACCGTGAAAGGTAGGTAGGAGGTGGATTAAACCCGTTTTTAGCACGAACGGTGTTTCGCCATTCGGGAAGGTTATATACATCGGTTGTTGGCCATCGGGCGCCGCATTTAGTTGGCGAATGGTTTGATTTTCGTCTCCCATCGGATTGGGCTCGTAATTCGACTCTACTTCGGATGTAATTTCTAGATCGCGTTCGAATCTTTGCTGGCGTCTTTTGTTTTTCTTTTCCCGAAGTGTTTGTGCGTTCAACTTTCGGGCTAGTGCTTCGATTTCTGGGATGATTTCAATTTGTTCTCCCGGATTGTTCCTGGTCATAAATCAAATAAAACGATATTAGTACTTTGTCGTATTCCCCGCCAACGGCGCCAATTTTGACACGCATCGTATAGTGTCAAAAATAAAACCTTAAACTCAATTAAATAAGATTTAAAATAATATAGTGAGTGTAAGGGTCATTCTGCAGGGAATAGGAACTTTAACACCTTTCGTTCTGATTTAGACCAATAACCTGTAGAAAATAATAAGAGGATTTTAGAGTAGTGATTTGAATGAGAAAAATAATAAGAACGTAAAAATAAATATTGAGAATGAATTATAGATTAAAATAGCCTCAAGCCACGCTTTGCCACGACATCTTCGATCACTGAAGTTGATTTTTCTTCGACTTTCCTGCAGGTTACAGTCTACAAGGCCCAACCCTTGTAACTTACTTCTCGTTGGTAAATTCGACTCCCAGGGCAATCCTTGAAGTCAAACTTTAGTGAATTAGCTACGGCAATCGATGCTAACTCAAATCTGAGTTAGTGCTGGAGAAGCCCGTGCTCGGATAATCGTCTCGATGAGAATTGTTTCCGATTTTGATTCCCCTTAGTAGACCGCCACTAAGTTTGTTCTTAGAGAGTTGAATTGGCTACAAGCTTTTCCTCGTCCCCAACGATGGATCTAAACCACTTCAACCCGATGCGCGCTCTCGGAATGAAACAATTCTGATGCCTAAAGATTAGGCCGATTACCTAATCAATTTATAGAGAATCTAAAAAGGAGTTGTTGAAGGATTGAAGTATTTTCCTAATCTCACGAGGTTTGTCGGGTTTGGCGTTACTTTTGGCTAAAGGGAATTTAGTTAAGCATGGTTGGTGAAAAAACCATACTTAATTAAACAAAGGAAAAAAAATGGAGAAAAATGAAATGGAAAAAATGGAGAACTTTTATTATTCTCAACGAAGAAGAGAACAATGGAATGATTGATGATTTAATTCACCCCCAAAGTGGGGTATTTATAGTAGTTGAAAACCCTAAATTTAAATAAAATTACATAAGATAAATATCCAAGTTTTGAAATTTAAAATAAAAATCGGATGATAAGCTATCTTGATAAGTGGACTGATAAGTTATCAGAGTTGCTGACGTCATCTTCTAGAAAGTGCTGACGTGGCGCCCAGTCAGCATTCATGCCCTGGTTCATGCCCATGAATCTGCCCACGACTCCAGTATTTTCTGCAGCATTCCAACTTATTTCCAGCATTACGTAACATGCACGAGAACAACATAAATACAGCCCAATTAAGTCCTTCAAACATATATTTGATCAAAATAAGGACTAAAAACATAACCAAAATAAATACTTATCAGGAAATGACAAATATGTGTCATAGAATGATTCCTACTCTTATGAATTTTATATAGTTAGACTACCAATGGTATTAACTGTAGCGATGAGCTTTAGAGCTCTTCATATCTTTGTATTCTAGGAGTTTGTGTGAGAAAAGAAGCTTTATGCAAGATTTTATGTTACTTGTATAATTAGAATAACGCTACTCTTCATGTACTGGCATGATGATCGAATAACATAATTCGTATTTTATTTTAACAAAACATTAGAGTAAGTGGTTCACTTCAGTGGTTGATGATAGTAATGACGCTAATTTGTCTTATATAACTTCTAGAAAGAATTGATGCTATTCTTGTGTGATTTTATCACTTATAGTTGACGACGCATTATTTATTTCGTTATTTGTATTTAGAGTGAACAGTTTTCACATTGCCGTGAATGATGGAGGATTTGCTGTCCAAATTGAATTTGTTTACAGTAGTTGGTCGGTCATACTCATATATCTCATATTCTCTGAAATTGAAAGTAATAATATACAGGTCGCAATTATTACACCCTTCAATTTCCCACTCGAGATTCATGTACTTCAACTTATGGGAGCACTCTATATGGGCAACAAACCTGTTCTTAAAGTCCTTAGTTTAAGGACCAAATTGAAAGAATGTGTAAATAACGAGGGTTAAATTTAGTGAATTGTTTCGAATTAGGACTAAATTAATTGAATGTATAAATATAAAGGACTAAATGTGTTATTATACCAAATTTTATAACAGTCACTTAAGGGATTTAACGTCCAATTACCATTTTGTTATAAAACATAAAGTTTAATTGTCATTTTGTGATTTTTGATAGTTTGGTTACCATTTTGTTTTTTCACTAAAGTTTAGTGACCGTCTGTGTACTTTACTCTAAATTTAATTGTTACAGATGGGTTGATTGTGCTTGAAGATAAAATAGAAAGAATTCGTTATAGTGTCCTTTTCTAAAGTGCCACTCTAAAAGGGTGGGATAAATTTGAAGCTAACACACTAATTGCGCATTTCAACAACAAAGAAGTTATGTAGCGATGTTAAAACGCGGTGGAATTCAACTTTGATGTTTTCCCTCGTGTGCAATTGCATCATGATTGTGTGTATACACACTTGTCGACTGAAGATGGTTGTACTTTTGCAACATAGATTTGTGAGAAGTTCAGCTTGTTTTATGATCTGATCAAAGAATTTTCAAGAACAAAATATGCAACAAAAATATTTATTTTATAAATATTTGCTCGATTAGGTTGGAATTAAATGAATGGACCATGCATGATAATAACACCATTTCGAGCATGAAAAAACGAATGATGGAGAATTTTGAAAAGTATTGGAGTGATGTGAATGGTGTAGCGAGTAGTTTGAAATATTATATGTTACCTTGCTTTAAATTTTTTGTTTTAGGGGGAATTTAAAAACAAGCTCGTGTTTTAAATAAAACTTGGAAGTTGTCATCGGTCAATTGGATAAGGTAGACCGAAAATCGAAAAACAAACTTGGATAATGTATGAAATCATTTGTGGCAAATTTCATTTTTATAAGCATCAACCCAATTTGGAATATGTTCTATACCCAAAATTTGAAATCAGTCGGTCAATATTATTTTCAATACAATAATAAATACGATACATTGAAAGATTCAATTTGATTATACATGTATCTCAACAAGTCCAGTAGATAAGAGGTGATGTTCATTTTAGGAGACCTTTTCTTGTTACAAAGTATATCTTATTGTAAAATATAAATAATAAATGAGGGTGTTTTAATAATTTTATGCTCAAAAACATTTTTTTTAAAAGTCATAAATATTATTTTTAAGTTTAAATTAAAAAAATTAGTTTGAAAAAATCACAATGTATATAGTAGGTTTATGTAATCTTGATTGATGACAATGGGATCTTATAATGGTATATTGTGACCATTGTAAAATGGTTATAGCAAAAGTTAGAGACACTATATAAGATGATAGGATAAGAAAATAATTTACTTTTTAATTATATAATCAAATCAAAATAAAAACTTCATATATAATTACATTAAATCAAAATTGACAAGTCATATCACAAATTAATTTTAATTACTACGTGTTGGGTTTTTTTATGATCGATTTCCTTCAACCGATATGTTTGCCAAGTTTGGGGAAGATTGGATTTTTTAGTGTTAAAGTGGAAGCTAAAAGATTGGAATTGGACACAAGGATTTATAGTGGTTTGGCCTTCTAACAAACACCTACACCCACTACCTTAGCTTCCCACTAAGGACTTTCAAACAAATTCACTAAGAATTTCGTCCCCTTTTCTCGGCTTAGGAGGAAACCGTTACACCGATCAAGCTTTCTACCCAAAGCTTGATCAAACACTCTCTTAAACAAGAAAGACTTAGCAAACTAGAAATCCCTCTACAAGGTATATGTTTGCACAAATAAAGCTCTCACCCAAAACCTAAACACTTGAGCAAATTTGACAATTAGGCTCACAAGTGTTGTCTATACAAGAAATGGACAATTTAAGCTCTAAGACAATTTCTTGATCATAGTGTTGTTGACAATTGAAGCATTTTTCTTCTCTTGATGCTTGGAGGTCTCTTTTATACTCTCAAATGAGTCTGTAGCCGTTGAGGACCATTGGGGATGTTTTGGAGTTGTTGGAGACTTTATTTCACACCATAAATGTTGTTCTGCAAACGATCGTTTCGAAACACTCGATCCCGTTTCGAAACGCCCTTCTTCAGAACTAGTGGTTGAAGTCTGATGCAGTAGGCCATATCGAAACGCCTACGGCCGTTTCGAAACTCTTCGAGCCGTATCGAAACAGTTACAATCCATTTCGGTACGATTGATAGTTAGGCTGCAAATTAAATTATCGTTGGGAAAATAGCCGTTGGGGATTTGACCGTTGGGGTGAAGCCCGT